>OZ026601.1:15242529-15437529 GCA_964020085.1 Micromussa lordhowensis
GTTTAATTTTACTATTATAGCACTAAAATATCTCCTTTTTTTCTCCTTTTAAATTGCGATTAATGCATCCTCGACACAGTACATGTACATGTATGTCAACAGATATTCTAGAAACATTTAATGCGTACCAATACAGAATTTATTAGTTACATTTCTGCTCCTACAATTTCCGCATGTTTCGATTTTTGCTATCTGGAAAAGGGGAGGTTGATGTGTATCGTTTTATGTCCAAACATAATTCAGATCACTATGTGCTTTTTTCTCACGATCTCCTGTCACACCTTTCCATTAATGCGTCATCATGCATGAAGTTGATGTCTACAATGACAGATTTTAAGTTGCATTTTGAATATGTCACTGTCAACAGAATGTGTCACAGCATTACTATCTTCTTAATACCCTAGTCATATAGAATAAACAACTCTAGTTTGACTATGAGAATGTGATGTCCATGTAAATGCTTATTAATAATAAAACAGTCCTTATGGGTAGCACATGGACACATGTACACAACTCCATTTAAAGTGATTATCTTGGATTATGAGTGATGCTAGTAAATAAATGCCAATTCATTTTTGCAAACTGGCGTTGACCAGACAATCCAGGGGGGAACACTGCTTGTGAAATCATACTCACTTTAAGTTTCTAATACCATAGGTTGACTATAGGGTCCAGGGCCTGCATCAGTGTAAGCTCTAACAGACACATGGTACTGGGAACAACGTGGCAAATCATACAGGACAACAAATGTTGCTCTTGTGTTTAATGTTCTGCTGCTGATAGGAGATCTTTTTTGACGCGTTCCTCTTGACAGCAACTCTTCCTTGACATCATACAAGATAACCTTGCCATAACTCTTTTCTCTGATTAGAGGTGCCCATGAAATGTTATAGGTGGTGCCATTCAATTCAGCCAATGAAACACCGTCTGGACAAACACTGGGTGCTAACAAGGGAAATAGAAAAATGATTATATTTTTACATGAAAATGGAAAAAAAGCAAAGCAAAAATGGATCACCGTTTTCAATTTCAGGGTTGGCATTCTATTCAATAGCATAATGATACTGATAAAGATGAAGTTTCTAAAAAACAAACAATAATTATATTGTTAGGGTTAATACTAAAATCGTTCATACTGGGAATACGCTGTCTCAAACATTCGCAATAATAATAATAATAACAATAATAATTAAATAACAATAACAATAGATTAATAAATTTACTACTAATACAATAACAATAGTTCTACATATAAAATTACAATTTGACATAAAAAGAAGAAATCCTAAAGCAATTTAAAGATAAAAATTATAAATTCGATAATCAATTAACAGACTTTACTATTAAAATTTCAATTGAATATTAGAAACTATTAGAAAAACAACTAATAAATAGTTGCTTCAGCCGTTTCAATGTCAACGAAAATAAAACTATCGGATTAGTGCTTGGGTTTTCTCTACTACAGTAGAGTATTCTACAGGAGGAATGGCTGAAGAATGCAAACGATACCACAGCAGACTAGCGGAGCTTTACTCCACGACTATCGCATGGGTCAGAACCAAAGTCTCTTTTGCAATTTTGAAAGCGGCTCTTCTATGCCTAAGGGGTTCACGCACTATCAAGAGAAGGAACAATATAGAGATGGGTTACGCCGATCATTATTATTATTACTTTTTGTAAACACTGTTTCGTGTTTTTAACTCATTCCGAGTAGTGTTTTTGTAAATTGTAACTTTTCTTTTTTGCTCTTCAGGGTAAATTGTAGTTAAGCTGTAAACTGTAATTAGCAAAAACAAATTGCAAAAAATAGGTCCTTTATTTTGAAACTTTTTGTAATTGTACATTTTTTGGCATGGGAAAGCACTTCAGTCCTAAACCTTGAGAACTCTCTTGATGCTGGGATCTGCATCTATGGTAGCTGAAAAACCGCCGAAAATCTCACGTTTAAACTGAGATTTCGGCACCCTCATCCTAGCAGCTAATTGAATGTCTTCGCTTTGTCGGCGACAACAGCAAAGCGTTGCGTATAATTTGTATCAAATTGTTTTTAACGGTGAATGTAGTAAAGGGAAAGTTTGTGCGGTGTTTAGAAAGAAACCGGTCATTTAATTAAACAAATGAAGGCAAAATTATATCAGACGAAAATTGTTTCGTTAAGCTTTGAAGTGCGGCCTATGAAATGAAATTTTCGCCTCCTTTTTTAACGCAGAAAATTGAAGTCTTTGTTGTTGTGATTCATAATTTTCGATTTCAAGGACGTTTGCGACGTACAGAATTTTTTAAAACTTTGACTGCAGCTAGAAAATGATAAAATCAGATTAAAAACGTGAAAAAGACCGGGGGTCGCCGAACTCTTTTTGAAGATAAGGCGCAGCAGCACAGACCATAGCATTTCTACGTATTCCAGTCACTCGAGGCGATTCTGGCTGGATTCATTACTATCGGCATATATTCAAGTTGGAGAATCATATCTAAGTTATGTGAGTTAAACACAGCATATATAGGCCCATTTGATAGATCTTTGCTACATATGTCATTAAATCAGCTAAAAATAGCCTTAAAAACTACGCCTTCTAAGTCACGCACACCTGTATCCATGTACCAATTCGATCCTATTTGAATAGTATATGAGAAATAATTAAAACTTCCCACGTACAGATTTTTTTTTTGTTTTTTAGTATAATGGAAAGAATCAGAAAAGGAAGTGATCTGCCGAAAAAAAGTGAGGGTCACCGAGCATCTAAGAAAAATATTCGCACACATCATCAGCTCTACATTTTGTTGAGTTTTTCGACTCGGTGCGCGCTCTTGAAAATGGCGTGGCACGCTCGTGCCCAATAAATAGCGTGCGCACTAGAGATGCGCAGTAGCAATAGGCGCGAACGTCCTTAAGGACGTTCACGCCAATTGTTACTGCGCATCCTTACTGCGCACGCAAATTCACATGCCACGTAATGCCTGAGCGCGCGCGCTAAGTCTTAAAATAAACAAATGATAGGGAAGATGGCCATTGCTAGAGCTTTACCTGGATTTAACGATCTTGGACGTACGGTGACCCCAATTTTTTTTTCGATGGATCATTTTCTCTACTGATTTTATACGTTTAGGGCAAAAATGAAAAAAATCTATCGACTAGAAGTTTGAATATTTGGCAAAATGAACCATCGAATTCCGTTCTTATCAGCTCGTGCACCTTTGCGGCGGTTTCAAATGGGTCTTAAAGGGTTAAATTTTGTGAAAACGTTAGTAAAATTTCGAATTATTTATGCAACAGACCCACTTCTACAAAATATGACTGAGATTGTTTGCCTCTGTTGACTCACCTTCGATATTTTTACCATAAACCCCGGTAGACCGTGCTTAATTATATGGGGCAATTTTTCGAAATCAGTATAGTTTACCACCCATTTTTTACCACCCATTTTTGTGACCCCCATTTTTTTTTGCATTTCTGGCACAAGTAACTCATCATCTGGAAGCAGTAAAAATTTAAAAAAATTCTATCGACTGGAAAATTTTCGCGCAAACGTCCTTAAGTTCTGTTTCGGTGCGCAAAACAATTTTTCTACCTTTCCTATTGAAATGCAATCCTCCGTAGGAAAAAAAATGGTGACTGGTACATTTACCCACAGTTCTTAGCGCACGAAAACTTTAACAACGTTCATAAAAAGGTACAGAAGGGTTATAAAATCTTCAAACCTACGATACACAATGTCCTTAGTACAGGGACAAATATTGTAAAAATTTGGCTTTCCTTGTGTCTTATACGTTGTGTTAGGTTCGCAAGGTATTGTGGTAAAATGTACAGCCGCCATCTTTTTTCCTACGGTGGATTGTCGTTTTCCGAGGCCTGGAACTGATGACGTCATATGGTGCGTAAATTTCGATCGCTTCACTTTCAGTCAGTGTATTTCCTGCAAAGTTTGCACTCACTGAGCCGTCTCTTTGGCGGTTTTATTGAATGGAAGAAGTCCTTGGCTAGATGATGAATTATCCAGTATCATCTTCGTGTGATGTTGAGTCGCTGCAGTTAGCGGTAGAAGGGGATGGCTCTTTTAATTCGATCGTTCAGCGCTATCGAGTCGGTTCGTGGAAGAAGGAGACACGACGGAAATAGATCGGGACGACGAAGATGGTATACGCTTTGCGACCTGAGAATCTCGATCCGAAAACAAGGAAACAGTCTTTAATTGGTAAACTATAAATCTTTCATGCCTATAATTTAAGAAAATGGTGAAAGCGCTGTTAGCTTTGGCAAAATATTTAACCTGATTTAACCCCTGTTAGGTCCTGTTAACCCGGCACTTGAGTCTCGGTTGTGTTGCAAATCTCGCACACATGCCACAAACATCGAGTTTCAACCAAACGCATGTGCTAGTTGCTTCAAACAGTATTTCTCTTTTTTTGCTTGGAGAGGAATATATGTATAATTACTTTATTAAATCCATTGCCAGCTCTCATTATTTTAATGATTACATGTAAATCAATTCCCAGCTCTCATTGCCAGTTCTCGTTGCGTTGAAGATACCCCGGGAGATACTCTCGTTCACACGTTTGTTCATGATAAATACTCACCCACTTGTTTGGTTCTCGAAAACTCAGACCGTAAAGTAAAACGTACAATTCCGTGTTTACCGCGGATTGCTTCAAGTCGTCTTGTTTACTGTTCGTCGATACAACGTCTTATATGCGAATATATCTGGTTCTGCAACGTGACTCCCGATTTGTATCGCCGGTGAAACTGTCGCGCAACAGACATCGCGCTAACCGAAGAGCTTGGTTCCAATGGCTTTTTTAAAAATCATCTTCAGTGATAAATTTTGGTTCATAGTTATTAGGCAAACCAAACACGATTCGAATGCAGTGTTCTATTTTTGTGATTCTACCAACGTGGGCTGTTTTTAGTGCAGAGCGCACTATTGGAATGGTTTGGGGGTTGACGTCGCTAAAGCACTATGGTGATAAGGCACTATGGCAATAGACCTTTCCCGCATTCCACTTCAGTACGTACGGACAATAGCTCCAGAGCGAGGTTGGGGTGGACATTTTCAGACATTTACGGTATTTTTGTCCACACCAACCTCGACTCGGTGCCAATGTTTGTTGGAATGCGGGAAAGGTCTATAAGGTGTAAACTTTAATGTTTGTTTAATTAATTGATTAACTAATTAATTAATTAATTAATTAGCTTTGCTTTGATTGCTGCGTAAAACGTACTATACTTACATTACTGTTAGAATAACATCACAGAACTATATAGGGTCTGTCGGATTATGCCGGCATAATTTTGAGCATAATACTATAAATGGAACATCAGGCATTATGCTGGCATAATACTAATAATTTTGCAGCATAATGTCGTTTCTGAAAACTGCGAGAGGTGTCTGCAATTTTTCCAGCAACTCGCTCTAGAAAGTACAAAGTTGATGAAAGTGGGAATATTTTTGGACCTTGATTCCTTAGACTCGTATTCAATGCATTTTGGTATAATCTAAGGCCTGGTTACCTCTTAATGCCAGGCATCCAAGCTTGTATATAGTTCGTGGATTTTCATTATTGGCACTTGCTCATGAAAATTTTTACTGAATAATTATTGTCTGACTTTTTTTTGAAAATTAAAGGACTGTGAATGTTTATTAATACGTACGAGCCTATCGGGGATGGGGTGGAAGTGTCATTTTAGTTCGGCATAGTTTGAGCATTATACCTCCAGTCGAGCATTACCCTGGCTTCATGGGTGACGCCCGAAAGCATAATACTCTATTTTTCGAGCATAATCCGACACACCCTAGAACTATATATGTGTGTTACGAAAACTTGTCTAAGCTAAGTTCTAGACCGAGCTTGAACCGGAAGTCATTCAGCCGTAACAATAAAAAACAATTTGCATAAGAACATTCTAGTACATTCTATTTCTTGTGTAATTACTCATGATCAGATTAGATAAACTGTGATAAACTACTTAATTTAACTTCCGATAGAATTTCTAGAACTTTAAGCCTCATGTATATGAGAGCGAGAGTTTCTGCTGTAAGAGAGATTGGTTTGATGTGAAGAAGCTTAGTGCTGTAAATTCGTGAAGTTACCTTGCGTAAATAAACTAGTTTCCTACTGTTACCAGCGGTCCTGAGATCTGTCTGGAACAACCCTGCTCTACAACGATACTCGTAACAACATGGTTCCAACATTCTCTTGTTATCCTAGTGGTACTATTCTCTTAAGAACAAAAGCAATTTGCTCGAAGCGCATCCGCAGATTGATTAGCATTAGTGTTAACTATATGTTTAGGAAGCCGATACAATTCAATACACAACTATACACTAGCGTTAAATGCTTTTCCTTGTGGTAGAACACAACATGTAAGACGCATGCGCTCGAGCATTGTCAGCACGATACAATCCGTTCTCGAGTTCAGATTCAGGCGTGAACTTGATGAATGCAATATTCTACCTAGTATTTTAACGTTTTGATTCACAAATTGTGAAAAGTTCAATTTTGAAGAGGTTATTTGCTATCG
Organism: Micromussa lordhowensis; assembly: GCA_964020085.1. NCBI lineage: Eukaryota > Metazoa > Cnidaria > Anthozoa > Scleractinia > Lobophylliidae > Micromussa > Micromussa lordhowensis. Next base: position 15,249,047 of record OZ026601.1, read on the forward strand.
GATTCCCATATATTCTGACCGCTTTGCCTACCCGTCCGTCAAGTTGGCGTCGAAAAGCGTGATATTTCCGAGTTAGCGGCATTAAAATTATAATGTCGTGATAAAAGAGTCTTCTCAAATATTGCTGCAGACACTGGCACTGACGGAAACCGCAGATAAATTTAGCCAGTCCTTGAGGGGACTTATTCATCGATGAAGGATATAATATCGGTCAAGTTGAAACTCTTCTCGATTATATTAATCGATATCATAATTAAATTAGTAATAGGCCTTATCACGGTTTTCGACGCCATCTTGCGGTGAGAAATTATGTATGAAGAAATTAACTGGACGTCTTCTAGCCAAGCTACATCCTTCAAACTTGGTGAATACAATCTTCTACCAGGTATTTTAATGTTTTGATTCACAAATTGGGAAAAATTCAATTTTAGAAACAGGTATTTGTCATCGGATTCCCATACAAACACTGTCACTGCTTTGCCTACCCGTTAAGATGGCGTCGAAAACTGTGACAAAGCCTATTGTTTATCGATGATATGAAACCTCTTAAATTAAACAAAATCATCAATTTCCTTTAATTTTATGTCACACTACCACTCCTTGTATCAGAATCATAAGAATTTCCTTCTATAATTTGTTCGTTTTCTGATAAAAAAAGTGCAGTTACTTAATCTAAGTCAGTTGTTCAAAGTGTTCTAGACCTGCACTTGCAAGCAAGGACCCCTTGGGGAAGTAAAGTGCTCTCTGTGGCCCAAAGTTGGTGATTCAGTCTACTGATGAATTGATATGTCACATTTAACCCTGTTATTGTGCCTCTAGTTTAGGTTTGAGCTCAATATTGTAGTTTATATTGGGGCGTGTTTAAAACACGAAATGGCGAAATGGCGAAATGGCACTCCAGTTAGCCTAAACAGCGCTTCGGTTAGCCTAAATATCACTTCGGTTAGCCTAAATATCACTGACTTGAAGGTGGTTAGCTCTCAATAATTGTATGGGTTAACCGTATCCCACATTGTTAAGCTGCATTTCGCCATTTCGCCATTTCGTGTTTTAAACACGCCCTTTATATTGTACTTATCCTCCATGATTCATGCTCAGATTGTTCCTGAAGTATATTGATATTGTTTTCAGAACATTCTATTTGCTTCACATTTATGCTTATTTTTGTTACACAATACTGCAAGAGTTCATTGTTGAAATTAGATATTTCACTGTTATCTACTTATGTTTAGTTTAACTAACTTTAATTTCTTATGTTTATAATTTGTGTCAGAGATTCATTTAAATTGCTATAAGGATTACCTTGATTCATCATTTTGCTATGTTGGGCTCTTATTTGATGAATACAGAGGGAGCTAGCTCACACAAACGGCGAGTCTGGTTGTTTATTCGATATATATAGAAATGTATGGAAGAATATGGAAGAGTCTTAATATCGTCAACTTATATCGAGGAATGTCTAAGTTAAAACTCAAAATAATTGTAAACCTACCTCTGGTGTTGTGTATTGTCGATGAACTTGTGCTATTTATACAAAATTATGAAACAAAAAGTGTAAAAAGTTTACGAAATCGCAGTAATGTATTACGTAACATGTTAGCAAAAATGCTCATAAAGTAGACAATACGTGAGATAGAAACGATGAGAAAGAGCTAACTCTGTTCCAAGTAAGCGTTAATCACCAGACACCAAGACAAAGAACTTAAATTTACAAGCGGACCTTTGTAAATCATGCAATCAGGTGACAATATAAAGAGTGCAAACAAAATCCCAAGAGAAAGCCTCTGAAACCACGCCAGTACGAAAAACAACAAAATCCCCGCCCAGGGCCTCAAAAAAATTTTTAAAATTGTAAAAATATTTTTTGTAATAGAATCCTAGAACGGGGCCCCTAAGAATTCCGCTCTGCAAAATTAACAGAGAACAAGGGCCTTTGAGTGCTGCTGAAGAGGAGGCCAACTGGTTTTACAATTGCTCCGATGAAAGTGTCAAACTGCGAACAGTTAATTAAACCTTACTCTATTTTTTGAATTAAATTCGGATCTTTTGTTCAAGCCGTAAGGTTGGAGAGTGCATAACTGTGAACACCAAAAGGCCTCTCTTGCGAGTAAAACCTCATCCATACGTTCAGTAGTGTTATTGACAATTTTTTCAATAACAATGAATTCAAAGTCAGACATATGGTGTTCTTTTTTTGTCGAAATGGACAGCCAATTCACACGTGGCCTTGTTGGTCAACATGGCCGATTTGTGATTCCGAAATCTGACCTTAAATTCATTCGATGTTGAACCCACGTATTGAATCTTGAATGTTTTACAGGTGATTAGATAGATGTCATTCTTCGACCTACAATTTAAATCCTGTCTAATCGAGTAAAAACGGCCTGTGCAGGCGCTGTGAAAGATCTTATTTTGTTCTTGATTCTGTCACTTGTAATTTTGCAGGGCGGAATTGAGTTCGAAAGCTTTTTACACGCCACTTTGTCGGACTTGGATGATACGGAAGTATCTGAAATACATCTGGGCATTTGTTATTCAAAAAAAGTGTCAAAAGTCATTCTCCTTCATGAGACATTCATTATTAAATCATTCCTTCTCTTATTCTGAATGCAGAAGAGAAAACTGGTCCAAGTGTTTTGGTCCTATTCTATATAGTTACCAGTCCATTTATCACTGCAAGTATTGGCTACATTTCAACAACAGAACGTAAAGACGCATTCCTGTAAGATGTAATGTATGTTTCACTAGTAACGACCAGGATTATTAGAATCCTTCCAGATATGTGTTGTTTGTGCTGTAATATCTCACTATATTGTATTTGGCAAGTAGTGATTGAACCAAAACACCATTCAATCCTTGATTATCAGTGCAACGCAATGTATATCACATCAAAATAGACCGTCAGAGTAAAAAGACAATCAGTTAAGTTAATGATAATTATCATGGAAAATTTGTCAAATTCTCACATGAGTACTTTTCAGATATAGTTTTCTGAAATGTTTCACTGATGTGCTTTTGGTGTCTTAAGAGAATAAAAATTGCAGAAAATCATGCTTGAATATTGAACTGAATGCAGAAAATCCCTCTTGAACAACTTGTTTGAAATTATTAACCAGACGACTGACCACTTTCCCCTTTAACGTGCAATGTAACATTAAACTCTTAATGTTTCTTGAAGCTGCTTCTGAATTATTATTTTTTTACCATTATGGTTGTGACTTTAAAATGTTAGCTTAAATATGCAGACATGGCTAAGCAGTTAAAAAGTAAAAGGTGGGAACACAAACTACTTCTTGCTGTGCTATTTAAGAGTTTTGGGTTTACTACATAGAATTACAACCGAGGTCAACTGGAACAACAGAAAACAATTCCCTTTCTTCAGTCACTACCATTGATGTGCAGTTTTATTTTCATTCTGTGTCATTCCCTTCAATTCTCTTCACTCCACACAGGTTATACCATTTGTTACTTTTATTTACGTTTAAAAATCTCTTTGTATAGTTGTCAGTTTTTCTAACCAGAACTTAAGATATGGAAGTTAAACATCATCTCTTTTGCATGCAAAGTAATTAAGACTCTTGTTTAGGGGCCGACCATTTAACTCTTGAGGGGGTGGGGGCTGATTTTAAAAAAAAAATTCCTGCAGGCGCTTGTTGGAAGAAAAAATTGCATGCAGCACAAATGAAATAGAAAAAAATCCTTGCACTGCTGCAAGCAAGAAAAAATGTTGCAAAGCTATTTCATCATTCCTGGGGGGCTTTATAAAATCCCATCAAAACTGCAATCATTCCGGATAATCTGCAAGCCAGCGAGCCACTCTGGTTAGCACTACTATACCTGGCTCATAGGGGCCGTAACCAATCAGGAGTCGAGAAAGACAATAGGCTATTGTTTCGAGAACAATAGACTCTATTGTTTTCCAAATCCAAGATGGCGTCTTGAAAAATCGGACCAATCAGGAATCGAATTAAGAATTCAAGATGGCGGTGCCCATGAAAGTCGGCCATGTTGGAAAACAACCCACCAGTCTCAACGGAGGTCTGGGATCGGTCTCATCATATTTTTTCCCCTCGGACTCGAGAATCAATCTACACACATGTAAATCAAATGTGAAACAATTGTATTTATTAAAAAATCCTACTTCTTTACAAGAGGGACCTGTGTCCAATTTGCAAGCAAGGTGTGTGCGTGCTGACAAAGGGAGAGAGCGTGTGTTTTGTTAGAAAGGTGAGTGTGCGCTACTAATTGTAATACATCAAGTGGAAACGCAAATCTTAACTCATTAATCTCGACTGTTCCCTTGAGAAAAGCATCATTCAAAAGAATCTTAAACAAACAAAAGACATTTTAAGCCACCGTTGAAGAATTAACATAGTAAGTCAGAGATGAAACGTGAAATGAATTAACAACGAGCGCATGCTTAGAAGCTAAACATAACATCTAAGGTATTTCAAACAAACGTTCGCGCTTGATTTAAAGATCAAATAAACATTGCAAATCGCATCGCTCCTGATTCAACAGCCGCACAAATTATAGTTCAGTCTAAGCGGTTCTGTAACCGTGGCAAGAATAATTCACTTACATCAACCATAGTCGTTTCAAATTCCTCCAAAGCGATGCTTAGCTCTTGATCACTTAGTTCACTTACAGCTCCATCACAAGTAAAGTGATTTTGTTCAAGTCTGAAAGACTTGTACATAAAAAACACCTATCCAATGAGAATGTGGGGGTAGGGGGGTATCCCACGCAGCACGTGGTTGACATCCATTGACTGGGCAGGGATAGGGGTATGCGGGATAAGGGGTATAGCTATGTCATTAAATTGTTATAAACAAAACGAAGAGTGTGATGCATAATTTATGACGTTTATTGGATAATAACAGCATAAAAACCAAAAGGAATGATTACAACTTTAACTTTTTAAGTTTTGACCGTCGTTGTTCCACAAAGTGTATCGCTGGGAACTAGACTCGTTTCTAGTTGCTCAGACTCTTGGTCCCAGGCCCCAAAACGCATGATATTCTGACCAATGTTTCTTTGTTTTTGGGCACGAAGTCTTTGCCTGATCTGTTCCTTATTCTTGGCATAATAAGATCTCCAATATTCGTTGATCCGTTCCCTGTTGTTTTTACAGTATTGGCTTCGGTAATTTCTGATGTGTTCCTTGTTTTGTTGACAATAGGCTCTCTGGCTGCTGGCGAGCCTTTCCCTGTTGGTTTCATACCACCTTTTACGACGTGATTTGAGAATCTCAGCGTTCTCGGTACGATATCGTTTTTGCCGGGCCAGGATATGCTCTCTGTTCTTTGCATAATAGTTTTGATGGTAGGCTTTCCTACAATCAACTATCTTGTCATTCCCCGACCGTTGATTGGAGCAATTCATCTTGTGTGGTGTCTTACAAATAATGATTACCACTCTAGAAATCACAAACTCTTATAAGAGTCACATGGCCAATTCAGTGTATCACTCTAAGGTTTAAACCTCCCCTTCCGCTACGTCTTCGTCTTCGTCATTATCGGGGGGCAATTTCTTTTTCATTAGTCTGTTCAACAGGAATTTCCGTTTTGCCACCGGTGACTCGGCCGCCTCGTCAAAATCCATGTCATCTTCCTCAATAAAGCGTCGAAGAGTCTTCATGACTTTACGGTGTATTGCATCGTGTTTGATATGGTGAGTCCATTTTAGACGCTCTAAATAAGTTCTTCGTAGCCTTCTTCTACTTACAGGTAACAGGGCGTTGAAAGCGGCATTTTCGGCATAGTGTTGGGATTTTCCTCTATCCAGGAACTGTTGGACTTTCAGGTAGGTCTCATTGATATCTTCTCCGACTTTTTGACGTAAAGGGCGCCACGGATCTGGTTCAGCACCGTCGTCTGCTTCTTCTTCCTCTTCGGAGCTGCTAGTCTCTTCCTCTTCAGGCTCCTCTTCTTCCTGTTCCTCTTCTACCTCTTCTTCGTCTTCTTGTTCTTCTTCTTCTATGTTTTCATCATTGTTTTCTTCCACGGGGCCAAACATATCTGTTGAAGGAGAACGCATGGTTCTCGTCGTGCTTCACCCAAGACAACACGTGCTTCAGATGAGCCGAAACGCTTGAAGTGATATTTTATATATCATTTTTTGCTCGGTGATCAAACATCCTCTTTCCTAATTCTTCGATGCCAGCGCGGGTATCCTTCATGAGTCAAGAGGTGACTAAACACACGTTTCCTGTCGTCACTGGCAGGATGTAAATCCTGGACCGTGTACCCAAATGGTCGTTCGGTCACTTTTTGATACACGTCCATCATGTCTTGCCAACAAGTGGGAAATGCTTGAAGCAGTAAATTCCTCATCCCTAATTGATCTCGTGGATTTTTGAAGGCTATGACATAGTGGGCGTTCCTGGAAATACTCTTTGCGTATTTCCCTGGTGGAAACATGTCTTGGCACAAGTACAACACGGTGATATTTTGATGATGTGAATGTTTGGTGAATAAGTCCAGCAACTCTTTATCTTCACCTCCCTCGACCATCAGATCATCTAACACGAGTAAACCACCTTTAGGAAACCATTTTTGCAAATGGAAGGTGGTAGGAACCCCTTCGTGAAATTGCACACCAGCGTCTTTCATGTCTCGGAATCCATCTTGCCACGCCCCGTAGCAATAATGAATCATAGTGGGAGGGTTTACAAACAATTCTTCCAAATGATCCAAGAGTAAAGATTCGGTGAAACAAGTCTTGCCACAACCGGAAAGACCAACAATCAAGATACTAGAGGGTGTCTTGAACCGAAACGCTTCTCCCATTTCTATGCCATTTGGAATCCCATGACTCTTTTCGGTCGGAAATGTGATCTTTGGTACTTCTTGTGTTTTTTCGGATTCACTGCTTTGACAACTATGCTTCTCATGACGGATTCTACTGTCTATACGAGAGAATAGTCTGTGACAATATTGACAATAAAGGGACATGACTCCTTGTTACTTTCACGCAAAATGAATTCAGACAGTTTAAACATTATTTTTATACATGGTAGTAGTGGTGATGATTGTGGTGGTGATTGACCCACCAAAATTCGAACCTGGAATCTCTTGAGCCGTAGTCAAGCGCCTTATCATACCACCACCACCACCACCGCCACCACAACCACAACCACCGCAACCACCACCACCACTGCCACCGCCACCACCACCGCCACCACCGCTACCATCACCACCACTACCACCGCCACCACCACCACCACCAACGCCTCCGCTACCACCACCACCACCTCTGCCACCACCACCACAACCACCACAATCATCACCACTACTCAGTCAATTAGATTCTAGTAATTTTTTCATTAATATTATTAGGGCACTTAGTCGTCCTTTCTCCATCACTCCCTCACCTCATTACTTACTTCCTTACTGTTCTATTCCTCCACTGCTCGTTATTCACTGACTTACTTCCTCACTTCCTTCCTCCTTCGTCCCATCCTGGTTTGCACCCTGACTCAATGACCTATTAATTTGTTCATTATTTTTTTTTTAAATAATATCTTTATGTATTACTATTATCTCTCCTTACTGTCACGTAATATTTCGCAGGTGGCTGGGCCTCTGGTTCTTGTCCTCACATGGTGGTATACTGCCTAAAGTTTGTCCTCCGTGGTGAAAGTCCACGGGATTACGCTGATCTGTTGAGGTCGTTGAAGTTTCCACCCTCAATTAGTATGAGTGACATACCAGACCGCCTTGCAAGTCATGTGAATAGTACTGTTCCTGGGTTCTTTTCCCCAAACCTTGGCAGGCTGTTCGCTGCAACAAGAGATAACCTCGCTTCTGCAGAGCTCGGCGTTCTCGAAAAACAATTGCCATGGATCCATAACGAGGGAGCGCCGTCTCTGCCTTATCTCGACAGACCTGACAGGGAAGTCGACTTCGAGTTCTACGACAGGGTACATCCAGTCACCCAAGTCTCGGACCGATACTCCCTCAGTGACCGTTTCCACGAGAGAAATTCTTCGCAAAAAAAGAGCTCTTCTGCGGCGTGTTACCCTGGTCCCACAGTTGAATGGGATTATTAATACTGAGGCCGAGGAACAGCTTCACAGCTTAATTGACCGCTTCAATTATAGCCTTAACACCATGAAACCAATAAACCATTTGTTCATGATGCGCCTCAGAGTACACTTGCATAATTCAGCCGTTAACAGCACTTTTAAAGCGAAAATCGAGAGCACGTTCAGTGCACAAGCTGGTCATGCAGTGGAGACAGAGTTCGACAATTACGGCAGACTTCTGCTTAGCCACGGCAATGCACGTTCTCTCCAGGAGCAGCCTGATCAAAGGGCAAACAGAGCAGCCGATCCAGCGGAAACAGAACCGCCCTTGTCGCCTATTATACCAGTGTCCGCTTCTAATAGCAAACGTAGAGATGGTTGCCCGCCTTCAACCTCGCCAGGAAGACACACCGCTTATACAAAGAGTTCACCTTCCGTTCCATCAGCCATGCCTGCCAATAGTACGATCAAAAAGACGCCAGGGTTACCTACCAATGGCTTGAAGAAAACAAAGGTGAAAATGGTTAACTGTTAATTATTAATTGTTAATGTAAGGATTAGTTTCAGTCAAAGATATAAACTGACTAGCATTCTGAACTAAACTGAAAATCGTCGGTTTTCGCATCTATTCATTTTTACCTTCTTTCCTTCGTTACCAAGGCAAAGGAAAAACTGGGTCAAAAGTTATCTTCTTTCATCCAAAGCTTGAGGGCAGCTGCGAAACAGGCTGACGACGAGGAAGAGGAAAGCCTTATGGAGGTTATGAGAAAAAATTTTATTGTGAAGAGCATGAACCCCAATGGTGACTGCGCCTACGAGCTTATGTGTATTTGGCAGACCATACACCAAATACGTCGTTTTGGGCGTCAAATTCCCACTGCAGTAATAAATGGAAGTATTCCTTCGCAGCAGATTGTCGCTATGCGAAATGCAATTGCCGATGAGCAGGAAAAGCAGATTTCAAACGGTAACACCGCCTTGAAAACCCTTATCGTTCAGAGTCTCATTGACTGGTCTCGTAGCCCGATGGAAAATAATGGGCGAAATGGCGAGGTGCCTGGTTAAGTATTTCCTAGCTTTTGTCAAAAACTCAAACCTGCATGTAGGCTTTTGGACAGCATCAATTTAGCAAGATCACCATTACTACTATCCCGCATTGCTTCTACTTCTACTATGACTGTCATTATTATTAGGCAAAATTATTATTACGATTGTCATTGTTATTATCATTGATGTTATTGTTGTCCTTATTATTTTTTATCATTATGGCTATGATTATCAATTTCTTCGCCAGCACCATTGTCATAAAGCTGCAGTCATAGTTGTTGATACATTTTATTTGTTTTAAAGAAGCAATAAATTAATTAAGCTAAGAGCAAAGTTAGAAATGGCTCGGTCCCCGACTACATAGGTGAACTTTTCAATTTTAAAAATAAAGTGTACTCTCTACGAAATGCAGATTTCATATACCTCGCTATTCAACAGTAAGATACGGAATATCTGGGCCCATATCATTGGTCCAGATCATCCCCAAGTGATCGTCAGGAACCTTCGCTGGACAGTTTTAGACGGAACATTATAAAGAAAGACGTGACTTCTCTTATTGAGGGCACATGCAGCAACTGTGCTTTATCCGTACATTAAATATCCGATAGTCTTTGAAATAAGTGATATATAAATATGTAAAATAGTTTTACCTGAATCTTCCTTGTTTTAACAAAAGATTGTAAATTTTTAAATTAGTTTTCAACACTCGTGGTGCTCCTATTGTAATTTATATTTTTTATTTCGAATGTTGTTTTTTAGTGTCCACAATTACTTTATATTAATCTAAATACTTCGACACTTAAATAAAGAATGTCTTCTTCTTCTTGTTCTTCTTCTTCTTCTAAACTCTTGTGGCTTTTTTCCATAGATGGCCCAGCGATATTTTAACCAATGCGATGTGGAATTTGAGAAGGTTAGTGATGTCCCAGTATGCTAGGAAAGGGTAATTTTTCAACCCTTTATACACATTTGCACGTAGGTCTCTTTGCCACCAAGCGAGTTTGTTTCTCAAACTAACGTGCTCGCTGTTCAGGATTGTTTCGTAAAGAATCGAATCCAACAGGGTAATGTTAATGCCTGCATGTGCCGTACCGCGGAAGCTTCCCTTTGCATTATTGCGTAAGTCTAAAAGCTAGAATTTGCTGCTTCTAGGTCGATGTTTCAACTTTGAGGAGGATAATAACGCGGAACTTGCTGCGATGCGACGAGATCATCGATCGATATCGGTAAGGATAGCAAGTGAGTTCATGATAACGGAGGAGTCATGATAGCCCGACTTCTTGAGCAGGAACGAAATATCTGATTTGACCTTGTCGTAAGACTCCTCATCACACCATGCGTGGCCATATTTACCTCGCACACGGTTCTTTTATGTCATTTGTAGTACCGACCAACGTATACAAGGTATCAGTTGTACCGTTCGAATGATACGGCTCAGTTTCTGGAGTTAAAATGCAAGCGCTTTATGTCTATATGAATAAACTTGTTTTCAATAGCACGATATAACAAGTGGGTGTTGTTTGATGACCCTGGAAATCATTTTGAGAAGGCCTATTATCTAATAGGGTGATTTCCGAATCGTAATGATCAAACTGATCGTTTAATATTATTTCTGAAATTCAGTAGGTTGAGCAAAGGGTTAAGCCATCCGGGTCAAGACACAGACAAAGACAACCAGGTTGCAGACAACAGTGTAACTGGTCATGACAGTAGAGACACAGACACTAATGGGCGAGTAGGCAGAGACGAAGACACAAGTCTAGCTCGACATGCATTTGAGCACACCAAAACAGATGGAAAGAAGGGTCACAACACAGGTGCAAGCAAACCTGAACAAGTGGATAGAGACAAAGGCACAGCTGGGCAATCAAAACGAGACACACAAATGGATGGACAAGTAGATGAACAAACTGCAAGCACACGAAGAGAAAACTTTGACACAATTTCCAAAACAAACAGTCATTCGGCGAAAAGCGGAAAACGAAAAAGAATGGAGTTGAGACGCCGATCAAAAATTAAGGTCTTTATTCAGGATATCTGTCTATTTTGTCGTTCCTTGTTTGTGCGTCTACTTTAAAGTGACAGGTAGATAGAGAAATAGTGGAATGGAGGTTACGGTAAATTAATATGGTAATAGTACTGAAAAAAAAAAGAATTCAATTGAACGGAGGATTTATGTCTCGTTTCAACAGAAGAAATACAGATCAGGGGAATGGCTACTAAGTAAGCCATCAACCAGAGCAAAGAGATCAAAAAAGCAGTTGGTGAGTACCAAGATCAACTCTCTCTACAAAACCATAGGAAGATTACTCACACCAATGGCACAGTTATTTCTTGATAGTTTATGAATATAAACGCGACAATGATTATATTTTTTTAACTCGCCGTTTAGGGAATGGACCCTTTGCCAGATAGCCCCAAACGCACCAAAGACAGCCAGTATGAACCATCAAACACCGACGGTAATTGACGAAGGAATTATGACTGTTACTATTATATTGAAAAGTTTGAAAGTTTGTATATAATATGTACTATGTTGTCTCACACTGGAATGGCCCGGTGGACATGAATCAATCTTCAAGTGAGGAAGGTAGTGCAACATGGCTGTGCATAGGAATGGCTTCTTTTATCTTACCCCTCCAACTATCTAATACCCCTAGCCAGACTTTTAATTCCATATGCATGTCTCATGATAGGAAGAAGCTTGCACATCAACAACCTGCCCAATGAACTACTGCAGGAAGTATTTGAATATGTATGGTTCAGTGACGGAGATGCAGCCATCGCTACTCTCAGTTTGGTGTGCAGCAGGTGGAGGGCACTTGTTAGAGATGATACTTTTCGCCGCCGCGTGCATTTTAGATGGCTGTCAACTGTACACGATTGGGAAAAGGCTTCCGATGAATATAAAAACCAGTATTATGTTATGTATGGAATATATGAATGCTTAGGCTGCCAAAGGAAATACAAAGATATGCCTGGATACGTGCGGCGTGGGAAAGGCTCCCTGAGTTTTTATGAAGGGTCGGGTGACGCAGCTCACCCTGGCTATTGTTCGGCGTTATGTGGAAGCGTAATGGGCCCATATTCAGACCCGTTGGATGGTTGGTCTGAGGATGAAAATTAGAGGAATGACAATGCTGAATTTGTTGTGTCGGTAAAGGACACAATACTGTTAACTCGACTGGGGAAAGATCATTACATGACATGCTTTACCACTGCCAGAACCAGGTGGTACATGATAGGTCATCATAAGCTATCCGAAAATACAGTGAACTTTATTTAGAGTTTTTTTTGTATGTTTCATGGCATCAAAATTCAATGAATATTTCTAAATAATAACAAGAACCTCGTTCCCAGCAAGGTTGTAATAACAAGTCAATGGGACCACCTAAAGTAACAGGGTTACTCTGATATGTTTCCAAGCGGCCTTTGTATCCGTTGTGGAAATCTCTTTTCTTAATTATCTTAAAGGTTTAATATCTTGTTAACATCTGTTCAGTCGATGCTATTGTGATTTATCTGTCCCCGTTTCTTTTGTTTTTGCTTTTCATTTCATTTATTTCATTTCTTTTTTTTTTTCTTGGAAATAAACCATGATCATGATACTTGTTTTGCAATAGGTACTGGAGTTAGTACAGAAATTTTAAAAGTCACCGGTGTGATATAGAGTGATTTGTCTGGATGCTAAATCTTTACCTCATACGACTGAGCTGAACAAATAAACTTGCCTGATTTCGTGTAAATACTTACCGTTCAACATTACCTTACACCCAGTGTAGCACTTGCAAGTTTGTCTTTATCTGAGAATCCTGTTTTTGAGCATCCAACCTTCTATTTTTAAAAGTTAATTATGCAAAAATGTCTGATGTGTAGGAGTCTGCGTTGCGTTTATGGCCATGCTGAATAAGGCTATACATTGTGGCTGAATTATGGTGCTCATGAAGACATTCTTAGAAGTAATAAAATGAAAATAGACGTTTCTAAAAAATAACACCGTCCGATTGTTCGAAAGGTGCATAACGCTGTCCACCGGATACATCACTATCTAGTGAATAACGTGGTTTGTTTTGTTAACACTTCTCCACTGGAGAGCGATTTATCCGGAGGACAGTGTTATCCAGCCTTTGAACAACTGGGGCCGGCGGTGTTACAAATTGCGTGACAAACGAAATAGTCCTTCAGGACAACGCTCAGGATTTCCGCTATAAGTGAGTAATCTTTTCGAATAAGAAGCGAATAAGGAATTGTTTTCGTAGCGAGTAGCAGAATAGTTTTCTTATGCTCACGGCAAACGGTTCACGATATAGCATTTGTGATTTCCCTGTGTTGTGGTTCACTGCAGCGTTGTGGTTTACTGTGTTGTAGTCAGTTTACCGTCGTTTCGATACAAGTCGATTCGATAGAAACTGAAGGCGTTTCGTAACGAAAGTAAACTGGAAGAAATATTCCACTGAAAGTCTTATCATCTTCCCATCGCATACGACAGAGATCGATCGAAAGAATATCATCTCACTAGGCTGTGTTTCAACTGTTGTGGTCCACTGTGTTCACTGGTTCACTGTGTTGTCAGGGGCACCCAACGACCGTTTTCTCTCAAATGCTTTCAAACGCTGTTTTAGGATATCTGGAGTACTTTTAAATCTCTTTAGGTCAATTTTAGGATGCGCTAAAAAACATTTATCTGTTCGGTTATTCTAGGGGAACTTGAGTATTCTCGAATTTATTAGGGCCTTTTTGTCCCGGTTTCCCGAAAACCTTAATAATTAGGTCTTATTGCCTTTCCGAAAATGATAGCTGACCTTTTTTCGGTACCCAAAATGACATTTTTAGCAATCCGAAAACAACAGACATTAAATTTCTCATTTCACGAAAGTTCGAGGTGACAATTCTCTTAAGAAAATCAGAGGGGATTAAAGGCCTTCCGAACAGATAATTTACCAAAAAGATCCGTTGGGTGCCCGTGTTCTGGTTCACCGTGTTGTGGTTCACTGTGTTGTGGTTCGCTGTGTTGTGGTTCGCTGTGTTGTGGTTCGCTGTGTTGTGGGTCGCTGTGTTGTGGTTCACTGTGTTGTGGTTCCCTGTGTTGTGGTTCACTGTGTTGTGGTTCCCTGTGTTGTGGTTCACCGTGTTGTGGTTCACTGTGTTGTGGTTCACTGTGTTGTGGTTCACTGTGTTGTGGTTACCCTGTTGTGGTTCACTGTGTTGTGGTTACCGTGTCGTGGGTGAACGTCCCAAACCCTTCTCGACTGGTGGGTTGTTTTCCAACATGGCCGACTTTCATGGGCACCGCCATCTTGAATTCTTAATTCGATTCCTGATTGGTCCGATTTTTCAAGATGCCATCTTGGATTTGGAAAACAATAGTCTATTGTTCTCGAAACAATAGCCTATTGTCTTTCTCGACTCCTGATTGGTTACGGCCCCTATGAGCCAGGTATAGTAGTGTTAGCCTATTAAAATAACACATTGATTGGCCTAAATAACACTCTGGTTAGCCTAAACAACACACCGGTTGGCCTATAGTTAGCGTAGGTAGCTTGCAGTTTGCCGTTTTTAGTTCATAATGCGATATGGGATTTCTTGCTCGCTCGGTTCACATGGCTCCAAGTCATAGGAGTCATGCAAGCCATTACGGTTTAATAGCCTAAATTACACATTGGCTAGCCTAGTTAGCACTGCAATTAGCCAACAGTTCCTTTATAGGTAGCTTGCGGTTATTGGGATCAGGGATTTCTGGCTTGCTGCCTCGCACTGTATCCAAACTCGTTAGCTTATCACAAGCAGTAATGGAGGTAAATTTTTCTATTTGAAGAATCAAATTTTATCAGACAAAGAAAAATAATTTGTTCATTTTTAATCTTTTCAACTGAAGCATTTTCATGTAATTATTTTCTATTTAAAAAATAGAGTGTTTATGTCGAGGAACTATCGGCTGATAGTTGCCCCGAGGAAATTTGATGTATTAAAACAAATATTTGCCCGAGAAGCGGAGCTTCGAGGGCAAATATGCTAGTTTTAAGAACATTAAATTTCCAAGGGGCAACTATCAGACCGATATTGTCTTTATTGTTCACCACTAAATTTTCTTCCGCACGCTAGTTCAAAAATCAATTAATTAGACTTCAATTGAATTATTTTCAAAATTTCGAGACGAAAGCCGTGAAAGCCAAATATATAACATTTGCAAAAGGAAACAGACAAAAACCCTTAATACAATTTCAGTTGTTTATTTTCTACGAAACCCGCTTGTTTACAGAAAAATTTTCACGGACGACTACTATCCATCCGGGTATTTTCGGCGGACGGGCACTATGGGCTGATAGTGGCCCTCTGCGGATGAACACTATCGCGACACGTGATCAGTTTAAACAAATAAGAATCGGAGAAAATTTAGTGGTGAACGTTTATGAAAATATAAGATGTCTTATATAATATAAGAAAACATATAACAATATTTAAGAAATAGAAAACATGTACCGTGTTTGTATCGAGTTATATAAACACGAGTGAAAGTTTGGGAGAACGAGAAATGCTGTGGGAACACGAGCCGCAGGCAGGAGCCCATCACTAGGAGCTTGCAACTCCAATACTAAGCCTATGTCACGGCATTTTTACAGACCGGTCTATTTTTAGACTTCTTTCCCCGCAAAATAGGTCAGTTCCGTTCTACACGAGCGCGCATCGGTAAGGGAAACAATGGCGGCTTTTCCTTTAAGTCTTCCAGTGAAAATGCCGACGTCAATTAAAGAATCAAGTCCGTGCTTATGGTTTGTCACTGTTGTCCCTGCGGGAGTCTGAATTCGCGGTAAATTCAAGCTAAAAATAGACAGGTCTGTGAAAACGCCGTGACAGGAATATGGGGTAGTTGCTGGCTCCTAGTGATGGGCTCCTGCCGCAGGCGAGTGTTTCCACAGCTTTTTCGAGTTCTCCCAAACTTTCACGAGTATATATATAACTCGATAGAAACACGGAGTACATGGTTTCTATTTCTTTTAGAAAACACCGCGATGAGAAAAAGGAAAACAACTTGTTAGCTTTGATTATCAAAATGTAAATTCTCTTTGCTCGCGCCATGATTATGTCAACAGCGCGCGCTAGTTCTGTGTCTCCATCTAGTTATACAAACACGATTATTAACCAATCAGCGCGCGTGCTTTCTTAGGACTGTTTTCTAAAATAATTTAACAATAGATAACAACATATATAACAATATAACAATCTATATATAAGCATTTTCATGTAATTATCCTCTATTGAAACATAAGGTTTTTGCCGTATTAAATATAAGATAACATAATCTCTCACATTTGTTTTGGAGATTTAAGTCCACTTTTAAATTGTAACTAATGATTCTAGCAGTAATTACCATGCTATGAGCATTTCTGAACTGCTTTTTGCTAGTTTTAGCTATTTTTTTTTTTAATTAAGAAGCTAAACATTTTCAAATCTACCTGTGGAGCATCGCTTTATAACATGAGAATATTGTTATTTAATAGGTAATACTGAATGATTCTAAAGAATCATTTAGCATCCCATCTTAGCATCCCATCCAGGGGGGAGTAGAAATACTCTCAGTCGCTTCATGCTAAGGAAACCGGGATAAGCTCCGGCCTGATGGGCCACTTGGCTCGTATGCAGATTTTTTACTAAATGATTCTAAAGAATGACATTCCGAAAAACGTGTAGCTATAAAAGAATGCTTTTGTATAGCTTACAACATTTTAAGGCTTTGCAGCTCCATATTACAACTATTACTGCAATTACTACAATGTTAATGTAAATACATTCTGTAAATGTAAACACGACATTTTTTTTTTTGAGGAAACATTGTTGTATTAGGATAAATATTTTTGTACTGAGATAAATGCTTTTGTACTGGAATAAATATTGTTGTATTGGGATAAATACTTTTGTACTGGGATAAATATTTTTCGTATTGCCATAAATATTGTTGTATTAGGATGAATATTTGAGTACTGCCCTTATGGGCCACCGCCGTACGTACGTATGTACGATATAGGCACAGTATGTAACGCTTTATTAGTAGACTTTTACTTCCACGTTTCCACTCGATTTAGCTGCAGTTTGCGTTCAGAACAATTAGTAGCAGCCAACGAGCGAGACATCTTGGGACTTGGAATTGATTGTAAGTACGTGCAAGTTACATGTTAAAATCCTTTTGTAAATTTTATCTAAATGATTTTAGAACTCGAAATGAACTCATGCGTGCATGATAATGAATGTGCCGCATTGAACATATTGTGTCTCCAGGTGATCCCGTGGTTAATTTTTTTTCGTTTTATGGATTTTTTTGCTAGATTTTTAACTTTTTATAAGTCGATTCAATGGATGTTCAAGGTAAAGACCTGACATATTTGCTCGAAATTAAATGAATTATCTTATGATTTAATTAACTATCTAAAACTGATTTACCTATCAAAAGAGAACGAGTTCGATAGCTTCCCTTTTCAGTGAATCCTGCAGTTGTCGCTAAACGTCTATTTTCTCTGTTCTTGTACAACTAAAAAAAAACAACACTCTGATTTGCTTCCCTAGTAGAAGCGAAGCTTAGGACCGCAAGTGTTTCACTCTCTAAAAAGTTCCCCCGTATTAACTAAGTGAAATACTTTCAGTGTTAATAGTTTTTTCCTTTGGTGATCGTTCGCTCATTTCGTCTGACCGACATTATAAATTTTCTATCCCTTTTTGGGGGGAATGAGAATTTATCTCTGCTAGCCACAAGCTAAGGGTGTGAGCCGATGGAAAGCACTGTGAAACAAAGCGTCACTGGTTATGTCACAATTGAAACATCGCCGGAAATGAGCAAGGCGAGTTCAACAAACCCGCGTCAAACGGAGCAATTTAAACTAAATTCAAACTTTCCTTTATGTTCCTGATTGTAAATTAAAACAAAAAAAAACAGGAAGGGAGATCAATTTTCTATGTCGCAGGATTCCTAAATTACTATAAAAGGACATTCATGATGGTGAGTTGACCTTCATTTATTCCCATTTCGCGCTTAATTAAGAAGTATCAAAGTCAACAAGAGTTTTCAGATGTACATGTAAATAACCAAGCTTGAATGCATGGGAAGAATTATAAATAGCAGTATAGTGACCAGGTCGCGTACTATACTGTATTGTTTCAAAGGGCGTATGTTATGAGCCCGTGCTTGCCCATAGAGGATACATTTCGAATCTCTTAATGTAGTGGGTCATTCCTAAAAGTGTGATTTACGACCTTTGTCTCTGAAGCTGTTATTTTTTTAATGTTGATCACGGCGTTTTTTGTTCATGCGGCCATTTTGTGATTATATTTGATTCAAGATGCGTCAAGTAGGTATATTATACTACAGGTTTCATATTGGAAGTGAAGTGGTGCCCATTTAACAAGATGGTGGAGATCGTTGGAAAATATAATAAATTAAAGTACTACTACGACCAAAAAAAATTGGATTTCAAAACTATGTTAACTAAATACTAACTGACCCAAGTTTTAAGTTTTGATTTTAAAAAGACACCTGTTTATTTTAACTGGAATTTTCTTACTTATTGGTCCGCCGTTACTAACTTTAAAATCTTTAAGGCCCGTTTACACAGGCGATTTTTGTCGCGGCAACTCGAAACAATTTTTGTCGCGCTAAAGTTGCATCAAGTTTCAAACATGTTCGAAACCCCTACTCACTAGTTTAAGAATGCAATGCATGTGAACGCGGCTAAATTAATATGCAGCACGGGAACTTTGGACTTTCAGACTTTTAAGCCCGTGTTTTGCATGTATAATAAATTGCGTTTACACGCTGAAATTTTAAGCTAGTGAGTAAATGACGTCATTTTCTCTAGATCCAACCCTCTGAGGTCTAATCGGTCAGTTTTGAACGTGAGTAATGGCCGACCGTGAAATCCAAAACTTACACTGAAAATAAACAGTTTGGATAAAACTCAAAGCTCAAAGCTTTGCCAGTTAGGTGTTAAGCGAACACGCTTTGAAAATCTGAAAAGGAAAAAAGGAAATGATTTTTTGATCATAGTAGCACTTTAATGTCGTAGAAATAAGCAAGTTTGAAGCTGAATTCCATTTAGATGGGAAACAAATAGCTCAGTCTGTGTCTAGCCAAACCGTGATCCAAGAAACGGGCTATGTAAATGATGTCAATCTTTATTCACGGCTTTCTGTCGGATACAGAATAATATTTAAAGTTCTACTGATGACCTGGAAATTATGAATGGCTGTGCTCCGGATTCTCTATGCGACTTGCTATAAAGGAATGTTGGAACACGTTTCTTCTTGTCGTCTGCGACACAAAGTCTTCTGGTTGTTGACAAATCCGTCACCTCCACATATGAAGACCAAGCTTTATCAGTTGCCACGCCCAAACTTTGGAACAATCTACCAGCACATGAGAACTACGAGTGGGCTACCTGTGGTTGCTGTCTACTCTTTCTTTGTGCTGCTGGCGTTTCGACTACTTCCAATGCACAGAAAAATTTGCATCGACTGAGAGCAGTCGGGTGGGATACTTTTGAAAGCTGTTTTCAAAATTATTAAATTTGGACCGATTTGCAATATGAGAAAAGCAATTTTATTTGCGGTCTCGAAGATTTAAATTCAGTCTGTTTAGCTTAATATTTTGCTCGAGGCGTGTTTACCGTTCCCACCACTCTGAAACTAAATCAAGTGGAACTGAACACATTAGTCAACCAGATTTCATGTTTTGCTGCCATGTTTAGGCTACATATAAGATATGTGTACGAGCATAGCTGACTGGGAAGAGCACTGAGCAAAAACTCCTTACATGTCCCCCGATGTTTCTATGTTTGCGTCGGGCATGAGGACTCAGTGGGAGGAAGGTCATCTGTCCTTTCTATATTGGGAAACCGTTCTCATGCATCGAGGGGTGATCGTAATATTTTGTGAATGTCGCGGCGAAGTTTTAGTTGTCTTAAACGTTAACGTGTATTCGGTTTTTTGTTCTCGAATAGCTGCATCGGACTTACTACGGAACTTTTTACTTTCCCCTGACGACTCGAGTTAAATTCACGCTCATTAAGCCCTTTGCTGACTAATTTTGTAACGAAGGATAGCTTTCTAATGATGTTCTCATTCCTTTTAGGTGCCATTTTTCATTAGTGACATACGCTTTAGGAAGCGGATCTTGGACAAACTCATTTGAGGTAATCCTCCGATCCCTACCCTTAATCTGTAGTCAGCTTGGTCTGTAGTCGACCGTGGCTAACTTCTTGTTCTGTTCCCTTCTAACATCAGTTACTAATTTAGTCGGTGATTAGTTTCACATCTGGACAAGGCCCCGTTTACTTCACCGACGCTGGAGCTTTATTTTTAAGGCTAGGCCTACCGTCCACAAAACGAAGCTTTTCGTAAAAATGGTCTTCTAACCGAAAGAATTTGAAAACGCTGGCTCTTACTGCGTTTCAGTGTGAACCAAGAGATGATCTCTTGCTTGCTATGAACGGAAGACATTTTTAAAACGGAGCGTAGTGTAGGCTTAACAGTATCGACATCACAGGTATTACGTTGCAATCATTGGGACAAGTCGACACTAAATTTAGCCAACAAGTCTGAATGCGGAAGTAATTATTATACAGACCACTCATGCGAAATCACTACATCTCCCCAGTATATGAAAAATTGTTTTTGTTTACCTTTTTCCACAGCTTCTGGTATAATGAAACTCATTCACGTTGCTGCCTTTGTCTTCCTGCTCCTGGTGTTCACAATCCCCGAAGAGACCGAAGCTGTTCCAGTTAAATGGTTTGTCGTTGTTGCAGCAAAGCTCGGTGTTAAGCTTCTGAAAAACGCCTATTACGCTCGCTGCAACGTTCGCAATGTTCCCCGTGGTATAAGCTGTCCTTCAGTTGCCTTTGGCATGGGCTGGTCGCGTAATCAAGTGCAGAACTCAGCGAGAGTGTACGCAAGCACCATCGGAGATCCAGAGTGCGGGCGCTACCTCGGGCATTGTGACATCTATAGATATAGAAGAGGAAGGGGAAAGTAAATCAAAGATACCAAAGAACAACAACAACCAAAAAAGAATGTAGATGATTTAGAATTAATTGATTAAATTGTAAGCTCAATGAAGACACCTTTTCAAGATTTACTTGACGAGCATCTCTATTACTACTTTGCTGTTAGTAAAACAACTTTGTTTTCATCACAGTCCCTTGTAATCAAAATGTAATGGTTATGGGTTTAAAAAATAAAGATATAAACAAGAAATGTGCTGACTTTTGCTGAAGATTTTTAATGAATAGTTATCGCAAGCGATTAGTTGGGAACGAGCTAGACTGTTGTTACTATCCAAAAAAACTGTAAGGTTGCGTTGGAGGACAAAATAAAAATAAGCTATTCATCAACTTGGGGTTGATAAAAAAACCGCCGAATCGAGTCTGTGCAGCTGCCGTTTGTCAGTCATTCGACGTAGCAATCGATAGACATGGCCAGGTTGGGGGGATACTGCTAAGCGGATGCCATGGGCAGCAACAATCAGAGAAGGTGTTCATAAGAACAATCTAAACACAAAGATGCAGAGGACCTCAAACTGCCGGTTTACATGGGATCTGTAAAAGATCTGATCAGTCAAAAATAGAAAGACTAGAAAACAATGATGCAAGGATGATACTACGTAGAAAGCTTTCTACGTAGTATCAACCTTGCATCATTGTTTTCTTGTTCTTAAGGACGTTCGTGCGAAAATTTTCTAACATTGATTTTTTCTGAACATTTTACCATAGAAAGATGATGAGTTAGTGATGTCAGAAATGTAAAAAAGGTTGGGGGATTACCGATTTTGTTTTGGAGAGAACATGCCCAGAAGAACACCTAAATCTGAGTAAATCGTGCTTCGTTAGCAAAGAAGACCACAGTGGCTGTGAGTCCCAAAACATTGCAATCAGAGCTTTGAAGGGAAATGTTCTCTGCCAAATATGGTTTAAATGGACCTATTAAGCGAATTTAGTAAACTGGTGAGGTTTCTCAAAGAACAAGTTCGTGTTTAGCGACCATAGTTTGACGCGCCTTGCAGCCGCAAGACAGCAGGATTCCATGTCCCATGGCCGACTGAAATCTTGAATTTTTTTAACTTCCCACATTGATTTTTTTGTTCAGTTTTGGACAATGTGGAGATAATTGTGAATAAAATCTGTTTCTGAAAAGAAAAGTTGGGGTCACCGAACGTCCAAGCAAAGGTATAGCAATGGCCATCTGCCGTATCACTGTTCATTTTAGCACTTAGCGCGCGCTGGATGTATGACGTGGCATGTGAATTTGCGTGCGCAGTTTTCTCTATAGCTATTTTAAAGAGCCCTCTATGTAGCCATTCAATGTTTACTGCTCTAAATATTTCTTGTTTTGATAAGGCTTAAATTGTTTTTGTTTACATTCTTCGCCGCAAAGCATGACGGTCGATATGCATTCTTAGAATAATTTAAACAATGATTTATCCTCAAAGAATACTTTATTTCTTAATTATTATTCATATGTATAATGTTCCAGTTGCAAATTCATTCATACCAGTTTACATAATTAGAGTAAACATAAAAGAAAGTGAAGAATGATCCTCGCAGTGAATTTTCCAATTTAAGCAACTGGAAAGAAGAAGCCTGAAAAAAAATCAGGGCTTCAACGGGATTCGAACCCGTGAACTCCGCGATACCGGTGCGATGCTCTACCAACTGAGCTATGAAGCCACACATTGGGAGCGAGGTCAATTTGTTGAGTTCATATCTTCCCGTGAGGAATGAAATGATGTAAAGTATATATGAAATAATTCATATATTTGAACTGCGGTCATAGATGAAAGTGAAGAATGATCCTCGCAGTGAATTTTACAATTGAAGCAACTGGAAAGAAGAAGCCTGAAAAAAAATCAGGGCTTCAACGGGATTCGAACCCGTGACCTCCGCGATACCGGTGCGATGCTCTACCAACTGAGCTATGAAGCCACACATGGGGAGCGAGGTCAATTTGTTGAGCTCATATCTTCCCGTGAAATAATTCATATATTTGAATTGCGGTCATAGATGAAAGTGAAGTATGATCCTCGCAGTGAATTTTCCAATTTAAGCAACTCTTAAAACTAAATATCATTTATAACAATGACAATCTAGAATGGAAAGAGATTTACAACTTGCCATTCGTAGACCACGCCGAGCAGTCCCTGTTTTGCTTAGCTTGTCGTGCGTAAAGCGAAAGAAAACCGAGAAAAAAAATGGCTGCGTGATATCCTGGTGGCGAGACGAGCGCGAAAAGAGGACAGGACTTCCGTCTAAGCCAAAGAGTTTAAATTATGCGTTGCTCTGACAACGCAAAAATATGATTGGCTTATGTTACAGGAGCGTTGACAACACGTTGTCAACATTCGAGATAGGTGCGACAGTAGTGTACAAGTTAGGGTCACGAGCACAACGCTGCTTTGTGTGACCATTTTAGCGTTACGCTAGTAACCCCAACGCTGATCAGTGTGAAAAATATACACATAATTTTTTAGTGCGTATGCAGCGTACGCTGATTCAGTGTAACTAGCGTAGACAGCTTAGTTACACTAAATCAGTGTGAACAATTTATATACAATATATGACACTCATTTAGCGTGGAGATGCGTAGTTAGCGTGAGTTGCGTCTGCAGCGTGAGATGCGTTTAAGATGTGTGAAATGCGTGAGTTAGCGTGAAAAATTTATATACAATATATAATATTATATATCACGCTAATTTAACGTAAGATGCGTACACTGTAACTACACAACTTACGCATCTTACACAACTTATGCGTAAGATTTGTAAGATGCGTTTACATGTCTCATATGTAAACTATTTAACAAATCTAATTGTGATTGTAAACCTTCTGGGTTTAATTTTTTGAGCTCTCGAAGTAACTCACCAGAAGGATACTTAAAACCACACCAACAACCTTTTTCTTGCTTTTTCTTTTCTAGCTTCTTTGCTAATCTATTCGCTATTTGGAGTCTTTCTAGTCTTCTATCTTTAGGTATGTTTTTTGATGCTATCTCTTGTTCTCTCTTTCTGTTCTCTAAATTTTCTTGATGGCATATTCTTCTTATTTTTCGATTATCAATTTTATTAAAAGCACATGCTAATTGATTTTCTTCTATCTTTATAAATGACATCTATAATTTACTTTTATTATTCAATTTTCTTTAAATGGATCTAATTTACTTCACTACTTTCACTGCTTTGACTACTTTGACTGCTTTGACTACTTTGGCTACTTTGGCTATAATCACTATCAGAATCATCAGAACTATCAGCAAGTGGATCTTCTAATAAATTTTTTTTATAATTAGGCATAGGCATATATTATATTTTTATATTTTTATTTCCGTAAGCATAACTAGTGATTCCGTCATCTAAAATATATCTTTTATCATCAAAAGGGGATAATGATACTTTATTAATTTGGTAACTACTGATCTGATGATGTTCTGATCGAATGGTTTTCATCTGATGCCTCATGGTAGTACAATTGTATAAGACAGCTCCGTAATCAGAATGGCACAATTCTCGCTTGATAACATTGTTTTTGACCCCTTTAGCGGTTTTGACCTCTTTATTCTCTGTTCTATAAGAAGACATTTTACTTTTTAGGAAAATAAATTCTACAATTGGCTGCCCTGATGCTTCATCTTTAAATTTTCCAATTTAGACTGGGACAAATTCCGAGAAAGCCTGCTATTTTAAACTTCTGTCGGCAAACTCGAGGAAAAGTTGGTAAACACACTTTTTTAGTTAAAAATTATTCGCTGAACATGAAAAAATTGTTTACCAGGCCTGATTTTGAGTTTTTAACCGTGAAATTGCAGCTTTAAATAACTGACCCAAATACCGAGCATGAAAACGAGGCAAAACTGTTTTCCATTTTTCGAAGTTAGTTTTGAATCCAAATATTTTTCTAAATCAGCTTACTATAAATATTTCACTGGAGAAAAGCTCAAATTGATGGTGAGTGCCTAAATTAGACATATTATATGGAAACTATTTCGTCTCCAGAGGTCCTTTATGCTGACTGCAACCATTAGGATATGTTCACTTCAAGAAATAGATATGTTTTTCTTATTATTATATTGTAAGGCCTTTAACAAATGGGCTTTGTTTCTTGACCCTCTAGGGTTGTGATTTAATGGTTGAAGAATCTAAAAGCTAACACTACGCGATAAAGTGAAAGCCGCAATTTTAAACACGCAGACAAACCCATTCATAAGCTTTGTTTGAGCTTGGACTCGAAAATGTAATTCAGCGATGCGTGTAGGAATATTGTTTTTGCAAATGAATCAAATTTGAATTAAAAAAGAAAATTAAGCTACTTGGACTTCGAAAAGAGCAAAGTTACTAAGTTCTGACTGAGAATCAAAGATATTTTCATTCAAGGATATCTAACTTCGTTTAAAAATGGAGTAATTGTAGTCAGGAGATGACATAGTTGATAAAAGTGTTGTTTTTTGTCACTGACTTGTATATTACGGTAAGACGTTTCGGCTAACTCTTAAGGTGATTCCCTAGTTTTGCATTGCGCATCCTTACTGCGCACGATTTTTGCGTCATTAGCGCGCGCAAATGAGCGCGCGCGGGTAGAGATTTCCCTCAAACTAAGCTCGATAGCGAGATAAATGCTCGTTTTCTTTAAGGTGGTTCGAAATAGTTTTCATTTTCCCGAGACAAGTTCACAAATTCTTTTCTAAATTATGTTTGGTTCATCCTATCACTATGAAATTTGGCACAGAAATAAAAGAAACATCATAGATTCATTACATGACATTCATTTCAGAAAACCTGTTACCATAGCAACCATATGACGCATTCAGTTGAGCCCCTAAAATCGAAATCTATTGTCTTTTTTAAAAAATTGGTCGGTGAAATCTTCTCAAACTGCAATATTATATGTCACCAGAAATGACCTTCAAAATATTTCAGTTTAAAAAAAAATCTGTAGGGTAGATTAAGAAAAAATCCTCTTTTTGACTATTGTTCTCTTATTTTTTTTTCCTGCCTACAGAATTTTTTAAAAATCGGACTATGTATGCAGCCAATTGATCCTGGTTATCACCGAAAATATGAAAAAAATCCACCGAGCGGAAGCGGAAATATGAGCGATTAAAGTTATAAAAACTCCAAAATTTCGACACGACAAGATCAGCATTTGCGCATGTGCGTCAACTGCACGCGCGAGATTTCGCAGTTGGCAGTGTTTTGTACATGTGATGTTTTGTTCTACAAGATTCTAAAACAACTTACAATTGGGCGATTTTACCTTTCTCGGGGACCAATATGTGTTTAAAACATCAGTTTTTATCAAAGTACTCTATTATTTTTGCCAAACTAGCCGGATGTTTTGTTCCTCGTGGCGTGGATCGACTTGATGCCGAATTTTCGAGATTAGAACCCAGTTTGCGCGCGCTATAAAACTATTTCGAACCACCTTAAGGTGTCTCCATAGGGTTTTAAGAGCGCGCGCACCGATGATGCGAGCTTTAATAATGTGCGCACGCTAGCTGACGCAAGCTCATGCAAAGCGGCGAACAAGTCAACAATATAGCTCAAATTACAGCCCAGAAGAAGAAACAGAGAAACCATTTAAAAGAAAACGTGAAGGAATCGATTTGGACGGAAAGGTCTTGTGTGTATTTTAATAACACCGCCATTTTCGAGTCGTTTATCGAAAAAACCGCGTGGTTCGAAAACGTGGTGAAAAGATAGAAAACGTGGTGAAAAGATAGAAAAATCCTTATCAGATTTCTCGAATTTCCTTCGGTGAAATTCCTTAAGATTTGGCAGAGAAGTTATTCCTTATTAGCTTTCCTTGCTTTCAATTTATCAGAAAAATTTGTAAGACAAGGTTCTCGCTTAGCCTAAAAAACACAAAAATGCTAAAAACGAAAAAACTACCTTGACAACCCCTACTTTTTTCGATTTTAAAAAATTCTTCTTGCCAGACTCTACCCGGTTTGAGCATATCAGAAAATTTTACCGAAGGAAATTGACGAAAATTGAAATCAAAGCCAAACAAACGTGAAAAAATGGCGATGTTTGAGTAGCTTTAATTTGATACTAAAAGCTGATATCAGACTGGTGACTGTTGAACAGCAAATTTTGGCTCTTGTTTGGTATGTTTCAGTAGCCTTGATTAGGAAAATAGCAAAAAGAACGAGAATATCAACTTTCGATTGAGGTCACTGGCGCGCGCTTCGTGATCTTGCAATAACCCTATTGAGCCACCTTAAGGAGGCTCGAAAGGGTTTTTCGTTGCTATATTGCTTGTGAAACGATGGAAGATGACAAAGAAGGATGTTTAATGGTGTGGGCAAACTATATGTCTCCTTGCAACTCTATTATTGGGCTATACTTTAAGGGTACTTGTGACGTCATATCAGTTACCATGGCAACGCACGAGGTCCACAAAAGCGTCCTCTAAATTTCAGTTTTTGTAAATTATCTGAGAAACTAATTCGGTGACCTACCATTTTTATCTCTTTGTTGGAAAGTTCCCTAAATTCTTTAATTTTTCAGACAGTATGGAAAAATTTTATCTAGTAGAATTAAATATATTTCAAGAAAACGCGTTTTATGGCTTACAGAAAATTCCACTAGATAATTTTCCCCGAAACTTTTATATCTGAAGTGCCATCGCGAATGGTGCGTGTATGCAAAAAATCAAGATAGGTCACGGAGCGAACTTTTGTTGTTGTCAATTGAAGCCGAGATCTTCGTTTGCCATCGATGACTATATCGGCAAATCATCGTTGATACGAAGTGTTTGTGAGAGACCGCAAGATGGATATTTGTTGCGCTGTTTGGCTCCGAAGTATGTTCTATTGTTACTACTTACTTTCGGAAAACTCAAACAAGCGCACGAGTCACAAAAAACTGACGCACTTGTCAACGACAAGCAAACCTACAAAGAACTTAAACGCAAGAACTGAAACATTTTTTCGCGCGTGTGAGAGAGCATTTATCCAGTTGTAAGGCCTCTCACATTTTCAAACATCTGCAGAATTCTCAACAGTGTCGCACCTTATGTTCAGCAGATTGTTTAAATGTTTTGGATCACGCCTCCAGAAGTTTCCAACTTAAGATAAAAGAAGCTCTTCATATTCAAAGAGAACAATCCTCTTTAAATCAACAATTACACCATTTAAATCTAAAACTATCCTTATACAATTCTCACACTTTCACGCTTTGCGTCATTTTATTCACAATTAGCATTTTTCTACTTATTATAAATTCTACTTCCAAAGCTTTGCAAATCAATCAACTGAAGATGACAGAAGAATCTGTCAAAACATGTCTTTGAAACTTAAAAAGAATTTTGTCGTTTACTTCAAAAAATAGGTATATACGATTCTACGCATTTCTCGTTACTTCGTTACTCTGTTTAATAACACCCGGTCAGTTTCTTTTAACAAAAATTCAGGGAAAATAACCTAAAATCAGTTAATCACGCAGTTTTTTCTAGTTTTACATTGCTATAGGTCTGTGGAACCGATTTACAAAAAAATCAAATTTTTAGACTACGCTGAGATCTGCACTATCAAGGGAATACGCAGAAAGACTTCCGAATGTAAAAAAAGTTTAGACGTATAGAAATTAAAAAAAGGAAAGAGAGATTCTAAAGCCTACCAAAGCTTTGTCACTGAAGGCTTTTATTTCGATTTTGGGCGAAATTTATTGCGGTTTTGGGCGATTTTTTGAGTGGTTTTTCGGTTTCTTATAGGCCCCCTACGCCCCACTTAATAAAGGATGTATAGCCGATTGGTCGTGTTTATCACAAGCAAGTGATTATCGACCCATACAAACACTGCACATTGAACCTCTTAATGGATGGTAGTGAAGATCCGTTGATTCGTTGCCTAAGGCCCAACCAACCTTGTGCAGCCGGCCTAGACCGGCTAAATGGATTATATTACGTACATCGAGTTCGGCCTTCTGGTGACTGACTATGTACTTATTGACTGAGTGGGAGGGCCGGACGGGAAAATATTTGGCTCGAGGTCAGGACAGACGGACCGAGAGCAGGTTCGTGCGTCCTGACCTGACTTCACTCAGTCAATAAGATTTTATCATATGACCACTTTTTTTTTTTTTTTTTTTTCATTTTCATTCTTTGGTGGAACGAGGCCGCGCGCGGCAGCATTGCTTCGTTTCGAGAGTAGTGACTTTCTTTCTGTTGCTTCGCTGTGAGTAGGTAATTGCAGCATTTCGGCGTCTGAAAGCTTACCGGAATAATAGAACTCACTGTCGGAATGTTCGCTTTCAATTCATTTTCAAGGAAACACTTTTTCGCAACAAAATTATTTCGCATTGTTTTTGCCGGGGCCGTCGCATTTCTAGTAGGGCCGTACGCGTTTTTCCGGCCCTATCACTTTGACGCGTACGATCCTCATACGGGTCCTTTCAGTCTTATGTTTTTCCAAGGAAATTGCTCACGGGGAAGTACGGATCATATGATAAATACATATATTATAAAACAACTGATCTTATCTGACCACAATTTGAGAAAAATTTTATACTATGTAAGCGCCCACCTTGATTAAGCGTATCCCTCGAATAAGCGCCCCTCGTCTTATCCTATTTTTGAAATATGCGCGCTTATTCGAGGATTTATAGTAATATATATGAAAATTCGGCCTAAAACGATAGACCTCAATACGAGGCTCTGGGGAATAACAAATAAATAAAGGGGGTAAGTTTCTAAAGAAACCGTGGTGCAGCATCGGTGGGGAGTATTACAAGATAATTTGGTTTTATCAACTGAGTTGATAATGTGAATTGGCCACCGTAAAAAGATTTGAAAGCTGACGTTTCGAGCATTAGACCTTTCACGGAGCGCAATGGAAGCGCTAACACTCGAAACGTCAGCTTTCGAATCTTTTTACGGTGGCCAATTCACATTATCAACTTAGTTGATAAAACTAAATTATCTGGGGAACAACCAGAGTCAAGCGCCTGTAAGCTTTGTTGAGTTATTTTTCTGTAAAAAATATCTCTTAGTCGGCGCGTCGGGTATGTTATGGACAGGTGGTTCAGTGAGAGATGTATGTATGTCACACCAATCAGATTGGATCTACCATTAAACATCAATCAAATTTCCTATTGTAAAGGTAAATGGTATGATTTGATCGCGATACAGTTCAGAACGGTCATATTTATTCATCTATAAAAGAGGAGGAACATGAGGAAGTATTTATATATTGGGCTTACTTCTTCATTTTCTATGGGCTAGGCTAAGGATTTTAGCTATGCAAGTTAGCTATGTAGAATGCAAATGGCACCAGATATTTTTATTTTTAGTTACAAAGGTAACTTGATACTTTTGTTTTTCACAAAGAGTAAATTCAATTAGAAGTCACGAATCGTCGCTTCTAGTTCTCAGGACACGTTTTAGAGAAGACGAGACTATTTAAATTTGAGACAGTTCTAACGTTTATAATAGTAAGTGTAGGTAACGATTGTTTTGTTCTTGTTGCATGCAAATATAACGAGATATTTTTATTTTTTTAATTACAATGGGTAATTTGACACTTGTTTTTCACAAGGGACTAAATTCAATTAGAGCTGACAATCGTCAGCACCTGTTCCCACAAGATGCTTGCTATTTTTTAGTTACAAATGGTAACTTGCCACTTTTGTTTTTCATATGGGAGTAAATCGTTCGCACAAGATGTTTGCTATTTTTAGTTATAAATGGTAAATTGACACTTTTGTTTTTCATATGGAAGTAAATTCAATTAGAGCTTACAAGTTGTCGGCTATTGTTTCCAGGATATTAAACAAAAAAGAAGCTTTCATTTCTATAAAATGTTTAAAAGCAAACAACCGGAACGATGATTCTGCTCGTATACGTTGGATCAATAGTGATCTAATCGGCTTCACAAATAAAATGAAGAATATAAAGGCAGAAACCGACACAACGTAGAATGTTTTTTTGAAGGTGTACTATATTTCAACGAATCAGAGGGTTTTTTTTCCTCTTTCTTTCTAATTTCGACGAACTGGTGTTGTTGTGTAAAAAGGGTAAACTTCCGACTCGTATAAAATGCAAAAAGTTCTCTTAACTTGAGTATTTTTGCGCAAAAATTCCTTTTGGGGGTTGAAAGGGCTATGAGATCGACGAGTGGTGGGGAGTTATGCATGTGCCCGTGTCACACCAATCACAGTGTGGATTGTATCAAAGAACGAATCAAATTGCCTGTTAGAAAATAAGATGGTATCTACATTAATCTGGAGACGGGTCAGATCACTGTAGTTTGTTCAGTCAAACATTTTATTTATGGCTTACTGACAAATCAAGACGCAAACTACAATCTACAGAGAACTTTATTGACGCTATTAAGACAGTACAGATACCTGACGATTACAAACTTGTGTCCTTTGATGTGAAATCACTGTTCAGTGTACCGAGACCGCTATCCAACAATCCACCGTTCAATTACCGTTACCGACAGCAGACATCATGGACTTACTGAACCCGCTTTGCCTTACATCGACTTACTTTCAGAACAACGGCAAACACTACAAGCAGTTGCATGGAACAGCCATGGGGTCACCTGTTTCTGTTGTTGTCGCCGAAATTGTGATGCAACACGTAGAGGAACGCGCCCTTGCAACTTGCCGTCAAACGATACCGCTTTGGTTACGATACGTTGACGACACTTTTACCGCCGTTCACAAAGACGAAATTGACGCTTTTCACGACCACCTTAACGAACAGAACGCCGACATCCAGTTTACCAAAGAAATCGAAGAAAATGGAAAACTTCCTTTTCTAGACTGTTTGGTAAAAGTTCGTTGTTTGGCGACAACAACGAACTGCGAACGACAGTGTACAGAAAACCGACGCATACCGACAGATTACATGACGAATCATCCTACAACCCGACTTCACACAAAGCCACGACTATAAAGACTTTGACGAGACGAGCGCAACTAGTTTGTGACACACCGGACAGTTTACGTGACGAAAACAAACACCTTGAGCGTGTTTTTCACAAGAACAACTATAACGCTGACTTTATTAGACGAAACATTTACCGACCTACCGAAGCTGACGCAACGAACAGGAACCCGACACCTGTTACTACAGTGACTATACCTTATATTAAGGGCACTTCTGAGACCATCTCACGGATCCTACAGCCCTACGTACAACATCCGCGTTGCTCACAAACCTACGACTACGTTACGACACTTACTGACCAACGTTAAAGACAGGGACGAACCCAACAACAGACAGGGAGCAGTACACAAGATCAAATGCTCCGACTGCCAGGCTTCCTACATTGGTGAGACTGGCAGAAACCTGAACACGAGACTGACTGAGTGAGGTGCGGGATTGCAGAAAATTAATTCAGTTTTTAAAAGAACGAGGCATCATAGAATGAGCACTTTTGTTTTTTAATGAGGTGCAAATGAGATGCAAGGTGTTTTTCTGCAATCCCGCACCTTAGAGAGACTGACTGAACACAAACGAGCCAAATGGGGATGTCAACAATCACATTGCTGTACATCATCAACTGACAAACCACAACATTGACTACGAACTATTTTCAACGACTGACTCTTGAAAGCTGGTACACTAACTTAGAACAAACGCCTCTTAACCAGCTTAACAGATGTCAACAGCTACCGGCGCCTTACAAACAACTTATTCACGACGCAAACGAAACCGACAAACGGACTTCTAACAGACCGACTTAATTTGACTAACTATACACAGACCTCAACGCTAGCAATTTGACCAACCAAAGACGGATCGAAACTGACCAATGACTGATGACAAACTTTACACGAGTCTTTCAGCCAATACCATCATGGCTAAAGTGACCAATCACTTTCAACGGACCAAATATAACATCATCGACTGGCAAACACTATTCACTTGAATGGTGACACAGAGAATTAACTCTGAAGTGTAAATTTAAGTGCTAAATAAACCCATGAATAACCCACTGGGCGTTAGCCCTAGTAAAGGGAATAAGGGAACCACACGAGGTAAAGAAAAACTCTTTTGACCTCGGTGGGAATCGTCCCCGACTTTCTCTGTCCGACCTCGTAGTAATCCGGAGGTCGTGGGTTCGATTCCCACCGAGGTCAAAAGATTTTTTCTTTTACCTCGTGTGGTTCCCTGATTCCCTTTACTAGGGCTAACGCCCAGTAGGTTATTCACGGGTTTATTTAGCACTTAAATTTACACTTCAGAGTTAATTCTCTGTGTCACCATTCGTGTTCTTAGTGCTACGCGGCACAACATTCATATGTACCCTTACTATTCACTTGACTCTGAAGATGACTTCCGCTCAGGTTGTCGAAACGTCAGTCACCAACAACAGTTCTTCTCAGAACTACACTCACCCGGACGATCATACTATACGAACTATTTTATGGCTTACTAATTAGTTATCTAACCATGTATATCATGAATTCTCAGTTTCTCTATAGGCGGATTCATGCTGACGTCATTGTTTACATTTTTGCTCATTTGCATACGGCTTTGCGTACAGAAGGCAACATGTTAGATATGAATTGACTTCAGGCAGCTAAACATTTTGGTGAAATTTTTAGCTCTCTGCGTGCAATATTCAAGGACAAATTGTCTTTCAAAAACTGCAAAATTTCTGGGTGGCAAAAGCGCTAATGAGCTCATACATTCTTTGTTAAATTTTGAGTTTTCAAACATGTGTTGCACAAAAAGTATTCAATACATCAGGCTCATATTCACTGGCAGAGTTAATCGTACTATGACCTTTCAATATTCAGAACTGACTTATTTGTAACTCCATCGAAACCTGAATTGCTTATGCTAATGAGGCAAATATTGTAAACAAGGATTCCCCTATTGCTTTACATCGGAACCAAACAGGCTTGTCAAATCAATCAAATCATTACTGTAAACAGCTCCATGAATGCTCTTATCTCCAGGACTTCATAAAAAATAACTCTTGCACGCCTTGCGTGCCTATGTTTGCATTCTCGTTATCGGGCGAAACAACCAACTTCCGGTTGCGTGACGCCGCGTCATTGATGTGTGCTCATCACGTAATCTTTTATTTCGAGTAATGCTGACATCAACAAGATAGTTTGATTCGAAACGATCCGTGTTCGAGCTCCGTTTTCCATAGTCCTCCGCTCCATTTGTCTTGCTGACGTCTTTTCACTTTTCAGGTAAGGTTTACTGAAGTTAGTGAATCTTTAATATCAAACTCTTCATAACGATGTCGAATTCCCTCATCTCATCCCCGATACTTTAACCCTTTCACTACTATATGCTAATGAGGTCAAACCCCTCTGTTCCTGTATGTAATTAGAGCTTCCCTGCTAATTTTGACAAAGAATCAAAATATACATGCTCAGTAGATTTTAAAGACAAGTTATATAAATTTAAGACCACAAAAGTAAAGAGAAATAGTTGCTTTACTGTTTTCCATGAATAAAACGTACAGTTTTGTGTGGATACGAATACAATTTACCTTGAAAGTATCAACACAATAAAAATTTCAAATTTGCCGCCATTCTACAATGTCACGAAACGACTCCTAATATCCAAAGCTTACAATATACAGCAACTCCGCTAGCAACTTTACAATATGGGATAATATTTAAGGTAAAAACGAAAAACAATTGATGTGTTAAATTTGATTGTCTGTTCATTGAAAAGAAATAAAAGATTCACAATCCTTGTGTGTGGTATTCATTGTGACATGTTCGGCAGAGCGCGACCTTGCACAGACTACACTCAAAGCGTGTCTCGATCTTGTATCCTTTGGGTGTTCTTCGCCCGACTTTGATACACTGAACACATTTTCTCTTCCTTCCATCCACATGAACTGAGACATGTTCTTCTCGAGCCACAGGATGATGTGGAGTTTCTTGAGATCTCCGTTTTCTTTTTCTTTGGCTGAAACCATCGATCAAGTGTTTCGCAAGATCAAGTCTGAAGCTGATCATCGGTCGCTTGTGTTTACCTTGGTCAGCACGATAAGTTGATTCGAGAATGAACCCGTTACACACTGAAAGATTAAATAAAAACCAGAAAATGTACCTGTACCATTTTCGCGAAGAATAACCGGCAAAATAAAACGAACGAAGTTGATCGGCGCGGTCAACGCCACCCATGTTTGCCGTGTAAACGTCGGCTACACGCGGCTTTTCAATGTTGATATTTCGCCCATTCTTTCTGCGTTGAACAATATGTGGGACTTCGCTGGGCAAAACATTTGTAGACAAAAATGAAATGTCTCTTTTATCGTGCCATTTTGTAAAAACTAATTTGCCACGCTGTGCAGAAACCTTTTCTCCCTGTTTGAGTTTGTTCTTTGCGCAGGGAGGCAAGTCTTTGCGATTAGATCGAACAGTCCCACACGCGTAGGTGTCTTGTGCCAACAGATCTTCCATAAGCTTGGTACCTGTAAAAAAATTATCAAAAAAAACATGCCTATGCATTTTGAGAAATGGTCTTGCCATTTTTGTTACGACATCATAGCCAAGGCCATTGAGTCGAGGAACATCTGCTTCTTTCCCGAGGTAAACAGAAAAGTTGCTTACATAGCCATTTTGAGAGTCGGCTGCCATCCAGACTTTGATGCCATATTTTGTTGGTTTTGCGGGCATGTATTGCCTAAAGGAAAGCCTGCCTTTAAATGCAATCATTCCCTCATCAACAGAGAGATTTTTAGAGGGCTCATAGGCTTTTTGGATATTCTCCAAAACTTTCGAAAGAACTGGGCGAACCTTATAAAGACGATCATAATTATCTTCGCCACGCTGCGGCTCTGTTGCCGAATTCGAAAAATGTAAATACTGGCTAAGTTCCTCAAATCTATTTTTTGTAACAACGTTCTGAATCCCCGTGTTTCCAATAAATGGATCTGAAGACCAGTACATTGCTAGTCGGGGAAGGTTATTTATTCCCATGATAAGGCATATGCCTAAATAGGCTTTTACTTCTTGGCGAGTCGTGTCTTGCCATTTGTTGAGTCGCGCAATGTTGGTAGCAAGCTTTTGCCGTGCATACCTGTTTGTTTCCCTGACAATTAAATCGATCATTTCATCCCCAAAAATCAAATTGAAAAAGAAATCAGACCTTGGTTCTTCAGGAACTTCGACTTTTATTCCAGGTTGGCCGTTAAATTGAGAAATAACAAAGTCGGCAAGTTCATTTGACCACGCGGTTTCTTCGCCGATTGCATCAGCCGCGTTGTCTTCGTTGTCGCTTTCTTGAACATCTTCTTCCGCTTCTTCGTCGCTGTCAACTTCTGGGACATCTATATCAGAGCCTTCGGCATCTACATCGCCATTTTCTTCGTCTGAACTACCGAAAATATCATGATATTCTTCCGGAGTTATCATCGAAGGTTCCGCCATGGCCATGTTTCTCGTGTGTGAAAACAACAGTACAAGTTCGGCCGCTCACCACTCCACATAGGAGTACAAATCATATGCGCAGTGGATGGGATTTGATTGGTCTATACATATTTTAACAATAGCAATATTGTTTTCGGACTCAAAAGGTTGCTTAGGGAAGGGAGGGTAGTTTAAAAATAGGCACGTTTGTTTGGCCGCTTTTGGCCACTCTAGTGACTGAAGGCCATTTCCGGTTGGCCGCTTTTGGCCGCTCTAGTAGTGAAAGGGTTAAGGTAGTATATCAAATGCTCTGTACTCTGTACCAAGATGACGTACTTTTCATAGATGTTATGATAAAACATTTTGTTATCTCCCTTTTCACCTGTACAAGTAGCCGCTATATGGATTGTTTATTTCATACGACATACATGGCAACCGGCATTTTTGTTGTTGACCGAAGAGCTATCAACCAGAACATGAATCAAATAGAAACTATAGTCATCCGGCAGTAAGATGAAATTAATCAGCCGGGTATCGTAAAATTTCTAACCATTACTGAGGATATTGTAGCACGTGACCAACATACAAGATCTTAGAGGAGATCGTTAAGTTGTAAATATATCCTTGAAACTCTACAAGCGAATACCAAGACGTAAGCTTACATGTACTTGCAGTCAATACCTGTTTTTGTTAACTGTAGTTGAAAGCCTTCGCTGCTAAGCCGTGTTGTAAATTATTGTGCTGCTGTGGGGTAAGGGGGCGCTTCTTGTAATTTGGTTCTCCTCAGTCACCTTTTTCAAAAGGCCTATGTATGCCTGTACCAATTTTCAAACTTAATTAGCCTCTAAAATTCATACACGTTTTCAGGCCCTCATTTCATTTATGTCACATAATTTTTTTCCATAATTGCCATCTTGTCATTTTTGTACTTTGAAAAGAGGTACTATGATTTATCAGTTGAGTAAGGTGCGATGGAGCTTTGCTGACAAATCTTTGTACTTAAAATTACGGTGTTGCCAAGGGCAACTTTCCTCATTTCCATTGGTAACAATATCATTGCTTGCAATTTTGCAAGCTTTGGCACGCCTGCCAATGACATCAAAGGCCAACAAGTTGCAACTGGGAACTGAGCCAGTTGCCCGTGACAACAAAAAATTCTGACTGTTTGAAAATAAGGCAGACTCTATGCCATTAGTCAAAGCAATTTTGTTTGGATGTTTCTGTGTGGAGTGAGAAAATATAGAAGAAATGTATCTCTACACTGAAACATAAAAGAATGGCCTGTCAGACATTTGTCCACATTCAAACCTCTATTAATAATTGATAGAAAACTGTAACCACAAAATTAATTCCATGACTTGAATTTATCTAAATCAACATCAAGTATAAGCACAGATGAACACTTTTTTTCCAGGATTGAAGCCATTATGTTATCATCAGAGCAGCTGAACCAAAACTGAATTAATTGTTTTCTTCACATCTAGAAACTAATGATGCAGAAAAAAGGATCAGAGCCAGATTTTTCAGAGCCATGGCATCTTAGCGATGTTGTCCTTGTTGTTGAAGATAAAAAGTTCCATGTCCACAAGGGTACTTTATCCATGTGGTCACCAGTGTTTGAAAAGATGTTCTCCTCGGAATTCAAAGAAAAATCAGCAGGTGAAATTCCTCTTCCTGGGAAAAATGCGGCTGAAATAAAGGAGCTGTTACTTGTCATATACCCAACATCCAAACCAATCAGTGAAAACAACTGCTACTTTCTCCTTTCCTTGGCCAGAGAGTATCAGATGGCACAACTCACAGAGCGCTGTGAAAAGTATCTGTTACAAAGAGAGAAAACCCCTCATCAAGCCATTGACTTTCTTGTTTTAGCTAATGAGTTTAACATGGAAGATTTGTGTAAGCAGTGCGTTGAAATTGCCAAACACATCTCAATAACTGAACTGCGGCGTCAAGAAAAGTATGCTTTGATTGCACCAGAAAATGGCAAGCAATTAGCTGAAAGGCGAGTGGAACTACTGGAAAACAAAATATTGAGCAGTGAACAACGGGTAAACGCAGTGAAAAAAGAGGTTAAAGATGCGTGTGAGTGGGGAATAAAGGAGCTTGGACGGGTTTTGTACCTTCAAAAAAACCCTGAAGGAAGACGCACTCCTCGTGCCCTTAGTGACTGTACAAAACTGTTGGAAGAAACAGCTCAGGAAAGTAATGAAGTTAATGTTATGCTGCAGTTATTATGTCAACGACTCCGAGGCATTTATGAGCATTATCATGCTTAGGTTCTGTGTTGTGTTGGATCCTCTCAAATAATGGCACTTAAAGAACTTGTAGGGTGTTTCAAGTACACCTTTAGTACTTTTCTAAATGATGTAGTGGCACACCCCCCTAAATTCTCTCTCTCATCTGCTATCTCATGTCAGGTCCCCAGGCTCAAATACAAATTGACACTCTTCATTCATCAAGAATACAATATAGATTCATCAAGAATAAAACATATATAACCCATACAACATTTTGCATCATATTGAACTTAATACTGCTGCAGTGTGACTGATTTTCTGCAAATGAAGGTGAATGTAGTATAATAACCAACATGTTGATTTTCGGATTTTCAGAGATCTCTAGAGCAGATGGCAGAATTTGGGAGGTAGTGGCTATTAAGACCTAATGGTATTTATAAACTAAAATTCAAAGCATCAGTTGGAGAGTGAAATAGCTGGTAGTATTTGTGGTGAATCTTGCCAGCCACAAGATGACGTTAGATACAACACAGCATTTGAATGGTTTGTTTTGTTGCAACATTTAGCTTTGAATGCAAGGAGCATCTGAAAATGAAGTAAATATGACACTATAAAAACAATTTAAACGTATCTTCAACAAAAGTCTTTTTGTCACGATTGGCACACAATCACGCAGGTGTCCAATTACAGGTATGTAATTACAACTTTTTGTAATCGGATAAATGTAATTGAGAAACCTACACCATTCACACAACAATTACATGCACTTAAATGGCTTCCTTCTCGATGTTTCCTGCAATTTTTTTAAACTTATGGAAAGTGCTAATGACTTTTTTGCTCAAGGGCTTTTTTAATTTGGAAATTAGTTATACAGGTAGATGTAACTAATTAGTAATTGGAGCTCATGTCATACAATTCAGAGAGTAATCAAGCTTGTAATTTCAAATTGGCCTGGCACTTCATGCTCAACCAACTTGCGCAATTTATTACTTCCTGAATAGTACTTCACTCAGCCAATTACCATTTCATTAACAGCTCTAGTAAGCTCCCATTTGCACTCTTCCTTAAATGTTGGAGTTACTGACAACCTCAATAACATAATTATGTGATACTCAAAAAAATAAAGGTTTCAGCGGGATTTTAAAATGTTTGCTATGAAAGGTCAGGTCAAAACTAGCCAATTTATGCCATACATTTGCTTTAATTTCTTTTACACCTTGAGAGCTACTTTCATTGACCATAAAAAGATGGTCAACAGTGCTCACTATAACCAATCAAAATCGGATTTTAAGAAGGGTATGCCAAGAAAAACCCATAGCGCATGTCAAGAGCAATATCAGCCTCAACCCACAAAATAATGGGACCAAGCCAGAATCAAACCCAGCCATGTTGGGGGGATACAAGCACTCTAACCACTGCACCGTCCCTGTGCACCATTGAATTTCACCATCTGAAGACCAAATTCCCTGGCTTTCTCTTGACTGTAAAAAGTCCAAGTCAGCCAGCCAGTATCACAAAGAGTGTGGCTTTGCATCCTGCTGAAGTAATTCACCCTACTTGAGCACTTCATGCTACACTTCATTAAACAACTAATTGCAAATCCATTACCACATGACATTTTAGTAAATAGCATAAGGAGTTTCAGTACAGGATGTCATCCTATACCAATTTTCAGACCAATGACAAAATCTGACTCATTGTCAGAACAAATTAATGTCCTTTAGGGCTATAAACCTCTCATATACAGGCAGACACTGTTGGCCTGGGACCAGGAAAATTGTCCACTTATGGGAAGTTAAAACTGTTAGGTTTGTATGTAGCTGGACCATGACAAAATGTCTGGTTATAAAAGAGGTGTTCATTAGCGGGCGTTCCACGGTATTATGCTTAATAGCGGAACTCCTGTGTACTGTATTTTCAACTGTGTTTTCAATACAGATCGATCATGATTCTTTCAAGACTCCAAAAAACAAAATAGCTATGTTCAGTATTGTTTCCAAGTTGGATACAATTTCTTAAAGGCCTGGTATAGTTATGGCCTGCTGCAAAAATATTATTCAAATATTTACACTTTAAAGTGAAGCCTTTTGAAGCCAAGGCTGGCTCATAGGTGCCAGAGCTTATCCCGGTTTCAGTAGCATGAAGCGGCTAGAAGTATTTCTACTTCCCCTGGACGGGATGCTACTCCATCGCAGATCACTCCCCCGCAATTTTTTTACGTTTCCCCAACAAATAGCAGGTACCCATTTATACACCTGGGTGGAGAGAGGTACTGTGAGAGTAAAGTGTCTTGCCCAAGAACACAACACACTGTCCCCAGCCAGGGCTTGAACCCGGACCGCTCGCTCCGGAGTCGAGCGCACTAACCATGAGGCCACCGCGCCTCCCAATATTTACATTTTAGCATGAATAAATAACTTGAGTTACATAATGAATGCAAAACTGCACATTTGGAATTCTTGACATTTTTCCACTTCCAAATGTTAAACTAATACCTTATTCACACCAACCTGTTAAACACCCCCCAACTTAATAAGGCAAAAACATGTTTGAATAAACTTTGTTAGCAAAGTGGTTTGAAATTTGTCTTCTCAAAATGACTGCAAAGTTGAAAAACCTAAACTTGATTTAGTTAAACTAGTTTAGTTGGTGTGAATGGGGTATAAGTTTCTTTAACATTTCTTTCATTTTTTGGTCATCTTTCTTGAGACTTATGTACATGCACTCAATAACAAATATGTATTTTATTTGTGCAAAAATATATCTTTTGAAGAACAGCTCTATTTTACATTAATTGGCTGTTAATGTAGCCATGGTCAAAGACCTGACCATTTGAAATCTATTGCATCAACTGACCTTTTGATCATAACATTGACTTTGAAGGAATGAATAATAAATTAATATTGTACAGCTTATATCATGTGTTGCTATTTTGTTGGTCTTCTATAAACTGCTTGAGTGTTGCTGAATCAACAGGAATATATAAATATTCTACACCATCAGTACCCTGCAATGATACACAAAGGAAGGATTTAGAATACATCTATTGTAACTTATCAAATTTACATTTGATGAGTACATGTAACTACTGGCTAGTAGAAAATAAAGATCTAGAGAAAGTTTTGTTAGTCCTTTGCCTTCTTACTATAAAAATCCCACATCTTACACAAGGAACAGTGTAGCTCAGGGGAAGGAAAAAAATGAACAGTAAAATTAGTAAGAACACCATTTTTTAGCATCATCAATATCTCTTACAAACATTGTCTGCCTCTAAACGTCTTCTCCACTGCACTAGATAGAATACAGTGCAACAAAGGAAAAAAACTACATTGCTGCCTATGAACAGGTTATTCACAGGTAAAAGAAAGGAGAAAGGGACAAACAGTCTGCTCGCACCCCTTAGATTTCTGAATGACGCCAAACTCCCATGGACAACTTGATAAACTGAGCTGCGTTTAGAAATGGTTATCAAAAATTAACACGTCCACTGGCAAATGTATTTACTTCCATGTACACCCTGCTGTCATTATGTTACATTAATTTAGCAACATCATGTGCAGCAATGAAGCCAATACCCCAGCCAAATAAACTGAATGCATGTAACTGTTAAGTTGAATGACCTTTTTGGAAGTTATAAGCTTGTGATCACGGAATTCTATTAGCTGTGCTTTCAATGTGGAGTCACTGTTTACCAAGAACTGTTCCCGGCATTTGGAGTAACAAGCGTTAAATGACAGACCTACAGGAAGACAAGATATGGTAACATTATAACTCCAGTTCAACTCTATGACCTAGAGATGACACTAATAACATTGCCAGTCAGCTAGATGATTAAGAGATATGTTTACATACAGTGAAGTATAGAATGGCTGAGATTAAATGTTCCATGAGTAATAGAGTAGAAGGGAGGAATAAAATATGGACTAAACACCACCAAGAAGATTAGCTGCGACCCAAGAGTGCTTCAGAGTGGGAGTAGTCTATTTTGGTGTTCACCTGTTAATAAAATATTTATGTCTAACAAATCTATTTTTAAAATTTTCATTGAATTCTAATTTGTGCACATTTGCTTTTAATCCATCACTGTACCTTTCAATAACATGCAAACTTTGCTCTATATTTAACAGTTTCATGTTTTGTTTCCATTAATCATCTCTGCAGACTCCTTGAGAAACAAAAGCCTACTTCTACAGGTTTCACTTGTTAAAGAATACTTAAGACTAACAATATTTTAAGCTAAGAAATTTTCTTCCATCTTTGCTTTTCAAGAAATGTTATAGAATACTTAATGGTAAAATTGCATTACAGAATTGCATTTTGTTATTGTATCATTCTTATTGCCTTATTCCAGAGTTCTTTTCAAGGGGCCATATTGACCCAATCTTTGTTTTTTCAAATACATGTATTAATATTAAATATTTTATTGTGGGATTGGTGCAATAGCACAGCCTTGCTCAAACCCTAGCTACCTGTATTATATATATGCACACAAATGAGTAGCAAGAATCTCTAGACTATTTAAAGTTAAAAAAATGGGAATTAAGGACGATTGCCCAGTCAGCTGCAGTGTTAACTGACTTACCAATATAACAGCTATTGTCTTTCTCCTCAAGTTGATGTCCTGCTATCAGGATGAAGATGCCACGAGCATTAGGAGTCAAACTACGGAACACATGAACCAACGAACTTAGAGCCAGTGCTCCAGTGTGCTGCACTAGCAGAGAATTCTCATATGATGTCTCTTCCTTGTATGGCTCAAATGACGTCACATCAAACCATGACCAGTTGAAACGTCCCAACTGAGTGTGATTCCAAACTGAAAAGATTCCATTTCAATAGAATCAACCATATTCTCTAATTCCCTGTCTCATTCAGTTTTGATAGCCAAGGTTAAAAAAATTGTTGAAACTAATCACTCACAGTAGTTGTAAGTTAGTCTTCACAAAATATTTTATAACAAAAGATGGTTTTAAGAACAAGGCTTGTTGTTGTGATCAACCGATGTTGGTCGCCAATGCGACTAAACTTGGCAGTGGAAAACAGCCACTGGAAAAACCAAACTGTGCATTGAGAATAAAGAGAAAAGAGTGAGCGTTTCCAACCACCATCAAATTTTGCAGATATTGTAGTTTGAAGGGTTTATAATGTTCTCACCAAAGATGAAGCCAACTTCAAATAGTTGGGCCAACTTTGGAGATATTTTCTCAACAGACATTAAAGAAACTTCCACATGCAGTTCTAAATGTAGACTCCAGTGATTCATTTAAAAATTTCTAGATTACATGTAGTACTGTCCTTGATTTACTCACTAAGAGGTGCATTGATGT
Organism: Micromussa lordhowensis; assembly: GCA_964020085.1. NCBI lineage: Eukaryota > Metazoa > Cnidaria > Anthozoa > Scleractinia > Lobophylliidae > Micromussa > Micromussa lordhowensis. The sequence continues at coordinate 15,293,060 of OZ026601.1, forward strand.
GATCAATACTAGCAATGACATGAAGAGCATCAACTTCTGCAAGAAGGCTGAGGAGTGTTTGAGTCTGAAATACAATCAAATAAAGTAACCTAAAAATTATCCACAAATAACCAGGAGTCATTAAACACCTACAAATATACTTATCTTTAGCCTATCCATACACCCTTGCCTCTCACTCATGCAGGAAAAAGGTTTTAAAAAAATAATATTTATGCAAAAAGAAATACTTGAGTAGTTAAGGTTGAATTAATGTCTAGGGTATACACCTAATTGCAATAACATTGTCATAGAAAAAAGCAAAACCTCAAATAGGAATTAATTAGGCAAATTTAAATTTCCATCGTTCTTGAATTTTGCACATGGATTCATGTACAGTATATCTTTCATTCATGTACAATATCTGAGAACAATGGAAATTTAAATTTGGCTAATTAATTCCTATTTGGCTTTTTGCTTCTTGCTTTTTTCTATGACAATGTTATTGCAATTAGATGTCTGTGGTGGACATTTATTTACCCTCACTTTGAAATTGCTAGTCTGATTTTTGAAACCTATAGTCGTGTTAAGAAATACACAGGCAGTCCATAATTACCTTTTTGGATCTTAGCATAGCACCATCAATATTATGAATAATTATAAAAACCTCCTCTGGACCTAAAATATACCATGAAATAATACAGTCAATAATTCAGATGATATTCATACTTCAATTTGAAGGTAAACAATGAAGGCAGTGTCACAAATTTCACATTAACAATCCTCTCCCAGCCAGTTCAACTCCATGTCATTCAAACTCTTGCATGTTACCTCCATACACTTTGAAGTGCAACTCAAAACAGCAGCTTTGTACACAATCAGACAGACCTGTATTTTTACTATTACTATTAGAACATTATTGATGTTTCTTTCTACCAGAAGACTGTAGCACAATTAACATTATCTTTTCATCGTTTCTTAAAAAGCAGACTTGGTACTGCTAGGAGTGGACCATCTCAGATCTCAAGAGAAAACTTTGCAAACATTAATTTTCATTCTAACAATACAATTTTAACTGTCGAAGAGTGGTACTACTAACATTTCTCATTGCTGAAACTCTGTTTGATAAAGTCACACTGATCTGTCACACTCTTGAATGATCCATCATGCATTAAAACCTCCTCAGTTATTATATTGAGAACCTTCAACGGTAAAATGTTCCCATTAGTAACACTGTAAACATAATTTACGGTAACATTCTGAAAGCAACACCCACTGCTACTTGCATATTAAGCAGCCCTTGCTTTTTTATCACTATTTCTTTTTCTTGTTTTTTTTTTTACTATTTCTGGTGAGTCAGCATCATCAAGCAGGCCTTGAGATGTAACCCACTGGGGAAGTGAAAATGTGCCGCAGATTCCTTTAGAACACATGATCTGAAGAGTCTTGGATGGGCCCAACTCTTGGTGGCTTTGCAGGTCAAAATGAAATCAGTGCTTTCAATAAGATTTGAGGTAGGTACCTACTTTGGAACAGCACCTGCTGGAGTAATATGAGAAGCCCAGGATATTTTTTCTCGGGATAATTTTTAAAAGTTAAAGGGGCTACGTCACGGTATTTTGAGTTATTTCTACCATCAACAAAACTACCTCTAAATTCAAGGAAACCCGAAAATAATACTTTACAAAGATAGAAAAACACTAAAGAGATAATAATAAACCATAAAGGAACAAGGATGGTTAAGGATGGAGAAGATTGACACGGATTACAAAGAACAAAATTGAAAAATTTAGGCTAAATTTTTCAAACCGTTTAACCGTTGCACAGCTCCTTTAAATACCCGCCAACTTTCAACAGAATACCCGCTGGAGCTACATGTAGGGCGGGTGCCGGGTCCTATTGAAAGCACTGTGAAATTCAGGTTAACATAAAATTCCTTTGTCTCTCAACCCTCATTATACATGGATCATGAATAATATTAGGGTTAGAAGAAAAAGGAAATTGAGAATCAAACTAGGTTGGAATCATTTTAACCTGAATTTCACTTTGACCTGCAATAGCTACATGTACACCACTGTGATTGGTAGCTAAAACATGCTCCATATACCGGTATGAAGAAATCTACCTACAGATACTGTTTTGAAGAAATCACAATCATCTCATAGTTTTGCTTACGCGAGACAACATTATTACACCGTAATGTTGTCCCACTTTTGCCATGCTTGATTGGTTCAAAAATTGACATTGGCATTGCAGCACTGAAATGGTTTGCTCACATACACTTTACTTTACAGTGACGAATCCCTGCTAATCTTTTACTTCTTGCCATTTTGCACAGTTCAAACAACCTTCACTGTACACTAGTTCATCTCTTTGAACTATTCAATGTAAAAAGGAGCTTTATGAGGCAATGAAAGACAGGTAACTGATTTTAATCATTCAAAGTAGTCGGTTTGTGAGTCACTGCGCTCACGTGAGATGGTGAACCCGCTTGTACATTTAATGTACAATGTACAGAAAGTGACCTGCATCTTTCAGACTAATTTCCAGCTAATCTGATTCACAGGTCCCGACACATCAGCTGGGTGCTTAGTTGGATGCTCTACTTGTGGAAGGTAGGTAATAGGGTAAAGCCTGCAGCACACAAGTCAAAAGGCCCACCAGGCTGATGCTTATCTCTGGTTTCTAAGGAGCATGACTTCAGGTGACTAGGCGTATTCCCTGCTGGATGGAATGCTAGTCCATTACAGGGTTACCCCACAGCATTAAATTCATCAGTGCCCATTTATACACCTGGCTGGAGAGAAGCACTGTGAGGGCAAAGTGCCTTGCTTAAGACCAGAACACAATGTCCCCAGCCTGAGCTTGTACCCAGAGTGCTTGATCCAAAGTTGAGCACATTAACCATGAGGCCATGTAATACAATGTGATTTGATCTTATTACCTCTTGACACACACGTGTTCACTGTATATAACTACTTATTGATAAAACACTTACATTTTTTATGGTGAGACTAGGAAAGAAGCCATTGACTACAACTTGAAGGTGTTGAAAAAGCTTAGAAGAGCGAAATTGATCAAGCAGAACTTTTTTAGATCCAAGGCCATAGAGAAGGATATTGAATCCATTTCTTAAAATAAAAGTATTAGGTCCAACTGTAAGTACACACACGAATTAGAATAAACTTCAATATTTTTATTATTAAAAGTACAACTCTTACTAGCAATAGTTGAAGCTAAGCAGTGTAAAATATAATAGAACTCTACATAATTGAGCAATGCCTTGTACATGTTAGAGCTACATGTACACACCTTAAATGAAACATCCACTTGTCGAACAGAGCTTGCAGTTTGTGGTATAATTCAAATCTTTCCTCTGGATGGGAACTGGACACTTGATTTAACTGAGACAGCAGCTTCTGTGCACCAACAAAACACACATGAACGATAGATATTAGAAAGAATAATAATTATTGTAACATTTGTAAATTAAAGTGACTGCTGACTAAATGGTTATAATTGTTCTCCTCTAGGAAAGACTGGTCATGCATGAAATGCAAGGTGGCTATATAACTGATTTACTTCAATATGTTCACAAACTGCTGTTCATTTAAATTCTTTAAAACCTTTAATAAACACCATGAAAACTTGGTGCTGCCTTAATATCCAGAACAAGGATAAACTTGGAGAAACCTCTGCTAACATGCGGCGAATTGACAGATCTTTCAACAACTGATCTTGCTGACGAAAAAACTAATCTTTTATAATGCTAGTTGGGTGTCACGGTACTACAGGTGAGCTTTCACAACACTGCAGAACTTACTAGAAAGATCAAGAAACAAAAATAGTGTACACGGGTAACAAATACACAGGAAAAAGCCTGTATAACTGAAGACATGCTTAAAGAAACTTCCAAGAACTAAAATCATAGTACTCTTAAGGCTAATTGAGCATAAAACAGCTTAAAGAAGAAACATGTTACATGTAAAAACATGCAAAATTTAATGCAGAAGCGCATGCCTTAAGTGTCCTACATCGCACTCTCATAACTTAACTGCTGTAGCTACAGGCTATAAAGAAATGTTTGCCAGTGTACCACCTCAAGAGGAATAAATTAAAGAATCGTACAACACCAACTGCAGCTATAAATCAAGAGCCATACAAAGACTGGCTGATAGATTGACCATCTGACTTAGTGACTGCCCAGCCACATGAATGAAGAAAGTTGGTCAGTACTAGTACGTGCCTTAAAGGGACGCTAACACGAGTTACACATGTGCAAGCCTTCAATCCAGAGTCCAAAACATCTGTCAACGATTTCAATCTCATGTGCAAAATTCAAAATGGTGTCGCCTTGTGTAGACTATGAATGCACCTTGGCCAGTTGAGCTACAGTGCATCTTTACCACCAAATCATAATTTTATTAAGAATCAACATTCACTTAGCTTTCTACTGATGAATTGAACATAGACTTCTGTGCAGGTATGCTGGAGAAAGCAAGTTATTTATAAAATAATATATGAAAGATGCATTTGATCAATTTGCAAATTGATGTAAATGTACATTCACCTAGCTTTCAAATGGTGCGATTAACTTTGAAATCTGTGAAGATGTAGTGGAGAGAAAAATTTATTTACCCAAGCCAGTTAGCTCTAGTGAATTGATGAACTTGTCTTGATCACACTGTGACACGACAGGACAGAAACATAGCACTAGTTATAGATTATTAATTTTTTAAACTGAAAAACTGAAACAGACCTCAAAATAACTTAGTTTTGACAAATCTGCTCTCCCTTAACTACAAAATAATATATTATGTTAAAAATTTCATCTAAGAACAGATATTTTAGATGATATGAAAAAGCAGTTTTACACATGTGCAGCTCATGTTACTATCCCATTGAGCTTACTTGTTGATCCATCCGTGGCATATTTAGTTTTGAGAGAGTGTGATCAGATGTTATACACTTAGAACTTTGCTGTTCAAAGTACTCTTCCTGTGCCTCCTCTGTCTGAAGAAAAACGGAAATACAATGTAAACAAACTACCCTAAAGACAATCACATTAATGAAAATCACTAAAATTCCAATAAAACATTATAAAGTGCAATAGCCCATAGACCTTGTGCAGTATTCTCTCTTGTTTCATTACCAAAGTTCTAACCAACAAGAAGTGTCCAGAGACTAGCTAGTGAATGTTAACTATTCTTTGATTCTACTTACTACATAGATATTTATAGTATATCATTAATAATTAATTGTAGTTTTGGGTAAGGGATTGGGTAAGGGGTTTTGGGTAAGGGGTTGGCTTTTTACAGTTTATGGGGTTGGATTAAGTGGGTGAACCTAGTAGGGGACTATGTGTCCTACTGTTCTCTCGCCTGTACAATATACAAATCTATAAATAATTAAATAAATAAAATAAATAAATAGACTTCAAGTGAAGACAAGATTCAGACCCAGCTTTACCAAAAACAGTATAAAGTCGTTTTGGTTTGGCATACTTAGTCCAATATAAGCTGTCACACAATCATTATGTTTCCAAAAATCCTAGCTCTCCATCCATAATAATTTACCTGAGTTGTATAACTTCCTTTGGTCCTTTTCTTGAGAACTCTGGAGAAACGGCAGAAAAGTACTTGCTTTAGCATCATTTGGCTAGTAGTTGCGAGGGTAGGGGTGGAGATACATGTAGAGTGACGGAGTTCAACAGAGCAGATAGCACAAAAGTATAAATGTCCTATAAGTGTTAGGATTAAATTTAGCATCATAGAATAGACTGATTCTAGAATAGAGGGGGTATTGTGAACTCTCACAACACAATTGCAAGGTGGACACCTCCAGAGTCAGCTCTTGAACGCGAGATCAAGAAACCTCTAAAGGTATACGACAACCTGAAGTTTACAGTGGCATGCTAAATGTGCTCGAGCTGCTTGACTTTATGTTCAGACAAGTAGAATGAAATAATTTTTAGAAATTAATACCTTGGTGTTGTTTCATCAGTGGTTACTGATCCACTGTTTGAATCCGAATCCTCTGAATCTGATTCTCTTTCAACACCTACAAAAATACACTTAATGGGGCTCAAGGTCACGATATTTGGATTGTGTGTAATAAAGGTACCTGCGGGTTCAGTGTCGATCCATACCCTTGATCGACATACAGATCAATACTCAATTGACATCTCAATTGATACTCGGTCGACACTCTATCAACACTTGATCAACAGTCAGTCGATAGTTGGCCAAGTGTTGACCGACTCATATGCATCGATTGAAAATTAGTCGATTGAGTGTCAACCAAGGTGTTAATGGAGTGTCAAGAGTTGATCAAGAGTATCGATCAAGGGTATCAATCGACATTCGACCGTGAATGCCTTTAGTACACATGATCTCAGTATGTTAGATAATTCTGTTTATTTTTGTCAACTTTAAATTCTAAACTTCAAATTGACAGAGCAGCAGTCTTTAATTGGCAAAATCTTGGCCACATATCAAAGAAGGATGATGTCTGAGCATTCTAAATTGTCGCTTTATACAAATTGACATACATGTAAACTTCAAAAACATCAGGCGGCCAATGTTTTTCATGTTTACACTAATAAGTAATTATAGGTCTGTTTCAATCTTCTCCAGTTTTGCCCATTTATGCCCCTTTTTGGCTTTTCAGTGATTCTTTTGACTTCTTCTCTGTTTTCAGCCATTATTATGATATTTCAGTTAATTCTATAATCATTTGATAAGAGCTAATACCGTAATATTAAAAATTGCCTAAAACTGTGTGACCTAGCCTCTTAAACACATCTCACTCAAGTGTGGTTAGCAGTCTTGACCCCGCATCAAGTGGTCTGGGTTCAAGCTGTGGCAGGGGTAATGGTGTTGTGTTCTTGAACAAGACACTTTACTCTGACTCACAGTCCCTTTCTCCACCCACGTATAAAAATAGGTACCACAGAATTTTCTGCCAAGGGTAACCCTGTGATGGACTAGCATCCCATCCACGAGGGAGTAGAAATATTCCTAGTCACTGCATGCTACAGAAACTGGGATAAGCTCATGCTGTAAGGACCCCTTGGCCCGATGCAGACTTTACCTTACTGATCACTCATAAGTGATCATGATACTACTGTATATCACAGCATAATACCACGTACCTAATAGTTTGCTAATGACAGATCATTTTCCAGCCAGTCTTATTTTAGCAATTTTATTACCCATTAAAGGACAACACTCTTGCCAAAACAGGTTTTTAAGATTCTTAATCCTTAAGTTATTCATGTACTCTAAGAATCCAAAAACCAAAACTTAAAATGCCCCTTGATATAGGAAATAAAATCAGTTATTACTTATAATGCAACCAATCCTTAAGTCATTCATGTACTCTAAGAATCCAAAAAACCAAAACCTAAAATGCCCCTTGATTATAGGAAATAAAAATAGTTACTTTTAATGCAACCAAAGTCAACTGAGAAATAGAAATTGAATATGTTATACATGTAGTATTAGTTCCAATCTCTTAAAGTTTCACAAGTAAAACGTTTATAATGGACATGAAGAAAACTTTATAATATTATTATCATATGTCAGTGTTCAACAAGAGACAATTATAATCACACCTTTCAAAAGAACAGCTTTCCGTCTGTGACGTAAAGAATATCCACTATTATTGTTTTCATCTGAGGACACATTTGTTGGAATTGCCTGTAAAAATAATTATATATATTTAGCCTTGAGTGTTAGCAAATGGGATGGATATACTGTAAAACTCTGCCATTCTTCCAAACTCATTTCTATATATCAACTTGGTGACCATATTAAAAAGTCTGGTAACCAATTTACTGACTGACTGACCTTTTGTGCACTCCAAAACCAAACTAATAGTCAGTATAACATTTTGCAAGGAAAATGGAAGACAAAATGAATTGTTTTTACTTAACTTGATTACTATTTTGACATTACACTAAAGTTACAAAGAAAATAATGAATTAAATTTAAAAATTTCAATGATGCAGATGGAAGAAACCAGACTTCGCGAGGTGATAGAGAAATTTAACATAAATTAAATGAAATAACTATGAGTATGGTGGAGCAAAGAGATAATAAACAGTCATTTAGTCATTGTGTTCCACAGGCCTCAATACCGTTCAAGAGATGGATTAATTACTTCATTCCCACGCATACATGTAAACAGAGAAAGTCTTTTCTCCTGCAATTCAGTTCTCTGCAAAATAATTACTGTAGGTACCTGGTCAACATTTGAAGCTGGGACAATCTCTTTTGTACCTGAAAAGTAATTTTCAAATAATCATTAATTTTTATTTTAAATGTTACATCAGGTATCAAGAATGCATTTTCCTGATTTAAAGTGTTGATTAAAATTAAGACATATAACCTGTGGCCAAATCATGAAGTGATTATCCTGTGGAAAGCCAGGGATGAAATTACAGAATTCAAGGTTCAAATAACAGTCTGTGACATTTCATAGAACAAACATTCCAATAGAATAGTAGGACAGAAGTAAAAACTCAATCAAAAGGAACTATTATGCATTGCAGAGTTTCACATGATTTGATACTCCTGATAGCTTTAATGATCAAACGTTGTTTCAATAGTTGGCTACTATTATGTTTTACTATGGCTAGCCCCGCGAGCGGGCAAGATGAATCAAATCCTACACTGTGATTGGCTACCTGAGCGGGCAAGATGGAGCCATCTTGCCCGCCATATAATAAGTCCTTTATTGATCAAGCTTTTTCTGTCAAGATGGCTTGATATTGGCCTCGTTCTTTTTTTGCATGTTTATGGACCTCGACTCCGTCTCAGTCCATAAACACGCAAAAAAAGAACTTAGCCAATATCCAGCCATCTTGACCTCAAACTTGGTCAATAACCCATACATATTACACTACACAATAAACACAAAATAGAGATCATACTTTTGCCTTTCTGTTTGCTTTTTGGAGTCTTTGTCTTCTTGCATGGTGAGGCATTCTGAATATAATGAGCTGGTGTTTTGTTGTGAATTGCCGAGGATGCTATATACATGTAGGCAAACAGAAAATTATTTCTGCAGTAAGATTCACAAAATTCATCAAACTAAAATGTCTCAAAGCTTCGTAACTTCACTTAGTGATTTATTAAGGGGACCAGTCAGTAAGCAGACAGCCTCGCTTAAGCAGACACAAAGTCTGGTCCCAAAATTAGTGTCTTAATTGAACCAGTTTTTACATAACATGTATCTTTATAACAAACCCCTATTGAACAGACTATTGAGCACATGTGGACACTAAAAAAAAATTTCATTTTCATATTAATTAATCTACTGTTATGAACCTCTAGATAGTTATATTGATGAAATTCTCCAAATACAAACTTACTCATTCTAACAAATGTCATATACCAAATTGTCTCCAATACAGAATGTGGCGTTAATTTGTTCCCTACACCTTCAGTTAGTGATTAAAAGTGCTGTAAAATTCTGATTTTAACTGCTACCATAAACAAGTCTCCAAATATCAGACACAATAACTGATAACTTTCCAAATACAATTACAAACAGTTCTGAACTAGAGATTTTCTTTTACAGTCGATAAGGTCCTTCTCACCCCCCCCCCCCCCAAAAAAAAAAAGAACAACAACAATAATGATAAGTCCACCAAGAAATTGTGCACAAAGCTCATTAACAGAATTTTACAATTAAAAACCGCTTAACCACTACAATGGAGTGTTATAATTTACGCTTACAGGAGAGTAACTTGGCTTTACTAAGTTTTTAAAGACAAGAAGAAACAAAGGGAAAGCAATAACAGTTAAACATGCTATGGAAATTCCTTATAATACTTTTTTATGGTGATGTTGGAACATCTTTACCGTGGCTTGTCCAAGCTTGATTATCTGGGACACAGTCTTTAGTACAGTCAGTGAAAACAGAAACAAGAAGGCCATGATGAAGGTGGCAATAATATGACACTACAAATGTTACACCGAACTCTTATTAACGTCAAACAAATGGACAGCTTGCTTTCCCGCAGACAAAGTTTATGTATATTGTTCTGTTACTCTGTCAAAGGTCATATTCTTTTTGATTTATTGCAAATTACAGATGAATTTCATTGCCAAGAGTTAATTATTATACATGGGGTGTCTGCTTACAAGAGAGCGTATTAAACAAAGAAAAATCGAATTTTCTTTTTCAAAAGTGTACGCATCTGCTTATGAGAGGGTGTTGCTTATGGGAATGCTTAAATACAAAGTTTGACTGGGAGGTAAAATGGGAACTTGAAAAAAGTGTCTGTAAACTTGTAGAGCTGTCCACTTTTTGTAAGAGTCTCTGTTGTCCCTCAACAACAGTCAGTTAATTAACAACTGAGTATGGTGGAGACAATGAAAATGCAACTTTTTTGTACAAGGTCACAAAACATAATAAATAAATAAATAAATAAATAAATATTGTTTATTCCTCTCTCTTGCAGATAACTGAATTAACAGGAGGTTAATATTAAACTAACAATTATAGTGCAATTATAAAGCAATGTATTAGTTATGCTACTTAAACAGACGGACACATAAATGACGAATATTTAAAAGTAGAAATGTTCAGTGATCTCTTAGTTCTCATTAAGTTAGTCTCCATTTGAATTCTGTTTTGTTCATAAAATCTGATTGGTTTCTTATTTATATGCTACAATAAGGATTTTTTTAAATATAAATATTGCATACCCACCAAAAAAGATTGTTATATTACACCCCTACCTCCCCATAATGGTCACCACTTCCTCTGTTATAAAGAGGTTTGACTGTAGTATATTATTTACCTGCCTCAGCTAATGCACCACGTCGCTTAGGAGTCTGAAAACCAAACACTGTTGATCCACTCACTGGTGTCTTGCAATCGGTACCAAGACCTACAAAACAAGCAATGCTCTAAAATATTTTTGACAAGGGTTTTTAATAAATTTATTACATTGTTGTCTTCGATGGTGACTTCCTAGAAGGGATCAGATCACCAAATATTAAAATTATTTTGTCATCTGGGCTTTAAAGCTCTAACTCAAAATAGGCCATGTTCTGAGCTTTTTTCAGGTTCTATTTATTTTGCAACTGACTAAGTTGTGTACATAACGGTGACAAACTCTAATAATATCTGCACAACAGGCTAGTTTAAGAGGGGTACTTGTGTGTGGTGTGTGGGAGGTGCAGTGGCCTCATTGTTAGTGGGTTCATCCCCAGATAAAGCGGTACAGGTTAAAACCCTTACCAGAGACATTGTGTTGTGTTCTTGGGCAAGACACTTAGCGAGGGTCCTGAAGGGGTAAAATGCAAACTGGGATTGGCCTGTTTTTGACCTGGAAAAATGGGATTTAGGTCAGTGTGACTGGGATTTGGTCACTAGGAATGGAAAAAAATGTCAAAAATGGGAATAGGATAAATATTTTGTAACCATAACCAGTTGAGACATCACTCATTTCCTGGGGTCGAAGAACATCAGAACATGTTTCAAGCACCTTGTTTGTATCAATTTTGAGCTTGTTTATCCAGATCCAGCATGTGCCGGACTGGTCACTATTTCCTGGTATCAAAATGACATCAAATGTGGAGGCACTCAATCTTAACCTTTCATGCTGAAAATCAGCATGCCATAACACATTTTTAGAGAGACAAATTTACATTGTGTGAATATGCAATGATGTCTGCCTTGAAGAAGCAGTGAAAAGGAACTTTAAGTGGGCAGAAGGATATTGCACACATCCAAATTCATATTACAAAACTGCTAACATCTGGTACAGTTTCCTTGCCTTGTATCAAAATTTCAAAGCAAACCTCACAAGAGATAACCAGAAATGAGCACACTCCAATGAGGGCGTATAGGCTAAGATGCATAGTAAATCCATCACACAACAAAATGTAAGACTAAATAATACAATGGATAGGGCGGGTACTTTACCTCTGAACTTAATACAAAAAACTGAAACAGTCTTGAAACCAGTCAATTTGAATTCACTGTAGAGAGTTCCAAGCGAAAGTAATGAACCTGCTAATTCAAATAAGGAGTCTCCACCAGCTTTATTGTCAGTGACTCTGAGGTAGAGTTTGACAGCGCTCTTTAAACAGCACTGAGTATGATGCGTCTGACCAGGCTCGGATGAGGAATGACAGGTAAAAAAAATGCGAAGTACCAGGAACTTGTAACCTAACTAATTGCTATAACTTCCCTACTTGCACATTTTAGTACAGTCTATGAGGATCCTATCGTCTTCAGAACATCGTCAAAAATCATCATGAATTTTTGGGTCTTTGTTAGGTGCTATTTAGAAGCTGCAATTTTGTGGATGCAAAGAGAAAAGAGCTGTTACATATAACACTGAATTATTTTCTGAATTTGGCTTGGGGGAATGGGATTTAAGCCCTGGGAAGTGGGATCTGGAAAAAATATAGGCTGGGAAATGGGATTGGTACTCCCCCCTCCACCCCCCTTCAGGAGCCTCTTAACCTTCACAGTACTTCTCTCCACCCAGGTGTATAAATGGGTACTGGTAAACTTAATGCTGAGGGTAACCCTACAATGGGCTGGCATCCCATCCAGGAATAATAATAATAACAATATAAACACATTTAACCAGGCAAACCCATCAGCAAATGCTATTATCAAGGGGTGCCCTGGACAACTAAAAATAGAATTAAAATAACAATAAAAGTCCTAAAAACATTACAATATTATGAAGTAAAACCTTTGGGACTAAGATGTCGAGACCATTATGCCTAGTGGAATAGTAATGGGCCATTCCATTTAATATCCACACTCTCCCTATTGAGGCATTCCTTAAACCCCTCCCCTTCCCAAATAAAGAAAAGAAAGTGAATTTCAACGCCCTTACGTGTACGTACTCAGTAATGTAAATGTATTCACTTTCTTTTCTTTTTTTTTTGTGAGGGGATACCCTCCCAAAAAATGATATCTGAGGGGAGGGTTTCAAGGAATACCTCAATAGGGGGAGTGCGGATATTAAATGGAATGGCCCAATGTACAAAGTTTTGACAAAATACTCCATGAAGAGCACTATTGTGGACACATTTAAATGCAAAAGTTAATGGAAGGAGTAGAAATACTCCTGGTCGCTCCATGCACAGAAAACGAGATAAGCAGCAGCCTGATGGGCTACTTGGCTCATATGCAGACTTTACCTTTTATCCCTACGTCCTGTTGTGTGCAGCCATCGCAGGAGTAAGATTATATTCATCAGATTATATTATTCATCAGATTTTATACAATAACCAAATCAATGCGCGCACTCTGATTGGTCAATCAGCCATGGGTTATTGTGCCGGTAAACCCATGAGAAAATCGCGCGTCTTCTGAATTATTATATAAAAGCAATAGACCACAAGTTTCTATGGGTTATAGGCTGATAAACTACTTGGGATGTTGGTAGAACACTCGAAGAATTCGTAAACCACTCGCCTGCGGCTCGTGATTTACAAATTCTTCTCGTGTTCTACCAACATCCCGCATGGTTTATCAGCCTATAACCCATAGAAACTTGTGGTCTATGGCTTAAATATTCTGGGCCGGGTTGTTCAAAGCCCAGTTAAGGTAACCCAGGGTTTGCGAGAATTTGAGTTTAAATTTGCAACTGTTTGGTGAGTTTTTGTTCAGTTTGAATAATCTCAAACTCCCCAAAACATATGAAGTGAAAAACATTTTTAAACACGAAAACTTAATACTTCGGTTAACTTTTAATCCTGGGCTTTCGAACAACCCGGCCCAGAAATAGAAAATTTATAGACACCCCGAAAGTAGGATATTTTTTCATTACATAACATTTCCAGAACATTTGCTTGGCAATAGACTTTCTGATGAAACTGTGCAATAACAAGGCAGTACCTATCTCGTCCAAAAGATACCCTGAGAGAAGACTCATGGTCTCGCGTTTTGGATCACAGGCAACCACACGCGCGCCAAGGTGCGAAACTTGACTCACCAGACATAATTTTACAGCAAACTGACTAAACGCTGGGACAGAGGGCTCAAAATCGGCTTTTACTATCTTTCAGACAATTGATAAACCAATTAGTGATCAACAAAATGAACCGCACCTCTCTGACTTTCCCTGCGTTTCTTCAATTCTGGCACATCTTCGTCGCTGACAAATTCAACTTCTTCCGCCATTTTGCCTGAAATTCGTACCCAGGGTTTCTCGTCCACCCAGGTCCGGAAAATGAAGTGTAATCCCGAACGGGAAATTTTCTCGGGAAAACAGGATTTCTTGAAAGGTAGACGGAAAAACGGAAATCCGAATGGAAAATGTGCGTTCCATTTGCTAATTTTTACAAGTTCTAGGCCTTTTGGCTTGGATCGCCTTTGATCCTACCTTCCGTAAAAAAATTTGTGGTAATGGAACGAGCGCATCCCTGTGGAAATTTCTATTCGGGATTTGACGCGTCCCATTTATTACAACTGTCGTCCAACCGGTTTCTCCGAGTAAATGGTAAACAACCCTAGTCTCATGATGTTGTGTTACTTTCTCGCCTGCCTTAATGTGTGCCTTTCAGGGAGTGTAATCCACACTTTGTCATCATCCGAGATATTTATTTATTGATTTATTTTACGATAACTGTAGAAATTCTCGCCCGCTCATTGGCTAATTTTCATTGTCAATAAGCGCACAGACACGTGAATTTAAAATTTATGCGACGCGTCAACAATCGAGAGCTGACAATTTGACCACAGGGAGCAGAAGATCTTGCTGAGTAGGAAGAGTAAATAAATGAATGAAAAGAATGAGTACTTCACTTTTGTCTCCTGTTCAGTGTCCAGACTCATATTGTACATTTTCTTTTCTTTGTATCTATATTCCACAGTTATAAAATTGTAAATGTACGAGTGAAACAAAGTTATTATTATTATACAGGGGAATCTGCTACCTACAAGTCCTGCGGCATTCTCATCCACATAGCCCTTTTCATCACCGCCCATTTGAAGCTCAAAGAAAACGCAGTGCCGCAGTTGGTGCCGATGGTGACCGGATTTACGGGGTTCCAGTGTAAATCAATATTAGAAATAGAAAATGCCAGAGAAATAGATGATGACAGAGAGATTAACAACTTGCAAGTTTTATTGCACATTATCCAGTTGACAGTAATATTAAAATAATTCCATATTTTAAGTTCCACATATAGCATACATACATGCTATTTGTCATCTTTCAGTCATTAGCCTGAAACTCTTGTTTTTCAGCGAAAGATGTTAGGAAATAAATAGTTCAACAGATAATGTGACTACATGAACTCTGACTTTTCTTCCAGTCCTGGACACTTGGTCTGAAAAAAGAACTATTTTCTGTCTTTAAAATTTTACGAACTTACTATTTATGTACGTTGAATTTTCGTATTATTTGTGTGGTGGGCTTGAATATTAAAATTCCTTGTTTCTCTATCAATCAAACCACAGGTGACCCAAGTGTAATATAAGAGCTCGCAAAATCTTATATTACGCTGAGGTTACCTATGGCCAAACAAGATATTTATACGACACGACAGCACAAGAATCAATCTGTGAATAACCACTTTCTATACAGTGTTTATTTCGCCCATAATATTGACTGGTCTGTTCTTGTATTTCTTGGAAATTTCTTGAGCAATCTGCAACAATAAAATGGAGAGCAGTGAAGGCAAAGCAAACAGACAATTATGTACAGATATTAAAACATTATTAATCAAAGTAAAAAAGGCAAACTACCTGTACTTGCAGCTCTTTTGTTTTCCTTCTGATAATTTCCAGCTTGGGTTCCAAGTCCTGTTGCTCTGTGGAAGCGGCCTGCCGTTTGTCTGCCATTGTCTTAATGGAAGTCACCAACTTCTCGGAGACTTTAAGTTTTTGCTGCAGAGAATCAGCTAAGCGGTCCAAGTATCTGTTAAACAAACATAGTGTGCTCAATGTGTAGTAAGAAAAAGAGGCGCGTAACAACATGAATGAATTAAACACATGTCACATGTCAAAAATGTCAAATGTTTGTTTATAGTGGAACATGCACTTAGCTACACCAAGCTAGTTCACAGGCATGCCACTCAAACAGCTGAAACAAATAATTCAAATTAAACATAACATTGTTAAGAATCCCAACTGGCCGGAGGCAGACCAGTTGGCTATTTACAAGTGTGGCCAAGGATTTGAACTCGGGCGTTCCGTGAAACAAATCTAGCTAGTGGCCAGAGCGGGACTCGAACCCGGGACCGCTGGATTGCGAGTCCGACGCGCTGACCACTCGGCCATGCTACCTCCTCGTTCATGACCAGTAGGCAAAACAAAAAACAAACAAACGAATGTTCAGTTGATCAAACAGACTTATCTTTCACTAGATTTAAACAGACGCAAGTGTTAACAGCTCAGGATACAAGGACAGAAGAAATACTTTATTTTCACCTTTCAACGAGTGTCAGGTAACTGTGGAAGTCTGAGTGTTACATCCCTTCCCTCGCTAATCCCAGCACTAGAATGATTACCTGGGAGACGTCTTCAGCAAGAACAGGTTGTGCATCTTCATTGAAGTGATTGTTGATAGAATATCAGCAACAGCTGATTCCATGGCTTGCACTGACTCTACAGACTGCATCTGAACAAGCTGTGGAGCTGACTGAAACTAGAAATGCACACATTATACTTTGTAACAATATCTGTTCTTTGCTAAAGTGCCAATGTACCATGGCACCCCAACCCCATTCCAAAAAAGGCCCCTTCAAACAAGTTCCCTTGTCGGCCAAAATTTCAAATAAGCACCCCTCCCTCGGCAAGTGCTCTTTCCTGCTTTGAGGGAAAAGTCACAACGGCTGAGCACAGTGTTGATCATGTCAAACGACAGGTGAATGCCATTATATAGACAAGTAAAAACAAGCGATATAATCGCCCGACGTTTCAGCAACTTCATGACGCCATTATCAAGGGTACAAATGAGAATAAAATTAACAAATGCGAGATCAAGAGTTACAGCTGATTTACATAGCGGAGGTGGCTACACAAGTACTTTAGCACAGATAGAATCCGTTTGCACATTCAAACTCGGTCTTAATTGTTTGATGTAAAGCAGTAGTACATGGACAACTTCGTATAAGTTTTTAAATTAATATTTATGTTATATTGATGTTTAGGAGCAAACATCAATGGTATAACTGAATATCTAAGTAAGTGCCTCCCCTCAAATAATAATATAATGAAATGTAGTTCTGGTTGTAAACAGCACAGAAGGCATTGCCACCTCTTACAAGTCAACAACACTAGATATCAACAAAAGTATGTAGTAAAATGCAGAGCACAAATTAGTTTTGTACCAGGAAATAAGTAAGTACAGACAGGTTCAAAAGTATCATTGCTCTTGCTCCATTTATGGCTTGCCTTATTTTCCTTTAGGGTGAGAAAGTGTTAGAGCCTATTTAAGTGCAACAGAAGAAGAATACACATTACGCGTAGGGAGGTACTACAGCTGTACATACAGAGATTTGTACATTACCTGATTAGCCGACAGCACATCAGAATCACTCTTCATTTCTATTATTCTTTGTCGAAGGAATCCCTGAAGCTGTACACAAAAAGGTGTCAGCAAACCAATGAATCGTCAATTAACATCTAAACAAAACAAAGCAGTGTGTACCTCCAACAGCTCATCAATTAACATGTTTCTTGTTTGCGTTGTATCCAGTAATGTCTCACAGTCTCCTCCACTGACCACTTCATCATCTACAATATAAATAAGCTGTCTAAGCACACATTTCCTTTTCAGTTGATGATGAACAACTTTAACATGATGTAATACTTATGTCATTTCCCAAAACAATTTCCCATACACTATACAGAAATTAGAAAGACCGAAATACAGCTATACTCAATCTAACTGACATTCCTTCACCTTTTACTGGTTATGACTGTGCAAGGGAAGTGAAAAAGCCCCCAGTAGTCAGTTACCAAAATACAGTCTGTATAATGTTTAAAAAAACCTGTATTAAACTGCCAACACGCTCAGCATAGTTGCCTTTGCGGAGAAGACGATGGATATATTGTTTGACAGCCTCACTGATCAGGGCCAGGTAGTTTGAAACCCAGTTAATGCTAACCTAGCATTAAGAGTTACCGGTAAACAAATTATTATTTTTTCTTGCATATTAAATGTTTTGTAACATAAATTATAGATTAAAGATTATAGCCTAAAAGCAGAGCTCCTCAGCTGGGTTGTTCAAAGCCAGATTAACTTGACCCAGGAAAAGAGAGAATTTTGATTTGAGTTTTGTAACTTTGCAGTGTTTTTTGTTTACATGTATATTGCTTGGCCTTCTGTTTTGAATACTGTAATCTCAAACTACACCAGGAGCCCATGACCCAAAAAGCAGTGAAAAACAATTTGTATACAAGAAACATTTTTACTTTTAACCCTGGGTTAGCATTAAGCGGCTTCCAAACAACCCGGCTCTGATTACAACAAATTAACCCAACATGAGCCCACATTCCAATCAACCAATGCTTGGTCAGTGGTCAACTTAAAAAAAAACATTTGACCTTGATGAGCTCAAAACCTGACCCTGCGATACAGTCACATGATACTGGTCAGCGGATACCTTGTTGGACAGGTATCAATTGACCATAACATGGAAGTTCAATGTCAAAGATATATGTTGTGGTTTGATTTTTTTTTTGGTTTAATTTTTTTTAAACCAGTTTTAAATTTTTCAAACTGGTTTATATTTTTCAAACCAGTTTTTTTTGACAACTATCTATAAAACGGGAAAATATCTCTTAACATTCCTCTAACCTATTCTCTAACCTATTCTCTCCTTTTCTTGCCGAGTTTCTCCTGATTTATTCTCCCATCTACCCTACCCCTTCCCCCCAATCCCCATTACGAATACTAATTAACAGCAGGTTTTAATTTTTTTTCCTTTTTACCTCGTACTCACCAGGATTTGAACCGCCAACCTCTAGGTAGAACTGCTTCCCACTTGCATTACCACTTGACCACGAAAGCACTGGATGCAAAGGCTCTCATATTTCTTTTAATTATCAGTTTATCACCCCAGTCTCCTCTCATAAAAATTTAATTTATTCATAGATAAATATAATTTTAATTTATTCAAACCTTATTATTTATTCTAACCCTAACCCTAATCTTAATTACTAAGAAGCTATCAGTTCCAAATAAGTGGTTAGTTCTAATCAGTTACCCAGAGAAAACATTTTGACTGAAAGATACATTGCAGGGAAAAACAAAACCGCTAGGTTTTTTAATGATAAATGGCAGTGTTTCATTATAAAAGATTTCGTGTCAGCAATTTAGCCACTACCATCGCCACCCCTTTTTAAAGAAAGTCATTACTTTCATTTACTGTGTCAGTATATTCATTTACTAAGCAATTGAAAGGCCGCGTGCAAGAACGTCCCCCTGGTTTTTTGGCTATTTTTGAAAGTGCTCAAAAATAGCTGAATTTTGCCATGTCGGTTTCGTTTCGCCTGAGAAACACTGTTCTGAAGTTTTTTTGGCTGGGTTGCTCTTCGTTTTCGAAATATTACGTATGCAAAAAACCCGTAGTTTGTGGTCACGTCAGTACGTGACCGCAAAGGCGGTAATTTCACTTAAAATCAAGCAAAATATTGATCTTTTGCAACGCGCAACCTTAAGAAGTGTTCATTTCAGGTAGAAAAAACGTTAAATTAACATGCGGCCGCAAAGACTCGTTAATTTCACTCAAATTACCGCTTGAAACTAGGGTTAACGTTGAAAGTTAGGGTTACGGAACAAGGTTAGGATTAGCGTTTGGGGTCTGCAGGGTTATGGGTCGAGCTTAGGGTTAACGTTCAGGCCTAGGGTTATTGCTTAGGGTTAGGGCTAGCGCTCAGGATTAGGGTTATTGCTCAGAGTTAGCGCTAGCGCTCAGGGTTAAGCGAGAGTTACGGTCAGGAGACGTTAGAGTTAGCGGTGTTAGGCCGCGGGAAACAATCTCGACTTGCACGAATCGATACCTAAATAAAGTCAATGAATAGTGGCTAGAGAGAGAGGTTGAACGTTTTGCAAATTGGTTGCGTCGGTGATAGAAATGTTTCTACGTGAAATTACTTACTTTTTTGGTACAAAACTAATGCAGTGAAAATGGAATAAATAAATAAAGAAAGAAATAAATAAACTAAAAACTCAGCTCGGTCCGTGAAATGATTATATCCGACAACACGGAAAGCGCAAGCCTTAAGCTAACATGCTGCTCATGCAGAAAAAAAGCCCATGAAACATAAAATTTATCAGCAAAGGAAGGCTGAAATACAAAGCAAAACTTACATTTGAGCTGAAGTTTTTCTTCTTGCTATAGTTAAACCTGCGATCAGGCGTTCTCTGTCTTTTTTCTTCGCTGCGGGATCGATTCTATTGCAATTCAAAGTACATCTGCTTGGAAAACCACGATACACACTCACGGAACGCTTGCTTGCGAATTTAACCGACCTGCGATTTCTCTTTGGCCGGGGGTCCCGTAAAAATGGCTGAGATCTTCGACTTTGCTGCCTGGCCTCTCTTGCCAGTTCCCTCCCGGCCGGCCGTGTCTGAGTCACGCATCACGCTAGCACACACGATACGTATACGTATGAAAGATTATTATGGGATGTCCCAGAAATTTTTGCAGCGGAGGATGTTAAGGCCGCCCATTTCAAGAAAATATTAAGAGTCTAGAAAGCAGTTCTAATTTCCAATACTGACACATGCCGAAGTTTAGCAAATGAGCTTTAAGTCCGCGACGGATGCTTTGTTTTGGAAGAAGAATCCTTTCTAGACTCTACCACCTGGCACACTTGTTCTTCAGTGGCTAAGTTAACGGCGGACTTTAGCCATCTCGGAACAAAAACACGCCTCGGTTCTTTGAGGCATGCTGGTGACTTTCATCGAGGATCAAAGGCTTAATGATGCCAAATCTCCTACCAGGTGGTCGCAAATATTCCTCAAATAAGCTTCGAATATCGGTGGAACTAACTAACGAGCAAACTCTGCTTAATTAACAGGTAAGCTCTGAATTTGTGTTATGGAAGTAATCGATGCTTTGCGCGCCAAAAGCCAACGAAGAAGGTTTTTGAAAAAAGAAGAAAAACAGAACAAAAAAGAGAACATTTCACCGACCTCGAATTGAACCCTCGAGTGTCACGACAAAACAAATTCGAATCAGCTCCGTTCGGCGCGTTATCCACTTGAGCTAACGAAGCAGCAGTGAAAATTGATTGTGTTATAGTCACTTGATCCTTTAGCGAAACAAAAGGTTTCTTTTGTTTTTCGTTTAACAATAGATCTCCAAAAGATGCCGCTTGGAAAACTGAGGGTTGTTTGCATACGTAATATTTCGAAAACGAAGAGCAACCCAGCCAAAAAAACTTCAGAGCAGTGTTTATCAGGTGAAACGAAACCCACATGGCAAAATTCAGCTTTTTTTTAGCACTTTCAAAAATAGCCGAAAAATCAAGGGGACGTTCTTGCACGCAGCCTTTCAATTATACAAACAGTTTGTAACATCCGTGCTAGTTTTAGTTTTATATTGTTTTAGAGTAGTTTATTAATTATATTGTCAACGTTTTGTTATATTTTTAATTTATGCGTATGTTTTCTTTAATTTGTCTGTAAAATATTTATATTTAATTTGTCTGCAAACTAAATTAAAAAAAATCAGTAACCTGGGAGCTCAACCCAAACCACAAAGTAACATGCACAGCTGACCCAGCCTAACATCAAAGCTAACCATTCCAAATAAGTGCTTAGGCCTAATCACTAACCTCAGCGCTTAAATTACTAAGGCACATGCTCACATCTTGCTCCAAATTAAAAATTAAACTGGTTTGAAAAAAATGAACCAGTTTAAAAAATTTTGCACTGGTTCAGAAAAAAATTGTACCAAAGGTAAAATTGAACTACAACATATACACTATAAGGCATTAGAAAATAACCCAAAGCAAATACGCACGCTGATTGGTTTAAAACCGTGTTTCTATAACTCGATAGAAACACAAAACTAGCACGAGCTGTTGACATAATGATGGCGCAAACAAAGAGAATCTACATTTTGATGATCGAAGTAAACAAGTTGTTTTTCTTTTTCTTCACCGCGGTATTTTCTAAAAGAAATAGAAAACATGTTATCCGTGTTCCTATCGAGTTATAGAAACACTCGTGAAAGTTTAGGAGAACTCAAAAAAGCTGTGGAAACACTCGCCTGCGGCTCATGTTCCCACAGCATTTCTCGTTCTCCCAAACTTCCACTCGTGTTTCTATAACTCGATAGAAACACGGCACATGTTTTCTATTTATTAAAAACTGCATGACTTGGTACTAACTTGAGTATGGCCACCATGTTGCGTGATGACGTCATTAGGCGCATGCACCAAAGAATTGCATGGGTTTCTATTTCTATGCATGCATGTGGTTCTGTTCCTATAGTTATGGTGTTCTACTTGGCGGCCCTTCGGGCCACCAGAGCTCTGCTACTACTGTACATTTGTTTTGTGTAGTTTGAGATTATTCACACTGAAAACTGGTTTGCTTAACCCGGGCTTTGAACAACACAGACCAGCATTTCATATAGTTTTTGCAGTTCTTCTAAAGACACTGTCAGCACAACTGAATACCACTGCTGAAGACACAAGGTATAAAGTAATGTTACTATTTACCTTGTCCAGATCCTTCCAGAGAGATTCCACCAATGTCCAATGTCACTTCCTTTTCATCAGCCCCGTCGCCACCCCAATCAATATCACCATCATCATTTGTCTGTCCTCCATCACCCCAGTCAACAGTGTCACCAGCGCCTCCCCAGTCTATCCCAGCTGAGTCCTCCTCACCACCATCCCCCCAATCAACATTGTCAGACCCGGCATTTGTGATGGAGATGGTTTCATTACCCCAATCAATCTGTGGTAAAAGTATGCACATGCCACTGTCTTTTTAAACAATAAATCATTAATTTCATGTATACTTATCCATAATTCTTAGCAAATGGAAACCTTTGCAATGCTCATAAAGATGTACAAGAAAGTTCTTACATCTTCAAGTCTAGCATAATTGATGTCATTAGAACAGGGAGAAATATTGCAAATACAAATGACATGGATTCCTTGTGCCTAGTGGGTTGTGCTAGGTTCACATAGTATATTTGTGGTAAATGTACAGCCTCCATGATTTCCCACAGAGGATTGCAAGTTTACCAATAGCCAATAGTACTCCGTAAAACAGAGTTTCCCTGTTCTTTCTCATCTCCTACAGAGAAGCTCGTGGGTAAATTAAGTGTTGTACTAATGGTTAATAACTACCTATAATAGCAAACCAACACTAGTGAAACATGTCCAGCACAAATCAGTGTTGCAACACGAATAGCAAAATCAAGTAAGTTTAATCCTTGCAGTATCAACAAATGCTTTCAACTAATTTATTCTGTTGTTTTTCACATACTATGCACCAACCAATAGCATAGCTCCAACTTTCTGTATATGAACCACACACAAGTTGACACAACCCACAATTCCTCGATTCGCTCCAATGAAGGGCTAACGCTCGAAACGTCAGCTTTCGAATCTCTTTACGGTGGCCAATTTGCATTATCAATTCAGTTGATAAAACCAAATTATCTAAGTTTAAAGACGTTGGTGATAAACCATGTTATTACTAGCCCTTTACCTCTCCAGCATCTTTTTCATCTTCCACACTAGAACTGTCTAGTCTTCTGTCTGGAACAACAACCTATGGGTAAATTAACACACCGATGACAAGGTCAAATGTTGGGGTGTCATACAGTCATTTGACACGAATAAAAGTGATCATGTTTACCGGTGGAGTCTTGCCTGTCCTCCACTGGTACACTGTGGTGTTGCCATGTTGTTGAATGTGTCTTATAAGTGGTGTTGTCAACTGCAAGGTTTCTTTATTACTATTGTAACTGAAATATAAAAATGATCATTCAGTGTTTGCAGTTTAACAATGTTCAAGGGGACTATAGGAGTTTTATGGTCTTTTGGTAATTAGAAATTTTCCAGTATTAAAAGAGAAAAATATCACTTGAAAGATGATCCTAAACTGTTGCTCAAAGACTACATGTATGTGTGAATCATGACTAATTAAATGTTGACAACAACCTCAACAGAGTCCATTGTTGTTCAATCAACAGAATTGTCTGTTTTTGTTTTGTTTGTTTCATATAAGAATTTAGTTCATCTTTACCAGTTGGAAACAAAATTTATTCTTAAGCTCTAACCATGTGTTCGTTTCAATTATTTTGCATCAATTAACTGTCTATAACCTTCACAAAACCATCAAACAATGACAAGAAATGAGAGCTACACTCTAACAAACCTGGGAACTAAAAAGTTAACAAAAGTCTCATAAAAGTGAGTTGTGTTCTTCAAGCCACTGATTGCAGAAGCAATCTCCTTGTATATTTCAGGTAATTCATCCAGAAGGCTTAATAACTCTGATTTCACATTGTCTCCCTGCACAACAAGATAAATGCATCAGGTTGTTAATTACATCAGCTAACAGGGACTGCAAAGTGATGATTGAAAGCAAAAAGAAGCCTTGTGTCTGATATTCAAGCCAAAAGTGTCCAGTGTAACTACAGTAGAACCTCCCTATCTCAAGCTTAGTTACCTCAAACTCCTGACTATCTAGACCTCAGATCATTTTCACTTGGAAAAACATTGTTACTCACTTACTGTCTGCTATCTTGAGCCCCTAACATTTCAAACTATTTATTGCTTCCCTTAAGAGTTTAAGATAACAGGGTTCAATCATAGAGTGTAAATTTCTGTAAAGAAACAACCTTGCATAAATGAAGGTTGTAGCAAATCGACTTTGATTTGTACAAAGACAACTTGTAGTGAAGGGAAGTGAAACAGCCTTCATCCCATAATACTTGCGACATCTGTACAGTGTCAAGCTGATCTTCATCTACATGTACATTGCACACAGAAAAAATGGACCTCTGTAAACACTATTTGTTTTTAAAACAACCTTTGAGAAAGCACATATTCAAAACTGTACTTCCATAACTCAATAGGAACACAGAATTAGCAAGAACTGTCGCTGTTTACAATGATAACATTTTGATAATTGGGACAAAGAAAAGATGAAAAGAACTGTTACCAGTAACTAAACTGTTTCCTATAGGCTCTTAGATCTTCAAGTTTTGTACATGTATACTGTCTGACAACCTTACCTTTATACTCATTTGTTTGCAAACACTTTGATATTTTTCTTTAAATAATGCTGCGTTGGATGCATATTCACTTTCCTTTCTTGTGCACTCCTAAAGCAGACAGTCAAGCACAATCATTACTGATTTATCATGACCTTTCTAAAGTGAATTAACAATGAAAAAGAAGACTTATTGGGGGAACTCTTCACTGAAAATCTTTTATTCAAACATAAGCAGATAACAGTACAAAAAGTCACAAATGCTATGAATATTACACATGTAAGAAATGCATTTCAGCCATTCAAATGATCAATAGCTTTCACGTAACATCTTATCATAACAAATTAACTCTTGAGAGAGTATTATAAGTACACATGATAATATTACATGTAAATGAAAATTAACTTCAAGAAGCATTTTCTGTCGAGCAACTGCAAACTAAGTTTCCCAGAAATCAATGGGAAAAAATTTGTTAGCCTATGATGTCCTTTTTAAAACAATCCATTTTGTTCTGTTGTGAAAGCATCAGGCAAAGTGATGTAATCCAACTCAGCAAACCCACTAGTTGTGAGTTTGAAGACTTGCATGAGCTTACTAAAGCCTCCCCCCCTTGGGGCAGGGGTTTGGGGATACTCCCTTGTTTGGGCTATATAGTTATGTGCAGCCCCAAAAGGTATGGTTTTTCAGCTGTTTTTTGGGAATAGATTTTGGCCATTTCGGTCATAAATAGGGTATGGTTTTTAGTGCACAGATTTAATTAATGAATCAAAAGTACAATGTAAACAAAAATAATAATTGTTGGAAGGCAATAAAAAGTATCTTGTACTAACAAAACAGTCTTTTCCTACAGTTTAACCACCAAATATTTACTATCTGCATTCACTAAATCAAATATATTTAACAATTAGGTTATGACCTCGAGATTTCTATCGCGTGATAGTTGATGACGGCACAGCCTGATTCAACTATCACGCATGGAAACCAAGAGCGAATAATCTAATTGCTTTGGTATAAATCTACTAGTCGTTCAAACATTCATCTAAATCCTCTTTACAGACACTTCAAAAACGCCAAGAAGCGGCCATCATTTTGTTAATAAGGGTACACTGTTACGCTACTCACTATCTATCACAGAATAGACAGTGAGTAGCATAGCCAATCAGAGAACGGCATTTGTGATAGAACACTAGTAGATTTACACTAATATCTGATATATTCAGCTTAAAACGGCAAGCTCTGAAACATTTTCTTACCCTTTGAGTCTGTTGACACTTTCCTATTTGTCTCTTTAATGAAGGAATCTCATAGTTGACATTCCTAATTAACAGATGAGCTGCCTCAGCTAAGAAAGAAAAGTATAGACAATAATCAATTGCTAAATCAAACTACCAAGACAAAACCAAAAGTAACAAGTCAACCTTCGTTACTTTCAGAATTAGCATCCTTTTGGGCTTGCTAATTTCAGGTGGTTGTTACTTTTAGGGGATTGTTGAATTTGGGGACCGAAAAACATCATATAAAGTTGGTGTGACTGAGCTCTTTTTACAAAATAAAGACAGAATTTCAGACAAACAGTTCTTAAAATGTGAGATGAAATTGTTCATTTCAGTTTAAATTTATGTTGCTGCCACATAGGTTGGCTCTTCATGTTTAGACTGTGTTGTAAGTTATTGATAGGAAAACTAGTCAAAACTTCATGAGCACTGCTACCTTAGTCTGCTATATCAATGTCTCAGTGCACTGGTCGAGTTTTCAATTTTTATTTGAAGGAACATTCCTTTAAATATACTCCAGTTTAAACCTTTTAATATGCTCCTGTTTAAAATACATGTACTGTAACAGAGTTTCCAATTTAATTTGAAGAAAAGTCCCTGTTAGTGCGTCGCTTAACTTGAAGAAAATTCTATGGGTTTTGTTTTAACACAGCGCAACACAAATGGATGAAGCTTTGTGGCATAAGCGATACTTTCCCTTGTTGCAGAGTGCCTTTGTCATCAAGTTACCATACATTAATTTTACAATAACAGGGCTTGATTAAGTTTTGAGCTACCTGTTGCTCTGATTTTCATACCTGACACTAACATGATATTTTGTAGGTGAAGTATATCAACAACAGGAACATTTGACCCATAAAATCAATGGCTCATCAAGAATACTCTTCTCCCTAATAACAAGTGGTCTGAGTAATACCCTAAATCACGGCCCTGCTCTGGAATCTGAATACCGAACTCAGTGATCATTCTCCATTTACTGTACTTTATGAACTGGCGTTTTATAATCTGAGCAAACTGGATGAACAAGGAAACCATCACTATATATGTAGTAGGTCAAAATGAAATTCCTTTGTCTCTTAACTCTAATTATTCATGGATCATGAATAATTAGGGTTAGAAGACAAAGGAAATTCAGAATCAAACTAGGTTCAAATCATTTTAACCTGAATTTCATTTTGACCTACAACATATACAACAAATACAAATAATACAAATGTAGTACCTGATATCTAACTGCTAAAGATCTCAGCAAACATTAATGATAATTTCATTACCTAAGTTGACATTATCTTTTTCATATAATTTCACAATTTCCTGCCAATCCTGTAAAAGAGATTAAACAACTTTTATCAATACATATACAAGATATCTCTGTTATCTAAGGCATCACTTGACCAAAATATGAGACTGACCATAGTATGAGGCCATACATGTGGTGTTTGTGAAGAGGATTGCAAAACAACTTTCTTATCCATTCTCAACGTAACAACATCCACAGAGTGATACAAACCTTCATCCTCTTTGACGAGTAACCACCAAAAATATTCTTTGTTGCAGACTCTGATACTTTCAGCAGTTCTACAATTCTGATGCAGTGGAAATAATTTATATCTGTAGAAAGAAAAAAATTGACATACTAGAATCCAGATTAAGTTCATGTGCAACATTGAAAAACACTTTGTAAGAAAGTGAGAAAAGCTGTACTTTTATGAAGAGAAACAGAGAACTAACACAATAATAAAAAAAAAAGTTATTAGTACAGAGTGATTTTCCTATCCTTTTTCTCATAGAGATTTCTTTAAGAAATAGAAAACAAGTGTGACCTTGTACAGGATACATGCAGAACTGTTCATGGTCAGTTAATAGCATTCAGAGCATCTTGATGTTTCACTTTAATGTTCTAATGATCAAGACAAAGCTTGAATGGTTGTGCAACTTGTTTTGTCATTGTTGACTCCAGCCAGTTAAGAGTAGAGCAAACAATCGAACAGCTGCTAGTGAAGACCTTAAACAGTTAGCGTGATGGCAGGGAGAAGGTGTTTAATGACAGAGCAACAGCAAACGTGCAGCCAACAGCAAAAACAAACAACCTTCCTATCATGGGTGATAAAAAAACGTATATCCTTTTAAAGCAAAAAAAAACCACTAAATCTTTTGAAACCATAGATGACACATGCTATAAACAGGCAATAACCATACATGTCCCAGAAAGAAGCTGTGAGATCTCATCTACAGGAGGCATGTCTTGTATAGCTGCATTAATTTTCTCCCTTATCTCCAAGACAGCTGTCTGCCATTTCATGTCACAGTGTCTTCTGTCCAAAAGCCAATCTGTTATGCCAACAAAAAACTCAAAAGATCAGGAAAACACATTAAATAAAATTGTAGATACACCAGTGGGATATGGAGAGGGGCTATATAGGCAGGTATGGTTGCATCTTCAGGTGTGCATGTGTCAAAAAGCAGCACAAGTGTAAATTTGACCCAGGACTCTAGTCCATGACTACTTAGACCTAACATCAACAAAATTGTAAAGATTCCTCTTCATTAGCTTGCAAGCATCTCTTAAGAAATTTTAAAGTCACAAGAAAGTCACAAGACACCAGTTTCCATTTGCTGTATAGCATACCCAGCTGGCAAAACAAGAATAATAACAAATCTGGTGGACTACATCATCCTAACATCAATATTGACCTCAGAAATGAGACTGGGTCATTTCTAAAGATCACATGGAAGACGGATTCCATCAGCACTGTACCCTGTGAGCAACGCTTTCTTTTGCATCCACATTGATTTCAAAATATTTTCACACATCTTCATTTTTTAGTGGATTTTTGGACAATTCAGGACCACTTCTCGTGTTAAAAGGGGCTTCAGAATGCTCTGTCTAGATGTCTGACAGCCAGACATGGGGCAGCTTCCTTGGATCAACTTTGCTATACCCAGCAACTCTGACAGCATAGGATACAGATTACCATGGTCCATAGTCCACAATCAATTTCCTTGCTACCGCACACAGTTAACAGTCTGTAGAACTGATCTAAACAAATAATTTAGCGTGAATTGAATCACACTGTTTGTTCAGTGTTGGTTTAAGTTCTTTGATAAAAAAAATTTGAAATAAGTCGGTCAAATTTGTTCTGATGCTTCCTTGAAATTCTAAAACTTTGCGCCATGTCACCCGCCTTCTTATCATGTTGCTTCCTGAGGTGGTGTCTAACTGCCGATCCTTTGTGTTCTTCAATTCGTTGGTGTAGGTGTTGGCAAGTATAGCCAACATAACCTGCATCGCACAGGTCACACGCAACACAAGATGACACGCATCGCTGATTCACTAACCGCGGTTTGTCTTCCCTCACTTTGATTTTGTCCTTGATCCCTTAATGATATTTTAAAATATTTTTAATGTGAGAAACATATTTATGCTAGTTTTATACATGTATATTTTACTCACACCTGAAAATGACCTCAGAGAGGTCAAAACATCATGATTTTTTGTTGTTAATTTTTGTTACAAAAAAGTTATTCATTCAATTTCAGATATGAAGTACAGTTTATTTTAAACAAAGTTTCACACTTTGTGTCTGGTTAGCCTAAATAGCAATCAAATTAGCCAGAAAAGCACTACTGTTAGCCTAAATGGCACAGCAGTTGGCCTGTTTATCTCTCAATAATTGTATTCAATTTGGTAACACAAAAAATATATAGGCATAAAAGGAAAATGTTCTGTTTGCCAGACATGGAGTATTTAAAAATCCTGTCCAACTACCAAATATCCAAACAGACACAGTGTTACATAAAACGAGGAGATAAAAGAAAAATAAAGAGTTCCCTTTAATATAATAAGGCAGTTCTTTGCATTATCTTTTTCTCTTAATTTTCTCGGGCATTGGTTATGTTTTTTGGCAATACTGATAATAGAACATAAAAGGTTTCATGATATTTGAAGATAATAAGCTTGAATTGACTGTGTGGTGTCTCCAAGTAGTTTCTGTAATGAAACTAGAACAAAAGACACGTTGATAAAGTTATAATTATTACTATTATTATTATAATTATTATTATTATTATTATTATTATTATTATTATTATTATTATTATTATTATTATATTAGATAGATTTCTTGCCAAAATCTAGGTTTAATAATCAATAATTTTGTTTTACATATTTTATATATTATGATCTCACGGCTTATTGAATCGTTTTTCTTTTTCTCTTTTATCTTT
Source organism: Micromussa lordhowensis (assembly GCA_964020085.1). Taxonomy (NCBI): domain Eukaryota; kingdom Metazoa; phylum Cnidaria; class Anthozoa; order Scleractinia; family Lobophylliidae; genus Micromussa; species Micromussa lordhowensis. Next base: position 15,323,724 of record OZ026601.1, read on the forward strand.
TACTAGAATACAATTTATTGTAAAATTTTAATAATTGATTGTAATAATTATGTAAATATATACTCAAAATATTCTTGTAATACTGTAGTTTATATCAATGATCTATATCTGTGATATAATAATTTGTTGTTCTTACTGATTTATAATTAACAATGATAATAACGTTCTTTTAGCTTTTTATTCTTGTAAGTAATTTATTGTGAAGTTTTTATTAAATAAAATTGTTGTTTTAAATTTTAAAAAAATTATTGTTATTATTATTATTATTATTATTATTATTATTTTTATTATTATAAATAAATAGCTGTACAATTCGTCAGTTTTTTATTGTTATTATCATGTTTTGTATGAAACGAGGCTAAGAATCTTACTATAAATTTTGGAAATAGTGATACATTTTATCATCATTATTGTTATTATTATTATTACTATTACTATTACTATTACTATTACTATTACTATTACTATAACTATTACTATTACTATTACTATTACTATTACTATTACTATTACTATTACTATTACTATTACTATTACTATTATTATTATTATTATTATTATTATTATACATTGAACTCGCTATCTCTTTTCTGATTGGCTGAAAAAATCACATAAAGGATACTCAAGGTCACGGGTAGCCATGTCATGTATGACTGCAGTGCGTGATTTCTAAGGGTAATCATGTCAAGTTCACATGCTTTGTGTTGCTTGCCGTCAGTGAAGAAGCAAAAACATGACTTCAATTTTTTGTTTTTTTTTTTCGTTTTATGTATAATAAAATAATTATTTAGTTTTTGTGATATCCAGAATAATCAGCCTTCGGTTTCGGCTGATAACCCCTACCTCGACCTTAATTATTCTGGATATCACAAAAATCTCATCCAATAATTGTTTATTATGAAAACCAGCCGATCTATTCCTTACCCAAAAGTTTGTTGTAGTAAATGTCGATTGGAAGTAGCTCCGCTTCTCTAACATTACCTTTGGAGTCATCTTGTTTCTTTCATAATAACAAATAAAGTAAAACGTCATTTAATAGCTCGATTAATCACATTTCTGTTCCAAAACAAACGGACAAACCTGCATTTCCACAAGTTTTCGTCCGACACGTCTTCGATTAAACCGCTGGTCAGATGATACGAAGTGTCTTGGTTATGTAAGCCTCACATAATGTCCCCAATGTTGTCGTCAAGTGCACCTGCGGTCATTCCAGTTTCGATCATGCGCTTCAATGATCTCGCGAGATCGCGCGCGGGTTCGCGCGCCGTTTTACAACAACATGCAATCAGTGTTTCGGGCAGGTTTATTTGAAGGGAAAGTGGCAGTTGTCACTGGCGGTGGAACGGGTATTGGAAAGGCGATAGCCAGAGAATTACTTTATCTTGGCAGCAAAGTTGTGATCTCGTCAAGAAAGGAGGCCAGACTACAGAAAGCGGCTGATGAACTGTCACGTTTATACATACCGCCCTCCAGCAGTTCACAGGTTAAAGTTGTGCCGTGTGATATCAGAGAAGAGCAACAGGTAAAGGCTCTGCTCGTGGTTAATTAAGCTTATATGTTCCTTAAAATAGAGCTCGTCAGTTTTTCCTGTTATTTATACAAACAAGGTACTCCCTTGATGATCTCTAAGCTTTTTTTTATATGAGGGGGCAGGAGGGCAAAATAAGTCTTGAAAAAGAAATACCAAGGAAATTTTTTGCAAACCAAGCCATGAAAAGAAATATAAGTAAAAACCTAGAAATACTCGCAAAAAAAATATCGCATGTCCTGACTCTTGAAAAATTGTTTGGTAGGCCCAGCTGAACTGACCCTTCCCCTCCCCTCCTCCCAAAAAAGTTCCATTCTTTAAATTACTGTCACACCAAGATGGGGTTCAACAAATTTATTGTCACATAACCAACATGCAACCTAACAGAAGATAGACCCCCTTAACCTTAAGGGCGGGAGGGAAGGGTATAAAAGCCTAACGCAAGGACATCATCCAAAACTGAGCAACCTAAAGCACATGTGCTAGTCACATGATCAACCTAGGACCAATGGCTGTGATCCATTAATTACACGTATTAACATAATTTAATACTTCCCAATTACTGTCACACCAAGATGGGGTTCAACAAATTTATTGTCACATAACCAACATGCAACCTAACAGAAGATAGACCCCAAACCCAAGGTGTGAAGTAATGAGAAGGTGGTAAAAGGAAGTGATGGAGACTGGTTAATGAGTTTTAGGGATGTTTTGAGCTAATGTTTTAGCGATACTGAGTTTTTGAGCAGGGTTGAGAACTAAATACAGTAAACCATGTAGGCATCAGATGACCAATCCCCCAAGAACTTAATGAACAGAGGTGATGCCCCAGCATTAAAGGCAAAAGTAGCACCTCCTCTTCTGAAACTATGGGGAGAGTATTGGGTGGGGTCCAACCCAATGTTAACTATACAGGACTTAAGAAATTTAGTAAAATGATGCCCTGTAACAGGCTTGAATTGAACCCTGCTGGGGTGTGAATAGTAAATAAAGGTGCCCTGTTGTTTTGAGTGAAATTAGCAAGATGATGTTTCAAGGCAGAAACAGGACACAAGACTGAATGAGGGATAAAAGGTAATACAATTTGAAGGGCCCTCTGCCTGAATTGAATCGTTTTGGTTTTGTATACATGGAGTATACAATGGTCATGGTGAAAGCTAACATCACACATTTTTAAGTGAGTGGCTGAATTACTAGCAACATCTGCTAAAGTAGTAGGAACTAAATTTGATTTCCGCAATAATGAGAAAAAGGCAACAAGGAAAACAGCCCACATGGAAACATGCAGAGGAAGACGAAAATCTAAACACTTGAAAATAGCTAACAAAATATCTACTGTAATGGGTGACTTCCGTGCTGGTGATTTGGCCAGCACACGTTTGGAAGCCTGTTTGAGAAAATTAACCTCTGGTGATGTAAAAAAGTTAACATCGGCTCCTAAATATAGATTAACTTGCTTGAGGCACGTCAAATAATTAATTACAGAATTATGTGACGAAAAAGAACCAACAAGAAAGGCTAAATAGAGCCAATAGACCTGTTCAGTTACTGGAAAGGCGAGTAGGTTATAAGCTCTACAAAACTTAAAATAGGCTCTAAGTTGTGTTCTGCGAGTACGCAATGTTCCTTCACTTAGTGCTGATTTCTTGAGCAGGCTAAGGTACTGAACCAGGGATTCTGCAAGGTGGGTAAAAAAGATACTAATGTAAGAGGCCAGTAGTTAAGCACAGGTGAAAGAGAAGAGCTCGGGGTTGACTGGAACTGGGTGCAAGTTAAGAGCAACTGTTAAACACATTTGTAAGAAATTGTTCTTGCTACGCATAGAGTTAATCATTTCAACGCATGCCTGGTTGTCACAATGGATCATTATGCATCTTCCTGCTAACTTAAATTGCCATAGCTTGATTGCCATAACCACCGTAAGAAGTTCCAGCGCTGTAATAGATAACTGCTGCTGAGTAATAGATAGTGGGAAAAGTTCATGGAAATATTCTCCTTCACAAATAGCTCCACACCCTGTCAGGCTAGCATCGGTGGAGAACAATTGCTCACTGGATTCCAAAAACTCTGTGCCTATCACAGACACACCATTGTAGTTGTCAAGAAAATGTAGCCACCAATTCAAGTCTAGTTTAAGGTCACATGACACAGGAATACTGCTCCTACGTGAATCACAACTGCGCAGGTCATTCAACAAGCGGGACATGAAAGCTCGACCAGGGCGCACACAATTGCACACATAACTTAATTTACCAACAAGAACTTGCAATTGATGTTTAGTAGCTCGCTCAAGGTGAAGCCAATGAGAAATGTCCGCTTTTAACTCGATTAATCTAAACTCAGGAACTGATATTGTCATGTCATCTGTGTTGAACCAAACTCCAAGCACAAGCATTTGGGTGTTTGGTAATTGATCTTTTACAGGAGATGCCTCTAAGCCTAGTTCCTCAAACAGTTCAGTCATCCTATTGAAGGCGACACCTGCTAATTCTGGTGTCTCAACGCCATAAAAGTCATCAATGTATACATCTGCAAGATAACCTTCCGAGGTTAAGATGTGAATCACTGCTTTGGTTACTCGCTGACATACCATAGTGGCTGAGCGAAGTCCAAAAGGGAAATGCGTGTGAAAATAAAGTTGATTGTTGACAATAAAACCAAGCAAAGGAACATCCTTGGGATCCAGTGGTATTTGTTGGAAGGCCCGAGCAAGGTCTTTCTTATAGATGTGACAATGACGTCCACGTAATCGAATGAAATGAATAAGTCAGTCAACACCTGGGAGTACTAACTTGTATTCGTGGTTTAAATAAATATCCTTTGGTATTCCTGAATTAACTGAGACACCTTCAGGAAAGCTCAAGTCATGAACTACGCGTAACTTTGAACTGTCCCTTTTTGGTACTGTTTGTAACCGCGACACAACACATGGACAGGAAAAAGGATTACAAGTAAACGGACCAATAATCGCTCTGTGAGCAAGTTCATCAACCAGATAATCCATGAGACACAAATTATTTTTGATGGCAGAAGGGTGGTTTTGGAATGTAGACTGAGGCAACACGTCTGACTGATAGTTAATGGGCCAACCATAACGCAAGTATTGTACTACAACATAATCATCATAACCATGCAGGTATTTGGTCCAGTTATCAATTTTGAAGGCTGTTTTAAGAGGCACTTGGAGACGAGCAAAATTGTAGGTGTCTGAATGCAATACTGTTTCAACAATATCAACAGTGTCAACTAGTCATTGTGGCTTTGGTTGTGCAGATCTGTTGGAAGGAATTGGATATCTCCGTTTACTACAATGAAGCATAGGATGCTGATCAGAGTCATACACTTTGCAGTGATGTGCGTTCTTGTACTCCACGTCAGTGATATTACAAGAACATTTGGCTGTATAATTCCAGTCAGTACAATATGAATCTTTTTGCTCTCTCCGGGGGGAATCGCGTTGTTGGCGTGGACCTGTAAACTTTGATCCCATAATCTGACTGGAACGAAGATCAGCATGACTGAAGAAAGTATTCGATCTAGCTTGAATGACATCCATTTGACCCCAGGTCAGCCGACCTTGTGCAAATGCTTGGTTAATGGACAAATTGAAATTCCGAACACTCGACCACGAGTAGTTCATAGCTTTTTCCATAAGCAATTAGAGAAACTGAAGAAGATTTTTGTGGTATAATTGCGGCTGTTGTTGAATAAACTCAAGAAAGGCATACACAAATTCGGAAATGTCAAGCTTATCGTAATCCAACGTACCTTTCGCTGAGAAGACCGTATATCCTTTGGCACTGGCTTTGAGCTGCTGCATCACCGGAAATGTAGGATGTGCTAATTGATGTTGTTCCTCTTGCGACGGTGGAGTCAGTTCATTCATGAGCGACGCTAGGATTTTTTCTTGCGACTGGTCGTGCAATTGCCACGTGAAAAAGCCTAACGCAAGGACATCATCCAAAACTGAGCAACCTAAAGCACATGTGCTAGTCACATGATCAACCTAGGACCAATGGCTGTGATCCATTAATTACACGTATTAACATAATTTAATACTTCCCAATTGAAAATTAATAATAATGTGCTCTTGTGTGGAGACCATTTTCCTGTGTCATATACCTTGCAAGATGATATGGAAATTATCTACTTGCCTGATTTTTTAATTATCCCGCTGATCTCCCTCCCACTCACCCAGAGACATCAACCACAAGTGAATCCGTTTGGGCCTGTTTATTGAACGAGTGAGAGGACCTGAGGCCTCGAGAGGAGACCCCAGGGAGGGAGGGAGGGTGCTGAAATAAACGGGAGAGCGAACAAGCGAACTGACAAAGATATCAAGTGACAACTAGTGCTGTCAAGAAAACCAGCTGACGAGCCGCGAGGGCCTGGGTCTAATTGAGGTATTCGAAGAATACTTAACAATTATCCTGCGAAATCGCGCGGAATATCGTCTGATACTAAAATCAGACGATATTCCGTGAGAGGACCTGAGGCCTTGAGAGGAGACCCCAAACCAAAAAGAGGCCCAAACGAGATTCACAAAGGGGAGGAGGAAGTCTGTGGGGAAGAAGAGGAGAAGGGAAGAGGAGTGAAAAAATTACAAATATGACTAAGGAACGTGGCAAGATACCAATATGAAAACGCACGAAAGGTATAGAAGAAAATATGCAAAACGAATTGTGAACTAAACTAGAACAAGGGAAATGGGGAGGCACAAGTGCCAAAGTAAATAAAATGAATTTGGGGGAATAACAATACGTTAACTGAACCGTAACAACTGAATGTGCTGAGTCACAACGTGAGACAACACGAGTCTGTCCACCAAATAGGCAGTGTCAAAGCCAATAACTATGCAGGCTACTAAAATTAAACTATAACAGCTGAATGTGCTGAGACACAACGTGAGACAGCACAAGTCTGTCAGCCAAAGGCAGTGTCAAATAGAGCATGTAGGCGTCGGATCTCCAATCACCCTGGACTTTGGTGAGCTCAGAGGGAACCCCACACTGAAAGGCAAAGGTGGCACCTCCGCGACGCAGACTGTGACCAGAGAAATCTTGAGGATTGAGAGAAACCAGAGAAGCCAAATGCTTGATACTATTGTTTAAGGATGAGGCTGTGATACAGTCATGCTGATGAGAGGCGGTGGTGTATGTGAAGAGAGGGAATCTAGCCGGGGCTGCAACCGAGTCGAGTAACAAGCGCAGAGCAGTGGTGGGGCAAAGGGGAGATCCTGGAATACTAGGAACTGGTACCATGAGTGCTGTGTCCCCGGCCTGCCGTGTTTTGGTGCGGGTGACTGTGACGAGAGCACCTGAGTTGGCAAAAGTGATGCTGCCCCTGGACAATGTATGATGAGATGAGAACTTGTCAAAGGAGTGCGGCACGAGGTTGGCAGTTCTGAAGAATGAGAAGAAACCAACGAGCAAGGCACACCACAAGGCTAGATGGGCGGAGTCGCAAATATTAAGACGGCGATAAAATTGTAGGAAAATGGCTGGCGTCAGAGGGGCTTTACGATGAGGAAGGTGAACCATGGACTTCTCCAAGCCTTTTTGGGTAAGCTTGACATGGATGTCGTCGAAGGCTGAAGTGTCGAAATGGCAAAACACATGTAAACGCCGAAGGGGGCTCAAATAATTGTTGACTGTATGATGTGACTTCACGGAGAAACCAAGCAGGGTGATGAAGGCAGCGATGGTTGATGAGGAGGCTGGGAATGGAGTGATTCTGTAAAAGTGGCAGAATTTTAAGTAAGTGTTCCATGCAGAATGATAATTGTGCTTGGTAGAATCAGACAGAGCGAAGGCTTGAATCTTGGTGACGCAGGAATTAAGGTCATCAAGGTGAAAACCTGCAACCAAATAGAGAGGAGATTACCATTGACAGTCAAAAGTGAAAAGGTCTGAATGACAAATGTACTCTGAAAGGGTGTCATAGTGAAGAGAAGCGGCCTCATAAAAGGTGTCTCGAAACTCAGGATGAGTGTCCCAACGACTGAGGGCGTCGGCAATGATGTTGGCATATCCAGGAATGTGAAGTGCCCGCAGCTCAAAATCGTAAAGTGAGGCGTAGAACCATAAGTCACGCAGACAGGACTGAATAAAAGGCACGCGGGAACGGCCAGTGTTGATAGCCAGCTCGGTGTTAAGGTTGTCAGTGCGGACCAAGATGCATAGACCGCGCAATTCCTCAGACCACAACTTGATGCTGACGGTGACGGCCAACATTTCCAGCGAAGCGATTGAAAGAGAGGCGGGAACAATGCATGCCGGGAACAAGGAGTGGAAGAAACGGCCACTGAAGAAACCACCAATACCGGTAAGGCAAGCGTCGGTACAGAAGAAATGATCGCTGACTGGCCAAGGGGAAGAACGCAAAAGTGAAACACCATTGTGGACGGAGAGGAACTTGTCCCACCAACGTAAGTCGGACAACATATCTGAACTGGGCACAAAAGGGGCACGTTTAGTGGGAAGCTGGCGGAGTTTGTTAAGCAGGCGCTGCATGAAAATCCGTCCAGGGCTAATACAAGCGCAAATGTAGGAGAGCTTACCAATGAGAGACTGAAGATCTGACTTAGTGGACCGTGGAGCTGCTAGCCAGGCACGTATGAGATCAGAGGTGTCTTGAAGTTTATCGGGTGGGACTTCGATGGTCAGTTTGACTGTGTCGTAAGTGAGGCCGAGAAAAACCATTCTCGTGGAAGGTGGACAGTCCTTGGATGGAGACGACTGAAGGCCTAAGTCGTTGAACAGATACTCCAGGTCAGAGAAGGCAAGCGAAGCTTCCTCAAAGGTGGTTTCGGCCCCGCCAAAGTCATCAATGTAATTGATGCAGTCATGGCCAAAGAAGGAGTGAAAGATGTGAGCGATCGCATTGGTAGTCCGCTGACAGGCAAGAGTTGCAGAACGAAGACCAAATGGTAGGACAAGGTCGAAATAAAAGGAGTCACTCCAGTGATAAGCAAGAAGGATGTAGTCTCTGGGATCCACGGGAATCTGCCTGTAAGCACGTTTCAAATCTTTCTTGTAAAGGAAACATCTGGGGCCCTTGGAGAGAATAAGGTCCACAAAATCGGCAGGACGAGGCAGGGAAATAGACGGGAGAGCGAACGAGCGAACTGACGAAGATATCAAGTGACAACTAGTGCTGTCAAGAAAATCAGCTGACGAGCCGCGAGGGCATGGGTCTAATTAAGGTATTCGAAGAATACTAACCCTTGCAATCCTGATCGTATCCAGGGGGAACTCCCATATATTAAGTGCAGTGATGCTCATCAGAAATTTTGAAAAAGAACCTCTAACAGGTACCAAGATCCTGTTTTGGGGAGCATGACTTGAACTTTTTTCTCCCCTAAGAAGTACATGTACCAATTCTAAAACAACACATTTTATCCTGTCATATTTTTTTCGGCTCGATACTATAAAAGGTACTATAAAAGCTCCCCTGGACTTTTACAAGATTTTATTGCTATCAATTCTAGATTATTACAATAAATTTCTTGAAAATATTAATCATAATGAGGATGGCAAAGGGTTTATTCATAACACTGGATAATGAAAATGGAGTAATGATGGATCAGTTTGGCATGTGAAAAGCTACTATTGAAGGACATACATGATTTGAGAATTTTGAAATAGCATTTTTAAAAGCTATAAGTGTATGTATGTGGCGCATGAATTCTGTTCAAGTTTGTACATGAATCACAACCACAGCCCCCATCTCTTTGCTATCCTACCTCCTGTAATCTTTGGATCCTGCATCTGCATCAAGAGAAAATGAGGTCTCTCATTTTTAGCATAGTTTTGGGAATTGCTGTGATGTCAAAAGATTTTACTGATTAAACTGATGTAAATTGAAACTCCAGGGCAGGGTTGTTCGAAAGACAGTTAACCACTAGCCTAGGAATAAAATTTAACCGAAGTATTTATTTTTCATGTATAGAAATGTTTTCCACTTCTTATGTTTTGTGTGGTCTGAGATTAAATTAACTGAAAACTGAGGGACAAGCAACATGAACAAAAAAACTCACTGAAAAGTTACAAATTAAACTGAAATCAAAATTCTCGCTAATCCTGGGTTAGCTTAATCTCCCTTTGAACAACCCGGCCCAGCTTGTTAATTGCTCTCCATACTCCCTGTAAGTACATCCCTAATACAACAGACACATTCTGTTTGTCTTGTTTGTCTTTGTTCCCACTTTGTGGAGCTAGAAAATCTAGATAGACAGAAATGTCATGATCTTTACTCTCGTTCTCCATATTTTTCCTTCCTTAGAGTAGGTGTAAAGACAATAATTGCCAGTAGCATTTACACACATATTTTATTAAGTATGTGCCCACTGACATGTGAAATTATAAATGGTTCATACTTTTGCCATTGAGTAGGTTGTGCAGATTTACCGGAGAGAACAGTACATCTATAGAGTAATTAGCCATAGGCGAGTCTTTTTGTTAACACTGTTGAAAAAAGGAAGTTGCATTAAGTTACACATAACATCAGTAACATTGCTTTGCATTTTAGGTGACAAAATTGATGGAGGAAACTATTTCCTCTTACGGAAAAATAGACTTTCTTGTGAATAATGGAGGAGGCCAGTTCATGTCCCCTGTTGCAAGCATGTCCTCTAAGGGCTGGAAAGCTGTCGTAGATACTAACTTGAATGGAACATTTCTGTGTTGCAAAGAAGGTAAAAATTCATTCAAGCTACTCAAGTATGATTCTTGTTGCAAAAAAATTGTGACAATATTTCACATTTGGAATAATTGAGCTAGACAGTAATTTTCTGATGGTGGATCTACATTGCTGGTTACAAAACATACAATGTGCAGTGCATTTATTTCAATTCACAGTCGGGAATGTTTTACAACTTTGTACTGGTCACAGATGGGGTGTTTTTTCAATGGAGGCATTTAATTGTGATTAGCATTAAAATTTGTCAGTTAGAGTAGTTAATTTTTGAATTGTGTTGTGTTCATTAATAATAACTGACTTTTTATGAAAAAGGAACAGGAACTAACCCAGAAACCATTTGTGTACAGAAATTAGAGCATGAAATCTCATAGATTTGAAGTACACAAATTTCAATTTTAGCAAGTTGTGCATTGTACCGGAATGTACCAAATAATCATCCTCCTTCCCTCCTAAGCATGGAGTTTCTCTTCCAAATGTTGGAAGTCGCTAATGGAGGCATAAGAAAGGGTTTTTTTTAATTTATTCAAGTAAATACAGTGTATAAATTTCCCAATTGAACTAGGTTTACTTGTAACTTACATGTTTTCTATCAAACTTTGTGACACTCAACACCGCTAAAAAGGAAATTTACACCATGTACATAGCATGATTTATATTTGGACTATATTTTTTGGATTGATTTTCTCATTGTCATATAGTTGTATATTTTTGGCCATGTGTGGCTGTTTAGCTTTCAGACTGTGGATGGGTGACAATGGTGGCTCTATTGTAAACATCATTGTGGACATGAGCAAAGGTTTTCCATGGATGGCGTAAGTTTTTATTCTTTTCAAGCTTGCCTGAAATACAGTAGTCGTGAGTCATGATTTTTTTCATACATAAACACTTACATTTTATAATTGTATTTTTTTAAAAAAGCAAATATTTCCTGTACCACGGTAAATTAAACAACAAACATCTTTCACTGAGTCTTTGTTGGCAAAAATAAAAAGAACATACCAAATCAAAGTCTTCTTTCATTGAGGAAAAAATTGTACCTTGCTATCATTGCAAGAAATGGGAGCCTAGCTTGCTCCCCATTAGGGCATCCTGAATTTTTGTCAGTAAGGGGAATAAACTATAAGATTATATTGTTATATCAATACACTTCATGTTATTTTTGTTTCGTGTACAGGCACACTGGTGCAGCACGAGCTGGAGTTCACAACTTAACAATGAGTTTAGCTCTTGAGTGGATAGGCCACGGAGTCAGGATCAACTGTGTGGCACCAGTATGTTAGACGGTATTTATCTGTTGGTCTGTATATAAATGCTTGCCATGTATAGTTGTGTATAGTATGAAGGAGTATATTTTACTTCACTTTCAAGAGAGCATTCATGGAAACTTGGCGGCAGTTTTCTGTTTCTGAGAAATGAGCATGAGATCTCTATACTGCATACACTACACATTGTTTGAAAACCAGTAACCAGTCGTGTCTGGTGCAGTAGTATAACAAAATTATCAAAATTGATGTTTTGGTTACATTAATAGTTAATTTTCAAGACTACTTTCATTGAAAAAGAGAACCCCTTCACACTGAAGGTGTTACATGTACATATGTATCTGACAAAAGTAGCTTTTCCATTGAACGTTATTCAGCATAAAGAAGATAAGATTGAGTCTTTTCCAAGCTTTTTCGATACACCAGTAAAGGGGGACATAGGGGCTTATTAGGAACCAAAAAACTGCACAGGAAATCGTGTGCAGCAAACTCCACATCGAAAAGGCCTTGAAGTTGATGAATTAGTCGATAGATTAATAAAATATAAAACAGTGCGAAAAACTTGCACCAGTCTCTCGTTTCCAAATGGAACGCCTGACAGATTTGTAGGCTGCATTACTAGTGGTCAGCAGTTACTCAATGAACAATATTTTCAATATTGGTGGGTGACGGCCAGCACATCATTGTTATAGCTGTATCGCCATAGCACTGATCGTGTGAGAACCAAACTGGCGCTGAACTTCAAACATCGTACGACTTTATTTGTTTACACGAATACGAGTTTGACTAGGAGAAATGACAAGCAAATGGAAAATAAATACAACAGTAATGAGTGGAGGAAGCTTGACAAAATATAGAAAACCATAACACACGCAACTTACAGAAATTCCACCAGAATGATCAGGTAAAATCGTACAGATCCTGGATACGTCCGCAATACACAAGTTTTCCTGAACGGGTTTGCTAGCTATTTGAAAAATAACGAACCGTAGCAAAGTGCATATGAATATGCACGAAAAAGATGCAAATCATTTGACCCGTAGGGATATCATGATTTGCATATGGAACGAAAACAATGAAAGCAACGCAAGAATGTTACAATCATGAACTTCTGTCTTCCACTGGTATCAATATGATGTACTCTTCTGAAAATATGAAGCCAATGAACAGAAAACAAAAAGTTTTATTTGGTGGTAAGGAACTTAAAGATAACACTTAGAAGCGAAAACTATGGTGTACTGTATTAAGCGTTGACAAACTTGAGTTGCTTTTTCCTTGACTGAAAATTGTGAACAGAATTTTCTTGGGGGGGAAGCACAAGGTCTGGAAAAAAATCAGTTATTCCAGAGGGGAGGAGGGGTTAATGATTTTGGAATTCGGAGAGCATGGGGGGTAGAGCATTTTGGAACTTCTGAAGGCAAATGGAGGGTTAAAATGTTATATGCCACCCATGGTAGGGTATGGCTATTTTGTGGAATCACCCAATGGAGCCTGTTGCCCGTGACAACAACGCAAGTTGAACGTTAAAACCAACCTTTCATCGCACGTTTTTTTGAAACCGGGATAAGCTCCGGCCTGATGAGCCACTAGGCTCATATGCAGACTTTACCTTTTTACCTTACCTTCATCGCACATTACTCAACTGATAATCATAGCAGTATCAGTGTTTGGTTTGTTGACCCTGTTCAGCTGCCAAGTTTTTATCTTCATTTGATGTGCAAAAGAGATTACATTTGGAAATAGTTTGAACTTTTGTTTCAATATAGGGTGTGGTGTATTCAGAAACTGCAGCACAGAATTATCCAGACCCTGAACTGTTTCAAAAGTTAAATGACTTGCTACCAGCTAAAAGATGCGGAACCACAGCAGAAGTAAGAACTAACTATTTAATGTGGCCTGACATGTATGTCGCAGCCAGGGCAAATGCAATACTGCATTTAATGGCTAATGTTTGTCCATTAACTAATGCTTTGTCACCACTAACTATAACAAGCAATGACCATCACACTTTGCCCAGTCGTCCAAGAAATGTCTCAAAACAAGTCACACTGCCTAGAAAAAGATTGCAAACTCAAAAAAAAAAACATTCAAATGTCTTGTAAAGGTCAGCACACACGAGGGAATGGTCCCTGTGACTTGTCCCTGCAACTAATGTCCCTACAACTAATGTCCCTGCAACTAGTCCCCTGAAGAGATTACATGAAAGGAGCGTTGCACAAACAGTTCACACGAAGCATTTTGAGGAACAAGTCGCAGGGACCAAATATTAGTCCCTGTGGCAAAAATGGTTAGTTCACACAATGGGACTTGTTCCCACGACTTGTCACAGGGACTAGTCCCCTCGTCTGTGCCAACCTTAAAGCTTGGTCTAAGTTCTTTACACCCAATTCCACCCACTCTGTCAGTTCAGATTAGTAAAGTGTAATGAAGCATTCTAGCATACTTAGCTATTTATCAACTTAAACTTTGTAAAGGTAAATTACCCGATGTGGGGAGATAGTAAAGCTGATGTTTCAATCACTTGCCTTTCATCTGAGCAAAAACTGCTTTGAAAAAGAACCAATGCTCAAAACATCAACTCCACTAATTTGCTACTGAGGATAATTTAGCTGAGTCAACTGTACCTCAAGCTAATAAATAACTAAGTTTTTCACCTGCCCGCCAAGGCAGTCAACAGTTTCTTTAGTAACTAATACCATTTTTTTAAACACGGATATTTTTAGGTAGCAGGAGCTGTTAGTTTCCTTTTGTCTCCTGCTGCATCTTATATAACAGGAACCACAATTGATGTGGATGGTGCTTCTAGTAAAGTCTTTATTAATTATATGCCAATACCAGGTAATGAGATCTTTGTAATTTGGTAACATTTACTTGATAGACCAAATCTGAAATTTTTACTTTGCTGCAGCAAGTTCTTAGTTGTTAAGTGAATCCGTGGCAGCCAGACAATTCTCTGTTAAATTTCATATTTCATCTGTGCCTTGCCGCCAGCTGGGGAATTGGGCCAGAACATTTCATAAAGTTAGCCAAACTTTAAGTCATTTAATTTTGATTGAAACCTTCTTTCCTTACCCCTCCCTCGCCCCTCTGGACTGCGAGTATTCCCTCTTTCTCTTAATCCATCGTGCTTGATGCGAAAGAAAACCGTGAGAAAAAAATGGCCGCACAAACTCCTGTGGGCGAGAGGCACACGTCTCGCCCCCAGGACTTCACGTCTTACATGTGCTTCTTCCCTGTATATGATTTGACTCATTTACTGTTAGACTCTGGTTTTAATAACTCTTCAATGTGTACAAGTCACAGTGTTTGAACATTCCTCATTTGTATCTGTTTCAGTTACGAGTCGTCTGCCAGAATACACTTGGAAAGATCCATGTGATGGTTAAATGCTTTAAAGCATCTTACATGAAGTGATTAACAAACGAAACGCTGTATATATTGAATTTAAAAGGATCACATATAAACACAAAATGGATACAATACAATAGTTTGCAAAATGTCTTTTAATCTGCAAGTACCTCACCTGAGTGTTTGGGGATAGCGAGACACGGTAATTAAGCTCTTTATGGTGCTACATCGTGTAGTCTAGTCCCTGAACTCTCTCGTCCCAGGTTGGAGATAACTAGGGGAGTTAGGCGACTGGATTATAAATGATCAAGAGTGACGTCATTGAAGTCACGGCGTTTATATTTTAATTTTAGGTTAAACTGAGTCTGTCAATAAGTTTGCAGTACGTATGTATCCTTCCACGCTTCCCTTAACATTCCTAGTTCCCTTTCTTAACATTCCTAGTTTTGTAATAAATATTTTGTTAATCAAGCAAGCTTGGTACCTTACTGGGAGAATATCGGCCTAGGACCAAGCGCAGCGATCTTCGTACAAAAAAGACCGAGGGCCAATACCCGGGGGCCAATATTCCCCGGTAAGGTCCCGAGCAAGCTTGGTTAATTAACAATTATTGCACAAGCGCGCGTTGGATATGAGATGATAGATAGTCAACGAGGCGCCGAGTTGGCTATAATCATCTCATATCCAACAAGGGCGAGTGGAATAATTGTTTTATTAAAAACGCCCCAAAAATATAGCACACTAAACTTAAAAAAAAATAAAAACGCTTTAAAAAAATCACGCGTACGCTTATCATATTCGTAGAGCATGGTATAATGGCTCATAGACCATGATGGCTAAGCCAATGAAAACTCTCGAATTGCATTATACAATGATCCAATTTTTAAGTAATAAGATCTATGTCGCTATCGGTCATCATCTGTCCAGCCAAATGATTATTAGACACATCCACACAAACTGACCATGCCATGCGTTGTACGTGGAACGAAGTTTCAGATTGTGTTGTTCACTTCAAGAAGTTTTATTCAACAGCGACATTGCATCAACAAGTTACCTTTCTCTGGAAGGAAGATCAGTGCCCTTCTGTCAGAAATAAATGAACTTTTGCTGGGGGAGAAAAGTAATCAGCGTGGCGGCAGGGACCCCCGGTCGGCTGCTGGCCAGTCGCAGTTTATTGCTTGCTTACACATCCAGCGCTCTTCAGGTAGCAGTCGCTGACATCACAGTGAATTAAAATCGCCCTCGGACCACAAAAACATGCCATGTTACTTGTCTGCAGGTCACAGATACACAAAAAAACGTGTCGAGAATATTGTATTGTTGGTATATTTTATATTGCTGGTCCGCTGAGCATTTGAAGGATTTTGGGATGCTTTTACATGATGTTTAGCGGAACAAAAAGCGAGTGAAATGATTCTGTTAGGAAATGCTTATCAGTGTATGGCGAGCAAATACTGTTTTAAAACCACTACATGAAAAACCTATTTCAATCAACGCAACTATAGCTCGCCTCGAAACGATTTTTTTTATTCCGGTTACAAGCCCTTGGCATCGCATACAATCCCATCTAAAAGCGCTTATGAAGTTGTATAAGCCCAGCGCTTACAAGCGGCATTTTACTGTATGGTACCAGATTTATCGGGGTTAAGTTTTAAAACCGTAACATCACATGTAGAATTGATAATGGCGAGGAAAGGTAGTCCATTCTCCATTCCCTGTCTAAGGTTGCCACGGGTCAGGATGGCAGAAATATGGGCTTAAGGCAAGGACCCATCAACCTCCAATGTTGTTTTCTCTTGTTCTTAGTACAGTAGAATCCCGATTTCTCGAACCCTCATTTTTTCGAACCTCCCAATAACTCGAACCAAAAGTTGTTTCCCCTCCTCAGTCGAACACTGCAATTTTAACCCCGATTTCTCGAACTCTACGATTTTTCGAACCAATTTTCGTTTCCCTTGGAGGTTTGAAAAATCGGAATTCCACTGTATTTGGAGTCCAACACTAAACAAACTGGAATCGCTGTTTTATTTTTTCAATGTTTAGCACAAGGGGTATAGACTGACGGCGTATCGTTTTATGTTAGAGTTAACGTTGTGTTTTCCCAAATTGTAAGAAGTCTTAAGAAAAGCGACCTCACAAGATTGGTTCGTTATAATTCTCTTTGCATAATGACGTATTGGCGTATTACATAACAACCACATAATGAGTTACGATCAGAAAATGACAATAAATGAGAAATCTCTGTGATTCTACCGGTGATTGCACACTCCGTAGATATTTCTCAATGATTGGTATTCGTGATTTTCAATGATGTTATAGACATTTTAAACTCTGTAAAATACATAGCCGTACTGATTTCAACTGACGTAACAAAGTAAACATTCTCATCATTCTTACGTCAGCGATGGATATGATTAACCAATGGATGACAAGCACTGAACATTCGTTTAAAGTAGATTCAACTGTGCTGGATGATTGTCAGTCAGCCGGTGGAAGCAAGTATGATGAACAAAGCTGCTGCCGAGAAATTAGGTCTGGCTCCTGATGATGACTGTGTTTTCTTGAGTGTTGAAAAACCGATGCCAGCGCCAAGTCAGAATTTGCTGGAAGAGGGTAAGAAGGAGTGAGATTTGATTTGTTTAATGAAAACAAACAGCGGAAGCATTCTGAAACATGGACGTTCTTTGCGACATGGACGTTCTTTGCGATTTGCGATTTGCGATTTGCGCTCCAACTTGTTGTTTTTTTCTGGCTGAAAACGAAATCAGTCTCTTAACATCAAGGTATATGGATATTTTTTTCCGAGCTTTTGCTGACAGTGAAACAAATGTTACCAACGTCGTTCGCCAAAAAAATCCGGAACATTGGCGTTTTTTCTTAACTTCAGCGGAAAACAAATAGCAATCATCAGGTAGGGTCCAGTGTCTCGGTTGCAAGTAATGGATCTAGTGATTTATATAGATATTAATTGTTAATCAGGATGTTATTCCTAAGTTAAAATAAAATGGTTTAGTAATATGCAGCAATAACTATGTTATTTCTCCCAAAAAAAGGATAACGCTTTCGAAGAAATTGAGGAAATTCAAAATTGAAGATCGTTGTACTATTCTTAAAGAAAATATCGAGAGTCGATTTTCTGCTTCAATATTTTTTACCAAATCATTGATGTGAAGATTTAAACTGACTCGAAAAGATCAAATTGTCTGATATTTAAAATATTTCCTTGATACCACCTTCTCTATTATTCAAATAGCAGAAGAGGCCGCGAGGAAAACAAAATGACATCATTGTTGATTTTCTGGGGGAGATCATCTGCAGCTTGATCAGATACAATCATTGCTCCTGTTCGCGAATTCCTATACATGTTACAGTAAACTAACATCACTCTCAACAACACGCGGCGTACCTAACGTTGAACGAAAATGCAAATCTTCTCCAAAGTTGCTCTAAAGATCTCTTTCTTCGAATACGAAACTTAATCTTTTGCTCTTGGCTTTTCTTGACCACATCCAAAAACAACAAATTACATTAAATAGCACCAAGTCTAATTATTCTCTAGCAATTTTTAAGCACATCAGATATATTGTATTTACCCGGCAAATGGGAGGGGAAAGAACAGATTTCGCTTTCTCGCCCAACAGGTGTTTGCATGTGAAATCGATTAGCGACAAGCGTCATTAAAATTCTTTTTGTTGGCCGAACAAACCAGCTAGCGGAGCTAAAACCGGGCACCCCGGAGTCGTGAAATAGTCTTATATCCGCTTAAAACAGGCTTTGATGGAATACGTCCTATAAGCTTGAAATTCTATTCTAATGAGCGCTGGATGATTTTGAGATACTTGCCTAAACTGTAACGATGTCTTTGTCTTTAATTATTTTATTTAAAGTGCTAAATTGATCAAATTGTTATTGCTGCGCAGCGAGCGTAGCGAGCGAGCAGCAACATAAACAGGATTTAAGTAGAACACATAGAAGGGGATACGAATTCTCGAATTCATCACTTTTTACCAGAATGCATTGCATTTAACCAGAATGCACTGCGTCACATTTTACCAGAAAGCATTGCGCCACGAACAACACGAGGATGTCACACTTGACTTTCATAACTCTTGCTTTCGTCCTTAATGCAGTAAGTGAAGTTTGTAAATCTTGATGATTAATTGTGACATCTTAATTCTAACTTGGTATCATTTCTTAGCAGTCTCGCCTCCTTGGTCGAATTCGTAAATGAAGAGAAATCACATGCCAGCCGCGCGGCCTGAATTCTGATTTTCAGTTCATTTGAGGTTCGCGCGCGCGTGCACAACGCAACTTTCAAATTTCAAATTAAGGTGGCTCATACCAGTTTTCAGGTTTTAGACGGCTCGCAACTTTGTAAGAATAGAACAAAAAGGCAGACCAGGGCTACTATAATATTTTTGTAAATTTGGATTATATAATTTATACTTGACCTAAAACAGCTGTTATTTTGAAATTTGGGAAACATTGGATTCCCGAAACAATTTTTCTTAAATACACAGAATTGACTTAAGTTGTTTCAGCAGGTAAAGCCTCCTTTATATGTGAATTTCGTCTCCAACAGTACAAAAGTGACCTTGGTCGAAAAAGCCGCGCGCCGCCATGATTTGTTTTGGTCTCTCGCGCCTCTATCGTTCGTGTTTCTCACGCGTGACGCACGAAGGTGATCTACTCCCCGCGCGAGAAAACTGGTACGAGCCACCTTAAATACCAGGATGCGTGGCTCAATTCATAACGAACATTCCACTGATGAAGGGCTCAGTCCCGAAACGTCTGAACATTTTTATACTTTGACACTTTCAGCAATATTCTTAGCTTTTATTGTTCCTTGAAGTAACAAGTGCCACGCAGCATACAAAGTTTTTAACTTCTTTCATTATATAATAACAAACGTGATTGAGATACGAGATAGTGTCCAAGACGGTGACAGAAGAACATCCTGATACTGCCGCAATGAAAATGCTGACAGTTTGTCTTAATTGTTGTTATTTCACTCCAGGACAGTTGTTATTACTCCCTAAAGAGACAGTTTCTGGTGCTCACAAGCCAAAGATTGCCCGCACCCAATTTTCGATACACCAAAAAATTGCCCTGGAGAACTCGTTTCTTTCATCTTTGTATCTAACGGGCGAAGAACGAGACGCCTTGGCCTTCAAAATTGGACTCTCTCCTGTCATCGTGCAAGTAAGTGTTATGCTTTTGTTGTTTTAGAAATTGAGAAAAATATTTGTATCCTTATGCGACCGCTTACCAGAAGAGCAAGTAATATTTCCATCTTGCACAGTAGTTTATATCACACTTGTTTAAGGACTCTGCAGACGGAGATAGGAATCGTAAACCGGTGATGTATGAATCTGATTGTTATAGATCTATCGCGCAGTTTGACCAGGGATTCTTATGTCCCACGACAACCTTAACTTACTCATGAGGCTTTTCTTTCAAAAACGTCATATAAATTATAAAATAGAACGTGAATGTTCTCTTTCAGTGCATTTGGCTAGGTTTTCTTTTGTTGATTTCTGTTTGTTTGTCCCGCAGACTTGATTCAAAAACAGGCGATTTAAATGGCGTAAAGAACTCAAGATGGCTAATGGAACTAACCCGCCACCATCGCCAGTGTTTTTCTTCCCCAATCCCCCTCCGTTGACTTTCCGAGGATCCATTATGGAGCCTGAGCACCAGCGGCGTGGCTGGGAGGGAAGCTCGTGCCATTTTTGTATGCCCAGCCCACCACACATCTCTAACAACAATGCACACTAGCTCTATTAAGTCTCGTTCTTGTTCTTTTTCGTTTTTGTAAGCTCTGTTCTCCATTCAGCCCTGCACTGGAACCTTCAATTAATACTCCTTTGGACCCACACAATTTCCCAAGACAGAAAACCAACACAATAAGTGAACAGAGAATTAATGAAAGTCAAACCTGTATTAAGCAATGGACTATCTTCTGTTTAGCAGTCTGAAAATTACACAAGTCATTTACTGGAACCCCTCCCTATAACCTCCCCCCCCCCCCCCACGCACCTCCTGCTCAAACGGGAGTATTGAAAATTAATTCCCCACCCTTCCCCAGAAAGGACTTCATGCAGCTTTCATGATTTTACGAGAATGTCTTTTGAATAAAATCTCTTAATTTTGCTTCCAACTTTGATGCAAGATAAACCATAAAACAGTAAGATATTTTATAATGTGTAGAAATGTATTTACGACTACTTTCATTAAAATCTAGCAGGTTTTCCATTTAACACAGAAGTTCCGCTTGTTTTGCCGATCAAAGGCAGGATCAGTTACCACTCACTCGCTAATTCAGCAGGAAAAATAAATAAATTGAAAACTACAAAATTCTTTAATATCAGTTTCTGTTTGAAATGCTTGATTCTTATAACATTTTATACTGTTTTCTTAAATTTCTGTGCCGTAATGTCATCCAAGACGGCCAGGGATTCATGTCGTCAAAATTCCAGTTACGTTATTCACTGAGTTTGTTAATGTTGTGTTTGTAAATCTCCTTTGAAAAATTTGATCCTGAATAAGCTGCTTCATTTTCGTTTCTATGAAGTGGTAGAAGCGTGTAACGATTGCTATTGTTATGAGTCAAACAAAGACAATATTCAGCAGTTTATTTGTTGTATTTATAGACTCAGGTTTGCTTTTAGGAAAATAGGTTAATGACCCGGCAAGTGTTGGTCAAGGTGGCTGGATATTGACCAGTGGGGGCCGTAACCACGCAAAACAGGATCTTGGCCAATATGCAGCAATCTTCACCGAATAAGTTTGGTGAACAAAGGATTTATTTTATAGCATATAGGACACCATGTTCTTGTGGAATGCAGCTGCCGAGCGAACAATCTTTTGCTCTCTTGGGTAACCAATCACAGCTTAGAATTTCGTTCACCTTGCCCGCTCGCGAAGCTAGCCATATAATAATGTTGTTTATCGAAATTGAATCAAACTGAATAATTGCGCTAGCCTCCAGGCATCGCATTAATATTGTAAATCAGAGAAGCTAAGCAAATTAAAAATATGAACTTTGTGTTGAATTTTCTGAGTCTTGTATCTTTTAGTGTTGCTGTGAGTTCGCCTGAGAATATGTGACGTCAGGTCACGTGCATTTTAGTATAAACCAATGAACTGACTATTGATAACGAGATTCACCTCAGTCTCTGTGTTTACCTTCAATCAGTCCTTCCCTAAGTTTTTCCGTGGTCTTTTATTTTTTCTGTGTCATTATGGCATTAAAATGTATATTGATCTGATTTTTAATTTGAACATTTTTACCTTAACCATCCCTTCTTTTTTGTTTTGTAAAAAATATTCAAGAAGTAGTTTTCTAAAAACCATTCACGATAAATGAACTCTCGTTTCTTGGTTTCTGAACTGATTAACATATGAACAAAACCAGGTTATATCTTTTCTTGTTATTGCTTCGTTTAGCGGACACAATCTGAAGGCGTAACAGAGCGCAATGTGATATTTCTTGGGTCAACATTGCTTGCCAAGTCAGCTTAAAAAGATTACACTTCTTAAGAATAAAAACAAGCATGATTAAAAAGACCCCATTGGTTAACAGTTCTCGTAATGAAATCTGTGAAACACCTGTTATCCATTTTTTTCTTCATTTGGTGGGAAAATTTGGTTCCTGTTTAAGAACTTGTTCATCAAATGGTTCCCAAATTGCCCTCTGAAAACTTCCTTAAGTTCTAACAAGAACAAATCAGATTTTGGCATGAGATGCTTTCCAAAGTGTGTTTTTCAACAAGAAACCACAAAGAATGGTATTTCTGAAACAACACGCTTTAAACAAAACTCCCGACTGATAGCAGCAAATTAATTATTGATTTTCTCTGAACACAAAATAAATAATTTACATTTTGTGGAAGTTCTAGTTATATTTTTAAAGATCGTTTATGCCTTGGTACTGATGAGACAAACGAGACCACGATAGAAGCCGTTACTTTAGTACATTTGTTGTACAGTTACACAGAACTGGAACAGAATCATGTTAGTCGCTGAAGATGACGAAAATGACGAGAAAACGCAGGCTCTTCGTCGTAAACTTATCAAAAATGTTGTGGAGGCGAAACTAAAGAATGAACGAGAAAAAGAAAAGCTTGGACGCACGCTGGGAAATCTAGCGAAGGAAGAGCAACGAGAAATGCGAAATCTTCATCGAAATCTCGTTTCATTGAAACGAGAACTTAAGGCTATAGAGCCTGGAAAAGCCAGCGAAAACAGACTGAGTGTGAGAAGTGCAGTAGCTACACATGTTGCCGACAAAGGAGACGTACTCACAAACGCGAGGAAACGAGACGAAAAGTTGAATCAACGGAGACTCTCTGAGTGCCCGGCTTCAAGGTCACCAATGAGTTTCCTTGAGTTAAAACGTTTACCGCCTTTACAAAGCACTGATCAAGGCTTAGTGGTGTGGCCTTTGCCATACAGACAGGACAAGAGCCCAGAATTCCCTGCTCCGCTGAAGCATCGAAAGAGTTTAGCTCTACCTAAGATTGAACTTCCTGAAAATAACGAAAAGATCCCACGCCGGTCAAGACTTCAATCATCCCCCGCTGTACTCAGCCATGCTCTGCAAAGCCAACTTGCCAAGATTAACAGAAATGATGTTTTAAAGCAAGATACTTCATCTGCTCATGAGGCAAATGACTACAGTAAAGTAATTTAATTTGACTGACGAGACGGATTTCGCTGGCACGGTGAACTGAATTAAGTTATTGTCTGCATATCACTTGTGTTTCTTGAGCCATGTTAAGTCGAGACCAAGCCGTTTCTTTCATATCATGCTCATCATTGCTTTTGTGAGTGGTAAAATGTGTGTAATTGCAAAGCAAATTATTAGAAGAGTGTCATTGTTGATCAAATTATGGGTCTTCCTTGAATCAAGGGAGAGCCCTCGAATTTTTCAGATGTGTCGCTTATATGTTAAAAATATCTAAAAATGGGTTATGTATAAACTCTTTCACTGCTTTTTTTGAATATTTGCCGCTCTATTGATCACTACCTGTCCTACCTGACAGCTTCGCTAAATGAATGCAAAAATATTCACTCATGCCATCTACAGAGGGCAGCAGATGCTTGTAAAATATTCGAAAAAGTTCTTTATTACAAACACTTCTAAAAATAATATTTAATCCCTATTAAGACATGTGAATCAATTGAGGCCCAAAACATGATACATGGAATGGCATGAGAGATAGAGAAGTGTCGAGAGCTATAAACTGGTTGTCCTAGTTGGGTTTAAGAGGCTTTTTGAGAGGTACTATGAGAGTCAAGTGTTTTGCCCAATAACAACACACAACAACCCTTGCCAGGGCTCGAACCAGGACCGCTCGATCCAGAGTCAAGATCGCGGCTAACCATCAGTGTAAATCACTTCTTCTTGTTGTGCAGGAATTTCACATGGACCAGAAAAGGTCAGGTATCTTCGAATTACTGGGAAAAGGGACAATGTCGACAGGTTAACCAAACTTTCTAAACGAATTCTAGGTAAATTTCTGTTTGATTCTCTGTTGGAATGCCTAGAGAAGTTTGGCTAAGACGACAGCGCCCTCCACTGACTAACTCAAGGAGATCATAATACGAAAAGTATCGCAATTTTTTCAGGTTTGCTTGAGTCTTTATTTCCCTGGATTATCTTTTGCTTCTTTGTTGACATGCTTTTTCTTTGGACAGACACAAAATTACCAATCAAACACTGATAGACGGATAACAAGATGACTAACTAACCCAGGCGTGCAACGTAACTTTACTAATAATCATTTTATTTTTCGCTATGTGGCCACATCTTAGAAATCTGTAAAACTAAATCTATCGCCTTATAAAAGCTACATTTTTTTTTCACGGCCTATTTTGTAAGTTATTTTATTCAAATACAAGTCTGAGTTTAAAAGATATGGAAAACAGGCAAGTATGAGTACGAAAGCAGTTCTGCAAATACCTCCGTACGAGAGCTAAGCTGGATTTGTTGTGTATTACGAATACAATACAAGTTATAAAACAGATCTTGAGGGTTTTGATTCTGGTTTAAAATCAGTAAAAATCTGAAATCTGAATATTTTTTTTTAATTTTGCTTTGTTTGAAAAAGTTCGAATTTTATTTTGAACTTCGTATTTTTTCGACCTTCAGTCACTAAGGGCCAAACATTTAATCGTTTATTTTCTAATTTCTAATTTCTATTTCTTAGTTGTGCTGAAGAACTGTCCCGATCGCCTTAAGTGAACAGTCAGTTATTTTAGTAGCTTAGTTGGTTACGAGAGCACCAAGCTATATCAAGCTTGTATGCCCCAGTTTATCATACTCTTAGCTTCTCTCCACTTGACGGCCTGGTTTAAATAAAATCTCAGCTCCAACTTTTAACTCTCGCATGTTAATTATGTAATTCTAATCCCCTGCAAGAAGAAAAATCCCTTGACATATATTTTAAGCGGTTGGAAATTTAAGGAAGATAAATTCTATATCATTTTAATGAAGCTTTTCCAGGCACTTATTTAGTTTGTTTAATGTCACTTATTGCATGATTAAACTGTGACCTCCTTAGAATTATCTTTGCCTACGCCAAATCAGTAATATCACTAGAACAAGTTTTGAAAACAATACTTACTGTAATGTCTATTTTTTTTTCTTTTACGCACTTCGTGCGTTTTCCATCCCCACAACAAAAAACACAGACATATTCTAGGTAACAAAATGATATCCTGGCTTACACAACGTTAAATAATTGCGAGGACAAAGAATGTCTTACCTCCGACCCGGAGTGATTTTTTTAAGCCGATAGCGGTCACTTACATTTACTTCTCAAGCTTTTTTTAACTGTTGTGAGTTAAGCAACACTGTATTGATACTGTATTGCCAGAGTGAGATCTTATTTTGTAGAAAAATTATAGTGGTTCAGTTGACTGACTCGGTAGTGTCAGTGTTAGCAATCAAAATAGTATGTCTTTTACTCATTTACGAGATGCCTTGTTTTTACTACTTTTGGCACTAAACATCTCAATACCACCATCTTGAAACAGGCATGCATAAAAAGTATTTACTCGGGCAAAAAGTGTATACTTAATTTATCAATAAGCTTACGTATACCGTAAAGTATTTTAACTTATTTTCGCAAAATTTGCCAGGCCAATATCTCGCGCGGAAAAAACGTTCGCGGCACCGTTGCAATCGCCACACTACATTACTGAAAACGACCACTATTGACCCGTCCTATTTTAAAGAATACATTTCCAAGTGTTATTGCATATCTTAAACGAATCTTAACAACAAAAATAAAATCTTCACTAAAATAGTGATTTTAACCAGGTGGAATTCTTTGTGGGCAAAACACTGGGTTATGTCTGTAACAGAGAGAATTTAAAGCTTTGAATTAATTCACGGTATTCCTTTTATCCGCAACCACGAACTCAATGCTGAAGTGTCTTTATTCACGGTGTAAGACTCTTGTAGTACACTAAGTAAGAGTACATGATGATCTGTCCAGGGTCACGGGTGGGGTGGGGGTCTGTGTTGTTGAACCAACCAAAATAGTCTATTGTATTGTTAGGAGCCTTACTAAGCGCACCAGTTATGTCCACCACCCACGGGATCACCTCCTGTCCGTCACACCACCCGTCCCTCCCATACAACCACGTGCCATGCTCATTAGGTACCACTCCCTCAGGAACACGATCGGCGCATCCCATGGCAGTGCCTGCGTTTTTAAACACGCGGCTGAAATTCTGCTTGTTGTTGACGACGAAGTGATGCGACGTGACACAGAATTCTGCACAGTTGTTGTTGTCACTTCCGTGGCCTGTTATTGTGGCAACAAGTTTGACTTTCTCAGTGTCTCTTGGAGGAATGAAATGAGCGGGCGAATACTTGCTATTGTAGTTCTTGTCAAACGTTCCTCCTCTAAAGAGTGGCAGAAGTTTAAACGGAACTAGAGCCTTGTCCATTGCATGAAATGTCTTGTATTTGTTCGACACTGTAAAGAGAGACGATTACTCCGGTGAGCGGGGATTTGAAATGAATCACTGGAAACTCGACCAAGACGGTTTAATTAGCAAAAACTATTCGACCTGTAACGGTAATCCCCAAGGAGTTCATGGTAGCAATTAGGTATAATGTGTGGAAATTGAGTTATTTCGAAGTGGATTTGTAGAGCCAGTCGGATTGGTAGTGAGTAACTCTTACATAACTCTTACTTAATGTCAAGCCCGGCGTTTTATACATGAGCCTAGCTCACTTATGGAGGGCAAACTCATCTCTTGGGGCAATAAATACTGTCTGTCGTTTTGACACTAATAAACTGATTGATCGATGGATGGATGAATTGCAGACGGTCATTACCTTGTACTTTGTTAACAAGTCTGATGTTAAGTGTTGAAATCCAGGCCATCGCCCAAGGAACTGTTTTCATTGTAAAATTACATTTGTTTGTGGAACTGGAGTCTGCAGATTGTAGCAGTGGGATCAGCGGTTTCACTGGGGTCAGCCAGTGTCCGATGCGTCTGCGAGAAAAAAAATACATTTTCAATTTGGTATAAAATGTACCTGTTTTCATTACCCTTTCGAGCTGCCGTTTGAAACTTTCTTGCTCATATGAGAATATACGACGCTTAGTCCTAATGCATATTGTCACATGTACGTAGGTTGTAGAATACTTACCGTCTGAAAGGCGTTATCCATCTGCCTAGCTCTAGGCCACAAAGCTCACTGGAAGCGTTGCAACAAACGTACAGCTGTATCACATGATCCCAATGTGCGCATGTGTCGTCTCTGGAGCCTGGACAGGACAAAGAGAAGTCCAGTTCCACGTGTTCATACCGCTGGAGGTCTGAGGAGAGAAAAGAAGATGCCACATATCATACACTGGTAAGGCGAGTAACAATAGCTCTATTGCCTTTCTGCTACAGAGGAGGGAGTACGTGTTGACTGTGAGTGGAATCTGGTTTAGTTTCTAACATACGTTGCTTTATATGCCAATTGGATATTGTGGAAAGTGACAATCTCACCATCAATGGGTGGCAGATCAACTGTAGCGGTGGTTCCTTTCTCTCCCTGCATCACGGTTCGGTTAAACACATTGATGACTACAGCATCGCCTGTCGTGAGGTTCTTTAGCAGCTGTGTTTTGTAGTTAAACCTACATTAGAAAATACAAAGGAAAACCACGAGTTACACATAAAACCCAAGTCAGTTCAATCTTCCGGCTACCGTCTACATTGGCATGTTGAAAACAAAGTATGTAGAATCACCGACATTTTCTAAACATGGCTTTCGTTTCGTTTTAAATGACGGCACTATTATTTGTTTTAAAAAGTTAATTGGCTCGGATTTCAAAAATAACGGGCTCGCATACCACAACAAGTTGATATAAAGATTGCAATACGTTTAATATGTCAGTTTATTTCAAAGGCTACAGCTTACCATTGGGCCTGATAGGCCAAGAAGCGCATGGAAGGAAACAAAAACCAGCCAGTTTCTTCCACCTTCCCTTCTCCATCGATTCCAAATACAAACGTGTCCGACGGTGTGGTCTGGAAACGGACGTACGAATTGTTAACAAGTTTCAACCCCATTCCGACGTCATGTGGAATCATGGAAGCCGGAATATTGAGCTGTGTGTTGCACTCTGTACCGTTACAGTTCATGTCTACCAGAGCTTGGGACCGAGCTGCATACACCAAAACTCCACGCGCGCCATTTTTCTGGCAGTTTTGAACCTACAAGGATCGTGTGAAATCGGATGAGTGTCGAAACATCTGACAAATAAAGAACTTAGCAGAAAGACAAACCCGCGGCAGTCCCATTGTAATATGCTGAAATGTAAAGGGAAACTACTGACCTTCGTAAAATATGAACATTTTGCACCCTCCATTGAAACAAGGGCGAGATAATCATCCTGATCATCTTTGACATTCGTAAACATGTTTCCATCACAAGCGTCACCCACAGACACCACCAACAGATGACCATATTTGGCTAGTGTCGTGCTTGGTGATGGCAGCCAATCATAACGCGCGTCTAAACGCTTCGACACGAGAAGAATACCACCTGCAATCAAGTTACAAAGCAATGATAAATGCGATACGACCGTTTTAGGTAGGATATTATTCTGTCTGTTCACGAGTGAAGCACGCCGGCAAACTTTTCAGCCTTGAAAGTGAAAGTTACTCAGAATTATGATTTTGGGCGTGTCAAAAACGGCCTTTGATCTGTAATATTTAATTAATTCCCCTGATACAGACAATTAAGTACAAGAACGTTTGTTGTCGAAACATCGAAAAATGGCTAAAACAGCCTCCCATTACATTTAAATGATTTCTGACGTCAAAATTACCTTTAGCATTTTCAATGACGATCTGATCAAAGCCACACCCATGACCGGAGCAGTACCACTGAGATAATACCCGTGGGATCCAGTTCCCTAGGGTAGACACGGGGAACGTTGCGAAGTACATCCGTGAAGTCCAGCTCTCAAAGAAATCTTGTTTTGTAGGCTTTGGCCCGAATGAGAATCTACGCACACGACTTGACATACTGGAATCATGTCGAAATCTAGGAAAAAAAAATTGGTTATGGTCATGAACACAACTTCAGTAAAGTTTGTTGTAGGCTAGGGGGTGTTGTCTTCATTTACTCCAAAAGTCTTGGCGCTGAACTTGGGACTTGGTACTCGGAACTCGAAACTCGAGGCTTTACCTAATTTTAAGGGACAAGCAAGTTATTTTTAGATAACGCAAATAACCCGTCAAAGCCGGCATACAATTTAATCAGTGACTCTGAGTGACATTACTCTCTAATATAATAACCTGCTTTGGCGTTCAACATAACTCAGCACGTGTCTTCCCCATTTGAGTCTCGGAGTCTCGCTAAATAAAAACATTTTTGCACAAATCTATCAATCACAGTTAAATTTGTCTTCGATATTTTGATAAGATATTTCCTTTTTGAACATCGAAGCTATGTTCAATGACCTGGCCCAATGCCAGAATTGTTTGAGAACGCCACTGATTTGGAGCATGTTTCGTTCAAGGAATTCACAGAAAGTACTTGAAATGTCAGTTTACTTTATACATTCAGGGGTCATAAGCATACATTTCACTGATTGCGACATACACGTTTAATGATGACAGCAGTTGAAAAATAACAATTTAAAACAAATCGTATCAAAGGTTAAATCTACTCTATAACCCAATCTCGAATTATCAACAACATGAGTGTTACGTTGCAGTTAATCGCTGATTCTATGACGCAGTATTTCGCCAGTGTTTAGCGCTGCGAGTTGATTAAAGATACTAAAAGTGCAGTAGCCCTCCTCGATTTTTGCAAAGTGTTAGCTGTTTAAGTTGAGTAGTGTGTTAAAAGGTATTTCCGCTGGGTTAAACGAAGTAAAATCTTTGGTTTCCGGAGCACGAAGGCGGGTAGGGAGCTGCGGTAGGGGCAAGGCTGGTGGGACTGACTAGCCTCGCTGCTTGGAAGCATTCATGCACTGTCCGCTCTGTGTAACGCTGTAGCAATTTGTTTACATAATATTTTCTCTGGCCTGACTGGTCAGTTCATCAATCATTTTCCATGAAGAAGCACGCCTAGTCACGCCTAATTGTTTCTTCATTCTCATTTTGTAGGGCATGTTTCGAGATTTAAAAAAGTGTCAAGGACTCGAAATACTCTTAATCTTCACTTACAAATGCAAGCACATGATTATAAACTCAAACAGCTTTAATAAAAACACTTGCCTAAATACTTAGGGAGCGGCTTTGAATGATGACTCACCGGTTAAAATAATAGGCCTGCATGGCTGAGTCGAACTTCTGTGCTAACCCTCCGGCGGCTGCTCTGGTGGTTGACAACGCCGCATAAAAAAGGAACACGTAGTGTGTGTTGTCAGGGGATTTCTCCAAAAGCTCTTTGAAGCAATCTGGATCGGACAGAAGACGTTCTAGGAACCCTGACCGATTGGTGTAAGCCAGGAATATGATGGGTCCCTGAATATTGGAATCGTTGCCTGTTTTGTACCTGAGAAGAATGTCATTGCTTGCGACGTGGAGGTCTTTTGCTTGTAGTACAAATGAGTGAGCTTCATCGCCGGGTTGAAGATTTGGAATCTCTGCAGAGAACACCAAGCACGAAACAAAAGCTAGTAGGAACACAGCTGCTAGCGAGTTTGAACGAGACATCCTGGCTTGTACTGAAGTCGTGTTGAAGCTGTGAAGTGGAGAACACGAATGAGGATTGCAGAGATCGCGAGGGTCTTTTGTGATTACTTGTACATCATCAACTGTCAATAATTGTGTAACTGAGCTTTTTTAATGATTGATGTGGCATCGACGCCATTGTGAGAAGCCACAGGAGATGCTTTTCCTGTAAAACTGCTAATCACTGTAATTTCCGGTTTGCTGCTATGGGTCATCCCATCACCCCGTGATCACAATAATTGTTTTCTTATAGTAAACAAAGACTTCGTACGACTTAGCTTGAAGCTTAGTGCCCTTGAGCGCGTGACTAAACCTGATATACTAAAAGAAGTTTGTCTTTTTACAATAAGCAGCACAACAGATGTCATTCAGAAAACTAGAAGAGCTATTCTAGTCTGGCATCTTGTCCAATAACGTCAATGCTGTTCCTTCTAACTTGACAGAAACAAAGTCAAGAGCTGGGCTTTTCAACACCTCGACTTCTCGGCTCCTATAAAAAGTCTAAAGACGCAACTAATCCAACAATGGGCAGTTGGTATTGTCTTGTACACTTCAGTTCAAGGACATTTCTCGGCGTAGTATGTTAGATCTGTCAGATCCAACTGATACAGGAGTAGGTGCGCAGACCTGCATCTGTCATGCACGCAGCCATTATAAAGCAATTGAGAAATTTCGCGCAAAGAGATAAAATCAGTCTCCTCCTTTGTAATCTATATCCATTGTTTCATAAAGATATGCTAATCGGTCTATTGAGGAGAAAACGTAAAATAACTTCTCCTGTTTCGTTGTTTTATGTCTGGAGCCCAACTTTGCAATGTAATATCTAGTGTAAGATCAGCCTTGAAAAATAAAATCAAAATTGTTCGCTGTAACTTTCAATGAAAAGGGAGTACTGATTTCAATACACAGGAACGCAACTTGCATTGCGGATAAATGTCATTCGCAGAAAGCCGATGAAATGATTGGATTTGCAGTGTGTATTCCAAACAAACTAATAAACTTTTGATGAAACGTGGTATTCATTCGCCGATTCATTCAATGTTCTAACTGGATTAAGCTGCCCGGTACGTGCATGAACACGACATGTGAGTGCGCATTTCACTTGCCTTTATGCCTTGCAAGATTAAAGGATATAAAACGTGCTAACAGAAAACGCACACGACGATAGATGTAGGTTTAGAGTTCAGCCGATGTACATAATAGTTGTTGTTGCTGCTAGTGATGTCACTGATTGGCTATTGATTTCGATAAAACATGAGTTCAGTGTTGATAGGCACGTGCACAAACAAAGAAACTTAAACCACAAAACACATCACGGAAGCTTCCTAAAATGTTTTTTCAAGTGATCATGAAAAAAGGAAGGGAATTGAATAACAACTCTGAGTAGAAGTGGAAATGCCTTAACGTCGTAAACTTCTCTATTTTGATCAGAATGACAACGAAATCAAAATATCTGCTAAGATAACGACCAACCCATATTCCGCAATTGTTTGTAATTGGTTGATTTTACAGTTTTCTTTTTCGAAACAAAACGTGAAGCAAAATATTCTCAATATTGTTCTTGCGTTGTTTGTTCGGCCGCAGTGGCCACGATCTGCCAGTACATTGGGAATTACGTGTCAAGGGATCAATACTGTGTACAAAGTTCAATGCTAAGTTTTAGTTGACAGGCGTTTTTCCAGAATACTCCTCCAACCTGAAATACCGGCTTAACATAAAGCCGTGTAATACGTATTGAGCTGCTGTTTATCAACTTTAAATATGGCATACTGTATGTTTGCTTCTCAGATATCTGTAAAGTACAAATGGCCTTTCCGTTTCAACTAGTAAAGAGGTAATCCCATTCCCACTGAGAAAAACCCCCACTGTCTTTGTGTCCATGAAATGCTCCTTGAAAGGTCTCTGATGAGTCTCTTGGCAGAGACGAAACACGCGTGTCAGACTAGCCATGAAAATATGGATTGAACTTGCACGTTACGCAATTGGGAATCCATATGAGATATAAGGCCAGATTGCCACAAACAATTCAGATACTAGCGGGACTTCGAACGCGATGTTCGACGAGCTAGCTACACTGAAAGGTCTCTGATGAGTCTCTTGGTAGAGACGAAACACGCGTGTCAGACTAGCCATGAAAATATGCATTAAAATGCTCCTTTTTGACTAAAAATGTTTTATATTGTGTAATATATGACACTTTGAACCAAACGCCAATTTTCGTTCGTTTAGGTAAATTAGGGCAGTTAGGAGAGCTTCATTTTTTTTCGCAGATACTTTTATAGATCGTCCACGGAATGATCCGTTTTTCGGAGAAATTTTATCTGTTTAGAAAGTCAAAAGCGGAATTAATTGTTTCAGGCTGAGTTCCAAGTTCCTCGGTAGCAAAAATAGATTTGGAGAGGAAGCGAAAGTTGTAAAAAACGTGTTCGGAAACTCTGTTCTGTGCACTAATTATCAATTTCCTTCTCTGTGGGTCTGAATTGGTGGGGGGGTGGTCCGCATGTCGGTTGTCAGTTAAAATGTTTATCACTTTGTCGGTTGTCAGTTATATTTTTCGCCCTTTGTCGCTAGTCGGTTAACCCCATTGAGACCCTGCTCTCTGGACTGTTTTTTGGAGCAGGGAGTACCCCAAAAAATTTGAGCGGGGGTGTGCGGTGCGGCCCGCTTCCCAAAACCCTTACCCTATTTATGACCAAATTCTACTCTATTTATACCCTTATTTATGGTCTTATCGATACTGGTGAAAAAGTAGCTTCTTCTTTAAAAAAGAGCATACCAAATTCAAGATTAGAGTGTAAAACCCATACCAAAATGGCCAAAATCGATACCCTATTTATGACCAAAACGGCTGAAAAACCACACCTTTTGGGGCCGCAAGATTTGTCGGAACCATGGATTATTTCGTATTGTAGGGCCAAACTGTCACAGCACACTGTGATTGTAAAAGTAAGTAATCTTAGTTAATTTAGGAGAACACGCCAAACATCGAAGTAAACAGATCAATATAAACAGAGGCTTGCGTTTAAGGGTTGTGAGCCAAATGTACCCTAACACTAAACCCTAACCCTAAGTCTGCGAGTCATAAAAAAAAATTAGTTACACTGACTTGCTACGACGGTTAATTTAACTGCATCGACTTCAAGTTGATATTTAGCTAACTGTTTTTCTTGATTGCTAACGCAGCCCGGCCAAAGTTTTTTTTAGAAACTGATAGGTTTTTTTCAGGTTGAAATGTGGGACGAGTTCTCTCTCCACAGTCTTCTTGACTTCCCGCTTTCGAAACGGATATTTTAAATTTTATAACATGACTTAGGTACTACGCGCGCGCTCATTGGCCGCATAGGTTTGTTAAGCTGCAAGTGTGTAAACACGGTTGTGACGTTTTAGATTCGCGCGTATTTTTG
Organism: Micromussa lordhowensis; assembly: GCA_964020085.1. Taxonomy (NCBI): domain Eukaryota; kingdom Metazoa; phylum Cnidaria; class Anthozoa; order Scleractinia; family Lobophylliidae; genus Micromussa; species Micromussa lordhowensis. Next base: position 15,358,175 of record OZ026601.1, read on the forward strand.
AGAAATATTTTATAAAAGTAAAAGAGCACTTTTTCCGTGTTTACATAGCTTCATCTTAACACTTGTGAGGTATGTTAACTCTCGACTGCGTCTCGGGTTTGCATAAATGTATTCGGAATTCTCCGAACCCCCTCTTGTTAAGATGAGGCTATAAAACACGGAAAAAGTGCTTTATTGCTTCAGAATCAAAACTTTATTCTGCATTGAATTTTTCAGGCTTGAGTTCAAGTATTCGAAACTCATAAATCGTTCTAGAAATGAACCTGATTCGACTCATTATTTTAATTTAGCGCAGTCTTTAAACTATAGCACTTCCATGTTTCTTTTCTATGTACATTTGTATACATTTTCGTTCTATGTTTACTTGTGGGACTTAAATCTATCACTGAGAGAGTTGCAATAAACGTCACATTTACGACATAGCATACGGACAGGGCGATTGTTTCGCTCAATACATTAAAATTTCATTACACGAAGCTTCAAACTAAAGGTTTTGTCATTTCAGACATATCAAACCATGTACGCACTTTGAACATAAAACGTAACTAATATTTTTAGTGGCTGGTATTGTTTTCAGAAGATGACACGCCGCCCCTCAAGCGTGTAAGCACCCCAGAACAAAACATTTTGTATGTTCAAAAAATCACATGATAAAAGATGTGAAACACCCGTCTCGTAAACAATAAAACAAGGAAACTGCAGCTATTACTTACTCCGATTAGTTGCGGTAACTCCGTTAAGCTTGAAAAGAGTTTTATTCAGTTTAAACCTGACTTTCGTTTGCTCTTCTCTTTATATACGTTATGGTTTGGATAACTTTAACACCGAAATAGAATTGGCAATGAATACTGCACAATCAGAATAACTGAGTGGTTATGCTACAATGTGTCGAGGAGGGGTTAAAAATATGGGTTTGCACCGGACTTCAATCGAAGGAAAGTCGAAAACAAGGAAGTCGATTACACCTTATTACCAAAAATATAACACGGAGCTGAGTTGTGTTCACGTATTGACTGATGTAGTTATATCTGTTTCAGTCATGAGCTCTTGGGCTTGTCGTGTTCCCTCAGTACTAAATGACTTACCGTTCGCCGAGAAACACTCAACTTACATCAAGGATCAAGATATACTGTATATAAAGAAGACACATCTTTTACTGAAAAAAGGGCGAAAGAACTTGAGCATTAAAAGAAAATATTTTGAGGCAGCAGGCATCGCGGACAATGAAACCGAAAGGATATTTTTAAATATCTCCTGCTGAAGTCGGCTTAGATAACCAACTAATTTTAGCTGCAACCAGTGGTCTTACTAAATTAAGTACTAATTTGATCACATCAAACACTTCCGACTAGTAGCGTGTGGAGGAAACTAGTCATTTCTCATTGTGGTTAGCATTGCGATTACGTTTTGTTGTGCAGATAGTTTTTAACTGTACTTTAATTCGCCTGCCTGGTGAACATGATAAGGTCAATGAACACCAATATGTTTACCACGGAAGCAGCACAGTTGGAATAAACACTTTTTATTTTTGGCTTTTCATTTATGTGACATCTGATATATTTAGAATATTATCCTTCGATGGCATAATTATCCTTATTACTCGCGCCTTATCCACGACAAATGCAAACAACACTACGTCCAACTTGTTCGCGTGACGAATACCCAAGGTTAGAGACACGTCATTACCCCATTGAAGTCTTGGACTTAAAAAAATGTCGTTATAACCACGAAGTTCAGAGAAAAAGACTGAAGGCACAATAAAAATTTGATTCATTAAAACTTGTCTATTTGCTAGTGATAGTACCCGGCCAGTGACTGTAGGCTCTGATCGTATCTGATATATGAATGAGATATGTAAGAGAGGTGTTGGTGAAGGTAACATTGTTAAATCCTAGATCATGGAATCCCCCAGTTCAATTTTGTCTTGCACCTACCAACATCAAGTACAATTCTCAGGCATGCTACTTAAAACAAATATTTCAAAGAAACATGATAGGTTTAAAAATCTCAACTGACAGGAGGCCGGCAGCCAAACGGCTATTCGCAAGCTGAAAGATGGCCGAGGAATTGAACTAGAGTCTAGTCACGCGACCTCTGCCCGGGTGGCGAAGTATGTAACGGTCCCGTCCCTAACCACGCGGGTACGCTGCTTCCTTTGCTTTGCTAAGTATATGTGGTTTGACCCAGGAATTTACATATTTTAAACGTTACAAATCGGTCGTTGCGTTGACGTGAACAGGTTTGTTTATGACATAACTAACAATTACAAAATGAGCCCAAGATTTCTATGAAGTGATGGTTGACGAGGCCGAAGGTTGAATCAACTGTCACTCACAGAAATCGAGAGCGAATAATCTAATTTTTTTAAGACGAATTCCAATGAAATTTTATTTAAATGATGATTTTCAATTATTTCTTTACGTAGTATTAAACTTGTATCTTTAGGAAGGTCGAGATTTTAATGTCAACAAACCGTGAATGCCCTTGTTTCACTCTTCTCAGAATTTAATTATCCATTTGTTTGTAAACGTTCTTCCGAAACTTCGGGAAAACGAAAAACCTCGCCATTGAAACGAGGAACAATTATTCCACTCGCGCTCGTTGGATATGAGATAGAAGAGTTGTCTACCTACCATCTCATATCCAACAAGCGCGATGGAATAATTATAACGCTCCTAAAATATTGCAAACTAAATTAAAAGAACAATGAAAACGCCCCAAGAAATCACGCGTGCGCTTACTTTATTTGCAGAGCATGGTATAAGAACTCATACCTATGATAAGCCAATGAAAACTCTCGAATTGCATAATCCAATGATCCAGATTTTAGTGTACGATGGCTCAACCAATCAGATTGCAGCATTTGCCTTAGTGTACGAGTAGAATTCTTCTAAAATTTATTAGTAGAATTCTACCAGGACAGTTATGCAGATGCCGCAAAAAAACGTCATTTTCTATCGATTTCGGCTACGATTGTCGCAGCGTTTTAAAACATGTTTTAACCCTAAGATGTGTTGCGTGACAAGCCTGCCAGCAAACGTCCATACTTTGAAATTTTAACAAATACATTCAACCGGCAAAGTGTCTTAGGACTTTTACTTTCCCATACCTTTCCAAGCCTGTGTCTGAACCCTAAAATTAATACAAGACTTTAATGCACGATCTTAGCTAAACAGGAAAGCCTTCCATTTGTTAAACATTTGGGAAGGGCTGCAAATTCCCCGATGTTGACTGGGAGGAGATTAGTTTTTTTTTGTAAATCATATACCCAATTCCTTGCCTGAGTGCAAAACATAGCCTGTTTCAAACCAAAAATTATTTCCTTTATAACTAGCGCCGCGCATGCCTATATCTCGAGCGCGTGACCATTTTTCCACGCGCGTTTTTTTTTCCGCGTCGCTTGACGGACTAAGGGAAACAACGGGTAGACTCTCCCCACCTTACACGAGCTAGATTGGATTGGATTGGACTAAAAAGTTGGGTTGCTTAGAGGAGTCTATTTTTGTGGGAGATTGACAGAAAGACGTTAGGCAAGACGGAAGATCGAGGCACTTACCTTGATCTTCTAGATTATAGAACATGATCTTCTCTTGGTTTTGGCTATTACAAAACTCCTTTGATTTTGATGCGGACCTAATAAACTGCAAGCGGTGATAAACTGTAAGGCTCGTAACTCCAACATTCAATAATTGACAAAGGCTCTGGCATGTAGGTACCTTTTGTTTGGTAGAAATGAACAATGCAAGGTAAAAACTCGCTGAATCATGAATATTTCATTTGCCGTTTAAGTTTTAAGTTTCCTCTTCCGTTCTTCCCGGGACCGCATGGCACTGTGATACTTAGCGAGTTTTTGAAAGGCGCGGGTGAGCATGCAATGCAGGCTTCGTGTTTGTGACGTCACAGGCTCGCAGCCATCTTACTTTACGTGCCTGAATTTTGTGTATCAAAAAGAAAAGTGATAAAAAGATGACGTTTTGTTCGACCAACGGACTCGTTATTAAGAAAAAACTTTAACTAAGGAAATGGGATCTCTTCTGGAGAAGATTTTGTCGTAATTTACTTCGTCGAAGCCAAGAGAGAAGTGTTTGTTTCAACGACCCATTTTGTGTTGGTGGCTGCATGTATCCGTCTAAGTTGTCAAACTGCAAATTCTTCACGTTAATGATGAAGGTGGTAAGGTACTAACTAGTGCTATCATCTCTTGGAGGAAGGGTTTATTGATTAGACGAACTGTTACGCTTTCCTTTGAGTCACAGGAAAGCAAAACTTTCATCCGAGAAGCCCGTCCGAGGAAAGCTTGATTTTGTGGACGCTATAATTATGAACTCGATGGCTTCTAGGACACAAAATCCTCATGGATTACGTCAAATTACCTTAGATGAAATCTGGGATGACCTTAGAGAAGGAATACAGCACGTTTATAAGCAACAGAGTATGTCCAAACCAAGATATATGGAACTTTACACGTATCCTTTGCGTGAGAAATTGCATTGTAAAGGTGTTTAATATGATTCACAATGTAGACAATTACTAAAGTGATTTATAAAGATGGTTGTTTAGTTTTAAAGTATGCCCATATTCCCCAGACTGGATAAAGTTTATTGGGGCACTTGAACTCAGGTGCCTAGGTAGTTGGGTCAACTTCATCCGTTTCCAGCTATCACGAGAACTTTCATTATTGGTCCCAGGACTCTGGACAATTGTAACTGGCAAACAAAAGAGCCGAGTCATTCAGGTTTGTTAAAAAAGTGCATTCTTTTCACGCATTCAATGAAACTCTGTGTGTTTATAAGGAAGTTTTTGGGTTGGTGGACTACTGTTCCCTAGGAATGGAACAACTCAATGATACAGGTGAGCAAGGTAGAAGCACAAGCAGGGAGGTTGTCCTCTGTCTTGTTAGTGTAAGTTAAGGATGAATAATTCTCCTCAAAGGGATCCTAAGGAGCCATTGTATCTGCTTGTGTACAGGGTGATAAGTGAAATTGGTCAAATTACTTATCAAATCATGAATCACAAGTGTAAGTTAGACCATTTCCCAAATTATAAGCCCTGGTATTTCAAATATCATTGGTAACACCTTTTTGCTTCCGTGTCCAGTGATTATGGGAAATGATCGGTAACAGAAAATTTTTCATTTGTGCACGAATAAAAGAAACTGAAAATAGTATGAAAATGAAACAGACCCTATATAAGCTTACATGCAATCAGTGGCATGAATCCTGGCTAGTTCAAGTTTATAAGCAAGGTGATGTTCTCCAAAACGAGAAACAGATTCAAAATCAATTCAAAACTACCTCTTGATTCTTTTTTAATTATACAAAGTCAACTTTTATACTTCTTCCTCGCAGTTGATGCCATATAAAGTGATTGCTAGAATGAAAACCAACAGTTGTAGCTGGCTCACCCGGTTCATCCGCCATCTTAAATCTGTCCCAGACTTCATTGCACATACTGTGCAATGCACATTAGGATGGATACAACATGTCGGACGGGTGATTTGAAACAACATTTTAGTTTCATATCTTATTGGAGTGCTAATCAAAGGAATTACTCTACTTCTTGAGAATTATAACAGAAAAAAAAACTTTCATCTAATGAATTTTAATTGGCAAGGCTGAAGATGTCTGTGGTGCCAATATTTCTGAATCACGATAACAGTACGGTATCAGAAATTATTATTTTCACAATTGCAGTAAATGGCCTTGCCTGAATTTCAGATTTCTTTTTTGAAAAAGAGACCAATAATTTGTCTGGGAAGATAGCAGTAATTCAAGGTACAAATTAAACACCTGATAAAGTAATGTGTGTCTTTCAATAGCCTGATACAGTTTCTTCCAGACCAACAGATAATGCAAGAGAGGTCTTGACAATATAGAATTCAGACTCAAGGATCAATCTGCAGCTTGGCAATTTGTTGAATTCATAATATATTAAGAATCATTGCTGATACTATTCAATTCAATTATTTTACACTGTATATGGCATTTTAGATACAATATATATAGGTAAAGTAATGGAGCACACTCGACTCACTGGGTTCAGTACACACTAATAAATAGCTATGCCTGTAAGGGCGAGAGGAGCTAGCCAGCCAATTCATAGATGATTAATCCATATTAAACACTACCTGTTTCCACTCCATGTGCTTTTGTTCAACCGACCCAGATTTTGATTTTCGAAACAGTCTGTTAGTAAGGGATAAGGAGAATGGTTTCTCAAAACAAGCATGGTTAATTGATCAAACCACGGTACATAACTCATGCACATGATAATTTATGGGTAGCAAATTCAAACTGTATCTAAGTGCAGTGCTGAAAATAACAGTCGGTCATCGCACATTGTCTGACCAAATTTTGAATATGTCTGGCCAATTTTGCATTATGATCGGACATGATGTCTGAACATTTCACCAACACATTTGACTTCTTCCCTTGAAGTTGTCCATCCATAAAAGTTGGTTAATAGATTCATTGCTCAATAAAGGGCTAACAAATGCGAACGATACAGTCGCCAATGTGACTAGCATTTCATCTTTGGCAACCAAAAATACTGGTTAGGTTGCCATAATGGTGACTTCATTTCTTTGCAGGTGTTGACGATGAATAAAATTAATGGTTATTTTCTCAGACATTGTCCTTCCAGAAAATCATATTGAAAGATTTTTGCTCCTAAAACATTAAACATAACAACAGAAGTCAGTCCATCCTTTTGCTTTGCTGTTAAGTATTCTCTCACATTGGAAAACTTCCAAATGATGGCTATGTTCGAAGTCACCCTGTAATGTGTTACAAACCCTTGAGTATTGAATATGTCATGTATGCCTACGGATTGTGTCTCTCTTAATGTCTCTCCTTCGTATAAAATAGTCTTGAATTTTTCATCACAGATGTTATACACTGAGTCTTTTTTTGAATAAAATTCCTAAAAAATATTTTTAGCACTTAGTTGCCGAATGGCGACTTTAAGGATTTTTTTTAATTTTGAGCCCTGGACTCTGACAGCTTGAGCCATTCGATAGGTATAAAACTCACAAAGCAGAGGTGTTCATCTTTCCTGTACTTGCCAAATAAAGTACTCTTCAGAAATCGCCCTATAATGCATTGTGTGAATTGCGATATGCTGTTAGCACTTCATGTGTGTACCCTGGAGACCAGTTTGGTAGCAATCAAATTATATGAATAACCAGGGATAACCAGGAGAGTAGATGTTAGTGGTTAACATTTCAAGCATCTTTTGGCAGTTGGGGTATCCAGGTGTTTCTCAGTATATATTACTGCAGTTAGTACAGAACTGTAGCCCTTCAGGGTCCACTTCATCACTGGAGGTTGTCAGAGGTTTTGGTTACTGATCAGCAGTCTGCGACTCAGGCTTGCATTGCATCTTGTTCATCATGCAGCTTACCTTGTGTGTTGCGTCGTACCAGTTGGGTGTTTGTTCATTCCTTACAATTTATTCCCTCACAACCTTTCCATACGGTATTTTTATTAGGTTTATTTATTGGTATTGTTACTGGTTATTATTCTCTCTTTTCCATTGAAATTCATGTTTCAGTGCGACTGGTTCCTGGGTTCTCTGTGGGTATGGGGGGCTCATAGCTGGGTTGCAGGAGAGCCTGCCATGTGGGCAGTGCCATGTGGGCAGCCCTATATCGTGGGACTGGGGTTGTAGGGCAAGTGTTGAGTTTGTTTTCCCGGGCACCTAACCGACCTCCACTTGTGACAAATGGTGTTAATCAGTAGAAATATTACAAGTGATTATTTTTTATTGTGGTGGAACATATTTTCTACTTATTTACAAAATCCTATGACTGAATTATTTATTTTGCCCATGATTCTGTAACGACTCAATGTTGTTTTGGGTGTTGTTTTGGCCAGCAATTTTGCTGCGCACAATGAATTATTTGCTGCTTACTTATGCTAATAACAAATCCATCTCTGGCCATACTGCTTACTACTTCTGTTATCCTGCCAGCTATTACAAATTAAGAAGTTTGTCAGAGCTGGATATGGGAGAAATTAATAGTTAATGCATCGTAGGTGACATTTGAGAATAACATTAAAATCAGTAGTTGTTGGCGAGTGTAATTTTCAAATATCAATAGTTGGGTTGAGGAGTAATTAATCATATTGTCTTGCTGTACAGTGTGGGCAATTTTCCTGATTACAAGTAATTTATCTATTTAAACATGACCTTGTATTCCTTAACTGAGGATAGACATGTTTACAATCACTGCACTAGTGTCCACCAACAGTCCCAATCCAGAGTTCCCAAACAGAAAAAGGCACCAAACCAGGGCGGTAAGTCAGTCTGTTTTGTTCTTTGATAAAGTCTCCCTCAAGCAGCTAACCATAACTCTCTAATAATACATAGGCAAAGTACTGTTTATTATTACCTTGTGACACAAAATGTTTGTAACAACCTAATTCATGACTTTGAAATTTCATGACTCATAATTGAATGGCTTGGTGCAAGACAGGCATAAGTGACTATTTCAGGTAATTTTTTTTTTCCTTCAAAAGTGCAAACCAGCCGAAAAAAATACAAGGGAATGTATACTATTTAATTGAAAAGCACATGCAAAAATTCAGGCACTTTTGAAGGAAAACAATTTTTACCTGAAAAACTCACTTACGCCCGCCACCAAGCCATTCAATTTTTGCAAAATTGCAGAATAAGTATGGATTTCCTTCATGAGCCACTTTCTTTTTGTGTGACATCAGGATCCTAAAAATGTGTTGTCACAAACATTTTGTTTGATACATAACTTAGACTTTGAATAAGTCATAGTTGGTAATTCAAAGTTGAGCTAACCGTGTATTATTACTTGGCATGCACTTTACATTTAGCTGTTACAATAGTGGAACTATTTATGAAGTTATCACTTTCACCGTTTGTATAATACAAAATATTCCACAAAGGAAAGTGACATTCTTTATTTGAAAAGCCTTTTCAATAAGCAGCAACTTTGTTTGCTTTGTAGGCACTTAAATGTACATTGTGTCTCACTTATTTCCAATCTCTGTTGTTTTGTTGTTAGAGAATTGGTTCATGCTTTTAGCTGTGCCTGTATCATGTAATCAGGATGTTTGTGTGTTTGGAGAGTGCTCAATAATCTAATCTGTGGGTTACACCTGAAGCAACTCTTATACTACTCTCATTCTCTCCCAACTCTGGGGGTTATCCATATCTCTACAATACATGTAGATGCACAACTTGTTTCCAATGTCTCTCTCCTTTTGATAGATGCACACTAAACATAAACAAATTCTCAATTACATGTAGTACAGGTCAATAAAAGGGACATTATACTAGTTAACCCATTGACTCCTGTGCCGGCTGCAACCGGCCATGAAGAGCGTTGGCCTTTATTCCACTTCTGACATCGTCACCTTCGACCAAAATTGGCATCATTTATACTCAAGTTCTGCAGGCGGAGAATATCTTTCCAGTGATACCCAGATCAGAGTGATCGGCTCAATGGAGCCTGAGATATGTACAAAAATACTAAAGAAATTTGAGTGAAAACCTCGCAGCAAAATTTCTTGCGACTACACTTGTTTACTCCATGGTAAAAATTGCCCGTCTCAATGATGCTTTCTCGGAAATTTTTGAACTGGAGGCAAGCTCAGTAGATGATCAATCACTGCTGCAAAAAGATAAGTAAAGGAGAAAAAAGAAAGGCGCAAAAATGTAAAAAAAAAAAAAACTGAAAAGACGTTGGTTACTTACTCGAAATTTTGATTTCTCTGCTCATGCCCAAGCAAAAATGTCGTAAAACATTCTGCCAGTGGAAAAAAGCCATCCTGTCATGATGAAACTGGCTTTTTGAGTAGATTGGAGCTGATTTGGCACAAATCCAGGCTGAAAATCTCCAAAATGTCCAAAAATGCATTTTTGACAAAAAGCTCCAGGAGTCAAGAGGTTAAAATGTATACATGTACATGTATGATTCAGTTCATTTAGAGATTTGAGGTGATACAATGTTGTATAATAAGTACATTGTCTGGTATGAGGGTTAGGGTCACCTCACCCCTGCATACGTTTTTGGGAATTAAACTGCAAGACCACTATCACTGGAAATGTATGTACCACCAGTGACGGTGAAATTCCAATGTTGTCAATCAGTGGGCAATTCCAGAAAATATCCATACCTATACCACAGACAGTCTGAATTTGAGCTATTTTGCTTTGTAAACGTCAAAACAACACAAGAAAACAAAGAGGAGTAAATTACCGTAAGTGATGTTCATTTTTGTAGCCAAATTCAGACTTAAAAAGGAGTTTGCATAGCCTGGCCACTAGCGGTAGGTTTTTCTTGGTGTGAAGAGTAAAGCTTGTCGCCTGGTGCCGCTAGATCACAGCCTTGAGGAGGCATAAATTCATGTTTGTTTGTTCATAAGGCATTGCTATGTCGAAAATGTACTTCCAAAAAAACCCGGAAATTCTGAAAGGGAGTGGGGTTCACGATTATGGAATTCTGAGGGCATGGGGGGAAACGCATTTTGAAATTTCCAAAGGCAAGGGGGGGGGGGGGTCAAAACATGGAAGCCGTCCGTGGTTGAGTATGGATATTTTCTGGAATTGCCCAATTACACATCACAGAAAATAGCTCAGCCTGTATGATAACCTTTGTTTCACAGGAGCCCAGTTTGTTGGTCTTGAATTGTATAAAAGACTCAAGGACTTCCTCAGGAATTACCTCACAGTCATGCAAAAGGTCAGAGTGAACACAACATTGTATCATGATGTGTTTGTTCTTGTTGTTCTATGAACTTTCCAAGTGACAGTTTATATCTCCTCTACTAATGCTTAGTCAGGTTCTCTCACAATAGATCAGTTTTTGCTGGCTTAAGACTGAATGTTCAAGGTTAATAAGTTGTTAATAAATTATATGACTCTTTCGTTTGTTTTTGCAGGCCCATAATCGACCCATGGGCATTATGGGAGAATACTGCACTAGAATTAGCCAATCAGAGCATGTATTATATTGGCTACAAACACAAGCCATATAATAATATGAAATAATTACTTGTACTTAGAGCACATTAAAAGTTTAAAACTGGAATGATTTCATTCCGTACAGGACTGAAGCATAGAATAAATTTTAAATCAGTCTTGTTCCACAAATTTTACAATTTTGGAAGTTGCTCATGCTAAGGCTTATAGAAAATCCAAGAATCTGGACAAGTTTAAAACCTCGCTTGATGATATGTATAAATATTTTATACATTTGTACCACTGCAATGTGGAACATATCAGTGAAGGTTAGTGTACCATAAAGTGTTTGACTGTGAGTTCTAAAACCATTTTTACATTACAGGATGGTGCAGATCTTATGGATGAGTCTGTCCTTAAATTCTACACCCATCGTTGGGAGGATTATAGATTCTCCAGCAAAGTTTTAAATGGTGTATGTGCATATCTTAACCGACACTGGGTTCGAAGAGAGTGTGATGAAGGAAGAAAAGGCATCTATGAAATTTATTCGGTAAGTTGACTGTTCCCTGTTCTGTATGGCATCCATCATTTGTGATTTAAGTTGGAGTTAATGTACATGTATTTCAGAAAAGGAAATTCTCACCAAACTTACACTGGTAATTAAGTCCTCTTTCCAACTCCCAAAGACCACCTACATTGTATTGCTTTTTTTCTGCAGGACATCTTTCTATGAAATATAATCTGTGGAGCATATTACGGCTTTAGGTTACTCCCTTCTATCTACACTGTACCTAATGGCTGGGTTGTGGGCGGTGCCTATTATGTGGGCAGTCTTACATGTACATGCATCATGAGGCTGGGGTTGTAAGGCAAGTGTTGTGGTTTGTTTCCCAAGGCACCTGGCCCCCACTTGTGATGAATGTTGTTAATGTTATGTCAATGTGTATATCACATTAGTATTTAATATCTGCTTCGGACCATATGCTCTTCTTGTGATAGTTTCTTTCTGGAACAGCTTTGCATTTAACTTGTGCACTAGACTGACTGTTGACACTCTTTTGCTTTGAAAGCAGGCGTTATTTTCACAAGACTATCATAATACTGTAGAGACACAAAATGGGTTTAACTCTTTTATTGTATTCTTCCTCTTTTTTAGCTTGCCCTAGTAACCTGGAGAGAAAGTTTGTTTAGACCTTTAAACAGACAGGTATTTGCTCTACACGTTATTATGAGCTCTGTTTTCAAATAATGATTAAGCTGCAGTTTTCCAGGGTTACAATCCATAGGCTTGAATTTATATATAATTTTATCAATGTCAGCTTTAGTTTGTATAGTGTGATCGTCCAGGTGAGGGTAGTTCTGAAAAGAACTGTTGTTGGTGACTGACAACCTGAGCGGAAGTCATCTCCAGAGTCAAGTGAATAGTGTTTGTCAGACGATGATGCTATAAGTCTGGTCCATTTTAATTGATTGGTCAGTTTAGCCATGATGGTATCGGCTGGAAGACTCGTGTAAAGTTTGTCATCAGTTGTTGGTCGGTTTTTGATCCGTCTATTGTCAGTCAAACTGGTCGGTCAAATTGGTCTGTTAGAAGTCCATTTGTCGGTTTCATTTACATTGTGGATAAGTTGTTTGTAAGTCGACGGTAGTTGTTGACATGTGTTAAGAGGCGTTTGTTTCAGTCGTTTCAGTGTTTGTTGTTCATCTTTTGTAAAGTTATTGTCAGGTATAGAGGCTGATTGTACTGTGGAAGCAATTCTACTTCTGATGTTATCCTTGGCAGATTCTGATAAGTCTTGTTGCAAGACAGAACCGCCTCGACACTGGATACAATAGACTCGGTCGGTATTCATTTAGGCATGACTGAGTGTTTTGGTCCATAGGACAGTAGTCTCAGTTTTGTCTAAGGGACAAGAAGAAAGGTGGTATTGGCTGAAAGACTACTCAAACCTTTGCCTACTTTGCTTTGCGTGTCCTCCAGAAAAAAATTGTATGCACACTGTCTTCAAAGAAACCCCATAAACTATAATTATATCAAAAGATAGGTTATGAAATGTAGAATTCTATAAAATTCTATTCCGTTTAGCCGATTGCTTTCCTAAGGCAGCAGAAGCCTTTGACTCCAAAACAACCAACTGAAATTCCGGCGAATCAATCGCGTATCAAATGTGATCGTTGATGCAAAATAACTGTGCTGTTAATCACAAAGCATCAATCTCTGAAAGGGTGTCAGCAGTCTCTTTTATTTTTATTGGTTATCTTTTTTTAGATCTGTGAAGTTCCACTAAAATTTGCGTAATGAGTTGCATTAGGACCGCCACAATTTTGTTTGTTATCTATCAGTGAATATTCTGGCCAAATTTCACGGAAAAATGTTGATTCTACATCTGGTCCTAGGCTATTATTCATTTAAACAGGAAGGATTCTCTCAAAAAATGAGTGCAAGTTTTTGCCTCCTAAAGATTTACAAACATGTCAGGCCTTTTCAGAGGGATATGTCAACTCAAAAAGCTGCTAGCCAATGAAAAAAAAAAACAGAACCCCTAGCATTCACAGTATGCAAACTGGAGCTAAACAGGAATGTGATAGTGTTACAGTCACGTTCTGCGCACACACATTTTAGGCCAGTCGTCAACAATAATGGGTAAAACAGAAAGAAAACAATGTGCAACAAAACAAAACGAACCTGAGGAGCAATTGCCAAATGTTCTTTGTTGTGACAAATAGTGAGAAAGGTATCTGTTCAAGAAACAACCTGAATCTTATTTCAGATACATGTACTTGAAACTTAGAGTTTACATGCATTCCTGTACTTAATTGGGCTTTTACATGTACACTACTGAAACACTTAGTTGATAACTCTTATGACTTGATAAATCTCCAGTTTATAACACTTGGCTTCCATGTTCAAGAGTGCTGGGTGCTTCGGTATAGATTGTTATTTACTGTAATCCTGTAGTTTGTGTTGTGATACTTGTACAGCTGTGACTGTTTCTCTCAGTCATTTTCATGCAATCTAGCGTTACCTTTCCTCGCACTCAGTTTGACATCTCTAATAAATGTTTTCATCAGGTGACAAATGCTGTGTTGAGGCTGATTGAAAGAGAACGGAATGGTGAAACCATCAATACAAGACTTGTTAGCGGAGTGATCCAGTGTTATGGTATGCTTTTATTATTAGGTCACTTGACCTATTTGATTTGTGGAGTTTTTTTATTTCCCATAAAAATCCAAATTGAAAGTCGACTCAACTTTGTTTGTAAAACGTTTTTCTCTTGTGAAAGATCTTCCATTGATACTTGCCATAGAGTGAAATGCTTTTTTATGCCCAACTAGTTAGTTTTCTGCATCCAATGGTAATTAGCTTAACTTTAAACGTTTATTTCTATTATTTTGTGTGTGTCTACTGTATGTTTGTTTGTGTGTTTGTGTCCCTGGCCTAAACATGTAAAATATCATAGTTAGTTTTCTTGTAAGTGGCTGCCTGGCATGTTTAACTCTCGCATTATTTTGGGTAGCCAGCACCCATGTCATTTTTGTTTTTACTCTAGCAAAACATTGTAATTTCTAACTCTGGGGTGAACTAAAAGTTTTTGTTGTTTTGTTGTTGTCCACTGAAGCATGGCTTTAAAATGGGATTGCTGCAGCCATTTAAAATAAGTACTGTGTTGACAAAAAGTTAAGATGTTTCAGTCACATATTGTGGTCTTTGTTAGTTGACAATGAAATGACACCCTTGTAGTGAGTGTTTTTGTAACCCATTAATAATAGATGTATTTGTTTACAATCACTTTATTAGTTTGAAGTTGGTGTTGAACTGTGCAGCACATTTTTGTTGTTGTATTCCCGGCCCTGGTTGCTTGAATGCTGGATAACGCTATCCACCAGATAAATCACTATCCAGCAGATAAGTGTTAGCAAAACAAATCACACTATCTGCGTGATAGTGATTTATCCGGTGGATAGCACTATCCACCTTTCGAACAACCCAGGCCTGATGTTTTTCATTTGCACAAAATTGTCTGCCTCAGTCGATCTGTACTCTGTTCATACTGGTCCCTCGTAACACTGTAGATCTACTTGTATTTATTCTCGCTGTACACTATGGGTGTCTTACTTCTAACTCACTTTTCCTTTCTCCAGTTGAACTTGGTCTAAATGAAGATGATCCTTCAGCCAAGGGACCCACCCTCAATGTGTACAAAACTTCTTTTGAGTCAGTATTTTTAGAAGATACAGAGAGATTTTACACAACAGAGAGTACAGAATTTCTAAGAGAAAACCCTGTTACAGAGTATATGAAAAAGGTGCACAACTTGAGTTATAAATCTCTAATATTTTTCTGCTATGTTTGATTTTGAAACGCTTGTAATATTTCATAGGTAGAGCATTTGTTAGTTGCATGCACAGTTCTCTTCTAATTGCTAATGATCAGCTAAAGGGCTTTGCTATGCCACTTGCATAATAATAAATTATATAATATAAATTATATAATATACCAATATAGGGCTAAAATGTCACTCCATCAAGAAAAAGGGCTTGAAGAAAATATTACAGTCCAAAAATTATGGTTAAGCTCATGTCCAACAAGCATGCAGAAGGGACGTCAATATGCCAAAAGGATACTGTTTAGTTTTCACTGAATTGTGGCAAAGCTAGAAAAATTCTAGTTCATTGCCAATAGCAAACTACAGAAAAATATCTGTTTGATGTCCATTTTTTCTTCATGCAAGAATGACAAAAATACAGGTAACTGTATTTTAACCAGATTAGAATTTGCTGAGACTTGTACATGTAAGACATTGTTTTGAGATGTGGACACGAGAAACTCAGTAAACAGTGCTGTACAACACAGATATTTTTTTTTAATAGAATGCAAGCATGTGGGTTCTTTCTCTTCCCACATGATTGAGTATTTGAGTTTTATAACAGTTAAGAGTCTTGAGAGATTGCACTGCATACATGTAAGTCACAACTGACTCCTTAGTTGGTGATTTATTTTTTCAGGCGGAAGCCAGACTGTTAGAAGAGCAGAGAAGAGTTCAGGTTTATTTACATGAAAGCACACAAGATGAAGTAAGTAGATAATGGCCAAGCTAAAAAGATGAAGTATTTCTCAATTATTTCACTTTCACTTGCACCTATAGCCTGTCCTGTCTTGAAACTAAACCTACCCAAAACAAGTTGATCATCAGTGTAGAATTAAATCTCTAGTAATAAGTACTGTAATCTCTATTTGTGATCGTTAAGCTGGTTTAATGGTGTGTTATTTTGTTGTAGCTTGCCAGAAAGTGTGAGCATGTTCTGATAGAGAAGCATCTAGACATCTTCTATTCTGAATTCCAAAACCTCTTAAATGATGACAAGAATGAAGGTCTGTAGCTAATGGGTGAAACGCAAACCCATTTTTTGTAGTGTTTTAATAAAGCAACAGAACAGTTTAGTTTGTTGTGGAAGGTGGTTTCCCTTCAATAAGTTTCACTTATCGTTACTTGACTGTATCAGAGAATTTCAGGACTTTTATTTGTGGTTGCTTTCAAGACAACTTAGCAAATTGCTGTTTTAGTCAGTAACAAAATAGTACTTTTTCAGTTTAATAACACATTTAAGTGCATATGACATGAAAAATAATTGCTACATATTTGAAGGGCTTTTCACAATACAGAAAAATGGCGTTTTCCTTTGTAGTATATCTTTTTTTTTGTTTTAGAGATATTGACATTTTTGTATTATGCAAATTAGGAAAGCAAAGCTTCCTCTGTCATTTTAACTCCATCTTAAGTACTGTTATTGTCTCCAGATCTTGGTCGCATGTACAACCTGGTTGCCAGGATACCTGATGGACTAGGACAACTTCGAACCCTTTTAGAAAATCACATAACACATCAAGGACTTAATGCACTAGAAAAATGTGGAGATCAAGCGTTCAATGTTAGTAAACCATTTTATTGTTTGTTCTAGCGATGTTGATACTGTAGACGTTTATTTTTGTAAAACATTTTCAAAGCCATAAAACTTTGTTATTATTGATTCAGGATCCCAAGGTGTATGTGGAAACAATACTTGAGGTTCATCATAAGTATAATGCACTGGTTTTGACAGCTTTCAACAATGATGCAGGATTTGTTGCAGCTCTAGACAAGGTACTTGTGCAATACCACTGTAATGCAATTATGGAACAGTTAGATTGTTAGCCTTTCACATGACCGATCCCCAAGTCACTTCTGGCCTGAAAACTTAGCGTAATGAAAAAAGTATGGGCAAAGCCAAACTATTTGGCCTTGCTCAAACTGACAAACAAATCTGAAGATTGTTCATGCTACAGTACCTGTATATTCAGGGTTTTAAACACTATTCTAATTTAGTATCACCTAACTAGTGGACTAATGCAAATCCTGCATTTTAATTGGCTACGCTACTCGAGGACTATTAGCTATAGTCCTCAAGCACCATCGAGTGTGACGGTTTCTTTCGTTTTAGTCCCTAATAAATATTTCTTCAACTTACATTTGCTAACTTTCTTATTGCCATTTCTGTGCGACTAGTTGGGTGATACTAAAACAATTAGACCCGTCGCCCTCAAGGGCCACGGGTCAATATTGTATAAGCTTTTCATTTATTTCACTGTCTACATAAAGCGCTACATGCTTGTATGAGGAGGAGGATGAATTTTCGATACCGGATACACACCCATTATACAAATTATTGAACAAAATTGAATTCTCTTACTTTAAAGTGAAGCAGAATAAAATGTTCAGTTGACAATACGAAAGCATTTATAACAGGCTACAGTATCTTATTGGCTTACTACATCTCTGGCCCATCTGGACAATGTATAATTTAAAAGGAGCTCGGTCACATTAATTTGAGTTATCTTGACCAGGTACAATATTGACCCGTAGCCCTTTCAGGCTATTGGTCTTTCATGTAGTTCCAATTTACCTGGTGTTTCATAGACTGGGAAAGAAAGGCTTTTTTTGTTATAACATGTGCATCCCATAGTACTTTAGTAATTCTTTAACTATTTATTTTCTTGTCCCTTCTCATGCCAAATTGTTCTATTTTCTGAATGTGAGTCATTGTCATCTGATGCCAGTGTTATAACAACTTTCATTTGGTTTTAACAGGCTTGTGGCAAGTTTATTAATAATAACTCTGTCACTAAACAAGCTCATAGCTCATCCAAGTCCCCTGAACTTCTGGCCAGATACTGTGATTCTCTGTTAAAGAAAAGGTACCCAGTTACTCTTTTCAAGGCAATGTTAATTTTAGAATATACTCTGTTATTTATCCTGCCTATGGGCTTTCAAATTATGTTATGTTAAAAGAATGGAGTTTGTAATTAGCAAAATTGCTGCTTTGAGTCTTATTTTTGTAATATTTGGTAAAAATCCTTTTAAGGTGTGTATTAAAAACTTTAAAAAAATCGTTGCCTTCTTCACAGCTCAAAGAATCCAGAAGAAGCTGAATTAGAAGATATCCTCAATTCAGTGGTTGGTGGCCTTGTTTTACTTGCTTTTTTAAAGTTTGCATATGATTTCTGTTAATGCATATTGTCTATCTGTAGATGGTCGTGTTCAAGTACATTGAAGACAAAGATGTCTTCCAGAAGTTTTATTCCAAGATGTTGGCCAAGAGACTTGTTCAGCACAACTCAGCTTCAGATGATGCCGAAGCTAGTATGATCTCTAAACTCAAGGTATTCATTGAGAAAAGCTAATAAATAATTCAACAAGCAAACATACTATGTATTAAAATAATAAGTGAATGAACTACTTAAAGATGATTTCCAGTCCATACTGAGCAGTCTCAGCACCCTAATGTTTATAAACATTATAAGTTCCCACTTGATGGAATGCCAATTGATGTTATTTCTCATGAACCACATACCTTATCTTTGAGGCCTTTCAATATCTTTCCAACATCATCATTGATTTTTACAGCTGCAAAGTTGTTTCATCAAGTGATACGAGTAAGGACGAAGCATAAAGCTTTGACCGCTTCAATCCATAATGGCAGCTGTTTTGAAACTTTGAATTGACTTCATGTAAGTAGTTGCAAAATGTTTACATTTTGTGATGTCTTACATGAAACAAAACTTAAAACGCGCTCAAAATCTTGAGAGTGCGTAGTACGGACTGGAAATCATCTTTAAAGGGAACGATTTCTATACATTCCTTCATACACAGAGAATGAAATAATTTTTAATATTGTACAGAGCAATATTATCAGACATGAAAGCATAATGATCTGTATCTTCATAGAATAGATTGAATTGAATTTAAAGGCTATAACAAAACACTAGCCATTGGAGTAATTTTGGCCCTCTTTTTTGGTTTTAAAGGTAATTATGTACATGTTTGTTTATTTCCTTTGTATTCATATAACCCTTAGAAAAGAAAGAAAGGTCGCTCATCTTGGTTTTGTTGACTTCCTTTCACAGCAAGCATGTGGTTTTGAGTACACATCCAAACTTCAAAGAATGTTTCAAGACATAGGTGTTAGCAAAGATCTTAATGACAAATTCAAGTCACATCTGGCCAACACAGAAGCCTTAGATTGTAAGTCAATTGTCTTCAACTGTTGTGGATATGTTAGAGTTATGCCATGTTGTTGTTTCTTTGTTTGTGATGTCTGATTGTTTTCTTCTGTTACCTCCTTAGTGGACTTTACAATCCAAGTTTTGAGTTCAGGATCCTGGCCCTTTCAACAGTCGGCGCCATTCTCTCTACCAGCAGAGGTAAAATTGCTGTTTTGTGATAATGACAAATTTTACTTACCTCTTGTAAAAACAGGCAAAATAAGCGAAAAGATTATAGTTTGGCTCTGAGAACAATACCATTACCTCCTAGATGTGATTATTGTTATCTTTCTCTGGGCTCACACCACCAGAGGAGTGTTTTTGTTTGTTTTGTTTTGGGGAGGGGGTGGTTTTGTGTGTGCGTGTGTTCCTGTTTGATTATTTTCGTGTTTTGTTCTCTTCCCTTCTCTGAACTAATTCAAAAAGATCTTATCAAAACAAGGAAAACCAGATTTTTATGATACACATTTGTCCAAGGATACAAATTGTAGATAATTTAATTTTATGTATTTATCGATTCGATAATTTATCCATTTAATTATTTATTTAGTGTCCACAATTAGCCTTCAGGGCTAAATCTTTTAAACACTGAAATAAAGTTTATGTTTGTATGTAAACCTTTGCTGCTTCCTTCTAAATTTTCAGAGTAATTGAAGCAAATTTTGCTTCAATGAAGTTTTCTCAACATTTTGTTTTCCTTTAGATGGAAAGAAGTCATCAACGTTTCACCACATTTTACAGCAGCCAACATAGTGGTCGCAAACTTCACTGGGTTTACCACATGTCCAAGGTCAGTCAGCAACGTTCCTCTTTGTTGTGTAGCTGGCGTTTTCCCGTTACAGCGCGCCCATTCATTGACTAGTTCATGGTCACATGACATCTAACAATGAAACTGTTTTCCGCCAAATGCCACGAGCGGGCAACATTGCAAAAACTATGACGTCAAACGGGAAACAATTCACTGTTTCCCGCGAAATGTTCGCCGCTGTTGCATGTGATCAGAGCGTGCAGTTGAAGTTGGCCTGATGTTGTCGCTGGAATCTCGGCGCGTTTTTCCACCGGTTTGACCCATTTGTTTTGCTATATGACAAATCACTTAATGACTGGTCCCTTGGGGAACAGAGAATGTTGTTTCCCTCGGAACAAGTCATTGAGTGTTAAATATAAACTGTTTTAAGATGGTTACGTTGTTTGTTCAAATGTACCGGTCTTTCTTGGAACTGTTAGCTTTCTCTGTCTGTCTGCATAACCAGTTTTACGGCAGATGGCAGTTTTGTACATGTCGTCTTTGAATGTAAATGTAGTCTCTCTCTAACTGATTAAAACATTGACTGTCGGCATTTGTTTTGCCTGTCACGCAACAGTGGGTGACAATAATTTTCTCGTGACTCACTGTAGTACATGTAAGTATACTCGAACCTAGATTCAGATGAAAGTTCCTGGCGTTTTTAAACAGTACAACGTCAAAACTAGTCCAGTCCAGATTTTTTGCCATTATCATTGTCATTATCGTTATCGTTATTATTATTATTGGACTAACTAAAACTTACAAAGTGTCGTTTTTGGTGCTGCAGGGGGAACTAGTCACAAATTGCTTCAAAAATCGCTACATTCTCCAGGTGAGTTGTTAGCAGGGAAATCTCATGATTGTTATCATGCATTTCAAGAGGGATTTTTTTGTGACCTGCAAGATTGTTGTGACATAGACTTCCATAAGTAGAGAAGATGAAAGTGCAGGTAGTAAAGTCATACAATAGTATAACATTCGTTCAAATGTTGAAACTAAATGCCACCGTCTGCTTACATTAAAATGACTACCTCGCAACCTTGCTGTGATTAACGGAACAGCGAGTTTTCAGTGACTGCTTGTTGTGTTGTAGGCATCCACCTATCAGATGGGCGTGCTGCTCATGTTTAACAACTCAGACAGTCTGACACTGGAGCAGATTCAAGAGCAAACTCAACTTAAAATGGTACGTGTTCTGTACACCTTCGTGCTACGTGTTGAGCTACTGTTTTGTCGAAATAAAATTTGAACCAAGCTTCAAAACGAAGCAGCAAACAATATTTCGCGTTATGGTGAAACCAATAGTGGCGTCGTGTGAAGGCATCTGTTTTCAGAAGGATGATATACTATGGCTTAGGAAGTGATGGTATTTAGCTTTTTGGTCGCCATGCTTTGTAATTTTCAGCCAGTCAGGCCTACAACTGGAACCATGGCGTTTTTCATGTTTGCCACTTTCGATTGCACTTTTTGCATCTGCAGTGATTAGTTCTATGTATAATTTGAGTTTACCTTCCCGACAATGTTTGTGAAACCACTTTTTCAAGCCTATTTTAATAGAGTGCCTCAGCATTCACTCCATGGCTGCTCCTATATTTCTGTAGAAAGCTTGCATTTTTTGTGTGCGATTTATATTTCTCATCTTGTTCTCAGGATGTTCTTTGTCAAGTGCTTGGAATTTTGTTGAAGTCAAAACTTCTTGTGAGTATGAATTCACCGTACATAAAGGAGACTCTGCTTCACAATATTAGGATATCACTTTTTTTCAATTTATTTATTTCACTGTCAATGGCTCTGTAAAATGCGGTGACTGTCAGTAGAGGTGTAGTGATACCAAAGGCCTGAAGCCCAACATATTGAACAACTGACAAAATTCTGACCCGCTAAATGACGGTTTTTCTCTCAGGTGAGCGAGACATCTGACGATGGCTCCAACTTAGATCTCCAGTCATCAGTTAGTCTTCACGTTGGATACAAAAGGTGAGTTGTGACGTGGCATCTCAGCAGTCTTGATCTTTGGAGTTTACAGAATGAAACCCTCGAATAAGCGCCCCCCTCCCCCTGGAATTAGCGCCCCTCCCCCCTCGAATAAGCGCCCCTTCTCCTCCCCCCTCCCATTTTTTGGACGAGTAGTGAGACACCAAAAGATGTATAGTTTCAGTTTGTAAACACGTTGAGTTTGAAAAAAAATGACGGTTCCGCGATTTAAACTTTAGGATCAGCTATATTTATGCCGGTAAACAGCTGATGTTGTTGTTAACGCGCATATGCTGTATTTAAAACAAAATGATCATGTCAGGCCACGATTTGGGAAAGATTAAATAAGCGACCCTCCTCGAATAAGCTCCCCCAGTCTTCTCCTAAAGCGCCCCGGGTGCTAATTCGATGATTTACGGTAGATGAATGGTATATTCCTGGGGCCCTAACAAAGTGAGACACGATTTGATGAAGCGTTAGATTGAAGCAGGTTAGATAATTAACTTTAACAGTCATTTTGAATGCTGGGAATTATCTAGATTCTCTGACATCAAGCTTTTGTAATATGAGCGCGTGTGGAAACACTGTCAGGGCGACACGAAACTCCCGTGTCGCGGTTGGTGACCAAACAATAAAACACTCCTTCGAGCTTGGCTAAACTGCGCGCTAATCAAAGCAATTTTCGATTCCTGTTGGTCAGGAGTTACAATGATATGGGTGTGATTCAGCTGCTAAAACTGTTTTGATCTATGATCGATTTCTCTCAACTGCTACTTAAAAAAAGTCTGAAAACCTCTGATGAGAATTTACAGCTCTACTAATCTTCTGACTTCACTAATCTTACTCACTTAACTTCAACCACTATCCTCGTCGACCTCCTCTATTGTAGAAAAAGGGTGAATTATTAGCTTAATTAAATTGCATAATCACACAGTTAAGATTCTGGTGCGTGGTTGCCTCTTCTTTATAATAACATGGCTAGTATTTTTTGCAGTCAAAATTAAGACGGTTACAATTGTTTTTCGTTCACAGTAAAAAGCTAAGAGTTAACATCAATGTGCCGATGAAAACGGAACAGAGGCAAGAACAAGAGCAAACTCACAAATACATCGAAGAAGACAGAAAACTGCTTATACAGGTAAACTACTTGACACGAGTACGGATACATTTTTCTTTTGACGCTCTACACAGATCGTTCCAGATCAGAGGAGTACATGCTGGCAACTCATACGAGCTATAGCCTAGACAAGTTTAAAGCCAATTTTAGTTTGAACATTTCTTAGTTTCTTATTTATTTTTTGATGTTTTTGTAACTTAGTAAACTGCGGCAGAACTCGTAAAAATATACAGCGATACTACACACCAAAACATGTAATATTTTAAATATTTTAGCCTCAACTGGTTTTAATCAATTTGTTAATAGTAGTTAACAAAGGCTTCCCTAATAAACTTGATGTTAGCTTTTTGATGTTCCCCTCTTTAGATATTGCAACTATTCTTCTTAGCTATAGCCTAGACAAGTTTAAAGCCAATTTTAGTTTGAACATTTCTTAGTTTCTTATTTATTTTTTGATGTTTTTGTAACTTAGTAAACTGCGGCAGAACTCGTAAAAATATACAGCGATACTACACACCAAAACATGTAATATTTTAAATATTTTAGCCTCAACTGGTTTTAATCAATTTGTTAATAGTAGTTAACAAAGGCTTCCCTAATAAACTTGATGTTAGCTTTTTGATGTTCCCCTCTTTAGATATTGCAACTATTCTTCTTAGCTATAGCCTAGACAAGTTTAAAGCCAATTTTAGTTTGAACATTTCTTAGTTTCTTATTTATTTTTTGATGTTTTTGTAACTTAGTAAACTGCGGCAGAACTCGTAAAAATATACAGCGATACTACACACCAAAACATGTAATATTTTAAATATTTTAGCCTCAACTGGTTTTAATCAATTTGTTAATAGTAGTTAACAAAGGCTTCCCTAATAAACTTGATGTTAGCTTTTTGATGTTACCCTCTTTAGATATTGCAACTATTCTTCTTATTTTGTTTGCAGGCGGCAATCGTGCGGATCATGAAAATGCGTAAGATGTTAAAACATCAACCTCTGCTGGCGGAGGTGTTATCACAACTGTCGAGCAGATTCAAACCTAGAGTTCCAGTCATCAAGGTATTCTTTCTTCTATTTCATTTTTCAGTTATGTATGTCGTGGTTTTATCTGCGCCGGAATTTCTAGGATACAGTTACAATTAAGTTAGCCGCTCTCTCCGATTTCTCTTTCGGTGAGGGCGGCTGTGACGCAGGCTGAAATTTCAGTTTTTTCGTGAGATGTGGTTCAAAATTGTTTTGCGTCCCATAAACAACACTAAGATTTATTGACCTTGTAAATTAGAGCTCTTTTGTTAGCCACTGTGTAAATGTCAGCCCTCCAGTTTATCTTTCAATAGTTTACTTGTTCAACGTGTTTAGCTGGTGTCAATGAGATTACTTGTACTTGCAACATGTGGTTCGATCACAGTAATGGCCTGTGTAGCTCGTACTCGACTAGAATTCCGAAAGTAACGGTCCTACCGAAAATGACGGCTCCCCGAAAAGAACTTTATTTTCTTACCTTACTATTGAACCCCGGACTTAACGGCCCACCCAATAAAAAAGTATTGTATTTCATATAACGTTTCAAGCAGTACTTAGATCGATGTACAACGCAGCCATTACTTTTGCCCTAGAGAACATTTGGGGCCTTTTCTGTTTATACAGTCTGCTTTTTTATGTGGGCAGTTAGTAATAAACAATTATTGGATGAGGTTTTTGTGATATCCAGAATAATCAAGGTCGAGGCCGGTAAGGGTTATCAGCCGCAGCCGAAGCCGAACCCTTACCGAGACCTTGATTATTCTGGATATCACAAAAACCGAATCTAATAATTGTTTTATTATACATTGAACGAACGCAAAAACTTGGAAGTAATGTTTCTGCTTCTTCACTGACGGCAAGCAACACGAATCGCGCGAAGTTGACCTGATTACCCTTGGAAATCATGCACTGCGCTCATAAAACACATGATAACCCGTGACCTTGACATGATTATTGTATAGTTATGACGTCACGAGCGCTGATTTCGAAAATTCACTGTAGGCTTTCGGCCAATAGAAAAGAGTTAGAGAGTTGAATGTATAATAACATACGTGAACGGAACTGTTAACTTGATGTTTGGCGTCTTCTTTGTCTGAAACGACTGTGGATAGACGTATTCGGCTAACGTGTTTACATCCTTGTTGCCACCCAATTCAGATCACGTGATGATTCATTTGGGAGGTTACAATTGTTCTGTTTGCACGTACCCACATGCACGCAGTTACGCGTAGCAAATTGCACAATTGTAACCTCCCAAATGAATCATCACGTGATCTGAATTGGGTGGCAACAAGGATGTAAACACGTTAGCCGAATACGTCTATTACCGTACAAACTTTTTTTTTTAGCATCCGAAAGTAGCGGTCTCTTTTGTCCGCTAAATCCGAAAGAAACGGTGGCCGATATTTTTGGAGTTCTACGGTAATAACAGAGTTCACCACAGGTGTCGCTCTGTTCAACTCGCGCCCTCTCGCGCACCAGCTATCCAGGCTATCGCCAGTTTGTATTCGTTTCTAAAATGTCCTCATCTTCAGAGACCCAGGGATAGTAACTGGCCAGAAAAACACTCGTTAGTTACAGGTTTTTAAAACCAGGAGAAACATCCAGATCGTGTACCACAGTTATGTGCCCCATGCCCCATGCACTAAGTCCTCTGTTCCTGGACATATTTAGTCACGGAACCGATACACTGCCCACAAGAAGACAACGAAAAGAACTTTCCTTACCAGATAAAGAATCTCTCAGTCGGGCCATATGCTAAAAGTTACCAGCTTTTCATAGCGTGAAATTCTCCGGAGTTGTTGTTGCTTGCTTTGTGTTCTTGTGGGCATTTCTCGATCACTGTGGCGTTGTTTTCTAGCACTTTACACCATAAGACCTTTTTTGAAAACCATTTGAGCGATCATTGGCAAAAACAACCCCGAGTAAGAAGGCTCAGGTTGGCTACAAGAAATAAAATGCCATGAATTTGTTGTCAAATCGCAAACCGGAACTGGACTTTCAAAGACGCCTTTATTGTTTCCTTTGGCCGACAATACTCCTCTGTTTACTTGCTGTAGCCTCCACTGATCATCCCTGGGTCTTCGAGGATGAAATCTTCTCGAATTTCGTGTCGGTCCTTTAAGTGCATTGTTCTATGCAATTCGGCATGAGATTAATTGTGTTTGTTATTTCTCTCTTCAGAAATGTATTGATATCTTAATCGAAAAGGAATATCTTGAGAGAGTTGAAGGAGAGAAAGATACTTACGCATATTTGGCGTAAGAACAACAGGAAGCCGACAACACTGCTGCGGGACGGGACGGGTCGGGGTTTCAAGTCATTAGCTGCCTCGTGTATCAGTCTGCTCTGCAGAACAAATCACGCAAAATTATTATTTTCCCCTTTTTACAATACAAACTTCACACTCGAAAGCGCCGGCAGAACAGAGCTCATAGTAACAACAGGATTATTGCAAAGTGAAGTTTAATTAGTTGATTAAAAAAAAAAGAAACTGGTGAATTGTATTGATTCATGTGCCCCGTGGTATGGTGACCTGGTGCAGTGCTGGGATGTCGATTCTTTATCGCTTTTGACAAGTTCAGTTTACACTTGAAGTACACCTTAATTCTTTATTGCGGTGCCTACTTGTAATATTTATGTATTTTGCTAGTTTTTACAAACGAGAGAAACATTCTCGTAAAATTGTTAATTTCTAGGATTCTTGAAGAAGTAAATGTTGACCAAATGTATCAGGTGCTTTGATTGGTCGCTTGTTCTGTTGGTATAGGGCTGCTTATTTTAATAAATTGTAAGCCACTCGATATCAAGCAAAAGTACGAGTGTTGAACCATATTAAAGGGGGCCCAGGACGGTCTTAGGAACGTTGAAAATTAGCAATTGATTTGTAGCCGCAAAGAGTGTATTCATAGACAGTCAGTTTAGCAAATTAAAGAACTTGACAACTTTATTTAAACCATATCTTCATGTTACTGTCAAAGTGTATGCGGCTCGTTTTTTGACTGCGTCTATGGCGTGAAAACGGTTCACAATAGTAGTCTAAGCCTTTACATACGCGATCACATCTTGAATTATCAAGTGGTTTACCAAACATGGTTTGGTTAAAAACTGGAGCGCTACTGCAATGAATTCTTCAGTTGAAAAGTCCAAGCGTTTCGGGACTGCCATCGCTTCGTTTGTGGCAAGATACTACCTTAATTTACGCCCGATGACACTAAATTGACACATCATGCAAAGCAAAAAACCCAGTAGAAAAGAAAACGTGGCAGAAAACCCAGTAGAAAAGACTGATTTGCAAGACAAAGTATCGTCACAAAGCCCAAAGCTCGTGACAAACGTGGCCGTTCAACTGGTCTGTCGGCTGATTGGATCAGTAGAGGAGTGCAGACACGACGCTTACTCGCTCGTACTTTGCTTTGAAGCTGATGCTAGAGTAGTTCCTTTGTATAGTATGTATAGCGAAAACTAGGGTGAGAGTTGGACCTTTTTCACTGGCCAATATCCATGTATCACGCTTGGTGGATAATCTTGATATGTTGCCCATAAGAATGTTATAACAATATTAACCCAGGGGTGTACTCGAGGCAAAAGTGGTATAGAAGCATCAAATATTTTCAGCATTGTAAGTACCACACGGAGTAAACAAGTGGCCCTAAAACAGGAGGACCAGGTTAAATGACTGCTGTTTGGAAATCGAAGTATGCATTGGGTTGCTAAGGAGAAATCATCATGGCTGCTTTTGAATTGATCCGAAAAAAATTCGAACTACACAGACTTAGCTACTAATTTTATGGGAAGATATTAAACGTTTTTAAACGCACCTAGGACCATTTACGTTGTCCCTTGGAAAGGAGAATCGTTTTGTGGATTGAGTCAAGGGTAATAGACTTTTTAATTCAAGCTTGAGGCGGAACAATATACCATGTGCATTCGGTCATTTTGCACAACAATGATATTGTCATTTCGTTCGTTAGTTTTCCATTCATTCTACTGTTTGGTCTTAAACGTTGCTTCTGTGACATTGAAAAAAACTTCCGCTTGCAGTCAGGGTTGCAGCTTGCAAACTGAACGCCGTCCTAACAACGACTTAATTGGTACATCGGATAGAAATGTTTCCTGGTATCGTCATGCCTTCAAAGAAGGTAGCGACTTCTCATCGTTCGTCTCCGATCGGGATAGAGGACAGTGGACTGAGTGGTGTGTGTTATAATTCTTTCAGTTGAACGACTTCTGTGTTATGGCTGTTTCGGGTTGAGACACTTCCGTTCAATGCCCCCTTGCCGCCTTTTTGTATTGATTAATAAGTACTGACAAACCCAGGGGTATTAGTCTAAACACCTCGTCTAATAAATGGCACCTGGTAGATTCGACCAGGATCAGTATTGTATCAGCGAAGCGTTAAGACCCAGTTTTACCTAGATTTACCTTCGGAATAAAGTGAATATTAACCCACCTGCTGAAAAAATATGTAAATCTGATCATGTCTGGAATTAAAATGACTCCTATGCTACTGAATGTAAACCCGTTCGGACGAAATGCCAGCAAGCATTTCGCCATATGCAGTGGTCGTTACATCAGTGGTCGTTACGTATGTTGCGGTTTAAACTTATTATTGGTTGGAAATTTTTATAAATAAGTTTCATTTTGTTGTTTATTTTTGCTTCCTTTAGCTTACGGTAATGGAAATGAAACGTTAAAATATAGAAAAACCAGACTGCTCTAGACAATTTCAATCCCAAACTAAACACAATATCAGGACGTGTAAAAGATTGTTAGGAAATTCCCGGCTCCGGCACTAAGATGGTTCGCTATATCAGCCTCTGTTATATCGGTCGTAATATGTACGAGTTGTAAGCTGTTCAGTTCCTTCTAACCTCGATAGGAATATCACGTGGAGGTTTGGTAGTAGGTTTTAAGCTTTCTCTGGCATAGCCAACTGTATCTCTGTATTAACATCTCGTTAAGTAGATTTCAACTAAA
Source organism: Micromussa lordhowensis (assembly GCA_964020085.1). Taxonomy (NCBI): domain Eukaryota; kingdom Metazoa; phylum Cnidaria; class Anthozoa; order Scleractinia; family Lobophylliidae; genus Micromussa; species Micromussa lordhowensis. The sequence goes on from OZ026601.1 coordinate 15,387,571, forward strand.
CTTAGGGATTATTTTGAGGTTTTCGCAATTTCAAGGTAAAATGTCAAAGTTTAAAATGGCTTCAAACTGCGTGACAAAACCTCGCTAGTTTATCGAATACAGTCTAGTTAGTTGCATTTGTGTTTGACCGCAAACATTCATATTCCTGAGTAGTGCTATTGCGTCTGACGCAAATTATGACATCACAAGTTGGTCCGATTTCTAAAGTCAGCCGGCTTCTGCCCGTTAAACAGGAATTCAGATAAGGCGTTAGGGACAGCCATATGGAGTAAACAAGATTTATTCTGTGGGTTCGGTTTTGTTCTATGCCATAACGTGACAGCCAGTTTAACTTGTAAGGAACCACTTCCGGCATACAAGGACTTGTAAATCTTTCTACTAATGCGTCATGATTGATGCTAAGTATTATAACATGTGATTAGCATCTCCAATCAACACACAGCTAATATAGACCTTTGATAACACGATGAACTAACAAATATTGGAAATTAGTAAAAGGCACCGATTTTAGAAAAGAAATGCAGACGCGCTTTTGTCTTCAATAGACTTTTTAGATGTAAAGAAGAAGAGAAAGCGGACAGGACTATCTTGTTTTTATGACAAGCATCGACGTGGAACAAAAAAGCGATGGCCGCTGCACACTTATTCTGGCTGGACTATCCAGAAAAAAATTGGTAGTAGAAGGAAATGGTGTCAAATCACCAGCCACGATAGGGGCGGCCTGTTTCCAGCAGGTTTACCAAGCTTTATGTTCCTTCTCTTCAGCTACGGACCTTTGGATGACTGAGTTGCAAGCATTTTTGATCACAGAAGAACAACTGAAAAAAGTAAAAACAAGTAACCGAGTTAATTCATGCTGCGCTACAGGTTTCGCGGGGATTTGGTACACAACACGAGCATTACACGCAGAGTTCATTTGTAAAGTATCTTCCCCAACAAAGAAAGCTGTGCCACTTGCACAGAGCTTTAAAATACGAAAACCTGGACTCTAGAATCTTCGGCTTTGTCTTTTATATTTACTCTCTATAGAATTCTTTTGATCTTTTAAATGCTCAGGAACTAAGCCATCAAAAGAACGTGAAAATCGAAACACGTTTGTACACATTTATTAAGATGATGTTTATTCACTATTGTTTGTTAATAGCATGCGCGCAATAAAATTGTAAAAGAGCTCCGGAAACGAGTACTGGAAGATGCTTACCTTGACTCACACTTAATTTACATACGGCCAATCGGAGCGTGTCTGTACGTTAAACAAACCTTCACTACTGTTTTCACGTTGATTTTAATCTTTGTCTCAAAGAGAACTTTCAGCGTGTGTTTTGCCTTGTTTTATGTCCTTAATAATATACAATTCATTGTGTTTGGTCTTCGGCTCAGTTCATTTTGAGCGTTATTTGTGTTCATTCGCGGGAGCGCGCTATTATGGATTTAAGCTTTACGATTGGTCAGCCATGCACAACTCATGTCAAGTGGCGGCGCCAGATCTCGTGTTATTGACATTCGCCTCCCAGTAGTTCAACAGCCAACCACTGCACACGGAAAGTTCAGTTTCCTAACCTTACACTTCCTCGCAGAGTCGTTTCTCACCGCAAAAAATTTCCAGACACGTTACAATGTTATTAAGAACGTGGTGGCAGCGGAATTTTCTCTTGCTGGCTTTTGTTTGCATGTGTTGGAATGGAAGTGCTGCCCGCCAAAAGAAGCAAGAGAACGAGGATAACGAACCGTCCACAGAATCCATCCCGCGTGTTTCAACTAACGCGACAACTCCGGCTCCAACGCCACCGGAAGATACAGGCTTGGAATTGGAACAGCCGCGTAAGACGTCAGGTAATTTCAGCACAAACGATACTCTCCATTACTGAATGTGTTACTCGCATGTGTTCAACGCGCTCTTTACCCATTGATCTTTCCAAAAAACTTTCATTCACTCGTGTTATGACGCGTGTCTTGTGCCATGGGTTAACTGCAAGATAAGTCACATGTTGATCATTTTGTGTATTGTTTCTTCGTAGGCATTCTCAATCTCGGATGCGAAGGAATCCGGATTCGAAGATATGTATCGAATGGCCGTTGCACTAGCAGAAGACCAATCCGCGACATGATCTGTGATGGACAGTGCTTGCCAATGGATGAACTACCCTGGTTTCCGGAATTTTCCAAAATTATCAGTCGTCATAAGAGAGAGTGGCGCTGTGTAGCGGACGATGTCAGAAATAAGAAGGTGACCGTTATGTGCAACGACGGAACCAAGGACAAGTACCGAGTGCGAGTTGTTCGCTCTTGCAAGTGTAAGAGATACACACACAAACAGAACCAAACGGACCCTTGACGGGCGCGCTCTGTTCATAACAATAAAGAACAAAATCTACAATGGTGAACAAATGTCAAAAGACATCCCCGCGCAGATGGAGATACAAACATTCCTTCACTGTACCGCTCACGATTGTAACATACCTTTGTACAAAGTATCAGTGAGTTTGTAAATTAAATTAACTTGGCCCGGTGCCTCGGAACAGCAGTTGAACGAGAAGGCCTTTCTGTTGCGTAGCGTCCGCATTTTGTATAGATTTCTTGCCCGTCATGATTTGTCTCCAGTTGACAATATGACAATTTTAGTAGGATGATAGATTTTAACTCATCCACACAGTGTTGGAAGCGAATCGCGTAACACACGTGTTTACCGCATGGCGTTCGACCATACTGGACGGAAAACTACTGGCATTATACACATTAACATCGAGTTGACCGAGGTTTTATAGTTATATTCGACCAGGAATTGTTCATGTTATTGAAGTTTAATGTTTGTCGTTTCTTCGCTAAAGGCGGTCCGTCGTTATCATACGCCTGTCCTAAGTTTCATTCTGTGCAAATATGTAATCAGATTTATAAAAGAAAATTTATATACATTTATATTGCAAGAAGTAAGATAGATGGTCGGCGTTGCGTTTAAGCATGGCTCTTGAGTACAGGATGATGTAAATAAGTCCTACGTTCCAATAGAATCTAAGAGGAAACAGAAATGGTAGCAGTAAGTTGCGTAATTTTTTTGTCATATATGAGTTGATGACCCTGTAGGAGGGACCGTTTGTACATAGCCCAAAATTCAGTTGGATAGTTCCTAGATTGAAATATATAAATAAAGTTTATTAGAGAATTACAATGGCTCTTTCATGAATCTCCATGGCTTTTTTATTCACAGCAATAATATCAGCTTATTGTTCAAGGACAATACACGCGTTGGACAAATAAATCAGCGCACGTTCTCGTTTCATTGGTTGGCCGAAATAATGAGCGACAGCCCCTTAAAGATGAAAACAATGGCTTCTTTTCGCTTGAGCGAATGTTAAGCCAACTGAACAACAGCAACTGAGTGAGTTTTATTCTGTTGAACTAAGTCAGCCTTGAGGCAAGATTCGTTAACTTTGATTAGAACTTGTTTTCTCTGAACGCCTCACTCCTGATATTGTTTCCAAAGCTTGTTACGCGTTTCCGAGCCAACTAACAAGCGACTACAGTAGTTGACGTCAAAACGTCCTTTTTGATTGGCAAGATAAATGTTTTGAGCTGACTGAACGCGTGGTAACGACCGCAAAGTACGGCTGAAGTGCGCTGTCCGTGATGGGTTTTATTATTTAGAGAGTTGGACGACACGTGGCGGGGGCGTAATAACACAACAATGATGAGTACACCTGGTCACAAGAGAACTTTAACAAACTATCAAAAGAATGTTACACGCTCAATACTGTTCAACACTGAAAAAACTTGGCACGGTTACAGATTACGCCCTTGTGCATTGTACAACCACGCTTCATCGTGTTGCATGTGGGCTCATCAGTAAACAATGACGATTTACCTGCATGTAATTACCGTACTTCAGTCATGTAAAACGTTTCTCTGCCATTTATCATTCGCCCTTCACCCAACGTTATTATTTGTCTTTGCTTATGTTGTCGCAGTTATTAGTAATATGCTGCCAAGTGTGTCGTTAAGCTATGGGTATTTGATTTCCGGGGCGGTTGAGTTGAGCCACTATCTTATAGAAATTTGTTAAAATTTTGCGCTCCTCTTTCATGGGACTCGGTACTTTCATTTTTAGAAATGTTTCTTTTAAGCGACACACCTTCAACTAATAACGAGCAATTGAGATATTATCTACTCGTTATTATTCTCCGAAGTTTGGGCTGTGAGTTTGAAAACATTATCTGTACAAAAATCTTTTCCAAGTCTTGTGAATGAAGTACCTCATTGTAGCGATTTGCTTCGGCTATATGGCGGCTCGGTTTAGGCAGCCGCACGCGAATATCTTATCTAGAAAAATAGAAAGAATGTTTGTAGTCTTGCAGCCCAGTTTGACATAATGCGTTTAGAACGGATCACGTTAGTTTTTTCCTGTTACGATGATTTCATTGGCCTAATTTCCGCGTTCTGCAGAATAATACTGAAACAGTTAACAACTGTTGGAGAGCTATTGAGATTGTTTGGCTTGGTTCTCTGGTTATTATTTAGTCATTGTGGTTCACTTCACACCCCGCGCTGACCCGGCGGCTATAGAGACAGTGCTGTGGTTCAACTTTGATGAAGCTCTTTGTTCTTTGGAATCAGTAACGAGTAGTTCTTGGTCAAGGACTGACGCACAAAAACGCTAAATTCTTATCTCATAAAAAACGGAAATGCGCACTTGATTTCTTCTTACAGATGGACCTCCTCTTGTATCTGTACATTATCAAAGAGATAACGCATCTCCTGATAGCACTGACTAGCAAATTTTCGGAGATAACATAAAATAAAGATTGTGAAATGCAAATGAAGATTGGAACTCACTAAAGATTATATTGTTGGCTCGTATAGATCCAGAATGGATCCCTGCATTATGCCAGCAGAATAAGCCGTAATAGACCAAGAAAACAAAATTGTGATAATTTTAAAGCTATCACAATATTTTGCTTGATTGAGAATTTGTGTTCGATAATAATGATTATGACAACAAACGCTAAATGATGCATTAGTTATGCGTAGTGATCGACGCTGGCACATATGTTGTTTTTTTTTCGTGTAATCCACGGACGTCTCTTTGCTTGCCGGCACTGGAGAATTAAAAATGTATTAAATTTTAGCTGTAAACATATTTTGTGTTTTCCTCATGACGTTACTCACTACCTACTTTTCCCCGCCTCCTTTCGATAGATCCAAGGTTAACGCTTGCTCTAAATATTTATATTAGCCTGGCTTAAAAAAAAGGTTTTATTTCTTACTCCTTGCTTGCTTTAGTTCGTCAGCTGAGTATGTCTGCAGCATCTCGTTTTCTCTAAGATGAATCCTTAGTGTAGCAAGAGTTACGTGCAACATATACGCTTCAACGTACAGGCTTGTCACTTGCAATTTCTGTCGCATTGGCAGTAACATTAGCTGTCACAAGAGACCTGTCCACACAACGTCGGAGGAATTTGAAAACGGAGGTTTCACTCTGAAAACGAATCAAGTGTTTTCTGTCCACACTACGACGGACGGATTTTAAAACGCAACAATCACCGGTCATTTTAGATTTGTGTTTGCGGAAAACTCGGTCAGGGAAATTACATGATTATTATCGTGACGCCAGACGAAAACGAAAAGCCGGCGTTTTCAAATTGCTCCGGTTTGAAGAGCGTTTTTGAAAAGCTCCGTTTTTGCAATGGATTAGTTTGGACGGAAAACCTAGCAGTAGAAATAAAGATGCGTTTTCAAATTCTCCGGCTTAGTGTGAACGCTCCCTAAAATAAAAAAAATCTTCAAGTTTCACTAGAGATAGACTCTGCAGTGGACAGTAACTACCTAATGATACCTACAAAAGCTCTATAGCCAGCCAGAACTAATTATACTGATACGAGCAGAAATTATAACTAAAAATAGATTGGTCATAATGATTAAATGTTACTGAACAGTTTTCATTTAACGTTTAATTTTCCTCGGTGTCCTGACTTTCTTTGTCTGTCAAAAAGCAACATTCCTATATATAATCAGAGTAGAAGACAAAAGATGCAGATATTTTTAGATAATAATAATAATTCAACAGGTGATGTGTTTAGCTGTATCACGCGTCTCACCGCAGCAGCTGGTCTAGTCCACGGTTTCTTTAATGAGCCTCAATAAATCCATAATTAACTGAAAAGTAATTATAGAGAAAGGTTATTAAAGGAAGGTCAATATATATTCTATTTTTACGCGCGGTGAAACTATGTTCACACGCCCTTTAGATAACAAATGGATTTTTTTGCGCGAAGGTGACTCTCAAGATCCTTGTGTTTATAATTCCCTCTGTCCATAGATTGATACACATAACCTTGCTGGAAGAATTAAGTTGCTACAACCTATTTCAATGTAAATTGAGGGATTCTGTTCTCTTACAGTAAACCGAACATTCTAGAACTTGATTACCGAACAAAGCGTACACCTGTAGTAACCGCACAAGTCACAGAGATCAATGTTTACCAAGTGACGGTTAGTGCAGTTTTTCGTCTAACCACGTGATCACTGACTGTCAGGCAACCGAGAGGTCTAATATCACAAATGTACTGAAACCTTGTTCACTTTTTTCTACCTGAATTTTGATCAGTTTTTCTTGTTTATAAATTGAGCTTTCTCTCATATTTTCCTTTTGTGGTCGGCTTGGTTGACATTCATACATCTTCCGCAAATTGCTAGGGTGTGTGAAAAACGATACATGAAACCAAATGTCCGTTGCATGGTTAGCATGCAAGATTGCATTTGAATTGTAATCTATTAAACAGGAACAAATCATCAACCTGCTTAAGCCATACAGTGAACAACTTACATGTACACACAACTTTCCCTAAATTGTATGTAAAGCGATTAAAAACAACACCATGCATTTCTGTCAAGTTCTGATTTAGTACGTACGAGCATAAATCTTGATGCCCCGAGAAATGCTAAATGAAGATCACGAGAGCTCTCGAGCGACTTACAGTGGTTTTGTAATTTAATGGCTATTGTAAATCGAGGAATGACATCAAATATTTTTTTTGTATGTTTAGCTTGTTCTTGATTTAATTTTAGTATTTTTTGAGGACCCTTCTGTAAACCACTTCGTGACGCTGGCATCCTCATTAAAGATTACCATGTGCAAAGATAGGTAGGTTAAGTCTGCACACGAGCCATGATGGTGATCATGGGCCACACGTGGCCCATTAGGCCAGGGCCAGGGGTTATCTCGGTTTCTGTAGCATGAAGCTACTAGGAGTATTTCTACTCCCCCCTGGATGAGATGCAAGTCCATCGCAGGGTTAAGTCCAGCATTTAGTTCGTCGGTACCCATTTATACACCTGGGTGGAGAGAGGCACTGTGTGAGGAAGGTGTCTTGCCCAAGAACACAGCGCAATGTCCCCGATCAGGGCTCGAAGCCAGACCGCTCGATCCCGAGACAAGCGCACTAACCACTACCGCTCCTCCCACAAATGCGCAAAGGACAACCACCTTATCAGAACGGGAGACAGAACAAGCCAATATTTACAGCCCCAGAAAAGGCGCGTAAGCTAGGTTTTGCAAACAGGAAACACGACATTATCTTCAACAGTATATCAGACCTCGCCCAAACAAGTTTGAATTCCATGCCATGCAGGATCATTTACCGGGCAGCAATCCTCGTCGAGTTAGTTTAATCCCAAAATATAAAAGTCTACAGTCTTTTACAATTGCTTTGGAGATGAAGATGGGATGATAGTCGATTGTAGGGTTCTCCTCCTACTCTCACACCCGTTCAGCTTTCACTTTGCTGTACGTACTCACCTGCTGGCCCCTCAATTAGATTACGAGCTTGGGATTCCTATCACGTGAGCGAAAAATCTAATTGTTTTAGTATAAATCTACTAGTCGTTCAAAACTTTATCTAAATCCTCTTCAAGAAGCGGCCGCCATTTTGTTAACAAGGGTACACTGCTACGCCACTCGCTATCTATCACAGAATAGATAGTGAGTAGCGTAGCCAATCAGAGAACAGTATTCGTGTTAGAACGCTAGCAGATTTATACTTATCACTTAAAACCAGATCAGATTTTGACTGACGATATATCGTCGTGTATCTTCTAGAGAAAGGTAACAGCAGTTAGACTCGGCAAGCAAAGTGATAGACGTATTCGGCTAACGTGTTTACATCCTTGTTGCCACCCAATTCAGATCACGTGATGATTCATTTGGAAGGATACAATTGTTCTGTTTGCACGTACCCTCATGTACGCAGTTACGCGCAGCAAATTGCACAATTGCAACCTCTCAAATGAATCATCACGTGATCTGAATTGAGTGGCAACAAGGATGTAAACACGTTAGCCGAATACGTCTATTAGTTTCTTCGTTGCCTTCCGGGAGGATGCGGGGAGATAGTCTCCAAGAACCTGGCGAAGAAACAAAACAACTTCTGCAACATGATGCAGTGGTATAAGTGGCGATGGGAACACAAGGCTAGCAAACCTAACCCCGCTTCAAGACTAAAGCCAAACGCGTTCACAATAACTTCCTCATCCGGAACTTACAATCCTCAAGTCAGTCACTATCCAATCAGAAACCATATTTATACAATACAAATAGAACTAGTTTCAAAGGTGTGATGTTATACTGAGTCCTCAGACACTACATTGACTTCTCGGTGAGCTGATCATTACCTTGGAGAACCCAGGGGTACCTCGGTAGATGATTTTAGAATGCATGTATGGTCAAGAGTTGATTAATGCCCTGCTGGCCTTAGTTTTATACTCTGTTGTTGTGCACCCTGACTAAGTGCATGGGGTAACCTGACAGCCCATCTAGTGCCAACAGTATCTTGCTTCTATACTATGATACTTTGCCTAGCTTACTGATGACTTCACTAACATGGCGCTTGATACCAAACTGAACTTTACTCGCTAGAAATTTGAGCTAGAGCTTACAAAATATCCTTAGACAACATTCCTAGAGGTGCAGCCAAACACCTTCTAATTTAGGTGCAGTTGAATTCTCTGCACGATGAATGGGGATGCACGCGATAAAAATAGTTTTATTAAAATCGTTTTTAGCTGGAGTTATTTGTGTGTCGTCATCATTGTCTCTCTAGCTCCACGCTAGCTCAGAGTGTTTTTCCAACATCAGCTGCTATTTTCCCTGTATTTCAGCTGCTCCATGTTTTGCGAGTCGCCAGGTTGCTCTTGACCTTGCTATTGTTCTTGTTAATTCTGATGCAGGAACAGTCGGTGATCACAAACACTCAAACAGAAGGGTTGGCAGTTATATTAAGAAAAGTAAACAGAAAAATGAAGGACATTTTTTCAATTAACCGAAGAGCCTGGTAGCAAAATATTCCGTGCGTCGTATTCCATATTCTCTGTGCATAGCCATGTCATCAACGTGTTTTGCCCCGGCCGTTGAAAATGTTCTTAAATTTAAAATTGCTCCTTTTCGGTCGAGCAATCTATTCTTTATGAACGGAATATCGCGGCACACAATGCAAAAAGTAAGAGTACGAGTAGATTTCTCTTTTCATATAGTTACTCGTTTCCAATAGCGTTTTCAATCCTACATTTTTAATATCTTATATCGTGTAATTTTTAAGATAGATAGCCTTTAGTTTGTTCACTGCTATGTGTCTTCCAATTTAAATGAAGTAACTTACTTACTTACTCAGGACAATTTGAAATTTATGTTCACTGTCTTATTTTGTTGTCAAAGCAATCATAACGAAAATGTAGCATCAGGTTTTCATCTTTTCGACTTTTCCTCCGTTTCTTTTTTTGTTTGTTTTTTTATAAAGAACTTGGCCCATGGCCAAAGATCACCTCCAACTCATTTCGTTTGTCTGTTTTCTCGACATGCATGTTCTGTAGACGACGCCATCACACGTGCTGTGTCTAAATAGTCGATGAAGTATTTGGAAGTCCGCCTTTTGGATCCATTCGTATGCAAGCGGATTAGTAGACAGTAGGCGGAACTCGTTCACGTTGGTGATGATATATAATATAAAGAAGCCAGTTTGTTATGTTTCAAGGAAGTTCCGTGTTTTCAAAGCATACACTTCCAGCTGATACACCCAGCAAGAGAGCTGTTTCTGAACTAAACGTCTTTTTGGTGGTGGAAAAATTAACTCCCCCGTCTTTGTTTACATAAACCTGGAAATTCGGCGCAGGCAATTCCGATCATACACTTGAAACACACCGGCTTAAAACTAAATAATATGAAGTTGCTAAATGTGTATTAATGTAGGTGGCAACGAGCAAACCATTTGCTTGGTCTGAAGTGGCTTCGTTTTACTCAATTTTCCCTATGTACGAGTGTACATAAAGCCTTAGTTGTCCCCAGTTAGTAGTTCCCTGTAGCCAGCTGGTCGATTTTAACGAAGGATGGGGAGGCAAAGAAAACGTTAAAGAAAACGTTAAACCCATAAAGACTCAATGAAATATCCCTCTGTATATTGTATATTCAACAAAAATCATTCAACCCGTGGGCTGTGACGGTGGTGTTAGTCTGTCGGTCTTCCTACATTTTTAGCAAATACGAATTTGTGGAGGTGGTGGTTGGCGAGTGGAGTAAAGTCTTTCGATTTTATATAAAACAGGGTTTCGTGTTTTTAACAGTGCTGATTTTAATTTCTCTGTTGACGCATAAATTGACAAATTTCCAACCCCCCGTACAGCCCTGAGCTAACAAGTGCCCCACGAGCTGGAACGGAAACCTGTCAGATGCCCTACAAATGCTGACTGGAGCATGATCGACCATGACGGGTCCAAAACGTCAGTGTAACATACGAGGAAAACAGGAAAAATACAACAAAAATTAAAGAAATAAAACCACAAGAGGAGAAACTGGTTTTAACTTTATGAATGTATAACTTCAATGCTAAATTTCACTGCTGTTCAAGATGTTGTGTTGGCAAAGTGTTTACATATGACAGCATAATCAACTGCCTCACAGCACAATAGGGATCGAGTTTAAGCCGAAAACAACGTCGATGGAAAAATGATTTTTCATTTCACCTACCACTCTCACTGTCATTTACTTTGTTTGTTAATACCAAAACTATGACGAAACTGAATCACAGACACAGCGACAAATTTGAATGAAGATTTAAAAATTAGCTGTCAACGTTCACGTTCTCCAGACAACGCGAAATTTGGTCATTTCAAGTTGTTAGGGAGTTTAAGAACCTTCGACGGGGACGCTGAGGACAACGTCAATTAAAAAAATGACTTTATATTTTATCTACGAATCTCGCGACACTCTAAAGTCATTTAGTTTCTTCTTCTTTGTCTCGAAACTGAGTATGGAACACAGCGTAATATAAATTTTAAAAACTATCCGTCGTAGTTCACGTTCTCCAGACAACGCAGAATTTGGTCATTTCACGTTGTTGTTTTGCAGAGGATGGCAAAGAAATGTACCAAGAAGGTTAGCGAAGGTTTTCTTAAAGGACGGCAAAGAAAGGTACAAAGATTTTTAATGCACGTGCACAGCTATTGTTCATTTCACGTTGCTGTTTTGCAGAGGACGACAATGAAATGTACCAAGAATTATAACGCACGTGCACAGCCATTGATCTGCTCATTAAGACTTTTGTTTGGTGGCGTTCTCGTTGCCGTTGCCGTCGTGGTTTACTTAAGGTAATTCCTTAGTATTGCATTGCGCATCCCTACTGCGCACGATTTTCGCGTCATCAGCGCGTGCACATGAGCGCGTGCACGTGCAAAACGTAAGAGATTTCCCTCAAAATAAGCTCAATAACGGAAAAAATTCTCCTTTTCTCTCAAACGAGCACGGTGACCCCCCATTTTTATTTCAGGTATTTGTCAAGACTAGTCTAATGAAGAACATATTTGAAGAGGGAAAAAAGTTTGATAGTAGAACATGATTTTTTTTTGGAAAACAGTTCCCAACTGGGTGCATTTTGGCCAAGGCGAGGACTTCAAGTTAACCACGGTACTGTCCGAAAAAGTGCAATATCCCCGCAACCAAGCAATCAAAAACGGCTTAAATGAAGCAATACTGCTTATGTCAATAAATGAAGCTTTACTTTCAAGACAAAACTTTGTGCCTTTCAATTAACCAAGATTTAATTCTGTATGAAGGTGATTCGAACTTTGAACTCACAACCGGTAAAAATACCCCATTTTAAGAGCCTCCTGACGCGTAAACAAGCACGGTGACCCCATTTTTTTATTGCATTTTTATAATGTTCATATCATGAATGTTCATTACGCCAAGTTTCAAAAAAAGTTTGATAGTAGAACAATTTCAAGGGAATTACCTTAAGAGGTCCCTAAAACGGCGGCAGCTAATTTTTCATATTTTAATTTGGAATTTAGCGCTGGCTTTACACATTAAGCTTGAGTAAGTTCTGACAGAGATAGGTACTCGGAATAAATCTATACAGCAGCGAAATTCGAAAATAAAATATAAAATTATCTTTTACTGGACGTCGTACTTGGTGCTGCCGCCATTGCTTAAGGTGCCTTAAATTAAACTCCCTAATAACGTGGGCGGAATAAGGGTTTCCAGCGAGGAAACAGCAGTGATAAAAAAAAACATTCTACGCAGAATATCAATACATACACCTGGAAAATACACAAAGCTCCTAACCAAGCCAGAAAAAAAAGAAAACCAAAGTACAGCCGCCTTATTCGCGTCATCGGGGAAATTTTCATTATTGTGTGTAGTTTCTGGTTGTCTGATGTGCGCATCTTTCTAAACAAATGTTGCTTGGAGAATACTGGATGAATTATCGGCTAGAGGATGTTTTATGTTAAAAAAAAGAAGTTTCAGATCACTTGTCCCGCTTAGAAACTACACCGTGTTTCATTGAACGCGTCAACATCCGGAATTTGTAACAAATAACCACCTCCTTGACTCTTGTTTTGAAATGTTAAAGTGTTAGTTCCCAAAACGATATATGGAAATAAGTCTACAACACCTTGCACATTTCTCTGGGGATTTAATGTTCGTGGAAACTACACATTTTAACCGCTGATTCTGAATTTGGTACACTGTTTAAACCTGTAGCTTACTTCAAGAGAAATCTAGTCCTTAATGCGCACTTTTTAAGGGTAGCCTTCACCAAAGAATCTAATACATCCGTTTAAACACCCACATGAAAAATGAAACCTAAATTGATGAGTTAAAACTCCACTGAGTTCCAGTACTTGTAGCCTCAGCATCAAGTATAATATTAATATATCGAAATGTTTGCATTCGCAAGGATTTTCCAAAAAATAAATAAAAGTCTGCCTAACCAATCAATCCATAGTTCTGAGTTACGGAGAGGCAAGTGAACATACAGTTCCTGTCACCGCGTTTCAAGTCCAAAAGATCAATTCTCCTTACTCGCTGACATGCAGTTATATTGATTTAAGCTTTATGTAGTGTTGTTGATTGAAAGGAGAAATGATATGCTGATCGTGCGGTGTTATGGAATTAAGAGCGCCTTGACAAGATAGAACTGTTCCACATGACACTGCCTTGGCAGTACAAAGTGCGTCATACACTGAAAGAAGCCTTATACATTTCATCAGCACTAAGTAGGGTTTTGCATTAAATACTCGGGTTAACGTTGTTTCTGAATAACGGATGGTTTTATAATCTTAATTGTTTAATTACTTCCTTAATATAGATATCCCTGGATTGAAAGCCATTCTCAAAGTACCAAACTGGTTTTTTTGTATAAAGTTTTAGTGAAAAATATAACAACGTTCTTTTAATCTCTTTTTCTGTAAGAGATAATAAATTTAAAAAAAAACCTCGCTTTTGTCTATTTTCTAAGAGAGGATAAATAAGAACTGAACAAGTGTGCAATGAGACATCAGTAGCCAAGGTTAACAGACTCACTGACGGCAAGCAAATTTAAAATACCACAGAGTAATCTTTGAAGGGAATATTGCTTATATGAATCTAAATAATACATAACCCCTCTTCAATGATATTGCATTTATCTTCTGCCTTGGTGAAACCAAGCAAATATTTTGCCCTACCAGTTTTTACTGAACTAATATACGGCACGTATGATGTTGATGGGCACGGGCAGACATTGGGGATTTCAATATACATAATGTGAGTAATTATATCCATTGAAAGCTTGAGAACAACAAAAGAACTCTTTCTTTTTTTCTGTTTACATGTCCTTAGACATAACGTGCGATCACTCCGTAATTACTTTAACTTGTCTACTTTTGAAACGAAGGCGAGAAACACGCGCTAAAATGCTAACAATTCACCGCATACCGAGCGTATATTTATCACCATTGTTACGGTGAAAAGATCTCCGGAAAACCTTAATTCGCTAATTCAGGAGGGATTTGTTAGCAAGAGGACGCGAAAAGAGTGTGATAATATCAATTAAACGTGATGGGTTTCCGGCGAAGGTAGGTGGACCGAATCGAGCCACGATTAACAAAAACTTAGTTCAACACATGCGACTTGAAAAGATGAATACCAACATAGAAATGTTTCCGATTTCTAAAAAGTAATTATCTTTTAAGACCAGCAATGGAGTATGAGATAATAGGAAGCTTGGCAGGACAATAATGATTCTTGACATTGCCTGTTCAATTTTCCCTTATATCCAAGCCAGTGAGATTTTTCTAATTTTAAAGCTGTCTCTAAGACTTAGCGTCCTCTGCAAAAATTAACAAGTAATTCATAGAAGCTACAGTTTCAATTCACCTGCCTCCATTTTGGGTTCTATTTTCATGTTTAATAGGTCTATTTAAAATTACTGTGTTCTAAGTTCTACTCAGCATAAGGTGTTAGAAAACACAGGCAGGCAGCTAGTGATAAACTTCTGCGAGAGTTTTTTTTATGTAATTTTGTATTGGTGTGTAGGAGTGAGAAATACCAGCTCTATTCCAGAGATCAAAAAATTGATTTATGCCCTGATGAGGCGAAGGCGTTAAAAGGGGTGGAATTAAAAGCCACCAAACAAAGACTTGTTATGTTTGGACGTGTAATATAACGAAATACCCGATTTTTCATTTTGTCAATTCAGCCTCATAAACAAAGGTTTAATTGCTTCTGCGTTATTAATCCAGTTTCCACTGATTGAAGAATAATTCTGCTAGCACTCCTGAGGAAAACAAAATAGAAACTGTTTTAAGCCCACAACATACGAAAGATAGAATTTTGGGGAGCGCCAAGAAAATACGATTGCAAGTCGTTCTAGCAATTGTACCTTTCATTAAGCTAACCTATAAATGGTGGCAAAAATTTATGACAAAAAAAGATCGGTGCTTTCAGAAAAGGAAGAAAATTCAAGCTGATGAGAAACTTTTTATCAAATTTTCCCGTTAATTTTTTTTGGAGAATTGAATTGACTTTTCCCGATCGCATGGCCAAAGAAAAAAGAGTTTTATTGTTAAAGTGCACCTAAGCTTTGGAAACTCTATATCCTTTCAATTATACGGAGTTTTAACTAATAACTTCATCTGTAAATGCATATTACTGATATTACTATGCAGCTGAGCACTGAGTCACTCACGTGAATGAATTAGAATATTATCCATCTTTAAATGTACGAGTTTCAAAGGAACAATTTAGGATGCAGAGTGGGCTAGCGTGGTCGGCAAAAACCTATTGAATACGCCTCAGCGACGAGTTAACGAGTTACTTAGTATCTTGAAAGAAAACGGCTCTTTTTGAAATCTCTCACGAACATTGTATAAAGCAAACTACGAAAAACCCTTTTTCTTCAACCGGAAGAAGGTAAGTCCGTTAAATGTTACTTGAAATGAACATGTCAAGTCTCTGCAATCCCTGATATACAAGAGGCGCGTTAAATGTACGCCAGTACAGTTTAAGTAATTTAGCTTGGTTTTCCGTCTGCTCTCATTTCTTCCCTAGAGCAAACAGCAATTGAGATCCCATCAAAATTCCGGAAAATTCTGTCATACACAGAAGCTTGCTATCAATGCGCGCGGCAAACCGACAGAATGATTTACTTTACGAACGTACGTTTTTTCAAGTGTGTATCCAGGCGTCTTCTTTACAGTTTGCGTTGAATGTAAATTATATAGAAAACAAGGCCGAGATGATTTTCCATTAGAAAGGGACCTAAAACTAACAAATCAATTGGTCGCGTTTCATTATAGCGCAAGGAGGAAGAGTTATAGATTACTTAGAAGACAAAGCAATTGTGTCAAAATAAATTAAATAAATTAAATATAATTTAATTAAATATTCTAATGTTCTTAATCTCGATAATTTTCAAAACAGGGCTACCCAAGGTCTGTATGCGATCATTTTCTGCGGTCAAAACAAGGCAGAAAGTCATAGAAATGTCTTTACGTTTGTTGCTTTCAAAGGAAATCTTTGATGAAGAACAAACTGTTAAGAAAAAGACAAAGACGAACTCCAGGAGGGAGCAATTTGTTTTGAATGTTAGTGACGCGTGCGCATTGCACGTTGTAACAGGTGTAACTAAATCGTATGTTCGCGCTATTGTCGTTCTGTGTTTTCACTGACTTGTGAAGTTACCTTTATCTTTTCTACCTCTCTAAGACCCCCAAAAAGAATGGTTTTCTTTCTTTCGTTTTCGCTTAATGATGAAACCGTCTTGTTTCAACGGCTTCAGTCGTAAATGATCTTTTATTGTTCTCAAAGTACGAAAAATTGGATGCGACGATGGAAGTTTCTAGGAGGCAGTTTGATATGAGTAACAGTGTTGAATCTGTCCGTCCACTGGGTTTGTAATATAAGCAAACATTTTACACTTAAGTAGAGAACTTTCTTTAGATGTCAAATTTCGTGGCAACTCAGAAAAAAATATTTTCTGTTTAATACAGCAACGAAGGTAAAGTGTTTCTCTTATTGTTTTTCACGGCAGCAATTCGAATGATGAGAAGTAAACATTTAGGCTTTCTGCCGTAAAAAAACAACAATTGCTATAGAAAAACTCTTCAATAAATTAAATTTGTGAATAAAATTAACTGCCACTGGATAAGTTGTTACCAAATATGCCAGCAGAAAGGAAGTTCTTACCAGCAAATCTAAGCTGTAATTACGAAATTCAGGTTTGCGAATTGAGTAAAGCAAAAAGAATTAGAACGAGAGGATAAACTGAGCGAGTTTGTTCATAATTTTCGTTTATTTTGTCGAAACAAAGCCCAGGCCTTATTAGAGATATTGTAAAAAGAAAGAAAAGGTAAACGAGAATTGCAGCTGCTAGGCTTTAAGATTTTCGCAGCTCATGGCGACTGAATATCTAATGTGTTATTATCAGTCAGGTGCCGCTTGCTTCGAACTTCTAAATGATAGCGACTTATATCGTTACTGGATCACATGTAGCCACTAAGAGCGAAATCAAAAAACTCGACTTCATTACATTCACTTTGTGAAATTCTTGTTTACCAAGGGTGGATAGTAGATTTAGCTTGGCATGTTATTCACGGCGCTCACACTAAAGACGAGCCGTTTAACACTCATTTCTCTGTTTATCACAAAAAGAGTGTTCCGTTCATGTAAGAAGAACAGAAGAAAAAGGGGATTAGGTTTTATTCGGCGAACATTTTCTAAAGCTTAAGGTGAATTTAGCTATCGTAGTAAATAAGTAGTTTGCGGTCTCCTTTCAAATGCCTCGTGTCAAACACAATCCAGTTAAAAGTCAGCTCATATCAGTTCCAAACCTTTTAAGTTTGAGGACGGAGAACTTTGCAGGAAATATCAAATGATGTGATTGTTTGTGTTTTTCAAATTCCCATTTTGTGCGTATTAACTCCTGTTCTATAGTTCTTCGATTGTGTTTTTTTATTGAAAAATTGATCATTTGTATTTCTATTTTAAAAAACCTCGCTCTTACGAATATTGATAACCCAAGAGAACGCTTTCAAAAGCGATAAAGATCACAGCTCTTTTATTTCTTTAGCAGAATCACGCAGTTTCGATTTCCTGCGTGTCTGTCTCGTACGTGACCGTGCGGCTTTGCTAAAAACGTTGCGTTGTTATGCGTGACGTGAGCGCACTGCGAGGGCTGACGCACCTACGCTTCAATTTGTCAGTTTTGTTATCACTGTGTTCCAGTTTTATTTTGAAAGCATGCGTACATACGATACGTAAGTCTCTACAGTCAACAAAGATACGAAAACAACGCACACAGACTCAAATAAAGCTTGATGAAAAACTCAATCAAGCTGGTCTCAAAGGCATTATGACGAACGTGCTTCCCGCCAAATGTAGCGTGTAGAGGGGAATGAGTAAAGTTCAATACAAGCATGGCTAGTCTGATGGCTTGGTCAAACAACATCAAAGAATGAGCGGGACCCGGAAATAAATGCCACTTTGCCGATAGAAAGCTGGACAATAAGTTTGCTAAGCAGTTGAAAATGTCCAATTTCCAGAGAATTTGTGCAAAAAAATTGTGTAGCTGTCCTCATCAATTCATATTAAAGCGTGGGAAAAGTTTTCCATTAAACAGCTAGCTCTCACGAACCTTAAGAAATTCATTTAATGCCGAGATAAATTGCTAATATTACAAGGCCAGGGTTATCCAGAGAGTATTTTCCCGTAAAAAATTCGTTCGTTTAATTGCCGCGAGAAATTATCAAAACAGACAAAGATTGTTTGCTAATATAATCGTCAAGTTTGGGAAAGATTTTTTTTTTAGAATTGATGAAAAACTGAATTTCATCGTCACCTGTATATAGGACGAACAATAAAATCCTAACTCATTTTCTCGTCGCACAATACCAATTAGCGTGCTTGATGCTCGGTTTCCACGGGTTTTTTTGTTTCAAAGCTTAGCCTCTTTTTTGCAAGAGCATTAAAATCCGTTCTCATCAGGAGTGCGTATTCACTGTGCTAAATGATTGAAAATCCCACTTTACTTTCTTTCAGGTTTTTCGTGTACTTTCCCCTTGGGGACCACCCCCCGGTAAAAACCTGTAAATTAAATCGCACGCATCTCGTATTTTCACCAAAAAGAACAAAATAAACAACTATTTAAAATTTGTCTTTTTGTAATCTTGCGTCTAAAGTGAACGGACGAAGACAACATCGCTTCGCCGGTGATCTGTATATTCGAGCAAAACGAACGGTGTTACGGGCGGGAAAGTTATTCCGCCTCGTACAGCCCCCTTGGAAGTTTTACTTGTGGTCCTAGTGAATGATTGCTGAACATGATCGTGTTATTAGGTGTATAGGTGAATGACAAACTAGGCACGCGTTCGCCAACTCTCGGCGACAGCTAACGTGTGCCAAATGAGACTAATTGTTTTCATTGTTTTGATTGGTCAACAGACAGAAATTGACACTCGGTGAATTGCTACTTGCAAATGACCAATCATACATCAAAAGGAATAAATTGGTAAACCAATGGGAAACACGTTCGCTATAAATGAAAGATTTGATCAAAAGCGGACAGCTAAAATCTACAACTATGATCTCGTGTGAATATGACAAAGCCGACCAAATATTACACAGTAGAGTAGAGCGCTAGTTGCCATTTTTTACTACAAACTCTAAATTAATTCATAGCATTACGGTGTTCGCCTTTTTAGTTTTTATTTCGGCCGTGTTTTCTTAGTTAACTACCAAACGACAAGCCTGCTATTTGACTCGATACGCCAAAGACAGTTCTTCATAAGCGGTGTGTAACTTACACACTGAGATTAGAATGTACCAGTTCGACTCTACATACGACCAAGAGGTTCCTCACATGTACCCACAGGTAACACAAACATTTCCTCGCTTAGAAACGCTTTCATTTCTTCTCCGCTTATCAATAATTTTGTCAATTTATTCTCGCCAGCTCTCTTCAAGACCCTCTCATCTCGAACGCAAATCTTGTAGTCCCGCGGAGCGAATTCGCGGCCACGGTGAAAATCTCTCTTTAGACTCGCAAGGTAAACTACGCTTGCATCACAATACTCTCTGATTTTTTTTCTGACATAAGAAAAATTGTTATTAAATTCGAGCGATCTTTCTCCCTCTTCATGCAGAACTGTTTCAAGATCTGTGCCAAATGCAAGAACACTGGATGATCGAAGGTAACTATGTTAACGTGAAGTTTGCGGCGAGTTAGCGATAATTTTATTAACGTTTGGGCACGAAACATCCTGAATAATTGATGAAAAAGCGCCGAATTCATTAAACTTAGATTTTAGAGGTATAACGTTTAATTTTCTTTTGCTGGTGGGTTTTTTAAGCGCGGCCATACCAGTCAAGTACCACTGATGAACAGTTTGTACCCGAAATCGAAGGAAACTCGACAACTCCGAAGGAAGGTAACTGTCAAATATATTATTGTTACCTGAAAAAATATTCTCAGAATATTATATGTGCGTATGATAGAAAGCAACAGGTCTAAGGGAAGTGAAAAATGTTTTTATGTTCTCTTTACGAGGAGTTTTCCGGTTACTCCGTATTTTGGAGAGCAATAATTTTTTTTCCCAGTTCTCCCGTGTAGTTGTTAGAGGAACGTTAATTAAGTAGAATTTTGTCGGTAAACACGTGCCTTAAGTTCCATTTCTGACTACTGAAACGCCAGTGCAATTAGTGTTATCTCTGATGACAACCTCTCCCACAATCTTGCCTAAGTTTTTTGCCTCGGGGTTATTTTATTTATGCCTTAAAAAGACCGCTGTAATGTGACGATGCTCATAAATTTAGAGCCGTTCTCTAACTGGAGAAAAGTCACTAAAAACCGCATCAAAAGATCCGCGACGATAAATGGCCTTAAATATCGATGAATATTTTTCAGGTCTCTGTTTGCCTAAAACGAAGTTAAATACCAGTTTTTTTCTTATTTTGTAGCAAGCCTTGATTTTACGGCAATAATACAGTCACCCGGTGTATTATTTTCCCAACAAAAGTTGTACATTTCGCTTGTTTTCCTTGCTCTGCCCCCATCCCATTTTTTCATTATGTAAATAAGGCATTCTTTTTTGTTTAGGCCATTCATAACGTTAGTTTTGTTTTGAAAATGAATAGGCATTTTTGTCTAGAGGTATATTTTTTCTCGTTTTGTAGGCAGCTATGCCACACACATTAAAGCAGAGCCCAGAGAACGAGCGTGTCAGCAGTCCGAGCTACTTCGACGAGCAACACTTAAGCAGTCAAACAAGATGGACAAGACCAACGACAACTCTTCTTACATGAGAATGATAAGTGAAAGCCACGCTTCAAGCAGTTCCCCTTTGGTATACACCTGCTCGGCGCAGCCATCAAGTTTTCACTGCATGAAGGGTTACAGACAACTAGCAGCAGCTTATGACAGCACGCCGTTCGATTCTTCGCCAGCTCCCAGTTATCCTTCCATCAAACAAGAACCTATCGATTACACGACTTGCGAAAATCCTTACGAACAAGGTATGTTTTCCATGTGCTTTTCGCCTCAATTTTCTAGTGTTTACTCCTCGGTTAATAAGCGAACTGTTTTCTCTAGCTTCTGCTGTGTTTTGTGTTTCACAAATTTTCATGTGTTGCTGCTTCTAAGGCAAATTAAAATCAGTCCCTGTATTTTTGCGTTAATTTAATTTTTTTTCTTCACTTGAACCTTACACTTGTTGAAAGAAACACTTTTGTTGGTCTGTATCACATTTTTATTTGATTTTTTCCCCCACTGACAAATGTAAAGACAATTTTAAAGCCATGACCTCCTAGAGCCTTTCAATTCTTCTTCACTCATTTAGGAATGAAACTTTTATGAAGAGTGAAAGTTATTTTTTAATAAGCCTTTTTTTGCTATCTTTACGGCAATTACTACAGTTTTTTAACTCCAATTCCCCGGTTCGATTAACAGCGGTGCATGAAATGTGTCACGTGTTTGACAGGAAGAATATTTTGCGTGTAAATGCTGCTCATTTTAGTTTTGTGAAATTTTTATGAAACCGATAAATGAGCGAGTTGTAAAGTTTTAAGCTCTGGTCTTTTGTTTGGGTGCTTTCACAGCGTATGTATGTTCTTGTGACGAGAGCACTAACAAATGGGTACGCTATATACGGTTTGTTCCTTTTTTTTTCCTTTTAGAACGTTTACAAAGTCTCGCGTCTTTTCACCATCAAGCCCATCAGCAGGCCGCAGAGTGTTATGGCCTCCAAACATCTTCAACAGAAGGTAAATTTTTCTTCATTGTGCAATACCACTCGTTGAATTGTTTTTCATTCTAATTAGACATTTTGATAGCCCACACATTATGAATATTCATGGCGCTTTGATTTTATGATAGAAAATGTTGAAATTAATTTTAATTGTTATGGAGTGAACTCAGCACAATATCTTAAATTTGGAGCGCAGATGTTTTTTGGCATGATTGCTGCATCACTTTAATATTTTCTTTGGCAAACACATATGAACTCGTGACAGCCTTAAACCAGATGCTCTCTCTCTCTCTCCCAAAAGCAATTTCTTGCTCTTTTTAATTTTTGATTCCATATGAATAATTATCAGACATTTCTCGTTCTGGATTTTTCTACGCCGCAAAATTCATTTTACTTTAGTATTCTTGTTTTTGTATGTGTTGTTTTTTTTGTGTGTGAGTTATGATGCTTTTCTCCACTTAAAAATCTTAACAAAAAAAATACACGCTAATTGAGGTAAAAACATTTTCAAAGGGTTTTAGGAAGATCTCTTAGTTTACATTAAAGATGAAACATCGGCTTGGCTACAACGGGTATTCATTCCTCGCCGTTTCTCATATTCGCTATGCCAAGTAGTGTTACAATCCATGCTTTCAGATTTCACACAAGCTAAGAAGCCATTGTTTGCATTTTGTATTTCTGTAATTAAATTATACGTTGACAGCGGTACATTCATAAGGACATTTTAAGCCTTGAAGCATGGTAAAACATGATAGGCCTTTCCAAACTTTTTAAAATTAGTTTAGGTTTTGAGAGCCATTTACTCGGCATTGTCAAAGGTAATTTAATTTGCTCGGTGTAGGACAGTCGTTTAAAATTCACAATCGCGACGCAGGTGTATTTCGGCGTTGAATGGGCTAAATTTCAGCTGATTAGTGTTTTAGGGTTCTCTTCCTCCTGAATATCAATTGAACGCGCACAAAACCGTCTTCTCTTACCGGTACAAAATTAGTTGCAAAAGTGTTATACATGACCTTTTAATTTCCCAATTGCGCTCAAATGAGGGAGACGAGATTTGTTTTCTTGTGCGATCATGTAGAGAAGCGCAATTCTGTACAAAAAAAAGAGCATTTATTGACAGTGAATAGAATAAAAAACACACGTCTTTACTCTGCTCATTTTTGATTATACAAATAAAGAAATTAAGGTGTGTTGAAGTTCCGCATACGAAGCTTTTCGAAAAAGCGTTTGTCTGTAGCCGTTTACGAAGATGCGAATGTCGAATTTTGAATATGAAGAGGAAACAGTGATGTTACTAAAGAAATTATTTCCCATTTGAATGCAGTTATCCCTCTTTAGCTTCCACCAAATTCACGAAGAGGACCGTTTGAATTGCTCTCCGTGTGTAGAATAGCCGGTGAATTCATGGGGTTTATAGTTTGTCCTTGTTTATGCGAACGATGGGTCTTTTCATTCGGTTAATTACATAAGTAGGTAGTTTCGTCTGATCGTGGCAAGATCAAACACTTTACCCACAACTCAATCAACCCAATGCTACCAGAATTATTGTGTCAATTGAATTTGCCCTTTCACAGCTTCTCAGTTTTGCTGTGTTATGAAACTGGTAATCAAATGTACGCTTGAGTGTTCAGGACCAAGAAAAACATTCGTACACAAAGTACGACCAATAGTAATATATTTTACAGGTTCTTTAATTTCGAAAACGGAAGTCCCGTGCGTTTCAAAAAAACAGAAAAAAAACCTCCAGGCAAATGAAATCACCTGCGGTTTAATAGATGATGTTCCTTCTATGTGAATCAGCCAAGCCGAACTGATCCTGCTTATTGTGAAGTAAAATCTATAATTTCTGCCAAAATAATTTGAAGATGATTTTATGGGTTTTTTTGTGGCGCATAATCGATTCATGCTGTGTGTCATTCGGTTAGTTTTATACCCCTTGATTTCTTCGACTGCACCAGTACTGTTCCTTTGTAGATGTGTTTATCTTCAAGCTTTCTGACCACAGCAGATAATGCTGAAGAACTTGAATAAACTAAGCTATCGTGTCAACTGCTAGGGTTTTGAAGGCACGTCGATTCCACACTGTTGGAGCCCCGACGGAAGGCGAGCACAGCGCTATTCGCTTACAGCTTTGTTTCGAAGGTCCTCTTGCTAATAGCACGACTGCGATATATTTTCCCATACCAGCCGAGTGAACATGCGGCCTTAACTTGTACACGCATAGTACAGCCATGTTCAAGGTCTTCAAATGCATTAGAATATTGGAATAAAGAGGAAGGCAAACCTCAATTTATACCAAAGACAGGATATTTACAGTGGTAAACGGGAAGCGATATGTCAACAAGAAAAGGGCGGAAACGATCAGAGATTTAAGAGTCTATACTTTAAAACACTCCGAAAACGGGAAACGGGTTAATTTTTACTTGTGCTTCGAAAAAGAAAAGGAGGCCATCAAATCTAGTAACTTGAACCTTTTGTATAGGATCTTTAGAAGCGTTGCCTTTTGAAGTATATGGGAGCAAAGGAAGAGCTTACAAAACTCGTTCAAGTAAAAAATCCTTTGGTAGAGCGAGATTGAGTTGAGATTCCAGTGATTTAGGCTCCTTGGTGACAAGCTTCTTTCCTTTCCTGTTTAAACGTTTCTGTTATCAAACGGACGTACGTAATGTTAAATCCGCTTCGCAGGAAAAATATTATAATACTAGTGACAAAGTGGTATTTAATATTGAAAGTTTAGCAAATGTTGGCGGCCTCGTGGCGTAACGAACTCGCAGTACCTGACGATCATTTTTACTAAAACACTGTGCTTAAGGACTTAACCATTTTGTCTTTTATTTGCGCAAAAATACGACCGGACATAATACGTTACAAAATAGTATTCAGCTTTTCCTCGCGAGTGGCTACATAATAGCTCACCGGCGTTTAAGACATGTTTCATTTATCTTCCACGACCAAGGAGCGTGCTACCATTAATGGCTTCTACTTCAACATTTGGTGAGAAAAAATACGATCGCTGGTTTTACTTTTGTTTCTGTTGAACTTATGATATTAAAAGGAACACGAACTTCTTATTTCAGGTCAAAAGAAATACAGCGTGATCTTTGTCTAAATACGAAATTGAATTATTTCGAAATAATGTAATAATCTTCGGTGTACTTTTTTTTTTTCAGCCGCCGTATATGATCCCAATGTGCATTCGTTTTACGATGAACCTCTGCCGTACGCAGAGAGATACCACAAGTACACCGACTTCAAAGAACATAAACCAAGTTACAGAGACGGTGAGTTCAGTATTTGAGCATCGCTACAGGGTTTTTTTTCGCAGACGTTTTCTAAGAATACTGCGTTTTAAAACGGTGGACCCCATCTTAGACTTTCCAGGGAAGGATGTTTATTCCAAGTAAAATGAAACGCAGATATTGTAGAACTCTTTACTCTTTTGTGTGTGTGACAGCAAACTGACCAGCAGCGAATGCGGCAAAATATTTGTGCAACTACTTGAGAGAGCGGAAGAAACTTGCAGCTCAAATTAATATGATTTATACAACACAGCTCGAGTCTGCAAACGAAGTATCACAGATATCACACGGTGTTTCTATTTATGATTTTCTCTTCTTCGCTAATAAGCTCATGTCAAAGACGGCTATGCAAAAAACATTAAATCTTTGGTTGCACCTGCCGTGTGACACACGCTTAGTAGAAATAAAACCAAAGGGACATCTAATGCTGCTCTTTTCAAATTTCCACAACCTTTTTCAGCCACGGAATTTTTGGGACGTGTAGATTCATACTCTAAACTGATGTTTAATGATACGCCCTTAAACGTTCGACAAAATCCCATGTTGTAGCATGATAAATAATGATAGGATTCTTCTCTTAAAAGCCTCCTCGATATCTCTCTCTCTACACTAATTACAGGCGCTATTTTGATTGCATTCGTAAAGCAGCAAGCGCTCGACAAGAAATTGAAAGCGACGCGTGAACACCGTAGAGATATTTATCAAACACTTTGCCATTACCTTGTCATTAAACGTAAAAAACCGTTTTCCGGATAAAAGCTACAGTGTAATCTTTGCTTAACCATTATTCTTAACCGAACAATTTTTTTTTTTTCAGTTTTCATTCGAATGTGGCTTTAAGAAAGCGCGGCTATCCGCTAAGATTTAATTGCTTAAATTGGTGGAAAATTCAACTCCTTTTCGATTGTACATCATCAATTAGTTGCAGGAAGTTTTCTTGCCGATTAGGACAAATATTTTTCAAAAAGGACAACTTTCTTGGCGAGATCTTTGCCTCGCTTCAAAATGGGCGTGCAAAGCGTATTTGAAAGGCCCGGATGTTAGCACCACTTGAAGCAGCTAAAATAGACAATAACCACAGAATCAACTTAGTCTGTGTGAATACGGTTTTGTTCAAAAATCAGTAGGAACTGCAATGTCTTTTTAATCAGTTTGGGGTTTTTTCTATGAGGCGTTGCTTCGTTGAGCGCTTTTTTTTTTTTTGAATAATTAGAAGACAAATTACTTTTAGCGAAATCAAACAGGGTGACGCCACACTTCTCAGAACGTTTGACAAATGTCAAACTCGTTTGATTTCTATTCAGTTAAGGGAGCTTTGCACGTCGCAAGATTAATTTCGATCTTTTATTTGTTATTTTCGTTTTGTAACTTAATTAAAACGTGAAATGCAAACGTTTTTTGCAGAGATCACCCACCGAACGCTAAATGACCCCACACGCCAAGCAAACGATTTTGCACAAAACGTATTGCCCCTGAACTCAGCGAGAATACAACAAACTGAATACAATATGCAAACAGAATTTCCTCGGCCTTAGAAATGCGTCATCTGCTGTGCTGAAGTTGCCTAATCGACTGAAAGTGTTTTGAATATCAATAGAAAGTTAGACGAGCCATTTCATATCTTTGGGCACTTTGTCGAAGTTCAGCTAATGGTGTTTTCTTGCAATTAATCAAGTTTCATCGTATTTCTTTCTATGATAAGCTTTGGCCAATTCGCGTACAAATGGCTTTTCTCTGCCAGTCTGTTATTTTGAATTACTGACAGCTGTAAAGTAGCATTTTATGAGCACAGTCTAATTTGAATACATTGTAAGAAATCTTCAAATAATTTTTCTTCTATTCTTCAGCAAGAAATAAGAGAAGTTCTTAATAGGTATGGCATTAGATCATAGTGAATAAGAAAGACAGCAAATGAGAAAACAACAAAATATCAAGTAAAACACGATGAAATGCTTAAAATTTGCCAAGTTACTATTGGGGGGCCGTTTTTCGGCAATATAAAATCCAATTCATTCTTGTCGCAATCTTATGATTTCATATTTTTTATCCTCCCCAGTTTGATTGCGAAAATTTTAAAATTCTTTTACCGTGATCTGAAAAAGATTTTAGAATGCCTTACAAATGTTTTCAGTGCGGTTCATAAGTAAACTATTACTATTGTTTTGAAAAAAAGTGAACGATGAATTATAGAGAAAAGTGTCTAGCTTATGAAGTTGCACGGAATGTGTTTTCAAGATGGCACGAAACACACACTAGAAAGTACTCATGTATTATTTATGTTTACGATCATAATCCGCGCCGACCGTTTTCAGTTATAAAACGGCTTGTTAGGGTGTTACAGGTTGTCAGATGCACACCAATAGTCTTTAACACTTCCTTTGCATCTGGGCCTGTATTTTGTTCACTGATTAAACTGTAAAAGCAAGCGGCGTTCAACCGAGCAGCCAGTTCTTTCTTCTGTGTGTTTGCGCGATCTGCCAATGGCAGCTTTTCATCCGTATTTGTTTTCCTGTCGTGATATTATTTGTCCCCAATCGTTATTCTATTTTTTCGTCTTGCAAACACTGTTTCTTTTTCGACTAACTTCAAACTATAAACAACTAATAGAATCCATTTTATTCGCTTTTTCATGGATCTGTTGTTCCCCGAATGAAGTTGAACTTCAGAAAAAGGCACAATAAATTTCACTGACAGGTATTAAAATACCCAGAAAGATGACTTATCGTTACCCATTGGTTCTTGTTGGTCGTATTTCATTCTCATTCTCTTAGAAGATTCCTAACACTTAATCACTTTATCATTTTGTAACCCTCAGCTCCCGAGTTTAAAGTACCGAGTGGTGTCACATATCCAGAACCCAGGGCTTTTCAGAGACGGGGTTCGTTACAGCTTTGGCAGTTCCTCGTGGCGCTCTTGGACGAGCCTGAATGTTCCTCGTTTATCGCTTGGACAGGGCGTGGCATGGAGTTTAAACTTATCGACCCCGAAGAAGTGGCTCGGAGATGGGGCATCCAGAAGAACCGCCCTGCTATGAACTACGACAAGCTCAGCCGTTCTCTCCGCTATTATTACGAGAAAGGAATCATGCAAAAGGTAGCAGGAGAACGCTACGTGTATAAATTTGTTTGCAGCCCAGAAGCTCTTTTTAGTATGGCTTTTCCTGACTCGCAGAAACCTTATATCAAACCAGAGTGTCGGGAACCCAAACCCGTGAGCCCGCATGCATCCCAGCAGCTTCTTCCCATGCCTAAGGAAGCCTACCCCAAGCCACCATACCCACAACAGCATTTTGTCAACCCTACATCCAGTTGTTATCAAGCCGAGTGGGATCTGGACACTTCTTGTGTCTACTAGTTGCTAACCAAACGATATTACAGAAATGCTGAAAACTGTTTACGCACCAAGACAGGAAAATATAGCTTCCTGCGTGATTTGCCAATGGATCGGTTTTTAATATCAAGTAGCTTTTAATATAATGTTATGATTTCTCGTAGTATGCGCTTCACCGCGATAGGAACGTGCGTGACTGCTATGAACTTTGAGTAGGCATTATAACGATGGCCTTTTCTAAACCCCCAAAATAAATTGATCGACCATCCATTGACAACTCCTCAAGTGTCATTGCAGCAATAAAACAGGACAGAAGACAGCTAGCGGGAGTAATGATCAGACTAATTTTTTCTATGTACAGTCGGCCTTTGTAAAGCTATAACTTCGACCAAGATAAATATGAAAAAAATATGGATACGAACTGCCCCAGTATTAAGTGCCGGGGGTTCGTGTTTGTCTATATATATACATATGTAACAAAAATTAATATTATTATTGTTATTATTATTGTTTATAAGATGTAAAATACATTTTGACTGAATATCTATGAAATTAAATTTGTAATATTTGTGAGGCAAACTTGAGAGCTGAAATAAAAAGAGGACAATTATGAAATGGTTTTACCTAAACGAACCTTTCGAAATTTACCCAAAAAGCTGATGGTTACCCAGAGAACAATCATCGAAAGGTATACATTGTGAATATGCCGGACCAATGAAGAGCCACATTTTTATAGCAGATCATGAGACCGCACGTGACAAAGGCATTCTCTGTCTCAGAAGAGAACTTACGCCCACGAGGCAATGCCCCAATTCCAGGAATTCCTTTCGGCTGGACTTTTGACATTTCGATTTCTGGTTTGATGTACCAAAACCTGACATGAGACATCATAGTCTCTAGCTTCGGAGTAGGGAGACTTAAAAATAGACAAATGAGGTTGTAAAGCCAGTTGTACAGTCGAGAAGCGTAGTAACGTCCCATCATGCATCGCGCGGAGCTGCTCTGATGTGCGTTGTTGACACGGTGATGTAGAGCATTTGCTCATAAAAATTCTGGTTTCTTTGAAAATTTTGCAGAAGTGAAATGATAGATTATAAGCAAACTTTTTAAAAAAGATTCCCTATTCATCCCACACATTCAGTCACTAAGAACTTATTTGCTCTCTAATACCACGGCGTAGGGAAATACATAGAGAGTTCCCCCAAGGCAGATAAAAGTGGTAAAAGTGACAGGAGTGTTTCTTGAAAATCCCTGAAATGCAGCATGCAGTGATGTGCCACAGAATCTTCCTGTAAGTGTGCCTCAAATTCAGGTTTATTTCCAAGGTGTTCCGTGAACGTTGTAACCTTTACCAAGACCTTATAAGTCCTTATATGGCACTAGGCTTACCTAAGAGGTACACATTTTTCTGGGAATTTCTCGTCACTAACCAAGCAAAATAGGTAAAAATGTCTAATACATGGTAATAAATCAATTTCCCGACTTATAGTGTGGCGGATGCCTAAAACCTACTGAACATTTAACGTACTTACTCCACATTTTACATTAGCGAGACGTTTCAACGGATCGTTCCTTCCTTTTGAGATGAGTTGGGGGCGTTGTATCACACAGGATCGACAAAATTCCTCGAGTCTGTGGAATAGTTCAAAAAGGATCCCCAGGAAACAGTCAGGAAAAATCGCATTTTGCTTGTATATTCTTAGAGGGTGGATCCGGCCATTCCACGTCGTTAGGGGGCGGGGGGCGATCGGGCGGATAGGAAAAACATTTCTGATGAAGCGAGGTAGGGGTGGGTTGGGGAGGGGAGGGGGTGGTGACGGCGGCCTTATACTAATAGGAGTAATCTATCAAATCCCGACAGTCTTAAAAACAAGATAAATCATCCTTTACATGTTTCAACAAACTTTAGCAGGCGATTAACCCAGGAAACAACATTGTTGACACGTGTTGGACTGGTGACTGGGAATTTTTAAAAAAACATCGCCAATGCCAAAGCCTGGCACTAGGATTCGTAAATGTCCTCTTGTCATTATCGTCGGGTAAAGTGGTGAAATATTATTTAAAACATCAAACTACAATGTACTGCTATTTCTGGGCTTTCTTCACTGGCAAGTGCTATTTACTTTGCACTCATATGGACAGTACCGCACAAAATGGAACTCTCTTGTACCCAGGACCATTGTTGTCGAAATGCTCGCTTTACCCGGCCCAGCGATGCAAAACACAAAGCTGCTTTCAAACAAATTGTGCATACATACTTGATCGAATCGTTATCTGATCAGTTTGCTCACCTGAAATGGCGGTAAGTGGCTTAGATTTATGATTTTTGTTCCAATTTGCGATACATGTACAGGAATATACAGCAACCTTCCCTGCAGAGAGCTATTATTATTTTTGTAAGCTAAGCTGGTCTTAGTATCGCTGCAGTACCACTACAAAGATCGAGATAAGTTTACGTAGGTTCAGCTTTTGTTTAATGTGTTAAGCCGTAGCTCTGAATGTTTTTGTTTCCAAACGCTGTTTAGTTTTTCTTCAATAGTTGTAATCCTATTATGTCTATTATGACTGCACAACAAAAATGGTTGAAGTGGCATGCCTCACAGAAGAACACAAGCTAAGCTTATGCAAATGTATACTTTCAGAATCATCCCATTATATCTAAGATTAAACAATTTAAGTCAAATAGGCCTCCCCAAAGAGATAATTACCACTGTTACATTGTGCAACACACATATTTGTTAATGTTTGGATCAAAAGCAATTCTGTAGCTCACTGGCCCATCCCAACGAATATGCAAATTTAACACTCATGGTATCTTGAGAGACACATTGATCTATTTTTAGTAAGATTTTGAGAAGTTAAAAAAGATATCAACTTCATAATCAGTGCTGTAAGAGCAGTACCGAATAGATAAGAATCAATTGCAAGGCAAGGATTACTAACAATGGCAATGATGGAAACGGCTTGCTCTGACAAAGTTATAATTATGCAACGCATATGTTTGTAAGTTTGGCTTAATTTTATATTCTTCTGAGATTTTGCTGAGAGTTTTAGCACCAAGTTACTTTGAAATTACTATTTGACGAATAAGTAAGAATAGCACAACCTTTGAAAGAATTTTTTTAAGAGGGAAAATGTCTTGCATTAGATAGTTTTTTAATTTTGATTGTCAGTGTTATACTCAGGGACTTAATACATAGAATTTGCTATGGTCACTTGAATCAAACACTTGAATCAAACACTTGAATGAAATAGCCATCAGCTTACAGCTTTTAATTCTGGTTAAATTGCTCATGACGTAATTTGTTACATTGAGGTTTGTCTGTCTTGATTCCAACAGTCAACCCCCCAGACTTCCCTGGACGTGAACGAAGGTAGTACTTCAACTAAAAAACCAAGGGTTAAGAGGAGACTTGAATTTTCAGCCTCAGATTACAAAACGAAGAAAAAGATCCGCCTGAAGAGTGATGTAATTATTCCTATCAATCCTGTAGAGGTTAAAAAGCACAGAATTTTACCTCCTAGGGACCAGCACTTACCTGAGGAGGAGGAGGTTTGTTTTGGATTTTTTTGTACCATACTTTTTTAGTGATGGCATGATATTATTATTTCTTATGCCACATTTACACTTGAGCATTTGCTGGGTTAAACATTTATTAAGGTCAAGTTACCTAACCTTGGTACATTTGTACAGTGTTTATGTTGTAGGTCAAAATGAAATTCAGGTTAAGATGATTTTAACCTAGTTTGATTCTCAATTTCCTTTGTCTTCTAACCCTAATTATTCATGATTCATGAATAATTAGGGTTAAAAGACAAAGGAATTTCATTTTAACCTGAATTTCATTTTGACCTACAACATTTATACTGGCTGAAATTCAACACTTGTACCACCTCACTGCAAAATCATTATCTTTGCCTTTTATTGAATATTACTGCACCAAAAGTTCAGCTTGCTGATTATATGCTGGGTCTGGGTTATTATATGTAAAATTGTGGATATGTTGAATATGTGTCCTCCCAGGTGAGATAATACATGAGAACAAGAAATATTGTGCTATCTTTAACGTAATGGTATGGATCAATGTTGGTGACCTTTTGCAATAAATAAATACCTGTAGCCGTTTTGAATATGCCATTCACCAGTCATTGATTAACTGGCTGTTGTGGAGAGGTTGTTTTGGTAGTTCAAACGTTTTAGTGGCAGTGACTGTTGCCACTGTGAAGAGGTGGCCATTGTAGAGAGGTTACAATAAGAGTGAATGTATGTACTATCGGCAAGGACCTTATCCCAGGGGGTGCTCTGTTAGTCTTTAGGTGGAGGTGTGCCGCTGGGACGCTAAAACCCTTACTCTATACTAGACTATGATCAGCTTGATTTTGCAACCCTAAATTCTAGACTAGGTGCCAAAAACCCCTACCCTATCCTAGACTAGCTACTTTAGTCGCTATCATAGTCCAACATATGCTAATCAAACCAATATCACACAAAGACACTTTCACGTTTCAATTTCTACTGTATAACCCTGGGTAAAGAACCCTGTCCTACACTAAATTATTTATACACCAGTCACTTTCCTGATAAATTATACTCTATTCTAGACCAAACCTATCTGATTTCTATAGCCTATCTCAGACTAAACTGCCTGAAAACCATACCCTTCACAGCGGCACATACCTATCAACCGTATATTTCCAACAAGCGCGAGTGGAATAATTGTTTTATTAAAAACGCCCCCAAAATATAGAAAACTAGACTACAATAAAAACAAAAAGGCCCCCAAAAAAACGCATACGCTCGCCATTTTTGTAGATCATGGTATAATGGCTCATATACCATGATGGCTAAGCCAATGAAAACTCTCGAATTGCATTATCCAATGATCCAGTTTTTAATAAATAGGAGTATCCCCTCATGGGACCTAATGAAGTGGCTGTTGTAGAGATCAGAGGCAGCTATTAGTGGAGGTTTCACTGTGACAATGCTCATACTAATCACTTCTGGTAATTAATGCAAAACCAGTGTGACATAATCTTAATTAAAAAATCTGGTGGAATTGTTTCTCATTACTTTTGTACAAATTCATGTTAAAATTTGTGGTGGTGCAGTGGCCTCATAGTCAGTGCACTTGAATCCAGATTGAGCAGTCCAGGTTTGATCCACTCCCAGGGACATTGTGTTGTGATCGTGGATCACTGTGTACTGACCCACAAGTATCACTCTCGTTATTTGAAACAGTGATTACCTTTATTATTTTGTATCAGAAGCATAAACGTCTTTTTGTATAATTTTAAAATTAAGTGTTGATATGATGTATTATAGTCATAGTGCAAAAACATGTGTTTGTCACGACAGCCTGAAGCAGCTGAGTTTGTTATTGGTCAGTTGATATGGGGGCGGCTAAAGGGATTTGACTGGTGGCCTGGACGTGTTGTTTCGTATAATGAAGCACAAAGAGCTCCTCCTTCACCAAGTACTCACTGGGTCAAGTGGTTTGGAGATAACAAGCTTTCAATGGTTTGTAATATTAAAATCTCTACACTGTTAAGCCTATTAACTAATTAATTTTTTTCTTTAAGCTTGTTTTTACTACTAGATTTAAGATCTATATTTTTCCCACATTGGGTGATTCCAGAAAATATCCATACCCTACCACGGGCGGCATATTGGAATTCTGAGGGAGAGTGTTTCTTGGGCTGGAATTCTGAAGGCATGGGGGAGGAGGGGGGGGGGGGGTGGGGGGAATGCAGTTTGGAATTCAAAACACATGGGACGATTTCAGCTTTGAATTTTCAACAGGGGAGGGCGGCGAAAGCTTCGCTTGAAATCACTTATCTGTGAACTTTTCTAGTTTGCAAATCAAGAACAAGTTGAGTGCAGAAGCAGGAGATGAGTGAGCAGATGGTTTGTGCAGCAAGATCCACATCAAAGAGGCCTTAAAGTTGATAGATCAGTAAAATATAAAAAGTCTGTGTTTCTTTCCAATCTAAAATTGTTGATCAACGATCTTGTTGGGTGCAAAAAACTTGCACCAGTCTCTCGTTTCCAAATGGAACCCCTGACAGATTTGTATGCTGGATTACTAGTGGTCAGCAGTTACTCAATGAATGCAATTTTCCCATTCGTTTTAGGCAGTCAAACAGGAATTCCAAAGGCTGTGGAAAAAAAAATTGGAAATTCCAGAGGGGAGGAGGGGTTAACAATTTTGGAACTTGTTGGGCATGGGGAGAAGAGCATTTTAAAATTTCTGAAGGCAAGGGGGGTTAAAAGGTGGTAGGGTATGGATATGTTTTAGTTCAGTTTTACCTTTGGTACAATTTGCTTCTGAACCAGTGCAAAATATTTTGAACTAGTTTAAATTTTTTCAAACCAGTTTATTTATTAACTATCCAAAAGGGGAAACCAGGATTTGAACCGCCAACCTCTAGGTCTGCTTCCCACTTGCATTACCACTTGACCACGAAAGCACTCATATTTCTTTTAATTATCAGTTTATCACCCCAGTCTCCTCTCATAAAAATTTAATTCATTCATAGATAAATATAAATTTTAATTTATTCAAACCTTATTATTTATTCTAACCCTCACACTAATCTTAATTGCTAAGAAGCTACCAGTTCCAAATAAGTGGTTAGTTCTAATCAGTAACCTGGGAGCTCAACCCAAACTACTAAGTAACATGCACAGCTGACCCAGCCTAACATCAAAGCTAACCATTCTAAATAAGTGCTTAGGCCTAATCACTAACCTGAGTGCTTAACCCAAATTACTAAGGCACATGCTCACATCTTGCTCAAAATTAAAAATTAAACTGGTTTGAAAAAAAAAATGAACCAGTTTAAAAAATTTTGTACTGGTTCAGAAACAAATTGTACCAAAGGTAAAACTGAACTACAACAGATATTTTCTGGAATCACCCATGCATAATTTTAGTCTTATAGCAGATATTCGACTTTGAATTCAAATTCACATACTGAGAGGAAGACAAATATAAAATAAACTATTAAATGGACAATCCATCAGAAGTGTCTACTCCTATTTCCTTGTTTATGATTCTGATAAACTGAAAACAATATTGGTCTCAGAGATAAATACTGGTAATATAATTATGTTAACTCATCTTGACTAAATTATTTGCTTGTAGCTTCCTGTGCAGTGTGTACGGCCACTGTCTAAGTTCAGTGAAAGTTTCAACCTTCCAAAAATGAAAGGACTTTATAAGAAAGCCATCATTACTAGCCTAGAGGTAAGGAATTCCTTTCAAAATGAGGAAGAGATCTTTCAGCACTAGGTATGTTGCATACTTAAAACATAATATTACAAACAAAATCTCTCACATAGACAATAACAACCACCATTATCACAAGTCCACAAAAACAGTGGACAATCTGGAAAGTCTGAAACACCACTACTCAGTGACTCAACAGGACATTGCCAAGTGACTGATTTTGTTTAAACGAGTTTGACTTCCTTGAAAATGAATGTATGTGTGGGTGGAACACATTTTTTTTCATAAAATTTGTTTTACGGTTTCGCATGAAAATTTGTTTTGCCTCCTGAGGTAAATGGGAGGCTCAAAATGGCTTATGAAACACAAATAAGATCAGTATATATTTGAAGAGTGATCATAACACCTACATCTGGATGTTTCCCCTGGGAATCTTTTTTTGGGGAGGGGGAGGTGGAAAGAGAGAATGTATACTAAAAATAAAACTAGTAATAATCAAAGATTATGGAGATGCGTTCGACGATTTGGGAAAAGGAAATAACTTTAACTGCCAAATGTTTTTGACCTGTTTATTAAATCTTAAAAAACGTAATATTAATGTACAATCCAATTTTGATATTTAAGTGTTTACATTGCATATTGGTAAAGTTTGGTGTAACATTTTAATGCAGAAAAAGGTGGATACAATAGAATCACAAATTATTTGCAAAAGTTTATAGTCTAAAAGTTAAAAGTCTTATAATAACTGTAACAATAACATTTTTGGAAAAGAACTGAATATAATACTCTGCTTTGTTAAGATAGAATGTATCAAAAATATTGCACGAGGTTAATAGAGTATTGTAACTAAATGAATCAAGATGTGATAAAAAAAATTACTTTGATTATTTGGTGCATTAGCATATAATCAAATAACATTTGAAAAGCTCTTTGTGAGAAGTGTTCACAATAACTTTAAGTTGTAACATCAACATAACCAAAACATTGGGAAAAGATAAACGAGGATTTGTTACTTCTTTGTAACTTAGTGAATTACGATATACTACTGAAAAAATACTATCGCACTGAATAGTACTTATGCCAATGGTTTAACTTGTAACATCAACATAACCAACAGTACAGCAAGCACAGCAAACTCGACGCAACAACGTGAAACTTGACTCCCGCTAAAAACAAAGCAAATGAACATCGAAAGCTTTAATTTAGCTTCGTATTACTTTCGCGAGATTCCAAATGCCAACTCTAACTTCAAACGTAAACAAGGCAACTTACCTGATAAAAGTCCACAGAGCAAGACAACAGGCTTTCGCAA
The DNA here is from genome assembly GCA_964020085.1 of Micromussa lordhowensis. Classification (NCBI taxonomy): domain Eukaryota; kingdom Metazoa; phylum Cnidaria; class Anthozoa; order Scleractinia; family Lobophylliidae; genus Micromussa; species Micromussa lordhowensis. The sequence continues at coordinate 15,424,782 of OZ026601.1, forward strand.
GATTCCAAATGCCAGTAACTTTAGCTGATAACAGTACACACAGCAAGACAACACCCGAAGCAAAATGGACTCCCGTCGCTAAAAACAAAGCAAATGAACATCGAAAGCTATAATTTAGCTTCGTATTTCTTTCGCAAGATTCCAAATGCCAACTCTAACTTCAAACGTAAACAAGGCAACTTACCTGATAAAAGTCCACACAGCAAGACAACAGGCTTTCGCAAGATTCCAAATGCCAGTAACTTTAGCTGATAACAGTACACACAGCAAGACAACACCCGAAGCAAAATGGACTCCCGTCAAAGACAAAGCACACGCAGCCTCGTTAGTTCACAGCGAGACAACACCCGAACCAAAAGGCACTCCCGTCACAACAGGCTTTCGCAACATTCCAAATGCCAGTAACTTTAGCTGATAATAGTGCACACAGCAAGACAACACCCGAAGCGAAATGGACTCCCGTCAAAGACTGTCAAAGCACAGAAAACCTCGTTCACAGGATCTCACATCTTACCGCAAGATGAGAGACCCTGGGAACGAGGTTGAAGCACATGGTAAATGGCAATGACATCATTCGCCCCTGAGGAATTCTTCGGGGGGGCTAAATCCGTGTCGATGAATGGTCCAAAATTCTCGAAGTCAGACCGCACTATGAAGGCGTTCTCCTTTGTCGAACGCAATAAGGAAAACAACGCTTTCTTTTCTGATGTGTTACATATTCCTCTAACTTGCAAGTCAAGGTATTTAAGTATACTTATGACATCTTTGCAGATAGAACCAATAGGACATGAAGCCATTACTAACTTTGTTTATTTATCTACCAGGTGGCAGCTAAAAGGTGTGGAAAAGTGTTCACGAAACCTGACAATCAGCAACTAAGGAAAAACAAACAAGGCGTCGAAAGAACGAGACAAACGAGACAAGCAAAGATTGAACAAAAGGAAAGCTCAGAGCAAAAGGATGAAGCTCTTAGTGACAAGGAGAGAGAAGAGATAATGGTGAAGTGGGCCGTTAGTGGCTTCAAACCAAGTGGTCCTAAAGGATTTGCACCAACCGAAGGTATGTAGAATAGATTTGAACTATACACATTAATGTTGTATCAGGGAATCATGATTTCTGGAACCCTTAATTAATTGAAAGTCCTGATAACTTAAAACCACTCTCAGTGAAATTCAAGGGTTGAAGGAAATTAAAACTTCCAGACAGGTTCTGTTCTCTATTTTTAATGCTTCACTTTTGCCATAGCCCCCTGGGGGTAATGGCCAGAACTTCTTCCTGTCAATGCCACATGGTCATGTGGAACAACTGCTGCCTGGCATTAAACCCAGTGCTGTCCTTTCTTCCTTTGCCATTCTGGGGCAGGTTTCTCTTGGCCTATCATTTTAGTTGATCCTACAGACTGTATATGTTGAAATGCAGTTGAGGTGCATACTTACTTGTGTAGTATTGATGACTTGTAGGTCAAAATGAAATTCAGGTTAAAATGAAATTTCTTTGTCTCTTAACCCTAATTATTCACACATCATGAATAATTAGGGTAAGAAGACAAAGGAAATTGAGAATCAAACTAGGTTCAAATCATTTTAACTTGAATTTCTTTTTGACCAATACAACATTGACACTATTACCCCTGTATCCAGTGATTTCTGTTCTGCCATATCCAAACTACATTGTTTGTTAATTAAGCACTGCTACAACAAAAAAGCTGCTACAGCAGTGTTTCTATGAACATGTCCCTGCAGCTGGTTGGTTGGATAAAACAACACCTGTAATGACGTGCCAGTATGCCACCATAATATATGTAAAGTAATGCGTGGTATGTAAGAATGCGGTTTACCGCCTTACATGTGAAAAAGTAATGTATGCATATAACGTCTGTATAATGTATGATGTTACGGTTGTAAACGGGAAAACCTTAACATTAAAACGCTCGACACTAAAATACCTCTGCAGTTTGGCATTTCTTGAACCATTTTTTGTTTGCCTTGGCAGCTTGAGAATTCCACTGTATCTATTTTACTGTGACTGTTACTGAATGGGTCTGGTTAATTTTTTGTTTGTTTGTGTGAAAGCTGTTGCCTAGTAATATAGCAGGAAGAATGCACTAAACTGTGATAAATGATTGTCATCGAGCAAACAAAAATAAAAATTAACATTTAAAATATTTCACAAATGCCTTACCCCCCAAAATTCCTTCAGACACTTACATCAATTTACAATGATTTTTACTTAAAATTGAATTTTTTGGTTGTAAGTGTTTTGAGTTCAGGCTGCTCTCTCTAAGAATAGACACAGGTTGAGAATTAATTTGTAATTTAAAGGTGGCTCGATCGGATTTTTGAGTCAAGATACCGTTCAACTTTGAGCGACTAGGGCACCACCATTGTCAGCCCAACAGAAAATCAAACGTTAGTGGTGTTCTAGAGAAAGATGAAAGTTTCAAATGGGGTACATTTCACCAAGATCTGAATTACCATAGCAACAAAATGATGTCATGCCCCATTTTACATATGACTGAATAACTTGTCACCAGACATAATTTTGGAAATACGAAGTCGGGATATCGGACCTTGAGGGCCAAGTATAAAATAAATTCATTGAGTGGTTTTTAATTCCCACCCAATTTAAGAATTTTAGGGGCAATTTTTGATAGAATGCAAAATAACGGCCTACACCAGTTGATATTCACACCAATGTTTCTGAAAGTCAAAAGAAGCGATTTCTCTGAGACTTTTACTGGAGGTAATTATATGTTAGAAGATTCATTTAAGAGCAGAATGGCATTTAGTGAAGTCTTGTGGACATAGTTTGCAATAACATTTAAAACAGCTTTGCTTTTGTTGCATTTTGACACCTTAAAAATTCACTCGTAATTTTCTCGAAAACGCTCTTATAGATTTTTTTGCAATTTTGCCATCGTTGAGGCAGCTATACCAGGTCCGAGATCCCGACTTCGTATTTTCTAAATTATGTCTGGTGGCAAGTTATTCGGTCTTATGTAAAATGGGGCATGGAGTCATTTCGTTGCTATGGTAACTCAGATCTTGGTGAAATGTACCCCATTTGAAACTTTCATCTTTCTCTACCACAGCACTAACGTTTGATTTTCTGTTGGATTGATAATGGTGGTGCTCTAGTCGCTCAAAGTTGAACGGTGTCGTGACTCAAAAATCCGATCGAGCCACCTTAATGCTGTTTGTTTAATCAATAACTCACAGCAGACATGATGCATAGACCAGCAGACACTGTAACTGAAGTAGACCTGACATCGGAGACGATACCTTTAACTTCTGATCATAAGACAAGGTTTGGCAAACCAGTCAGTGAACCAAATCTGGCAGAAGATATTAAAGGTAAAGATTTCTGTACATAATAATCATATTATCATTACTATAATTAATCTACCACAGTAGTAACCATGTTTTTCAGTGGGCAAATGTCAGAAGTTTCAAGCAATTGCAAATTGGCAGGTACAAAAGTCAGGCCGGATCAACTCAGGTTGGTTCAACTCGGGTCAACTCAAGTCAGAACGTAAAAAAATAACATTTGAGGAAATTGAAACTTTTACCCATTTGAAGGTTAAAGTTCCTCTCAAAAATAGGCGTAATCAAGAAAGACTTGCAGTATGTTTCCCCATGTTTTCAAGCCGCCATCATGTATTCTTGGTACCAGTTCTTCTCAGATCTGGTCCAATTTTTGTACCTGCCTATTGCAAATCAGCAATCACTTCTTTGTTAAATATGATTTTCATCTCTAGGTAATTATACAAGACTGAGTGTCTTTTTTAGTGTCTGCTGTGGCAAGAGTGTATCTAGACATAAACTTAATGTTTTTCACCCATAGTTTTAGTTTTATTTATTTACTACCGAAACAGGTAGACTGTTTTTTTCAGGGACGCGCGAAACAGTTGCCGTTGTCGACAAACGTATTTGAATTAAGCCCACGTGGTCTACAACTGACGCTTTAACAGGTTAGCGCACGTGATCACATTCCTTCACTTTTCTGCGAATAAATTGTAAACACTCTAATTTATCCCGTACGATTTGCATAAGATCATCGAAAGTTGCCACCTCATTCTCGTCCGTCGTTATCACTTCACATCGATCTTTGGGAAAAGAAATGTTATAAAACTTTTATCTGTATCATGTTGCACCACTAAGTAACGATGAGAGCGAAAGATCGACGAATGATCGTGACAAGAAGTGCGTGGGAAAAACTCAGGATGAAAGAACTGAGCCACATTCCGCGCGAAGGAATGTGTTCATGTGCGTTTGACTTTTCCATTTCACGGCTTCAAACCACGTGACCCAAAACGTTCTCGTTTGTCGCTAACGGTAACTGTTTCGTGCGTCTCCGAAAAAACACTCTACCTGTTTCGGTAGTATTTATTTATTTACTTTTTGGGGGTAGTCAATTGAATTCCAACAGCCATCCTAGCTGACAGTTACACTAAACACACCTTATAAATGACGGTCAATATTTATATTTTTTAGCACTATTTGATGCTGTAAAAGCTGGTGAAAGGAAAATAGAAGGTAAGAGAGTTTGATTTAACTCAGTAGAAACAATAATGATGACTTCATATATAGCTTTTCCTTAATAGCAGAATCCTTACTAGATTATTTTTTGAAGATTTTTCATTTTTACACCTCCACCATCTCAAAAGAGTTAATAACGCAACCTCATCTAGCTGGCCTGCAATTGCGCAAATCTTTATTCGGTTGTTGGAAGGTCTTTACATTTTATTGCAGTATTGAGCTTTTTTTCATACGGTATTTAAGTTAAATAAAATACTAATAATGTAAAGGAAGTATATAAAGGAGCCATTAAAGGCTTACATGTGAGTAGGCTTCCCCAACCAAGAAGATTATTGTTCTGGACGTTGCAGCCATGGCCGGAGTAACTAGCATTTGTATTATAATCAGTAAACAACTTATAACCAATGCTCAGTGAGTGGGACGGCCAGTCAGCCTGTTGAGCTGACAGGCAGTTGGTCAGTTTAAAGAGAAATCTTCAGAGACACACATTCGAAGGAATTGTGTAACGAATCATTTAATAACTGAGGCGGTCAGTACAAAATGCAAACTGCAGACTGCAGATCCGGTACCAAATGTAAACTACATAGGTATAAAATGCAGACCACAGGCCACAGTTGTTCTTAAACAAAATTTCAAGCATTCATGGTGTTCTGCCTTCTCAATTTGTGTGCGATCTGTCATATCAGTAAACACGCAATATGATATCGAGTGACATGTCGTCCACTATCTTCGCATTTGGCAACATGGCGGCCTTTTTGGAGATTGGCAAGTCAGCTTGCAGATCAGGTTAGCAGCGGATAAATAACATTTAGCTTGGCCACTTTGTTAAAGACATGATATAATTATCAAGAACCAAGCAAGGAATATTCCACAATAATGCTAATGCTGATGAAAGATGGCGTGGAAAAGGGATTGCGTGACATTTGGTAAGTTATAAATTGCACATGACTTGTTATCAAATATTTGATGAAAAAACAGTCTTTATTCTTAGTCTGCATTTTGTACCTAGTATGCAGTCTCCATTTTGTACCCAGTCTATGGTCTGCAGTCTGCATTTTGTACTGACCAATAATTGAGGCATGTTATCGAACTTGATAAAGGTGAAGACATAAATATTGCTTTCTTGCGCTAAATTTCTAAACCTTTTATCTATTTATTTCAAATCCTCTGCATGAAAATATGCCAACTTGAGATGGCCAACTGATGCATTAACTGATACCTTAAATAATATTTATTGGTAAAATGTTGTCTTTTTAGCTTTATGCATGTTTTCCTGTTTATTTCTGTTATATATTGATAATTATTGTTCTTTTTAAAAGGGATTTGTCTAGCGTGTGGTGATGATAAAGTTTGTGCTCAGCACCCTTTGTTTAAGGGAGGTCTTTGTAAAGAATGTAAGGTAAGTATTCAAAACAAAGCACTTGCTATGCTGATGATAAGACATTTTGTTTGGATAGACATTTAAGTTTCCTTTCCTTTTGTCTTGTAGACATCATTCCTGGAAAATGTCTATCTGTACGATGAGGATGGTTCTCAGGTAGAGCAATGTTTAAAATGCCACAAAAAATCAGAATATGGGAAAGAAATGTTGGTAGATGTCAAAATTAGTAGAAATGTTGCAGGTCAAAATGAAATTCAGGTTAAAATGATATTAACCTAGTTTGATTCTCAATTTCCTTTGTCTTCTAACCATAATTATTCATGATCCATGAATAATTAGGGTTAATAGACAAAGGAATTTCATTTTAACCTGAATTTCATTTTGACCTGCAACAGAAGCACAATCATTCTGATATTAGACAGTCAGCAACACACCTTGAAATATTACTTATGAACAAGGGGTTTTGTATTTTTAAGAAATGTTGGACATGCCAGTCAGTGATCATCTGAAAGTTGTGACTTACAACTTTAAATGCAATTGCTTTATTTGTTTGTGTCTAGATGTATTGCACCATCTGTGGTGATGGAAAAGAGGTTTTTATGTGTGATAAGACTGGGTGCTTCAGGTTAGAAAAATACACATTATATATGCATGTAAAGCAAAAAACATGCCCTCTATAACCAGACTATCTGTAGACTGCCAGACATGCACGGTATGCCTTGGTTGTTAGAGTACCTTTTCATGCAAGAACAAGCACTATCGATCTTATTCTAACTATTTCCATCTCGTCCATGTCAGTTAAAGTAATTAGATATTTCTCAACTGATATCTGATTACCTTGCATAACTTTACATGTTGCTATGATGTTGTGATTTCATTAGATTTGAATGTGTCTGGTTTACAAGTTGCTAATTTAGTTCATGATATGCCATAACTTATAATTCATAATTCCAATTCTTACATATTTGAATCCTTAATGATTTAAGAAAATTAAAATTATTTCACACACCAAAAGGTGTGAAATTCTGGAGGTGCTTTCCTTTTCAAAGTGAACATATAGAATTCTTGCTTAATGGTAGACCTGAGAATTTGGTGATCCCCTAGTAGCTAATATAACTCTGTTCTTGCAGGTCATACTGTAGCCTCTGTATAGGCATGCTATGTGGAAAAACTGCTGTGACAGAAGTGAGTCATGATGCTGATTCTACCTAATAATTTATTATTGTAAACATGACAATACCTTAATAAGCTTGTTCTTGTGTATGTAGAACTGGACAGGAACGTAAAGTGACATCACTTCTTTTCAGAAACCAAATATTTTTAGGAGTTGGGATTTGACTATCCTGAGCATCATTTCACTTTTGGAAAGCCTTGATTATATAAAGATAGGAAACTGTGAGATTTACAGACTTGAGTTGAAAGAAAGAATGACGTTGGACACAAAATGGTGATATTTGCAGTGAGGATTAACAAATGTCTGGTATACAGAGCCATGTTTTTTTTTGTTATTTCAGTACATTAGCATAGTTCAGCTGAAAAAATTGAAGCAACGTATCAGTGAGGGTGAAAAATTTGTTTTCCTATCAAGATAAATTAGTGGATATTTAAGATAACTGCAAACTGATTACACAGTGAAAACAGTTATTAGAAACCAACAGTCTGATATGATTTTGGAGTGTCTACACTTATCAGTGTTTGTTGTTTAGATTGCAGCTTCTGAAAAGTGGGTGTGTTACATGTGTTCAGGAAAGTCACAAGGACTTATCACACCAAGAAGAGACTGGTCAGCTAAGCTACAGGAATTATTCATGAATGACAAAGAACAAGACTTTGTAAGAATTGGATTTTTTGTGACAATTTCATTACATGTTTTGTTTGATGATTATAATTTATGGTTTGGATTTTTTTACAATTTCATATCCCATTAAGTTTCAAACCTAATGGCCCTTGGTACTTTAGAATACAGCAGCCTTTCCCTAATAAATTAATGTACCTTTTGGAGGGCTCTCTTTCCAGGAGGTCACTACTTAATTGGGATAGCTAAAATGTGTACTGTATTTGGGTCTCTCCTAATTGTCCTTTAATTGTTTGAAATACTCTTAACATACTGCACACTCAAATGTAATTGAAATGAAGAGTCAGAGGTTCTTGTGCGAACCAAGTGAAGAGCTTCATTCTGGTTTTCAGACACATTCTGACAATTTAGATTGTTATAAAATGAAATAGAAAAAGGTTGTTGAAAAGAATTTACAGCAAATTGTCTTTGGTATATCCCATTGTAGAAAGCTTAACTATTAAGGTTGCTACGTTTGGGATTTGCTTCCAACAGTTAAATATTATTTTTACTTAAGAGGGGTCACTACTATTCAGTTGTTATTTTCTGAACTACATGTTGGTTGTCACTGCTGAGCATTTGTTGGGCTTGGTTTGTGTATTACCATTTGCAGAAAGCACCACACATTCTCCCTTCAGTTCCTCCAGAGCAACGCAGACCAATCAGAGTGCTGTCATTATTTGATGGGATAGCTTCTGGTTAGTACACTACTTACTTTATTTTAACAGTGTTCCAGCTAACAGCTAACCTATACAGCTGGCTGGTCAGCAACACTGGATAGTTTTAACAAGGAGGAAAGGGATGGATACCTGGCGTGGATCCAGGTTTTTACGATAGGAGGTTCGATGAAGGCGGTGCCCCTGTAGGGAGGTCCTGCGGCATTCTCCCCCGGAAAATGTTGAAATTTCAAATCCTTGGAAAAGTGACTTCCACCATCCTGAGGCAAAGTCAGCATGTTTTAACATCAACAAGAAGCATTCTTCAGGGATTTCTTTCCGCAAAAAGCTGAACCACAGCATCGTAGTCAATGGGCTTTTTGTAGTGAATGTTTATCAGAGCCAAGCCTGACAGCTTAGCTTGGTTACGAACTTTTTGCATTTAAGATTGACTGTATTTATTTGATATTTTTAAAAGTGTTTGACGTTAGCTGTTTTAATGTAGGGGATTCATTCGAACCTCCCGAACTCCCCTCCCCCCTCTAGATCTGCCCCAGAATACCAATGCTTAAAGGAATCGTGCAGTTTAAAGTAATCTTTGTTTGAATTCTGGGTATCCCATATTCAACACAGCTACATGAAGGAAGATCCATTATGTTAGGATATTTTTTTTTAGTAATGCCTATTTGCAAGTCTTCTCAGGCAAATGAAAATAAATTACTCTGAACTTTGCAGAAATGCTATTGCACGTAGTTATATTATGCCTACAGCCAAAGCGGACTCCAATGTCACTAACTTGTTTATTGTTTAACAATGTCAGGATTCCAAGCTTTGAAAGAACTTGGTATTGAAATAGAGGTGTACTGTGCTTCTGAGATCGATGAACAAGCAATGCAGGTTGGTATTGAAAGGTTGTCTAAAATGAAAAGCCACCCCCCCCCCCCCACCCCCACCAAGCACTTTACATGTACAACTTGAAGAAATAAAGCTGGGTCGCTGACATGGAACCAAATCGTGCATGACCGTGTCGATTCAGTGGCAAAATATTTGTGGAAGGAATAAACCAGGCTGATATAACAATTTAGAACCTTTGTACATGCTCATTTATATCTTACAGGTGGCCAAGGTGCATCATGGAACTCAGATCCACCATATTGGTGACATCAAAGGAATCTCTAGAGATAAGGTATCATGTTTGTTTTGTCGTGCTTATGTATAGCTAAACAGCCAGTTTAGTTGTTTAGGTTCAATTCGTTGAATCAATCACTGTGTATTTGGTATTTGTTTTCGGTCCTGTTTTAAACCAAACACAGCTGTAATTCAGCTTAGGCAGCTTCTTTTGTTTTTTTTTTTCTAACAATCGTTGACTTGATTTGCAATGTGCGACCTTGAAACAGGGCCTTAGCCAGAAAAAAATCACGACTGAGGTATTGTTATTTGTTATTTATTTATTTATTTATTTGTTAGCAGTGTTTTATTTTCCCCCATCAAAAGAAAACAAGAAAGCGAAAACAAATGACTTGCCTGTTACTAGGGACCTTAAGCAATGACGACGGCGACGCCAAGGACGACGCCTAGAAAAAAATGAATTTATATTTTACCGTCGAATTTCGCAGATGCCTAGATCTGTTCAGTGCGTCTATCGGTCCCAGAACTTGCTCAAGCTTAATATATAATGCCAGCGTCCAATTCCAAAAGAAAACACGAAAAATAAGCCGCCGTCGCTCACGTTCTCCAAAATACCCAGAACTTGGTCATTTCAGGTTGTCGTTTTGGAGAAGACGGCTAAGAAATGTACAAAGAATTATAACGCACGTGCACAGCTATTGTTTTGCTCATTACATCTTGTTTGTGGCGTTCTCGTTGCCGTTGCCGTCGTGGTTTGCTTAAGGTCCCTAGTTACTAGCTACGTTTATACGGCCCTATGAGTAAAAGGTTACTGTCATTTAAGTTTAGTTATGACAATCCTTAGAAACAGCTTAATCTGGTTTTTAAGGTGGAAGAGCTAGGACCATTTGATTTTGTTTTTGGTGGAAGCCCGTGTAACGACCTCTCCATTGCAAATCCAGGGAGACGCGGAATTTGTGGTGAGTTTTCATAAGTTATGCTACTCGTTCACCAATGTATGGACTGTTGTAAATCTGATATTCAGTTGCAGTACTGTTTTCCTCTACCTTGAACAATCTAGTACCATTGTACATAACTCAACAAAGAGAATTTTTACCTGTATTAGGGCAACGCGATGTCTGTTGAAGCAGAACTAAATAAATCGTGTGTTATTCCAAAACTTGTGCTATTTAAGACTTAAAGGAATAATAATAAAAGATATGTTTGTGGTAGGAAAAGAGAAATTAGGAAAATAAGTTAGCATTTCAATCTGTTGCTTGAGTTTTTCTAAGCGTTGAAAAGAATGGTATTTGAGGTTAACATCCAACCATGTGATTTGTATTGTGACGATGTCGTGAGCTAATGCCTGTTTTTTTTCTTTTTTTTTAGAGGGAACTGGTCGGCTATTTTTTGACTTTTTTAGGCTTCTTCAATTCGCGAGACCCAAATCAGAACTAGAAAGACCTTTCTTTTGGCTTTTTGAAAATGTGGTTGGCATGAGAGCTGAAGATAAAAGCACTATTTCGAGATTTCTAGAGGTATGAAAGAGTTTATGGCCAATTACCTGTTCACACGGAAGGTCTAGCTGCCGTGCAGTTGAACATGATTCAGTTCAAATTGTTATGTTTGCCGACCGCTAAATGTTCCACGTCTTACAGTGTTAGTTTCTTTTGTCTTTTCTCGGAACACGTGGCAGAAACCATGAGATACGTTAATGAAGTGCCTTGACTGTGGCAAGTGTTTTGTGTTATGGACTGCAATTCTTCACGGTGGCCGAATGTTTGCAGTGACGATTGCGTGTAACAACTCGTCACCCATAAAGCTCTTGTTGTGCTGGGATGTGCAAGAATAAACGTTAGTCGGAAACTTGGAGAAAAATCCGACAACAAGCAGCCTATGAACGTAGTGATAAACAATGGAGACGCGTTAAAATCACACATTTCTCTGAGTTCCTCAAATCACATGCAATGGCTCGGTAACCTTTGCTCTGAAAAAGGCCCATCGCTGTACTGACTCGTTCGTTGACTTCACAAACTTGCTATAGCAGTTATTTTTCTTTTATCATCTTGAAGTTGTTTGTTGACCTAAGTGTTTCACTTGTCAGCTATTGCAGCCCGGCAACAGTTTCTTTAGATACTTGGTAACTTTAATTAACAGTGTTTGTTGGTTACAGTGCAATCCTGTGGTTGTAGACGCAAAAGAGATTTCTCCTGCTCACAGAGCACGATACTTCTGGGGAAACCTGCCTGGAATGAACAGGTGATTTTTGCCAAAAAAAAGATGGAAATAAGTATCTTATGATGATACATTGTGGAAGTCAGAGACGTTGTAGCTTAACATTTGACAAACATGTTACGAAATAGACACATGGTCATTTTTGTTAACAGAAATGCACAATGACAGAGAACGACTAACTTCAATCAGTTTCTTTTATTGCCTGCCATAAATGCCTTGTTTTGATCTGATCGAGCAGCCTGGGTTTGAGCTATGGCTGCAGACACTTGGGAAAGTGAGTTTAATCTCACACTGGCTCTCTTCACCCTTGTAGAGTGTGTGCGAGGGGAGGTTACCTACGATGGAGTGGCATCCTAAATATACTCCTAATCACTTTGTGATATGAAAAGCGCCAGCCTAATGAGCTACATAGGTTTATAGTCAGACAGTTAACGACGACTTGTTCCCATAGAAGGATCATAGCATTCATCTTGGAGACACTCCTCATACAGACACTCAGAACGCTCTTATGTGGAGTTACTTCGACTTCTTCAGGTTATGCCGCTGTTAGTGTCATTATTGTATTTAGTTCCTGAGTGAACGCTTCCGAGGTTTCTTCATTTGTTCATATTGCCTGCATATTGTGGAAAAGGGTTAGTGTAGGGTGCAAGTTTGGGCGCGTGCGTAGATTTCTGTTGACGCTTTTTTCCTGAGTTTGATTTCCTTTCTTAGGGTGCGTTCCTTTGAGGTGATCGACGGATGCGGATCAGTGATCCACGATCACACGGATCTTGGTACATTAAAGGAACCGATGAATTAACTCTGGTCACGGATTCATCGGCTTCTTTGATGCAGCATGATCCGAGTGATCTTGGATCACTGATCCTGATCCAGATCACTCCAAAGGAACGCACCTTTAATGTAGCGATATGTTCAGTTCGTATGTTGAGTGTGTAAGATTAATACATTGAGCTTGAACTGTTGATTCCGCAGGCCAACCGCTCCTCTACCAGGTGAC
>OZ026601.1:15442529-15465029 GCA_964020085.1 Micromussa lordhowensis
TGGAGCCATCATGTACAGTATGTGGTGATGAATGAACTGATGCGCAGTTTAGATTTACCTCGTATATATTCGTTCAAGTAAAAACCGTTTTTTTTAGTTTAGTAAGGTTCCCATTGCTTCATAGCCTTGTCACCAAGGATGTTCTTGGCCTGTAGCGACGTTTTCCAGTTTCGGTGTTTCTGACTTGGGTAGAATCACAGCTGGTTTTACGGTTTCTTCACTTTTTGTTTGTTTTGTTGATTCTTGATACCTCTGCAGAAGTTGATCCAGCAATAAGGCTTTTTGATCTTCTGGTAAGGAAGAGTCCATGATTTGTTTCATGCCACATACTCTACATGATGCGACTTTGTCGCAGCGTTGAAGTTTTCATTATGACTATGATTTTCTTAAAGCAAGTTAAAGGGAGTTGTCGTTGAGAGTTAAGTGAACCCAGTTTGGGCCACTAAAAGTGGTAATACTGAAGTTTTCTGTTTAAAGTTCTTACGTTCCATTTTTTTATAAAAGTTTACGTGTACTCTCTTTGTCTTTACGTTAAGTTCTGAATTCTGTGTGGACGCTGGCAAGCTTACTGACCCATTATCTCACGGGGAATGTTTTTTTTTTTTAAGTTATTGAGTTTTCCACTGAATTACCTTTTTTTTTAGCCTTTTCAAATTTGCTCTTTTTATATTTAGCTTAATTTTGTGATGTCGAGTTTTATTGTTATTGTAAGTAGTTGTTTTAATAAATAGACACAGGCTGTTTTTATCCATTTATTGCGTCTTTATTGCTTTAGTGAGACCACTTCTTTTCTTAATTTTCCAATACCATGGCGTAAAGGGTTCATTCATCCAGTCCGTCACAAATTGCTGATAGATTAAAGTCTTAAGCCAGTATTCCCATAGTACTTGCGACTTTCAAATGTATTGTAGTTGGCACATAATTTCTTCTCACGCGTTCATAAAGTACAGTGTAGAATATGGGTACCATCAATTCACCAGCCGTGAATTCCATTCCATCTTCTTTGCAAGTTATTTCTACTGTTCAGCGGGCTGTAGTGTTGATGCACATTTGATCCCAAAGTTCATTTAACAACGTAATTACTTTATCTTCTATTTGTAAGCGCTGTATATGGTTCGTTAAAACGTCCACGTCCAAAGCGAAGAGCTGCTGCTCAATCAAACAGTCCATCTTTGTCAACAGACTTTAAAAATTGTCTTCTTGTGAGCTCTTATATAAAAGACATATAAACAGGCTCCAATCTCAAAACTAGTTTGATATACGTTGTAGACTGGCTTAACAATTCTTTGTCCACCATTTTGAATAATCGTCAGTCTAAAAACTAGTTTGATATACTTTAATAACCGGTTTGACCTGTTCCCAACAAGATATTCCGCCATTTTGAATCATCAAACCCAACCGGTTTCAAAACCAGTCCGACCGGTTTGACCGTACTTTCTGATTGGTTCACAGCCAAGCCTTTGTTCTTTTTCTATATAAGCGCGACATCATCCGGATGGTTGGGCGGTCAGTTAACTCCACTCCTCCACAACACACACATCTCTCCTAAAAACTCATCTAATACTCAATAATAAAACCCTTAAGATTAATACCGACGTTCGAGGTATTTATCTGACTTATTTCTAATTAGTACCGTCACACTTAGGTGAGAAACGGAGAACAATAAAAGCAACCTGATGTGTGCGTTTCTCGCAGTACTGCGAAAAGTTGTTGCTCATTCCTCCGTGATAAGCGCTAGACTTTATCTGTATAAATCCCTGAAACTAGGGATTTATACAGATAAGTCCCTCATTTACTTTAGTTTAATATTCATGAAGTATGTAAGTTAAATAAAGGATGTTGAATATGTGATTCATGAAATAATCAATAATAAAACTCTTGATACAATAACACATGCATGTCTAATTACTGATTCTCCCTCTTAATTCCCCCACATAAACCTACCTGGCCTGCATCTCATTAAACCCCATATACACCTACATGGTCTGCAAATAATTAAATCATGATTCATAGCTCATTAATTCAGTGCGTACAGAAATCAAAATATCACAGATTGGGGATTTATTTGTACCAATCACAGCATTGACTGGGACTCGGCTCAATGTTTGACCTACAGTACAAACTACGGTATTTCTGGAAAGCTGGTACATTAACTTAGAACAAACGCGTGAACACTGTAGTGAATTTTCATGACTGACTTAACAGTTAACATGACTATTTTTTGTTGTATAAACTTACACTAATAACATGCTAAAAGTAGCAAGGAAATAAATTTTTACAAAAAAAAAACCCGAACAATGACTGCTGACAAACTTTATACGAACCATCACGGCTAATCTGACCAATCACTTTCAACGGATCAGATGACACCATCGACTGACAAACACTATTCACTTAACTCTGCGATCAATACGTCAGTCACCAACAGCAGTTCTTTCTAGCTCGGTTAATTACGTGTACATTATTGTAGATATAGGTATGGGTGGAACAGGACACTCCTTCCCTCCCTCCGTCCTTCCATCGATTCTCCATCCGCTGACCACTATATAAAGCGGTGGTAGTCGCTTGCGCCCAAGTCGGAAAAGATGTATTCGCCAAGTAATTTGTTTTTGTGGCAATGTTTCTTATTCGTGGATCATTTCTGCACGGTCGATGGCGTATATTTTTTAGCTTGAAGTTCTCGCCGGTTGTTAAACCAATTCAATGCTGTTCAATGGAAGTAGTGCCCTGTATGATTGATCTGAACGTAAAACCAGGACAAAAGTTGCATTTAAGCTTTAATATATACATTTATAAGGGAAAGACTTCAAGGTTCATCGTCCTCGATTCGATTGTAAAGTCTCAGATGATTTTTCATCGGAAAGCAAACGCTGTGTTTTAGTAATTTTTTAAGCATCGGAAAGGCAAACGCCTTTTGTTTCGTTGAACTTTTTTATATCCGTTAACAAGAAAGGAAAAGTGAACATTAAAAAATAAAATCTTTGGTGTCCCACAGGATTCGTATTCACAACCTCTCGTTTACAAGGAGATCTTCTAATAGTGAAACACATTTAGTAGTTGTATATTGCTCTCGATAAAAACGTTGGGTTGTTGGAACAGCATGCTCATGTAAAAAGAATGAAGGGGGTGAGTTTCTTAAGAAAGTGTGGTGCTGCGTCGGTGGGGAGTGTTACAAAATAATTTGGTCTTATCAGCCGAGTTGATAATGTGAATTGGCCACCGTAAAGAGATTCGAAAGCTGAGCTCTCGAACGTTAGCCCTTCGTAATTTGGAACGACTACGTTCGGACATATGAATGAACTCGCGTTATTTAATTAATACGAAAACTCCATTCTCAGCCTTTCATAAATCATTATCCGAGCTCAGTGGCTCACAGCCAGTTTGATCAGAACTACCCTCACCCGGACGATCACACTATACGAACAAATGTGAACTCTTCCGTGCCAAAGTCAATTGTTCTTCACTTTTTCTGTTGTCTGTTACAAGAAGACTTCAAGACCATTGTTTGTTGAGTCGGCTGGGGTTTGTAAGATTTTCTCAGCGCCTTCTTGTGGGGATTTTAGGGATTTATGGTGGAAGCTCTAGTACCATTTGTCAGGTGACCGAACCAATTTGGATTTTTGAGTAACTTGATGAGCAAAATATCGGTGAAAGTTTGTTCAAAATCAGTGAAATTGCAAACCTCGTTCCCAGAGTGTCTCATCTGCATACGTCATATCCGCTTAGGCTTGATTACCAGCCGCTGCTCGGGAAAGGAGCCCGCGGTCCTCCCCCGAAGGTACTAGGAGAGAGCTGCGGAAATTGAGCCTAATGTTTGCCTTGTCCTCTTATGGGCGGACATTTAAATTAATCCAGGGAAAGATCACGTCTTCATGTGTAATATGAATTAACTTTGAACTTTGTTCATTCTTAGTTCTGTCATTACGTAATCGGGCGAACGGACTTTTAGGCCGGTTGGCTTCGGGCGATCCGCGTGACAAAAAATATGGATTGGACTTGTAAAGGATTTGTAAAACACAGATTTGACAGGCAAACAAAGAAACAATTTAACAGTCAAGCAATTGTCATTTTCAAATTCTTACCGTCAGTGCATATTGTGCAAATCCAATCCAAACAATATGTCCAGTTGTGTTGGTAAGTAGCCTGGAAGCAGGCTCTTGTGCGTTGCGGCAGGAGCGATGTCGCGTTCTTTGTGCGAAGCAAACCGGCGAGGGGCCTGGCACGAGAAATGATAGCGTACGCGGAAGGCATTGTTTTCCGAATACAGCGCATTCGCCCGCGAACGCAACATTCTGATTGGTGAAAAAGGGCGTGTTTAAAACACGAAATGGCGAAATGACGGAATGGCACCTAACAATGTGAGTGACATTTCGTCATTTCGTGTTTTAAACACGCCCGGTGAAAAATGACAGGTCCTATTAATATGATGAGAATCAGTGGCGATCATGGTGTCCGAGAATGAAAGTATGGGATAAGTACTGGAAGCTTTTCGAAAACTTTTCAAATAATCTGATCGATCTAAGACACGAACAGGAAAACGCTGTGAATTGTCTTTCAGAAGGAAGGTGTGTTTTTCGGGTTGTGCCAACTGGATACTGTAAACTTTTTAAATTTCAACTGTTTGCAACAGGTTCTGAGTTCCTGGAGGCTGTTTAGAGCCATTTCGGCGAGTTTTACTTTCTTCCGCCAGAAAGTAAAACTCGCCGAAATGGCTCTAAACAGCCTCCAGGAACTCAGAGACATCAAAAACGCAATGCAAACATAACGTAAGCCACTTTTATTAAATTATTTTCTACACGTAGCATTTAGAGTAATCTTCGAAGTATAGATCGTTTTCACTGTCACGCAATAAAAAATAAATCGAAAACTATCTAGTGGAAAAAGCTAAGAAATTGTGTTGTTATAGAAGATTAAAAAATAAGACACTTCGCCAAGTTTTAGCCCTGTGCGTTTCCCCAAACTTCAGATATTTGGGAAAATGTTTCGCAGAAATTTACAGAGCCCAGTATGAAAACGCCATGTTGGTGTACCTCCATGGTACACCAATATGGCGGCCGGAAAATAGTGTAAACATCTCGAACTTACTTTGGCTTTCTAGGCGACTGAGTAGGGACCTTTAGATCAGAGGACGAGGACGACTACGAGTACGAGTTTTCCGTACTGAGCATGCGCATAAGGTTTGGAGGCCAACATTTTTCGAAGTGCGCGTGCTCAGAACAGGAAACTCGTACTCGTAGTCGTCCTCGTCCTCTGATCTAAAGGTCCCTATTATCACTACTGAAAATCAAGTATTTACGTAAGCACTTTTCCAAATGCTCTAGCTTCTAACAAGGCTCAAAATCATGAGATAAGTATATATTTTTCAACAAATTTGATCGTAGCCTTGTGTCACGCACCTCCATAACCCGGAAATTCAAAACGCTCTGGTTTCCAAAGGAAGCACGCTATTGAGCTGTAAAGTTGTAACAGATATAAATATGTCACCTCTTGTACCTGATGAGGATGAAAACTTTGGTGGATCTTTAGTTTTAGATTTTAGAAAGTGATGACGTCACGTGAAAACGATCTATTCTCATACATTGTCTTATAAACGGCTAAAATTGTAACGTAAGCGCCAGCAGCATTATGTCACATATTAGTCACATTCAACGTCTGGACAGCTCGTCTGGACTCGTCTGGGTTGCCTGTCACCAACGATGAAGGCCTGCTCGCAGGCTAGTTGGTCAGTGGATTGCGCACAAAGTTCAGTGGGTGCGAGTTATACTTTGAACCTCCTTTGAACCAAAAGCATGGGTTCCTATCCAAGTCATGTTGGAAAGTGTGAAATGGCCTCCGAAGCTCTTCACAAGAAGCAGGAATATACAACCAATCTTCCGCGCCATGTTACCGTGTTGATCAAGAACGGGAAAGCGTTTAAGATCCATAGAAAGGTTCTGTCGAAAGCGAGTCCTTTCTTTGAAAAGTTACTGAATAGCGGCATGAAGGAGGCAATAGAAGGAGTCATTCGGCTGGACATGTTAACAGAGTCTGTTGCGAAACATATTCTGCAGTTTATTTACACGGGCAGAGTTCAAATATCAACTTTAGCGGATGCCGAGGATCTCATGGTAGCAGCTGACTACCTGTTTCTTACGGAACTAAAAACTGTCGCAAGAAGTTTTCTGATCCAGAACTTGTCTTTTCCAAACTGCATTTCCGTGTACCATTTTGCCGAGAGCTATCAGTTCAACGAACTTGGCGAGGCGACAAGAAAATTCATACTTGCGCACTTGAAAGCGGTCGCCCAGACCGACGACTTTTTGAATTTGTCAGCTCAGGAAGTTGAAAAGTGGATATCGAGTGACGAGATCGAGATTAACGCAGAAGGAGATATTTTTAAGATCATAACAATGTGGGTTGGTCAAAACAGGGATGAGAGAAAGAGAAACTTTGAGGAATTATTCCGCCACATGCGACTGTCCTTTGTATCACGTGAGTACTTGTTGAGTGATATCAGAACAAACGATCTTGTCGGAGACAATGAAGATTGCGTGAATCGCGTGACGAGTGCGCTGCGTTTAATAGAACAACCATCTGAACTAACTGCATGGCCACAGGAGCCAAGAAAAGCACAAGAATCCCAGGGTGTTCTTATATGTGGGTGTCGGATGACCCTTTGTTACATCCCAGACAGTAATGAGTGGTACAGGCTTTCAGACCCAGGCATGACTGGTAAACATCTTGTGTCATGCCGAGGAAGACCTGTGAATTTTACCACCAATCTAAAGTCGTGTGAATGGTATGATGCTATCTTCAGTCGCTGGATTCCATTTAATTTCTCAAATATACCTGAAAACTCGTTAACAGCAAATACTTTTACAACTGGGTTACTGACAGTGATTGAGAAGATATTTGTTTTTCAAGGAGATGTCTGTGCCATAATGGTCATAGACAATATTCGCACAAGAACAATAGAAACTGCTCTTTATCGATACAACATTGATTCCAATATCTGGCAATGGGTTCCTCTCCCCCATCTTGGTCAAGTAGCAGATATTTGTTTTGTTTCCAGTGCCAAGTACATATATGCCTTGGGTGGGTGTATTAAATATCCTACGGATAGAAACCGAGCTGATGCTTCAAGATATGACATGATTACAGGGGCTTGGGAGGAAATAGCACACATGAGAGAGGCTAGGCGATTAGCGTGTGGTGCAGCAGCTCATGGGAATATTTTCATTGTGGGTGGTTACAGTCCTAATCCTATTCATGTACTGGCAAGTGAAATCTACAATGTACAGTGTGAAATGTACAATGTAAAAACAAATGTATGGTGTTTGATAGCCAACTCCACACTCCCTGTCTGGCGAGGTAGTATTATGCTTCATGGAACAGACTTGTATTTGTTAGGTGCAAGCAAATTTCAGCCTCACATTCTTACTGTTGAATACTATGACATTGAAAACAATACATGGAGTGTGAAGACAAATGTATTAATGCAGCAGTGTCATGAAAGAATGCAGCACTCATCCATCACAGCATGCTCTGTGCGACTATTCAGAGGAGTGCTGGGTTAAATTCAACCACTTCAGAATCAATGCTAGAAGGTTTAATTTCAGAGAATAGTCATTATTTTCAACTCTAGACTTGTTCTTTGTATTCCATAATTTGTATATTTTATATCTTAACATACACTTTATGTAAACTCATTCAAACTATAGTTCGTGACTTATTTAACTTGAGCAAGGCTGTTGATTAAAGTTCTATCATTCTTCAAGGTGTTCACGTCATTGTACTCAAATGGAAAAGTGTTGTGTTCTCTGTGGAATCACAGCATGAAATTTTTACTAGCTGCCTTTGTTTTCCTTTATATGGAATGGAATGCTATGTAAGAACTGGACCAAAAAAATGGATGTGAAAAAATTGGGAGCATGGTACCAGTATGAGGGAGAGTATAAAAACAAGTGTTTTTAGGCAGTGGTGTACATATATCCTGCAAATTTCTTGGAGTATGCATGAAAGAGAAAGTTTAAAAGAAAGAAAAGTTGGGCTAACTTTTGGAAGTTTGCTAACCTATATTGTGATGCGACCTTCCAACATCCTATACATATACTGGGATAGACTGTTTTCGATATTTTCAAAATTCAGCTTGGCAGTGAGGCTTACAGCAACAAAGGAAATTGAATGACCATGTTTATTCATTTCTTTTGTTAGTGTCCTCTAGGCCTCACTATCAACCTGAATTTTAATATATCAAAAGTGGTCTATTGTATTGATACCATGGCATAGAAAACAGCCAAGAATACAGGAATAGCATTGTACATTTGACAGTACATGTACTACATCCAACCTTCCTATCATGAGCCATGCGCATGTGCCATGATTGTGTTAGCCACTGTGTTTTCCATGGCATGGTATAAAATGGGTATACCACGAAATATCTGACTTGTCACTTGTATTTCCCTGGTATCAGACACTCAACTAAAGGCTTGTGTGTATATTGTGGGCTCGAAAATTGCATTTCCCGTTTTCCAGGAAACAGTTTCATAAATCAAGACATGGTAAAATGTTGAGTATTTAGAAACTTGTGCTCATTATGTTAAAGTGCCTATGAAGTAAAAAATAATTGCTGCTGATTTGAAAGGATTTTCAGTGTAAAGTAGAATGGCGTTTTCCTTTTTGGAATACCTTTTTTTGTTTTTGAGATATTCACGTTTTTGTATTATGAGTGATGACGTCATAGGTGGTTCCACTAAAACAGTTCAACACTCAATCAAGCATATCTCTAGAAATATTAAAGCGGTGGCCTTCAAACTTGGCACCAGAAATGTACATCATAAAAAAAACAAAACGAGACCCATTGTGCCGTTGCCATGACAACAGTTATGCCGCTGGTCCTGTTTTAATTAAAACTAAAATTCTCAGATTTTATCTTAAACAACGATCATCTACTCTCAACAATCTAATGGGGAGAGTTAAGACAATACGGGAACCATGTGTGTTCCGAGCAAGACCCTCTGTCCCTTTTCAAAGGGTTGCAAATGGGCATATTTGGTTTTTCACAGAGAGAGACTGGAGCCAAGAGTGTTGCCATGGTAACAAAATGGTAGGTGTCATTCTGTTCCTTTTGTGATGTATATTTCTGGTGCCAAGTTTGAAGAACACTGCTCCAATATTCCTGGAGATATTAACGATTCAGTGTTGTACTTTTCAAGTCAAACGATTTATGACGTCATCACTTTCCTCATTTGCATAATACAAAAACGTAAAACGTAAAAAAGATATTTCAAAAAGGAAAACGCCATTCTTCTTTACTTTGAAAAGCCTTTCAAATAAGCAACAATAATTTTTTACTTCATAGGCACTTTAACATTTAGGATAATTGATAGTAGGTTTAATGGGAAAGACTATAGACAATCAAACCAGCTGACTGAATTATTAAATAAATTTTTGCTAATCAATTTAATTTGTTAAATGATGTATTTTCATTGGGTTTCCGGAGGTACGCACATGTATACCTACCTGCTTATTTGGCAAGGCCTTCCAAGGGGTACAAGGGACAATTGACATGACCCTGAAAACCAGCGACACAGGAATTGCTAAACAGCAACTAGTGAATTGAATGTGCGCTAAAATTCGACAGCAACACAGGAACCACTAGAAAAGACAGCGACATTGGCTCTTTTGGACTTTTTGCCTATTTAGAAATAATTGTATTGTCTGTAAATGTCAGAAACTTGTGTGCTTTTCCAGTGAATAAAATAATCAACCTTGTAGCGACAATGACATATGACGTCATGCAGCAAAATGACAGCGACATTTGCTTTTTGCTCGTTAGGCGACATTGGTACATGAAATGATGCGACATGGCTATCCCCTTGGAAGGCCTCTATGGTTGTTTCACCCTTGGTTAGGTGTTTTCCAGATCTCCTTTTCACTTCTGGCTTGACAATTTTTGAGGTTTGGCAGAGGCTACTTGTGTGGTGAAGGGAATAGATTGGTTACGTTGTCATATTTCGTTTTAGTTCACCAAGGTACAGACTCTAACCACCAATGCCAATTCTATGCTACAAACCAAGAAAGGATTATTCCCAGTTCAGTTTACAGCAAGTGATGGGCAACAGAAGGATGACATTCTTTGGATTACAGAGATGGAGAGGTAACAACGTGGTACACAATTTTTTGTAAAAATTGGCAAGTTTGGGACACCACAGTTTTTGAAATATAGTTTGAAACAGATTCTTATGAAACTTCACATATCTACTAAATTTGGCATGGTAAATTGATCTTTGGAGGTATTTTTTGTTTATAGGTAAAAATAATACAAAGAATTGTTGATATTGCACGACATATCTGTTAAAAGGTCCATTGAGAGCAAACCACCAGTGTCACCTTGCAAGTTGGTAAAGACTTGTTGTCATTTACCCCTCATTCAGGGAATAATCATTGCTGCTTTACTTGTAGGCTGTTTGGTCTGCCTTCTCATTACACTGATGTCAGCAACATGGGCCGGTCTCAGAGACAGCGACTGCTAGGAAAATCGTGGAGTGTTCCCGTAATAAGACACCTCCTGTCCCCCCTTAAGGGTTACTATAAATGTGACGCATGAAATGCAATGACAAAGATCTTGGAAAGTATCATTTGTTATGTCAAAATGGCTTAGACTGTAGTAATGCTTGTCAGACAGCAGTATATCAGTTGTTCCATGCACCTTGTGTTAGATATGTTAGCGTTTTAAAATTTCTAAACAGATTTTTATTCAGGGTTGTGTTTCGGTTGAAGAAAGTTTGCCTTTTTCAGTTTCCGAGATCAACATGTAACGAAAAGAAAGAAGGTGCACCTAATCTCTCCTGTTTTCGTTTTTCTTGATTTCGCACACCTGCTCATTACAGCTTGAGCAGGATGATTCGTTTACGTTCTCTCAGTTTTGAGGCATTATGCAACGTCATGTGACAAGAATAATAACATTTCATAATGAATGCTGTTGTTCACTTGAGAGATGTGATGTAAATGATCAGTGAAGCTGATTTCTTTACAAAACAGTTCTCTTGCTTAATCAGATTGATTTGCTGAATTGAGTGCCCTTTTGAGTCAGTACAGTATGTTGTTGTTGCTAATACTCAATATGTTGATATAAACTGTTTTGGCTGTGGTGTGAAGAGGATAAAATAAAAGTCATGGTTACTTTAAGTTTGTTTTCTTGTTGTTGTTTTAACCTTTCCCTGTGCCTGTGAGCACCTCCTGAGCACTACATTAAATTTGTCATGCAGGAATATATACAAGACAAAACTTTACTTAAATAAATCAACGATAGATTGTCACTGGCTACTGCCTTCAGTTGGCAGATACTCTTTAGGCTCCTCACACATTTTTCAAGGTGGCAAGGGTTCAACAATAAGCTGGTTAATGTTCCATCTTGTACTTAGTGATAAGGCCTTGATGTAGGAGCAAAGCTAGAGTTGACTTTGTTATGACACCAACCTTGCTACTTTTCTAGTTTTTAATCTCTAGATATCATAACAGGGTCAAACCAAACCTTGCTTTCTTTCAGAGGCTTGGTTACATTTCAGAGGACTGAAACATGGTCTATATTACCAAGAATATCCTGCAAGAATGTTGGTAGATAACATAATGCATGGAGAACCCCACTAAAATATTATGGAAAAAGCATGTTGCTCAAAAATAATTCAAAAATTGGTCCGCAATCTTCAAGGTTAATATCAGTAAATTTCCTTTGCAGAGTTTCAGAATGAGAGAGATGACCTGGTTATTTAGTCCCATCGACTGTGCAGTTTTACTTATGTACTATTTGAGCTGCCAATCTGATTATCGTCAAAACAGTTTGGTTCATGATACCGAGAAATAACATGTGTTCATTGTGCAGTTCCAGAAAATATCCATACTCCCCCACAAAAGGGATTGAAATTTCCTGGGGGGTCGGGGTGAGGGGTTCTGTAAGACCAAAAAATTTAAAGAAATGTATGAAGCTTAATCGGAATTTCCACAGGGGTGGGGGATGTTAGAAAAAAATCCCTTCAGTGGGGAAGGTACTGTATGGATGTTTTCTGGAACTACACATTATCTGGATGACCACCATTTCACCACTTATTTCTGTAAGGACAAATTCCAGTTAGACTGTACTGTATTCTTCGTTTTCCTATTAACTGATCCTAGTCTAGCTTTTTTTTAACCTGCTTTGTTCTGGTGATGTGATCTGTCAGTTGTGTTCTTGTTCTTAATACCCCAGGTTTGACTCACCCAACAGGAACGACTTCAGAACTTTGGAGGTAAAAATATTTTCCCCAAAGTGCAGTTAGTAAGGCAATCATAACTGTCCATGTAATGCTTGCAGATATTAAACCACAAAGGGACCAGAACCATAGACACAATAAGACATCCAAGACATCAGTTATTTACAGTGGTAAATCTATAAGTTGTAGATCCTATAGATCCTGCTCTTTCTCTGCTGATTTCCTTGCTCTGACTAATTGAATTTGTTACAGGCCAGGGCTCTTCACATTTATGACACTCATCACAATCCAAGGGTATTTTTATGTTCATTATTACCTAGTTTTCTTTTCTTGTGCCAAATTTGCCAAACACAAGAACTGCCAGTGTACAGCATGTCAATCATTGTGAAAATACCCCCACCCGGGCCAGAGAAGTGGCAGGAGTAATTCAGAGACTTTAAGGTGATTCCTCTGTATTGCATCAAGCATCCCTACTGCGTACAATTTTCGCATCATTTACGTGTGCACATACACTGTAGCATGTGTTAGTACAAAACATAAGAGATTTCCCTGAAGCTAAGCTTGACAGCGGAATAAATGCTAGTTTTCTCTTAAACGAGCACAGTGACCCCCACTTTTCAATGCATGAATTTAAATTACACAAGGTTATCTGCAATATTCCTCGACCTGAAGAAAAGTTTAAACTTCTGCTTCAAAAAATGAAAAGAACACGTCTTGAGGTACATGTGCTGGGTACATGTACATGTATGTGCCCATACAGTGAATGTTTAAGTTTGTAGTATAATCGTAACTCCTGTTTAACTAACATGGTTTAAAATGTACATTCAGGGTCTATTTTATTTAACTTCTCTACTAAATAATCCAATAAGTGCTTCTCTTAGAATTTATTTAACTAAGGTTAAGTAATGACAACCTTGCTGGTCACGAAATTGCTATAAAGGCCATCACTGTTGTGCCAAAACAAGTATGGTGACCACTTTTTTATTGCCTTTTCTTTCTTTTTAAGTGAAATCACTTGAAACCAGCTCAGTTACAATCTCCCTGGAGAAACTGAACACCTGAACACCAGTAACGTAACAGAAGCTAGGCTGTTGAATGTGCTAACCACAGGTCATTTCAGGTCATTACAGAAAGCTATTGATCATTTCCAGGAAAAAAAAACACCATGATAATGGCATGGAAAGTAACTTCCTCTAGGAAACAAATTCTCCAGAAAACAGTACAATTTTTATATCAGTCCACATGCAGTTTTGTGGCAGATACATTGACCTGATTCATTGAATTCTAAATACTTATAGCTAATTACAAGAGCAATCTTTGGAGAGCTTTACCAGAAGGTATAACCCCCACCGGTACCACCACTGAACCAATCAGCTTGCCTCTGCTGTACATTGGTAGGCTGACCCTGAGATGCCATTACTTGAGCTGCATTGGGAGCATATCCTGGGGGAGGGGGCTGCAAAAATATAAAAACAATTCTTTTTCAATTTTTAACCAAAAAACTAAGCACAAGTCAAGTTATATCTACTTGTTCAAAGATGCTGCTGAGCTCTAGTCTGATGAGGTCCAGAGAAGTCAAAGCAGTTGCTTGCACCATGTCCATCTTTTGTTTTCTCAGTTTCTCCTTTCAATTGATTTTGCAAAATACACTTTAAGACCTTCTGACCCTTTCAGCATCCAAAAAGGTACCAGTCCGTACATACAAGGATTTGACTTGGAGAACTTTGATAGAAAGCTTGTCCATTTTATTAGGCTTGCCCCAACAATTCTCCATTTCCTGTTCTATCTGTGATGGGCTCTACTAACAATGAAAATTCAAGCTAGAAGAACAAAATTAAAATATGTTTTTTGGTCTTTGGTCTTACCGGAACATTAACTGTTGCTCCAGCTCCAAATCTGGCACCAGGATCAAATGAACCCTGGACGGGTGGTTGTGGGGGAGCCTGTGCAGGATACTGGCCCACAGGGTACTGTTGTCTGGGGTAGTACCCTCCAGGAGCCATACCAGGGTAATACTGCATGTTTGGAACTTGTTGTGGCTTCATATAAAAGAAAACATTGTACTTTATTTTTTTGTGAACAAAGTAATGTTAATGATGTGATGTATTTAGCACCCTCCTCCTACCAAATTTGCTGGTATCTTTATTATAAGCACGACTATTGTTATAACTGCCTCCTACTCTAACACTTAACAATATGCTCCTAACTTCCAATATAAGTCTCAGACGAAGAAATAACTTCAGCAGTACGCATCCTGTTTGCAATAACTGCCCAAATTTAAGCTAAAAACATTTAATAAGCACCCCAAGCGCTTAACTGAATTTTTAGACAGTTCAGCGAGAATCATAGTGAAGTTAAGTGAAATTGTTAAGTTCAAGAGGGATTAAAAAGCCTTCATGTTAATCCCCGCCTTAAGAAGAAGATTTTAAGGTACTTCAAACTGCAGCTACTGTCAAGGTAATACTGTAGATGTGAAGACAATCACAAGTTTAAGTCTGTTGAGATTAGAAATGAAAACAGCATTTTCATGGCATTATAGGACGAAAATAAGCTTAGCGTCAAAACAAGGCTATGCCTCATGGGAGTCTAAGAAATGCCTTCCACAAGGGAAGCAAAGCGCTTTTCACCTCTATTTAAAGTTAGTTGCATCAAAGACATGTTAGAGGCTCCTTGTGCGGGTGGACCAGTAAGAGTGGGACTCTTCAGAGATGCTGCTTCCATTAACTCTACTCCATGAAGAGGGTAGTGTGGAGCAGAGAACAGGAGCATTTTGCGTGAATTATTTTCATTTTTTTTCGGTGGCTCAAAAAGGGACCAAAACGTTTTCTTAGATATGGTGAAGAAACATCAATCACGTTCGATTGCACTCGTGAAGAGAAAATAAATTTTGAAGGCTTCACTGAAAATGGTGCCTAGGGCTATAGCAAGCAGCCACAGCCTTTCGAGGTTTGATTTTATAGCATTGACGCCAGCAGTTCCTGCTCTTTCACAAAACACAGTTTGATTTTCAAACAAGCGTGCAATAAACTATAGTTTTTACATTTGACTCTTGTTTTCTGTGCTTACTACAGGCTTTAATTGGAAATAACCTTATTTTGCACCTAACCCAGTGAACAAATTATCTAGAATCATGTGACAGACTTTAAAATGCTATGATTTTTTTACTTCATTGCACCACAACACTATTGGCCTTTGATGAACCCCAAATTTCAGGATTCATTTCTCTTAAATACTTTCCAATGTAGAAATGTTGGCGTGAAGTCAGTAGGTACAAAAGTAGACCTTTGAGAAAAATGGATTCAGCATTTAACAAGCCAAACATTGCAGGGGAGGGGTGCAGATTGGATCTCCGAGAAGAGGGGTGTAATGGTTGTTCACATTTGTAAAAAGTTTCTGCAATTGTTGGAAATGTTCCTTTTCATAAGGGAAATGAAAAAGCCTGTGATGGTAAATCAAGCAAAGCTTTTCCCAAGTAATTATACCAATCGAGTTGTGTGTCTCTTTACAGCCTTACTACAAAGTATTGCTCATATATGTTAAAATTAATCTATATTTTTGTTCATGTTCTTACTGCAAACAACCATTGCTATGGCCGTTGCTAGGTAAAAAACCACATACCACTCTGTACTTTCCTTAAATTTAGCACTTACCTAGAGGTAAATTCAGCAAGATCGATTCAAAATACTTTTTACAGGTGTTCAAGGGCTTTAAATCTAATATTTTTTCTCATTTTTTCTCAACGTCATCATTTTTTTTAACTAGTGAGCCACCTCATAATGCACATTTTAGCTTGTGTATCCATATCAGATGAATATATCTGGCACTAAAAAATTGATTTAAACGTCAAGAAATATCAGAAATTGTCAGCCTTTAAAAGGGGGGGGGGGGGGGGGGGGGACTGTAACATGAATTTTAAGTGAAATTTTAGGAAGTTTAAAGAGAGATTAAAAGGAAAAAAGTTTTTGAACACTACCAGATACTTGAATGCCCCCGAAAGGGAACCCCTGTTTGGTGTACGTCTACTAATTTCTAACTTCAAATTCTAACTTTGAAACAACATCAAATCTTCAAAATTTCCTATTTCTATAAATTTCACTTATCCTAACTATTTATTCCCAAATATACCCAAATATACCCAAAACGTAGATATTTGAAATGAGCGAGAGATTTTGGACTGCTTAAAACGTGAAAGAGATTTCAAACAGAGTGATTCCACCTGAGTGGAGGGATGTGTGAGAGAGAGAGTAACACTTATTTTTAAATCAGGAGCAAGGAACGATGAGAATAATTAGCAAGCTTAAACAAAGGCGTTTTTGAGCAATGTATGGCAACCGGAAGTGGACGTCTCCAGTAAATCAGTAATTTTAAAGTAAATCGTCTCTATAAGAGTTAAGACACTTAGTATTACAAATGCAGTAGTGCCAAGGCAAGTAAAAAGAGAAAACACCTCATTTCAGGTTGCCGTACCTCATTCAAAAACGCCTTTGTTTAAACTCCCTATTATTGGCCGATCACAGTCCTTTGCCTAGTATCAAAGGTCATGGAGCATGCTAACTGTACATGATTTACTGAAGACATAAATGATCATCACAGTTATATACACAGGGGTTTCAATACATTTTTACACAAGTGGGTACATGAATAATAGGCGGGTATTTTTTCTGAAGGCCCAAAGGGCCTTAGAGCTTAGGGGGCTCCGAGGGTATGCCCATGTCCCCGGAAAATTTTTGAAATTCTAGACTCCCATAGATGCTTTTTCCTGCATTTTCAGGTCTATTTTTGTTGCTTTGTTGTTTTTGTAGACCAATACAGTACACTTCAGATCACATGTATCATTACAAAAATGATCTATGATCAATACACAATATATTGGCGCAAAAACAAAGCAAAATTTTAACATTTGAACGATATAATCACAGAAGGTTTTCCTTTCAATATCAACTAACCCTGGGAGAAATCATTCTCATTTGATCTCTTTTGTTTTGACACTGGCGTGAAATATGCAAACCTTGCCTTTTGGCTGCCATTAGTGTTCATATTCTGTCCCAGTTCCCCTCGATTTCAATTGAGATGCCTTGCACATTTTTGTTCACATAACTTCGGAAGCGATGTTTATTACATGTTTTGCAGAATTTGCTTCACTTTTCGTGGGCCAGAAGGCTTGGAAGATCCAAAAATGTCTTTTCTTTTCCATTTCCTTTTGTTTTCCTATGACATTAAACCTATTTTTCCAACTTTTTTGGGAAGAATTCCAAGCTGGGATGAAATTATCTGGTCTCCCTTGACATTGGCTCATTACAAGCGGTTAGATCTACCCACTACCCGGCTACTATTGAAACCCATGATTATACACAACTTAAGTAGCTGTGAAATTAAAGCCTGGAAAAAAATTCAGGCCTGAATGGGATCCAAACCCATGACTTCTGTGATACCGGTGTATTCAGCTACACAGAAAGGTCTTAGAAAGGGTAGCCAAATTGAGATATTTGGGTGCTCTATTAAACAAAACACTAATCTTTCTCTGGTGTATTTTACATTGCACTTTGATCTAACTATAGTATAGTTATGTACCAGCCACATTTTCTTAGATAAAGTACGAGGTGTTTGTCATGTGGATTTTCATAACTTCAACAAACGACCCGACAATTTGACCTAACCCCATTACCTCAGGTCTTTGGAAGACGTTTTAGATGAAGAGTTCCAACGTTCAACTCAGTGGATCGATAACCTCAATGCCAAGTCTTATCTTACATTCAAAATCAGAAGAATTTAAGCACAATTAACATGGAGTGACCTCTATGAAAATAAGAGAGTTCATTATTAATCAGGCTGTTTCGCATTCTCCTATACCTATGCTGGTAACTTACATTGTACATGGTACTTGGTGCTGGTTGTGGTGCTGCCTCGCTGTATGGGGGAGGAGGGACCCCATACACTTGTCCTGGAGCACCATACTGTCCTGCAGGCTGGTATTGCATCTGCTGTGGCTGAGTCGGATAGCCTGGTGATGGCTGCTGTGTTGGGTATTGTCCCACTTGTTTGGGATAGGAACCTGGGTAATGAAACATACAGTTACTATTGAACTTGTTCTAGAAGGTTTCAAACACGTGGATACAGTTTCTTGTAAACAACTATTGTGGACTGTTTATAAGATTTGACTGGGGTAAAGTGGGGTAATGTACAGTAATGCCACCGAGGCCTTCAAACTCTGACGACATTTAAGATAAAATCCCTTCATTTTACTACCCTGTTTAAGGTGACCTACTACAGCCTTGAGGACCTACCCTGCAAGCAGTTGGTATCTCCTGTGCCACACAACAGCTTATTTGCGAGCACAGTGACCTATCTTTTTTATTGTATTTTTCGAAACAGCGATAAAAGAAATCTCTGAGAATACGTAGCTACATTGTAGCTCAAGCACGAACGAAACAGGAAAAAGTAAACAGAGGGTTTTTTCTATTTCTAAGCTTAGAACAAAACATATTATAAATCGTGCTACTTTAAATAGAATCAACTTTCATTGTACATTTTTCTGTCTAACCTGGCGGAGCCTTGGACATTGTGCTTTTTAACTTCGCAAATTGGCAACGAGAAAACAATCAAATCTCACAAACCAAGGTCTAAAAACTGAGAGGACTGGGAGAGAACTGCTTGGACCCCCCGCGAGCACATGGGCATTTTGTTTGCGCATGCGCGAGATGAATGGAATAATTTGAGTTCGGCGCCATTTCTTGTTTTTGAACGCGCTGCGGTGGGTTTTTAAACGGGTGATCTACGTTGCGAGAAAGATCTTGTCAAGAGAAATGAAAGATTGTAACAAGTTTACACACATTTCTAACACTGTGGATATTCACAGTGTCTGTCGGGACTTTAGATGAAGATATATTAATGATCAAAGTGCGAACATAGCGAGATAAAGGTCCAAAGAAGTGGAGTTTGGAATTTGATTTAACGAAGATCAAGATGTTTACTGGAGAAGACAAGCGATGAAGGTTAGTCTTGAGGTGTTGAAGCTTTATTGTTTTGAATCATGGGGTTGTATATTGAGAAGATCGTCAGATACGCGATCCTGTATGATAGGGAAATTTTGAGTTTGAGCTGATTTTCCCTCAACTTTGAAGTAAATTTTCAACATATTTCCGGCGGCCCCCAAGCTTTAAATTACTTCAAACAACATGTCTCTTCTTCTTCTCCTCAGCCGCTGGGGACTCTAGGCTTTAAAAAATGCGCAGTTTGCAGGATTAGAATTCTTTTACAACGGGTTTCGACAAATTTTTATTCGGGATGTTTTGGTAGTTTTTCTGAGTCGTGGATCACGAAGGTCTTTCGTCTTGTTGCTCTCCAAATCTGTTATGCAGGGTATGTAGTTGTCTATTTTTTACACTGTTAAAGTTTCGTTTTAATACACGTGGACTTTTGCTATTTTTCTCCCTGTTTTTTGTAGGTATTTTTATAATCGCCTTTTTTGTCTCCAAGGGCTAACTTGAGTAGAAACTTTGGTTAAAATTCTTTATTTCACTGGCCCCCAAGTCCCAAAGCACTTTCAGTGCATTGTTTGTTTACTTGTCGTTTGCTCTATCCAGTTTATTTCTCCTACAAAAATGCGTGGTGTTATTTTAAGAAGAAAAACTGGTACCGTTTCTGTCGAAATTTTCACATTTCATGTACATTTAGCTTTCGAACGGCACACGGGAACCGAATGACGTGAGCTTAAATGTGCAGCGTTTAGTTTGTTAGAATTCCTCTGCCTTTCGAGCTCATTTTTTTTTTGCAACAATGTAACAAAATGTACAAAATAGCTTCCAAAAGACTATTGTTTTGCTGTTATTTACCATGTTCTAAAGATTCAGAGAAAGACAGTTGTTCAAACAAAATTAGAACAACACGTTATAACTGTTTTTCTATTATTTGCTTTTCTATTATTTGCTGCACATGCAGGCATTGAAAAAATTGGGAGTTTCATTACAAACACAATAGACTGATAAAGCAGATAATGTCTTCTTTACAATTCTTGTCAATGTTTAGGGATTTGTAATGTACTAGCCCTTGCAACAACTCCATGTTCTCTACAGTATGGTTATCAAATATTCATGTTGGAACGTAAATGCAGTTGTGATAACTAATCATCATCCTTTCACATACATGTAATTAGTATTACATGTACACTGTTAGCCTGTGAATGAAATATGCTATTGCTCTAAATAACTCTGCAGTATGACAGAAATATATTCCAGGTTGTGTAATCAGGTAAATCTAATTAAGAATGAAAATTAATAGTTATTCACCATTTCACAGATAAATTAAGATACAAAATGAAAATGTTGTAAATGGGATTAACAATTTCATTTCAAATTTTCAATGAAAGGGCAATTAAAGTAATTTACCTATATACACCTTCACTGTTAACTGTAGCACAAAATAAAATATTGTTGAATATCACTGGGTAGCAAGTCTTTCCAGTAACTCAACCCTCTAATAGAACTGGAAAAGTTCATTAGTTTAGCATTTACAGTAGATGTGAAGATGAAGACAAGAGGATGGGGAGGGGTTTACTGTACTAAATAAAGCCCACAACTGTACTATTTCTGACTTCTAATGAAATCTTGTTTACATTATCTATTTCAGACCTTAACCTGCCACATTTGAGCCTTCAAGTGAGCCCCCTTGTCTTGCATAACCATCCTTCCATGAAGATATTGTGATGAAGTTGCTATTATTTCCAGCTGAGTTTGTTGCAACAATGCTACTTTGGAGACCATGTGTGTGGCTTTCAAAGAGACAAATCCTTGTTTGGTCGAAGCTTAAGACTAGCAACTTGACTGGTGGAACAATCAATACTGCATGAAATGTTGTTTGTTAATTGGCCTGTAATAAGAACCTACCTATCAGACCACATGCCAATTATCTTAGCAGAATAAATATGAAAACTTAAATCACAAAAATTGTATTAGTTTTTTGTTGTTGTTGTTTTTTTAATTTTGTTTTTGTCTGCAGCTGAAATTATCAACAGCAAATTGATGTACATGTATGTTTTGTTGATATGCTTACCCGTTGGAGGAGGGGGTAAAACTGGCCAGGAATTTCCTTCCATTTTGGAATAGTAATCTGCACTGCTAAGGCTGAAAAAATGAGAGAATCCTAGGAGCACAAAGCTCAGTCCAGAGGCAAAAAGCCCAACTTGTGAACTTTAAGGGATGCAGCTGAAAACGATGCTGTGTCATTTCACAGTACCCAAAACACATGGTGCATCTTTTGAGGTATGGTTTCACAAGAATGAGGCACTTAAATTTTAATAGCTTTGTTGAAACTTCCTTTTCAAGGTGTGTTTGTTTAGTGTTTGACTACTGCCAATTTGACTGTAGCCTCCATATCAAATGTTTAATACTTTCACAGATGAAATTAATCATTACAGTTAACTTGCTCACTGATGAAATCCTTAATTTTTCTTCCATCTCTAAAGCTCCCCATGGGTTTAAATACATATCTCTAGTTCTACTACATTATGATTTTTCTTAGCTCGACATTGAAGTTTTCTGTGCCGTGGGTATTAAATCGCCGTCGCTGGTCATGTCAATAAACTTGTGCGAAATTTTATTTTCCGATTGACACAATTGCTCGAGGATTATTGCGTTAGTAGTTGAAGCGATAAAAAACGTTTATAGCGCACGAAAAGCCTCGAATATTTCAGTAGTTGAGGCAGCTCTAGAATGATAAAATAACTTTTGATTACGTCTGTGCTGAACAGACCTTCCGCAACGCATCCTTCAGTTCACAAATATTCCTTGATCCGATCCGTGTTCTAACAATATTCCAAAACAATACTAGAAGCGGTTGTAAAAGCCTTGATCTTCTGAAACGGACTTGGTTGGAACTTTCTACAAGACTTCAAAAAACCATTTGGTTGATTTTCTGACGCTTTCACTCAAGTTACAAAGGGAAAAAAGAAAAAGACTACTTCCATTACCGACAAATTTGTCGCAACTATCGCCATTTTGCTTACACGCAAAGTAGGCGCATACCAGCGGTTACTCACATTAAAATACTTTTTGTGGAGCATGCGCAAACAAAATGCCTCTCTGCTCCCCCCGCGCAGTTCCCCAAGCACATCATTGTTTTGAATCCGGGACATCGTCCTCAAGCTGGAAAAGTCCGGACGCTCACTAGTGCTAAGAGTAAACGAGTAAACACTTTGAAATTCTTTGTCCCTCAACCGTAAGCCTCTTTTGTCACAAATAGTGTCCTTGAACAAGGCGGTGGAAGGCTTAACATG
>OZ026601.1:15470029-15552529 GCA_964020085.1 Micromussa lordhowensis
CCTCATCATCCTCTTTGGAATGGATCAGAATGTATGGTTCTTTCCTAAGATCTGAAGAACACACCTGAAAGATAATTTTGTGACAAAATAATGTAAGCAAACAAGATTGCTTCAAGCTACAATCTTGGTGAAAATAAATGGTAAATGAATTACAGTAAAGACACTTAAAACGTGAACACTTGATATTTTTGTATATTTGTTTGATGACTAAGGAATAAGGGCTCTTCTTATGATGTCTAGTATTACATGTATATTTTGTAAGTGTGAAAACATTAATACTCTTGTAAAAAGGACGAGCCCCCATTCTATAGTCACTAAAAATGTACAAACAAAATAATATCAAGTGTTCATGGTTTGAGTGTCCTCACTGTAAAACCACTTCCTCCTCCCAGCAAACAAGGATAAGAAAATGGCAAATTATTGCCTTTGTGTGACTGCCTTCTTAGTTTCCAGGAAAGAGTTGCTTTTCCATTTTAGTCTGCCCCAGATTGATATTGTTTTTTTTCCCGTTCACCTTGAAGTACAGTTATCACACATAAAAACAAAGAAATTTAAATGGCATCTTTTGAGGTCCAAAGACACCTGAAAAAAATATTAGCCAATAAAGAAGCTCTCAGGAAGATGATCTTTAATCCCTGTTATGGGGTGTTCTAAGGGAAGCTCAATATTCTTGACTTCCTTTTAAAAAAATCTTTACAAATTATAACTTTAACTGGTTAGAAGTTTTACCTCATCATCCCAAGAGCTGGCAAACAGCATTTCTTTAGACAAATCCTTCTTCTTGTGCTTAGTGGGGAAAATCTTACTTATGTGCTTCAATAGGACATCATCTATGGAATAATAAGAATGATGTTGGAACAGCATATCTCACTGGCACTGCGGTAACATTTATTGGTTTTATACTCAAATTCCTAGTCCCAGGGTTTTGGATTATCATAACATTAGCAGGTGTAAGTAATGCATAGCATACGGGGAAAGGGTGCAAACTTCAGTGGAAACTGAACATTACCATGCTCCTGTTTCAAATCTGTCAAGTCACTTTTCAGGCATGTTTTCAGTTTACCCTATAGTTTATCATGTTCCCTCCACCGTATAATGTGAAATGTTGCATGCACTTATAAGTACTAAGTAACATACCAGTAATCTCATCTTCTTCAACACTGAAATTTCGAGAAAAATATCCTTTGAGTTTACCATGTTGAACCCTCCAGTTGGTCAGCATGTCCTTGACCTCCTTAACACTTTCCATCTTCCTTTCTATTGTCAGCATTCTAAGGAGCTCCTTTTCAAGCTGAAAATAACAGTGTTAGTTTAGTATAATAATATTCTGCAGTTTTAAACTTTTCCTACATTCATATATGGCAGATTTGTGTTGTCTTATAGAAGAGACAACTGGGATGTCTCATGAGCATTATCCAATTTCATAACATTCAGTATACCTGATCACCAGCTTTGAGAATGAGATACTTGTTGAGGGTTTCTCGTACCCCTGTTCTTGCATCTAGACTTTTAATGAATTTTCTTCGGGCAGCAAACTCAGCAGTCATAAGGCTTTCTATCACAGCAAAGTCCAGGACACTTTTTCCTAGTTCTTCTTGCAGGCGTTTACTGTGCCTGGCCAGAGAGGCATCGTCATCAACAGCAACTTCTGGTGCTCCTGATTAGATTCAAATCTTGTACTGAGTTTGAATTGTCAACACTAGCAGGAATCTAACCTTTGCCCGAAACTCTTAACAGCATTATTTATTATCTGGGGGTCTATTAAAAATGCCATGAACAATGAAAGAACAAGATTATTGCACAGGTATCAATGACTGTTTGTAGCACATGAAAGAGGAGGGAAACAATAAAAATAGCTATTTACAGTTACCCTATGCTATTAGCTGGATGTAGCAGAGACTTCTTTGCTGTTGTTCTCTTGTACAGTGTTAAAGAGCAGACAACAAATTTAGGCCAGGCAATACTGTAAACCATACATTTAACTCGCATGAAAATTCACAATAAAATGCATGTATGTAAAACCATACCTTTCTCAGTATCTAACTTTTGGGTTTTGACAATAAGGCAGTCATTAGCCAGGGACTTCCGTTTTCTCTGATAACGCTTATTTTGCATTGAACGTCGAATTTTCTCTGTTAGGAGACCCTGCAAACCAATATGATAGTCTTAAAAACATTGGCCAATTAAGATGGAAGTGAGGAGATGAGTACCACTGAATTATAGCTTTAATTGAATGAATAGGAAACATAGTTACTGTATTATCTAGTACTTTTTGAGAGAGGCCTGTGGTCCTGATAATCAGTATAACAGGGGGTATTCACAGTACATAATTTGTAAGTGGCTTTTGCTGATGGTGTTATCAATAATGATGAATAGATTTTTTTCTAAAAAAACAAACCCAATTCAAGATTACAGTACAAAAGCCTGGCCCTATTTAAGACCAAAATGGCCAAAATCGATACCCTATCAATACCAGCAAATCAGCTGAAAACCATACCCTTTGGGGCTACACATACTGACAGGTCAGTATGACACAGTTTTCATTATCAACTTCTCTGAGTAGCAGAACTGTAGCATAACACTGGTGAATTAAATCACTTACCCATTCCTTGAAGGTTGCACTGGACAGTGGTAGGTCATGACCTTTCACCAAGGAGTGTAGTGGATTGACTTGCTGCAGCCCTGGATACAGGGAACAATATTTCCACGCAATCCATTCAACAGTCTTGCTGGTGGGACAAGTATTTTCACTTTCCAAGTGATCTGTAACCTGCCTGATGAATGCTCTTTGCACATCATCAGGGATGGATGATGGAGATTTGCATTCTTTCAACAACTTATCTACTTTACTACCAAACTGTCTGGGCAGCTCAAAGCCACTTGGAAGATCCAGTGGCTTGTAGGATCCTATGTGTGGAAGTTTAACACTTATTTTTTTTGCATCATGACTGCTACTCTTATGACTATCTGAAGACTCATCACAGCTCTTGTCTGGCAATGAAACCTCTGAATCGGAGGACCTCAGGTACACTGTATCAGTAGATGAACCTTGGGAGCTACCACTTGATCTACCCGGAGATGTTATAGACCTTGGTGCAATTATTTCAAGATCATCTGATTTCCTCTATAAAAAAATTACAAAAAGAGGAATACTTGTTTTTAAGGTTTTACTGAAATTGGACAGTCAGATAGCAGCTAACAAGAGTTTTACAAGTATATATGTCCTGTAAAAATGTATATTACAAATATTATTGATTGTGTTTTCACCAAAAGCATTGTAACTAACATGAACTCGTTATTCCCTCCGATCCCACAAAAAAGTCATGCAAGATTTGCATAAAATTTTCTTCAGGCAATTTGTATACATTGAAAAATTTATTGCTTTAAAATAGCCACAAAGGTAAGAAAATTGTACAAGAGGAATGCAAACTATAAGCTCATGTTCCCACGCGGCTGGGATGGCCGCTGAAGTGCTGAAAACACCAACTTTTAACAATTTAAGACATCTTACGAACTTACAATCTCTCGGAGGAAATTCCTAAGGTGCATGCGATCTTCAATACTTAAATCTTCTAGTTCATACTTGATGTCTTCTGGAGAAAACATCAGTAACGTGGAACCCTTGATCTCCTTTGCTGTGTTAAAGAAATGGCGGGAAAAGAGGTAAGACAGTAACATCGTAAATCAGCACGAACCTAAAGGCAAAGATGGCTAAAAAGTATGTCACCTTCTATCCTTACCTTCCAATGCATCTGTTAACGTTTTTGACAAGCCAGCTTCACTTAGTGTTTGGGACAATTGGATTGCTGAAAGATGGATAACATCTGTTCTTCCCAAGCCCGCCATTTTCACATTTCACTGGAGTCTTTTCAAAACGAGGCTACGGTTCCCAGTTCCCCGCTGATTGACTATAACTCCAGTCCTTCACGATCATGTTTGGCCACGTGAAAAAAAAACAAAGAAAGTGCTCGTTCTGCCTTTTGGTCTCCGCGTGCGACATTTTATTACTGATCAAGATGGAATGGAGGTGTGTATTCAACTTCTGCGTCTTCACTGCGATATCATTGAGAATTCTGTTGAGTCACTTAAATCAAGTGCATTCTGACCACGACTTCCACATTGTCTGCGGCCTTGGTGATACACCTGCCTGCTGTAAAATTTTCTATAAATACAACAGCTTTTACAAGCATGTTAGAAGGAAGCATGATGACATTTACAAAGGCCGTTCAGACCCACCATCAGATGGACAATACCTAATTGTGCCGAATGAACAAGAAAATGAGCCACAGGAAACATGCCATTTCAACGGTTGCGAAACTAGTACTGTAACAGCTCCAAATGTGTCAGCCCAGGGGTTGGACTTGGAATCGAATGACATGTCTGCCATGCCCTTACAAGCAGATATGGAAGCCCAGGATGATAATTCTAGGGAACATGCTGTTTTGTTCATTGAAAGGTAAGTAAAATGTGTAAGCAATTGGCAGGATGTAGGGTCCCTATTCAGCCACATTGTCCAGGCTATTGTAAGTGCATAAAGCACAAAATAAGTCTTGGTTATGTTTTAGCACTTGCAGGCTGTCAATTGTTTGGTCCTTTGAGAAATAATATAGTAATGGATATTGTCTATTTTAGCATGAGGGAACACTACCATTTATCTCAAGCTGCTCTTAATACCATCATGCACTGGACAGCTACAATATGTCAGGATAGTGTTAACTTGGCTGGCCAAAGAATCCAAAGGAAATTGGCAAACATAACTCCATCTGTGAATTGTGACATTGGTGACTGTCTGGACCTGGCTGACTATAATCCATTTCAAGACTGCCACAGTGACTGGCTCAGGAGTGAGTTCATTAACAAACATTTCCATGTTGTGGTAAGTCAAAATGTAAAAGTTACTGGAATACCAGGTGTTTGCAAATGGTTTAATGAACATGCTTTCTTTTTCTGAATCAGGAACCTGTGCAGAAAATTCTGGGGACAACACTATCAACAAGTAGAGCGACTTCAAAGAAAAGAAGACTACCATTGTTCAAGAAGCACATATTTTGCTATGTTCCACTCATTAAGAATTTAGCTGCTATTTTGTCCAATGATCAGTTAGAGGAGGCATTGCTGCATTCCACTTGCAAGCGCACAGATGGAAAATTTGAATTTATACAAGATGGTGTAGTTCTCTCAAACCACCCTCTGTTCATAGGAGATCCTCACACACTAGAACTGATCTTGTACAGTGACGAGATTGAAATATGTAATGCCGTTGGTACAAGAGTAAAAAAACATAAGATTCTTATGTTCTACT
Organism: Micromussa lordhowensis; assembly: GCA_964020085.1. Taxonomy (NCBI): domain Eukaryota; kingdom Metazoa; phylum Cnidaria; class Anthozoa; order Scleractinia; family Lobophylliidae; genus Micromussa; species Micromussa lordhowensis. The sequence goes on from OZ026601.1 coordinate 15,475,332, forward strand.
ACCTTTTGAGTAACTTGCCTAAGAAGTTTCGCAGTGCTATAGATGCAATCAATTTGTACGCTGTTGTGAGATCTGAAGATGTGTCAACCTATGGCTTTGATGTTATACTACAGCCATTACTTGATGACTTAAAAAAACTCAGTGCAACAACTGGAAATCACATTTGTTTGACAGATGGTAGAACCATTTCTGTTAGGGCCTCCCTGGTGGCATACGTTGCTGACAATCCTGCAGCACACCAAGCAGTTGGCTTGAAAGAATCAGTGGGAGGGGCATTCAGGAAGTGTAGATTCTGCCATGCAGATTTTGAAGCTATGCAGAATGGCTTCAGTGAGGATGATTTTGAATCACGTTCACTTAAAACACACTTACAACAATGTGATAAAATACATAATGCCCCTCAAGCCCTGAAAGATCATTATAGGACTGCATATGGGATCAACAGAAAAAGTATTCTTTGTGAAGTTCCCTACTTTGACATGTTTCATCAAACTCCACCTGATGTTATGCACGTTTTATTGGAAGGCGTTATTCCTCTGACACTGCAAGCTTTAATTAAGCATTATTTAAATAGTAAACAAACCAGTCTCTCAACCATCAACAACAATATCAAGAACTTTCTATATGGGTACATGGAAGCCAGTGATAAACCAAATTTTATACGTGACAGCGATTTACATGGTTCTGGTTCCCTTAACCAAGATGCAGCAAAATCGTACTTACTTTTACGTATTTTTCCATTTGTTGTTGGGAATGGTGTTGACCATTCTGACAGGCACTGGGAACTCTATAGTTTATTAAGTGTTATTACAGAGATTTCCTTCTCATCAGTTTTAAGTCTTGAAACTGTGGCTAAACTAAAGGAAGTTGTCAAGGAATATTTGAAACTGTTCAAGACATTATTCCCTGAGCAGCCATTTACACCTAAACAGCACTACCTGGTTCACTTCCCAAAAGTTATTCTTCTTTTAGGACCACTTCTAAATTTGTGGGCTATGCGTTTTGAAGCTAAACACCAGTACTTTAAACAATTGAAAAAGCTGATGAACTTCAAGAACATTTGCTTGTCATTAAGCCGTCATCACCAAAAGGTTGCTGCAATGAATCGGAGCAGAAATTCAATATTCAAAGAGAATGAAAATGGCCCTGCACGACTCCCACAAGGAGAGGAGCTGCTGAGAATCAAGGAAAGGGTTTCATCAGCTTTTGTCATTGATATATCAAGCATTATCTCTGTTGAGGCTTTCAAATGGATAAAGATCCATGGAACAAAATATGTCGAGGATGAATGCTATCTGGCAGTGAAATTTGATGACGAAGACCAACCACAGTTTGGTTTATTAAGTGGTATTTTTGAACTGAATTTACATATGGTTATCTTTGATGTTATACTTTTAGAGACAATAGGATTTGACAGTAAGTTTCATGCTTTTGAAGTTCGCCCCCAGGCGTCAGGGCTTGTCCCAGTAACACCTGATATGCTTCTCACCCATACACCTTTACCTTTATATAAGTACAATGAGTCAACCTACATTAAAATTAAAGGTAGCATTTTGGATCTTAGAGAGACTTGTGAATAGTTGGCAACCTATTGCAGTGTGTAGGGGTCCAAGTACTGTCCACTGTTTCTGTTAACAAAAATAATAGCAGCCAACAAGTAGTTTTCATTACATTATGGTAACAGTTGGGTTCAAATTTCAAAGGAAGGTTTAAATTACTTGACATTATCATATTTGACAGAAATTCCAGTTTAAAACAAAATAGTAAATATGTATTATCCCTGCCACTATGCTATTTTCAAGAAAAAGACATGTTAGCAGGAGGCATAGCTCCACAGTGATTGGTCATTGAACACAGTCAACAATTCTGAGATATTTAAGTTGTCAGTTACAGTTTTCAAATTGCCTGAAAGAATTTTTGTTTTGATGAAAAATATTTCGATGAAGACTTGTTCCATTTTATTGTTAGAATCTTGCTTTAATTATAAGCAATGGACATTTAATATATTAGGAGCCTTTCACTTAAAATGAGGTCGAAGGGTTTACTTTAGTGTTGCTTCATCTTAATTTAGTGATAAAACTCTTCAACAAGGAACTAGTTATTTGTTTATAGTTCCCCCCTATTTTAAGAAGTGTGAACTCTACATCTAATGAGGCCTTTACTAAAGAAAGAGATAATGCACTTTGTTAAAGGTTTTCGTTCCTCTGAAGTTAGTAATAAAACACTCAAATGAGAAAATACTTCTTTTTTAAGAGAGCTTGTCCTATTTTAAGACTGGCGATGTTTTATCTAAGAAGTTGAGACTAGTTTTAAGATAAGTGCACTTATATTAGTTCAAAACATACTTTTTCCAGTGCAAAATCCCATTAAATGTGAGCAATTCTCTTGGTTAAGGATTTTACTTTTTGCAGTGCTTCTGCGAAAGAAAAATTCGATTTGGAAAAAATGCAATCTTTTTAAGAAGTTTTAAAATCGTTCAAATTTGCCGCCATTTTGGTCGACCATTCGTGACGTAGATTAAGGAACACGTGACTTCAGGCTCTACTCATCTCACTTGTTTTATCTCTGTAAATGTAAGTTAGTGGCTCATACAAAATGAGCCCGGGCCCCCACCTTATTTTGGGTAAAAAAAAAATTTGCAGAGGTAGAACAAGTGAGATAAGTCAAGCCTGAACTCACGCGTTCCTGAATCTACGTCACAATTCTGAGCATGTCGATGCTGTGATCAGCGGCACGGGTCGACCGCAGAAGTTCATTGCATGAAACAAAGAATCAGATGGGAAAATAAAAATTTTGATGACACGGGCACTTTAAAGGGAGGATTTCACGGCTCGGCGCATGTCTGTATTAGGGACCTTGAGCAAACTACGACGGCAACGAGAACGCCACAAAACAAAAGGTTTAATGAGCAGAACAATAGCTTTGCACGTGCGTTATAATTGAAGGGTTCGGTGGAAAAAGGGCGTTAGGATTTTTACTCAAAAGTGAACTTTGTCAAAAACGCTCCAAATTTCGCATGCAGTTTTGTTTAGGTGCGTTAAACAATGTTCTGTATGTGTTTTCCTTGAAATTTGCTTCCTTTTTGAGATATTACGTATGCAAAAAAACACATTTTTCCAAGGGAATCCTCTGGGGACCTTTTCTTGAATGAAAAACAAAAGAAACCTTTTGTTTCGCTAAGCGATGAACTCACTATAATACCTAAATCTCTTACATCTGCTTTGTTAGCGCAATGGATAAGGGGCTAAAGAGCCCAGACTCGTACTTGTTTTGCCGTGACACGGGTCGAGGGTTCGATACGAGGTCGGACAATCTTTTTTTTCGTTCTGTTCCTTTACTTCTATCAAAAATCAAGATATCTATTTAAAGAAATTGTGTATGGAGTTTAACCCGTAAGAGAGAAATTTTATACAGGTTATTGTGACGTAAACACAACACGTGAGTTTCGATCGAGCGTCAAAGCAAATCCCACTCAGAGCTGAAAAGAGATGCCATGCATTACAGCTCTTTCGACTAATATCTTAAGCATTGTTTTTAAGTACCTTGTAGCCTGCCTGGTGGTTGAAAGGCATCATAAAGCCTTGATAACCCGTAAGTCACCAACACGTTTTAAAGAAGCAAAATGTGTTCTGTAACTTCCAACGCAACTGATATCGGCGTTTGAAGTCAGGTCGATCCAGGCAGCAAAGTCCAAGAGCATTTCTTGCCCAAGAAAAAAACCCTGTCGTGAGTTGTGGCCCATTTGCCAAGCGTTGCTAGTATCAAAGTTTGGAAAGTGAGAACTGCTTTTAGACTTATAAAATTTGTCTTGTATCATCCGCCATGTTTACCCGCGCACGAGGTGTAAAGGAACCTTCCCGGCATGCATTGCGATCACGTTCGGCAGGACAAGACAAGACAAGACGAGACGATATTTCTTAACTAATTGCAGAGCTTGTTTTTTTCCTTTTTTATTCCAACATAATAATGGCCAACAAGAAGCGATCGATTGAAACATAGATCTGTGATCCAGGTTACCTTGATTTTATTTCAAATCGGCATGATTTGTAGTGTTTCAAATTTCTGGGATCAGAGGCCATGCAGATGAGACTTGTACGACGGTTTCACAAAAGCGTAAATCTGTTTATCTGTCAGCCCTACATTTTTGAGCTTATACGTTGCAAGCAGTTAACATTTTGTTGTTTTCTAAGTGAAAACAACATGCTTTCGTTCAAGGTTTAACGTGAAATCAACATTTCAACCTATTTAGGCCTGAAATGGCCGTTTTTGAGCTTACGCGCTGCGTGAAATGACTAGCTTGCTCGCTTTTAAGTGAAACAAAAGTGCTCGCTGTTATGCCTTAACGTTGAATCAACATTTTAACCTATTTAGGCCTGAAATGGCCGTTTTTGAGCTTACGCGCTGCGTGAAATGACTAGCTTGCTCGCTTTTAAGTGAAACAAAAGTGCTCGCTGTTATGCCTTAACGTTGAATCAACATTTTAACCTATTTAGGCCTGAAATGGCCGTTTTTGAGCTTACGCGCTGCGTAAAATGACTAGCTTGCTCGCTTTTAAGTGAAACAAAAGTGCTCGCTGTCATGCCTTAACGTTAAATCAACATTTTAATGGTTTTGAAAACCTGAATTCAACATTTTTTAAGGTTACACGTTGCGAAAGATCAATATTTTGCTGGATTTTAAGTGAAATTACCGTCTTTGCGGTCAAGCGCTGACGTGACAACAAATACAGGTTTTTTTGCATACGTAATATCTCGAAAACGAAGCAAATTTCAGGGAAAACACATACAGAACATTGTTTAACGCACCTAAACAAAACTGCATACGAAATTTGGAGCGTTTTTGACAAAGTTCACTTTTGAGTAAAAATCCTAACGCCCTTTTTCCACCGAACCCTTCAATTCTTTGTACATTTCTTAGCCGTCCTCTGTAAAACGACAACGTGAAATGACCAAGTTCTGGGTATTTTGGAGAACGTGAGCAACGGCGGCTTATTTTTCGTATTTTCTTTTGGAATTGTACGCGGGCATTGCATATTAAGCTTGAGCAAGTTCTGAGACCGATAGAGGTACTGAACAGATCTAGGCATGTGCGTAATTTGACGGTAAAATATAAATCCATTTCTTTCTAGGCGTCGTCCTTGGCGTCGCCGTCGTCATTGCTTAAGGTCCCTATTATATATTCGACTGGCACGCTTTTTCAGTAGAGTGCGATTATGGCTAAATCGGAGAATAGAGAAATATGAACTTCGACATACGATTTTTCCGATTCTGATTCTCTAATGCACACTCTAAACGATTCTCCGATTCTTCCAATTATACGATTCTTCCGATTATGAGATTATGGCTCTCCAATGCACACTCTAAACGATTCTCCGATTTTCAGATTATACGATTTTTCCGATTATACGTTTCTTCCAATTATACGTTTCTTCTGAATATACGATTCTTCCGATTATATGATTACACTGTGCCTTTACTGAACTCGCGCCTTAACAATTACTTCATCTTTCCTTTGCATTTTAAGCGTTCCTCCATAAGTTCATTACGGGTTTCAATCACAAACCACATGAATACTTTAAAAGGTATACATTTTCTGCGCCTTTACTATAATCCCGCACAGTCGTACCGCTGTTAACAATCCTGCAGTGCAGTCCATGTAGCGGGTTACACTCTCCTTTGATTTGCAACCGCCTTGCTCACTTTCCAAACCGTCATGTTCAGGGATGTTTCCGACAAATTTATTGTCAATATATCCTGCTGAAATGGGATAGACGTACGCCTCCTTTTCAACGACTTTGTCAATTACAGTACCGGTCAAAGGGATTGCAGCACCTACACGTGCGTAAAATGCGTGTAGTCTGCGTGTAGTATTCGTGGACAGTGCGTGTAATTACACGCGTGTAAAATTTACTGATATGGTAGTGACACGCATATGCGTGTATTTAAATTAGAGGGAAAAACCTTTGTTATTCATACACGCATTTGCGTGTATTTTGCAAAACAAAAAGCCGTTACTACACGTTACTAGTATTGGAAACACGCAACTCTCAATGTTCACAACAAAAAGTGAATTTAAAAGCCGACAAGCATTGGTAAATTAATGGCCTAGCTCAAGCACCTATCAAACAAACACTTTCTTGAACTGTACAGCCCGCACTTCTGCTTAACTTCAAAACTTGATTTTAAAGATCTCCGAGCTTTCGTTTATGTTAAAACACGAACGACGTATGTCGGAAGGTAATATTTACTCACGCACGAAATGTCATTTCAACTCCTGTTCCTTCGATAAAAATGAAATGAATCAAACAGAAACCGCGGACTCTCTATCTCTTAATCTGTCCACACATCTTCTCTAAAACGGCAAAGAATCGAACTTTTGTAACAAAATCTAAGTGTTCGTTAATTTTCAGTTCATCTGGTTTACACCCGGCTCGTTCGATTATTCAGCTCAAATAACAATACAGTCCACTTCCGATAAGCTAGATTCGAGAATATCGTGAGCTTGACTTATCGGTAGTCAAGTTAATATTTCAAAAAAACACAGCTTGGATCTCATCACATATTCTTTATTCTCAATTGAACAACCAGCTAATATTACAATTTTATACGGTGTACGTATAATAAAAATATCTTTTACCGATTGAAACTACACTGTTACTTGTTAGCGGCCCGAGGCTCTCCCTTCACGGCTAAGGACTGCAAGAATGGCTTTCTGCAAGTGGTTGATGTATTTGGCGCATTTACCAGGTGTCTCGCCATCACAGGACTGCTTAATTCCACAAGTGAAGTTTGGGAGATCGAGAAATGCTTGCTGGGGAATTTCAACTTAACTTTCACGATAGCCTGGGTGGCAAGCGTTCCCGTACGAGCCGAGCGAAATCGGACCCGGCGAAGGAATTTTTCGCATTCGCATTAAGAGAATTGTGAGCAGTTTTCTTAGGTCAAAAGAAGAACATTCGGATTTTCGTGGTCGGGTTGACAAATAGAATAAGACAACTTTCACACATCACAGGATTTCCGCTTGGGCAGATTTTGATCACGTGCTAGGCAACGATTCCACAAACAGATCGAATTTCATTTCAATCAGATCAAAACATGTTGTTTTCAGATAGACAACATTCGCTTCTGAGTGCGTAATATTAATGAAGAATTTTCAAAGGTTTTTTTAAACTTAAAGAAGGATAACTAGTGTTTAAAAAATAGCTGAAAATTTCGAGCGAAATAATGCTTTTGCTGTTATAATTATCGTGTCCATCAAGCCGCGGCTATCCTAGTTGTTTCGACGGAACACTGATAAATTACGAACGCTTCGTACGAAGTATTTTTATGAATATTTGGATTATTTTAAAGTAGAATGATTGCTGTAATTTAAAAAATTGAAACGACTTTATGCGTTTGTGTTCTGTTATCTCAGTGAATCCTAGCACGCCTGCTAGTCGCTGGCGCCGCTTGTTGAAATTGCAACGGAAAAAATACTCACTGTAAAGACGGTAAGCCAGTTTAAGGAAACTAGTCGATTCTATCAGAAACGTTTGACGACCAGAAGCAAGAAGACGAAAGACTAAACTGTATTGCAGGGTAGTCCAGTACGGTAAATGTTACACAGTAAATTGTTTTGTTTACATTACACACACTTTTAATATTCTGTTCTCATTTATACACGCACTTAATGAGTTCCAGTTAGACCACTTTGTGTAATTTTACATGCAATTCCACGTATACAGCGTAGAAATTACACGCGTGTAATTACACGCAGTTTAAAGTATTTGCGTGTAAGGTGCGTGGACACTATGTGGGCACTGCGTGTAATGTGCGTGTAATGCTGCAATCCCTTTGACCAGTACTGTACATTGTCCCTCTTTCTCGTCTTATCCACCTCCCAATTGTTTCCTTCAATGTGTAAATGTTCCCAGCAGTATTTAGATGCTTTCTGCGATTTCCCTCCAAGAGTGGGAGTATTGGTGCAGCATTTTATAAAATTTCCTTCTTGCTTGCTCGCATGAATTTTTTCTTTTGGTGCGGCACACATTGTTCTACATACTTTCTCCAGTCCATCAACACTAATGTAACCTTCTGAACAACCTGGAACTTCGCACGTATTAAATAGGAATGAATCCATTTCAGATGTTTCAGCTGATATTTTAATCACTCGAATCAAGACCTCGTCACTGAATGACGAGCGAACGAAGCGTGGAGCTGAGGAGCCAGGCCTCCTATTGCATAACATAATTCTTACAATTCTCTATCTCCCCCCAAGTCTTTAGTGTTCTTTGACTGGGGAACAGTGGAGACTGATTAGAGTTCTTGGAATAACAAAACAAAACTGATCACATGTTGCAATTAAAATTGATACTATTGTTCGATAGGCAATGTTCCTTCTTAAATGTTCAATGTTTAGGACTCCTTCAGTCCTGGGCTGTTGAAGTCCATAAGCCGCCGTAAGGCTAAGGGGGGTTTCTTCTGTTTAGGTGCTGGAGGTTCAGGCGGGATAGGTGGTGTTGCTGGACCTGCTTGAGGGGAGGGTGGATCGTTGTTGGGCTGTGTGGCAGTTGGCATGGACTCCCCTGTTTCAGGAGAGGGCTGGTCTGGAGATGATGGGGTTGGTTTGTCGTTGCTGGTGTCAGTTCCTGTGTTTGGTTCACTCTGACAAGTCCTGCCTGTGATTGCGGCATCGGGTGTGGACTTGGCAGTGAAGTGGAGGTCATCCGTGATGGTGATTCTGGGTGGAGGTTTGTGTACTGGGATGTACTGTCGCAGGAATTTTCTGTTGCGGAGGGTCAAAAATAGGCCCACTCTTCGCTGGATCCAGTGGCAGAGATCGTGGGTCGTTTGACTCTTTCGATCTTGGCGGCGTTAGTTTTGCTGTGAGTTGGTTGGTGCTGCCACGTGTGTGCCACTCGAGTGTACCGAAATCAGTACGGCTGCGACTGCATCTTCGACATCTTCGGTCTCGTATGTACATTCCGGGAACGGGCATTTATACTTTGGCATGTTTGGTGAGCTTGTGGAGCCGTGTAATGCAGTGTTTTGGCGATATCTTGGCGTTTGCTCAAGTTACGGAGGCGTTGCTCGTGTCGTGATAATCCAAGATGGCGGCCGATCTGTAAACAGCGTGTCTTTCAAGCGTAAAGTTACGGCTTTCTTTTCACTCTTGAGGTCGGTTAGGACGCCAAAATGTTGCGTGGGCTTGTTCGCCAGCTATGGTTCGCTCGTCATAAATAGGAATGAATCCATTTCAGACGTTTCAGCTGATATTTTAATCACTCGAATCAAGACCTCGTCACTGAAGGACGAGCGAAAGAAGCGTGGAGCTGAGGAGCCAGGCCTCCTATTGCATAACATAATTCTTACAATTCTCTACGTATGATAAATCCACTTGTTCTCCATTAATTTCCATGTCTCCAGACAAATTTCTTCTAAGCATTGCCGTTTGCCCTCCACATAGGCCTGTTTGATGTTAAACAAGTAGAGTGATCCACTTTTTCTGAAGAGATTTATTGCCTTCCAAAGAAAATAGCACTCTTCCACTCTATCTGCATTCATTTTCCACACTTTGATTTCATTGTTCCCCTTTACCCTTGAAAAGTTCTCCATGTTTTGCAAAACTCCCTTATCTAAGTTGCGATGCATACAATTGTATACATCAGAACGAGATTCGAACAAGCTTGCGCATATTTCAACATTGTAAACTATGTCTTTCACCAGATATGTTTCAAACATAGTTTTATTTGAAACTTGGAAATATTTCAAGTCTGCTGCAAAGTCGTAATACACTCTTCGCTGATCTTTCAAGTCGTTATTACCGTCGCTTTCAGGCAAAGGACAATCTTCATAGTAGCTGTAGTAATAAACCTTCGTACATGTTTTGCAGTTGCCATTAAATGATACGGCCACGTTAGTTCCTTGACTGGTGTACACTATTGGAAAGAAGGCCGGTTGCGTATGGTAATGTTGGAGCCGCAACACGTTAATTTGCTCGGTAACAAAACAAATGGCTTAAACGCATCTTTTTCCGGCGATTTATAGAAGGGCTCCATCTCATCGTAGCTCTCTAGAAGCTCTGGATAATTCTTTGTTAACCGAAGTGATACAGTTTTACAATCCTCCGCGGTAGAATTGAAGTCTTCAGCCTCTTCACTTTTCGACTTGGTCAGGGATCTGCCAATTCAAATTTTTGTGTTGTCCTCAACCGTGCATTCACTAACATACTTTGTAATCAATGACCATCTTAAAGGAGTTTTCTCTGGGAAATGATCTAAACCAAAAACGAGTGATTTCAACTGAGAAAAACTCAATACTTTTTCCTTCATCTCAACTGATGTTCACATGAGAACCAGCTGCATATGACACAAGCGTTGCACATCAATTAAACTTTTAAACATTTTCGGTGATTTCAAGTTAAACCGGTGGCCTGATTTCTTTGGAGCAATACAATTAATTTATCAATAACCCCGATTTTAACACTAATTAATTGCCTTTTCAGCCGAAATGTTAAAGAATGCCCGCTGCCGCAGTTATTACTGCTTGAATCGGTGCAAAATGTTAAAAGAACATTGAAATGGGAAAAAAGTTCTCATGCATCAATTTCAATAAGCTCGAGTTCAACATTAATTAAATTGCCTTTTCGGCAAAATGGTAAAAAACGCCCGCCGCCGCAGTTTTTAACAGTTTAATCAGTACGAAACAATAAAACAACGTATAACACTGTGTGACAAAAGTTATGAAGCAGTACTTTCATTTGCTTGTTTACCCATTAATAGAAGTTTATTCGGCACAGAGGGATTCTTTTGATGTTTTATTCGCTCCCGATTTGTATTACTGCATGATATCTTTTGAAGGGATGTCCGTGTGGTATAACAACAAAGCATGCAATATGCTACAAAATTCATGATTTATTTGCATCTTCAAGTCATTTCTCTCAAAAGCTCATGTGTCACAATGTCGTTCACTAAGTTAAACCGCACTCAGTTACAATCATTAATAGCCATAGAAAAAAGGATAACTCCAGTTCAAAATCCACGATTTGACTGGGCAACAGTGTGTTCAAGTGAGATGCTGACATTTCTGGAAAGCCATGCAAAATCTATTGGAGTTCCCAAAGAGTTCTTATTCTTCCCTCTGTTGACAGCCGTAGCTTCACTTATGTGGACTTTTACTTGCATAGAAATCGACAAGAAATGGAAAGAACCTGCACTGTTGTGGTTCGTCATTGCCTCAAAAAAAGGCACAGACAAGTCAGGCGCTCTTAACTTGTTGTCAGGTGCCTTACAGGAAATTGAAGAAATGTTGGCGGAAAGTCATGATGACAACAATGAAGAAGAACACAACCACAGCTCCTCATTGATCACTTTTCTTTTGAAGAACTGTTTAACGTAATGTCAAGGAATACTAACAAGATCCTTGCGCTGTACGACGAAATGACCACGTTTTACGGCCTCCTCGATCTCTTCAAGCCTAACAGATGCTCGCACGACAGGAAAACACTATTGAACTTATACAATGGTGGAAAATGGGCACGTAATTTCCGAAGCGTCCATGGTGGCATGGCGGAGCATAACAGTGATGTGAAGGCTAGCTTTGTTGACATCAAAATACTCGGATTGTATTTCGTTTTGTCCCCTGCAGGCATAACTCTCTGAATAATCATGGATACAAACAACATGACCAAGGGGAAGATTTTCTAGTAGATTATCAAGCTGCTTTCTTTGCCAGATGGCCATCAACTGGTGATGGGGATAGGTGTCTAGCAACTCAATTAAATACTGGAAAAGCTCTTTTGGCGAAGTTTCCTTCTGCACAAGGGCGATCTTCTTCTGCTGTTCTCCAGATGCTGTCACTTTTCCAGATGCCACATACTCAAAGCACTTCCACTGGACTGACCCATTCTCCGAGCTTTCTTCTGGTAAAAGCCTGAAAAGATGTGTTCCACAATGTTCACATGTTCTGTTTATGCAACAGTACTTGTGAAACTCACTCCCTTCAGGCTTTGGACACAGTGTTAGCTCTACAGCTTCTGTTAGTGACGATGGCACTGGTGGAGCGTCAGCATGAGCAGCTTCTTTTAACACGTTCTTCCTAAACTTGGCACATTCATCAAAGACCAGCCTTGCTTCCTCATGTTTCCGGCACAGACAGGATTGTCTGTCTCTTTCTCTAGCTCCTTTCACAAAGTAAGGCTTCAACTGTTCAAATTTGCGCTGCAAAATTACCACCTCTGGATGTTGTGCACGAAAGTTGAAATATGCCTCGCTTTGCATGTTTTGCATGCTCCAGTTATTGCTTAGGGCCAATACGCTTGCGTACGAGATCTTTTTTGTCACCAGTAGGCCTACTTGCTTCAAATGTCCAGAACTGACAGATTTACTGCTTAACTTCTTCCTTTACTGAATCAATTCTGGGCTTTCTCTTGGTGAACAGCCAGCTGGGTTCATCTCCCTTTAGCACCTCAGCCCTGCGTTTAATGCCCTTGCTTATTGACCGCCTATTGAGAGAAACCAACTTTGAAACTGAAGACGTAAGTGTTTTCTTCACAGTTTCTCCAAAGGCTAGCGATTTCATTGCGCCAAAAGCTGCCTGGTTCTCTTTTTTCTTGTCGTGTTTCAGGACGTTTATTGCACCACCTAAATCAGTTGCCATCGCTCTCAACGCTTCAACTTCTTTTTCCTCTTCAGGAGATTTCACCAATCCATGCTCATGCAGTGCTTTTCTTGTTTTAGGGCTACATACCAGATTCTTTATAATTTCAACCTTTTTCTCTGGCGTTTTGGGTAAAATGTTTTTGGTTTTGTCCACAGCTCTCTTGTTTGCCATACGGCTTTGGAATGTGGAAGGACTGGAAGAACTTCCGGGTGAAACTGTCGGCATCACGGATTGTCCTGTAAGTACACCAGCGCGTTTCTTGTCACGATATCTCCTAGATCTTTCCTTGCTAAGCCGTTTTCTTCATTCTTCTTCCTCTTTTTGTGCGGCTTTTTTCTGGCGAAACTTTCTTACCCTTTCTGTGCTTTTGGCAGTAGTGGTCGCTGCCCCGCCGCGGCAACGCGTATTAAGTGGCGCATGTGTTCTCTTCTCTTCGGCCATTTTGGATTTTTTCTCAACATACTGCTGGGAAATTTTTACCTTGTTTTTCTTGTAGTGTTTTTTCTTTGAGGCCTTTTCCTTTTCTTTTTTCTTCTCTCTCCAATTTCTCATTGATTCTGCATTATTTTCACGTTCCATCGCGACGTCTGCCTGTTGAAGACAAAAAAACTGGTGCACCGCGGTTGACCTTTCACAATCCCACGTATTTTACTAAACTTAGCTGACGTGTACCAGGCTTGTTACATAACAAAAAGGGTGGTTACTAAGCTGTTGTTTTCCTTTGATTGCACGTAGCCAAGTGAAATGGTGGTCGAAGTGGTCGAAACTTTTTGAAGTGACACGCGGCTGTTTTCGCTTTCTTAGCTCAATGTAACCTGAAACTCTAAACGAAATGTTTCAAAACGTTTGGGATTTAGAAAAACGCTTCTTGCTCCCTCAATTTGTTATATTTTCTCCTGAAAATGAGCAGTTAGCTTTGTTATGAGATGAGAATGACACTGTAGGAAATTGACATGTTTGGTTCAACGCTGGCGGTGACGCAGATGGCTTACATTTGGCATTGCAGCTGTTATTTACAGGAAGACGTGGTATGTTTCACAGTGTTTGGGAATCAAACATTTGCTTCATTCTCAGGATTGAAATGCACAAAGTCGCCAAAATTCTCAGGACTGGCTCTTTAGAAGATGAGAATTCCATTTGTAACAAGCTTTTTACCACCACGGCATTTATGCCACCGAGGGGAAGACCTTTTTCCTGATTTCATGAACTGAAACATGGAGCGTGATGCTCGTACACTTGAACAAAAAGTGCTATTTTTCTCTAAGGTTTGTCTGTTTTTCAAATTTGTACATATACATCTGAAATCTTTGATTTATTTTGATATTTTAGGTGATTTTTCCCGTTGATATCTGCCATGACAAACACAAATTTTAAGATAATGATTATTTTGTGCATGGGAATGTTACGCGTGACACCCTCAATTATGCATATTTTTAGATTAAGTGGTAAATCGGAGAATAGTAGGCCAAAATCGGAGTACTATTCCTCCGATTTAGCCATAATCGCACTACTCTCCGCTTTTTAGCACAGGCTCAGTTTTTCATTGTTTATGAACCAATCGTAAGCAAGTTACCTAGTCTCGATTGCAAATGTTGTAAAATCATCAACTGTAGAATAAAGCGAACGGGCGAAAACTAAATTCCTGACGTGCCCAATTGCCTAAAACCAACCACTGGTAAGCCTTGAAAGAGGATAATTTTAGTTTTCTCTTGAGCAGACAGCATGCGTGTCAGGATGGGTATGTGCGTAACCCTTGGGATAAGTGAAAGAGATTGATCTCTATATAATGCATGGATGTCATTCTGATAGGGGAAGTAGTCAAAGGTTGCTATGAGTGTGGATTTACTATGAAGACAGACAGGAGAATCGTTTCACCTGGAAAAGAAAATCAGTAGCTGTAAAGAGGTATTCTTGGTGGGATAGCAACAGGCAATTGACCCGAAATGTTGTTTAATATGTAACATGTTTTATTTTGTAGTCAGTCGAAGGAAAATTGGCTCAAACAATTAAATATCCTTTGAATTCCTTTGCTTTCATTGTGAGCTGAGCCAATCTCTCATGCATTTTTTTTGCTGCAATTGAAATAAAACTAGAAAAATTAATAATCACCAATATCGATTATGCGCTTTTATCGATTGGGCATGCTGGGTAAATTTAGCAGTTGACAGCCTTGGTAAAATGCACTGAAATCTTCTGAGAATTTCGGTCATCTGTCATTCTGCCACAACTAACTGTATTGTGTGATTACTGACTTATATCTGAGTGATGTTTTTAAAGCAGTAACATTGATAAGAAACAAACAAAAGTATTTTGATTTAGAGACATGCAGCGGTTGGGACAGAGCTGAATAATGCAAATGGCTTTGTCACTGCTCAGCGAATGGGAACTTGGGCTCAGGTGAGCGTGGTTTAAAATGGCCGGGATTCGTGGGTAAATTTTTTGGGGGTATTTGAACTTGAAAAATAAGGTGGTTGTTAAGTTGCCTCATAGGCAAAAATGGTCATTTTTATTACAATAATTTTAATTATTATTTGGACCCTAAAACACTCAATAGATTTTCTGCTGCACAAAAGTTATATTCTATGGTCGAATACCTTACATTCCTGAGGAACCCCACCCAAAATACTGACCACACGCATTTCAAGTTGGTTCAAGAAAGAACATATATCAAGAAAGAAAAATGCTACACCCTCCAGATTTTGCTTGCAAAACAACAATACTCAGAGCTGTGCAACCTACCACTCTAAGCTAATCACTGCACATATTTCAAGTTTTATCATGCTATAAAATAATTACTTGAAAATATGTATAATGGCTTCCAATTAATTAATTAATAATTATCTCATTCCTGTCATAAATCTTCCCGCGAAAAAAGAACCACCATTCGTCAAAAATCATGTTTTTTTCACTAAAAAGTCATTGCGGGATATATGTAAATTTATATTCGTTTGAAAGGTCAAGAATATGACCTTTCCCAGCTGTTTTGTTCTTTGAGATAAAAATAAATCTCGGATTACGATGTCACATCGAACCCACGCGTTACGCAAAACTCCATTCGAACTCTGGCTTCGAACCAAAATATCACTTTCGCATTGGCAAATACCACACATCGGCAATAGTAAAATCTATTCCTTATCAATCCAGCGTCATCATGTTAAAATTTCAGCAAAATCGAACAAAACCAGATGGAATGAGACAAAATTAGATTTTATCTTTTGTATTTTACTTTTACTTTGGTCAAATGGATGAAAGGCTGACACAATAAAACCTAATAGGGTATTGTCTACTTATTGTTTTTCTTTGAATGGATTTTTTTTTCACTTTTACAACTTACTGAGAGCATAGTTATGTAATAAAAGGAAACACAAAAAGCCACACATGACTTGGCTGTGATTCCCTTACTCATTTAAGGCAATTAAGAAAATTATCGTAATCACTTACTAACTCGCATAAATTCTTCTTGGAAAGTTTCATTGTGTTTTCCACTTGTGCTATCATGGGAAATAATAATTAACTAAACAGGAATGAATGACATCATGAGATTTATTTTCAAGGACGCAGGTTCAGACTATGCACAGACTGTACAGAGTCGCTCAAAAGAGCAGGAACAACAACTTTAGAAAATAGGCGTCTGCAAAATATGGTAGAAGTAGTAGTAATCTCTAATGAGGATGCCAACGTCACGAAGTGGTTTACAGAAGGGTCCTCAAAAGAATATTAAAATTAAATCAAGAAGAAGCAAAATATACAAAAATAAAAGATTAAAAGAATATATACAGCATTCACAATCATTAAGTAACAAATAGAACTAGCTAAAAATACAAGAATATAAAAGATAAAAAGACTAAACAAAGGGTAAAAAAGCTAAGAATGTTGTTAAGAATCAAAGAGAACTTTGAACAGGCCACGTTTAAAAGCAGACGGTGACTCTGCATTCCTCAATGAGGTGTCCAACCAGTTCCATATATCTGCGCTAAAGCTAACTGACAACCAATGACCCCATCTTCTTGTGGCATTGGATTTGCGAACGTTATTTCTCGATGTTGTGTAACGTTTATGAAAATCACCATTGAATGTGACTGGGATAGAGTGACAGAAATGGGTGTTAATTAATTTATACATCAAGATAGCATGATGTTCCTTTCTACATCATAATAATGGCTTCCAGCCAAGTCTTGTTAGTGCATCAGCTGCAGAAGAATGCACAGGAAGATCTAAAATGAGGCAAGCGGCCTTATTCTGTAACACTTTTAGTTCAGACATTAAGGAGGCATTTCCACGATCTCCCCAAATGATATTGCCATAGTCAAAAAGAGGTAAAATGAAACTATTAAAAAACATAATTCTAGCATTGAGGGGGAGGCAAGTTTTAATATGCCTTAAGAGACCTAACTTTTTACTGATCTTGCCGTCAATATAATCAATGTGGTCAGACCAGGAAAACTGGTTATTAATCACAATACCCAAGTATGCATAAGAACCTACATTACTATATGGTACTTACATATGATTAAATATGGTACTCAATCTTTTTTAAATGTCTTCATCTTAACAGCTATCCCTCATACGTGAAACAAATGTTTCTTTATGCACTGTTTCGTATTCCTTAAGAGGCAGTAACATTCTATCTTTTCCCAAGCTGTTCTAAATTCTAAATTCTTTTCGTTATGTTGCCTCAAAACTCTGGAACTCATTACGGGATAACTACAGAACATTAAGTTCAATCATATAAAGACTTTGAGCTGTTTATCTGCAACTATAATTAACCGCGCAACAATAGGCGGAGTGCGGTTCATGGTTTAAACATGGTTTATTTATTTATAGAAATACCTGTCAACAAATACCATAAATATGTTGGAACCCAACCAAGCAAGAGGTACCAAGACTCTGGTCTTCTGGGCTTTTATTAAAAGGCTTCTGCTTCTGTTGCTAGAGTTCAGCTACTCTACTCAAGATCTTCTCTCTTTCATCTAGCAGCAAATGCACACGCGCTTCTATAGTGTATCGGTAACCATGTGTGGGGAACACGAAATGAACTGACCTCGGAGGATAACTCACTGTTTCAGAATATAAACCCAAACACTTCTGTACATTCGACTCTCAGAAGGAAACAACAAAGTGTTTAAAACAATAGAAGCCACACTTTAGTGAACTTAAAACCCAGAAGGGATCTTTGTGGGAAATTCAGAACAAGACTAATAATACTGATCATCGAAAGTTAAAGCTAAAGAACTCACGAATTTGTATAGGCACTCAATAAGAATTAAAAATGTAGCGAAATGAATCAAAACAATATGAAAAATACCAAAACATGAAAAGGTAACAGAAACAATACTTAATGAACCAATCCCAAATGGTAACTAAAATTAGGAAAGTAAAGAGAACCTCACAAACTGGTTTTCTCTGAAAGAGTGACAATAATTTGTCGGAAACGACGCTCATTGACAGTAAAATAATCACATATCTGAATAAATTCGACAATATTGTCAATTTCCCAAATCAAGCAACGACCAAACCCAGAAAATAAACCTTAAAATAAATCAACGCATTGCCATGAAAAGTTCCGATTAACCTGAAAATTGCAAATCGTTTGGTCTGAAGCTGAACCATGATTGCGATATTTAAAGGAAGCAAACAAACCACTAACTAAAGCTAAATTGAGAGCTGAGCCCTCATCTAGCTGTGTGGAAAAACTACTGGCTGACAGATTAATTACGTAAGTCATTTCAATGTTCAGAGTGAGGAGTTCAATGTTCGACACAACAAAGTTCAATGCTCAGTGAAGTGATTCCTTATTTATTTGTTCATTCTTGAGTATGTGCTCGTCAGACTTTTTGAATCTTGGGACTCTGGTGACCTTGTTGGACAGGTTTGTCACAATGCTTGCAAATATTTTGTAGAGGTGTAGTAAGCACAGTTTGTAGAGGTGTAGTAGGCACAGTTTGTAGAGGTACCTTTGTCTGAGGAACCTTGCTCAAACGGTGGTAAACGATTTTGCGGAGACACTGGCAGGCAACACAACAGAAGATAAAATTAGGGACTGACAATCCTAATGCAGCATATGCAATGTACTCCCTTAATGTAGTTTCAGAGGTCACTTCTACTTGATTGACCTGTGAACCGCAAGAGCCCACAAGAGGAATGAGACGTAGCCATGCAGTTCAGAAATAAAACCCAGGCGGGTCATGAATGAAAACCTAGGTTTGAATTTTACTTTGGTCAAATGGATGAAAGGCCGACACAATAAAACCTAATAGGGTATTGTCTACTTATTGTCTTTCTTTGAATGGATTTTTTTTTCACTTTTACAACTTACTGAGAGCATAGTTATGTAATAAAAGGAAACACAAAAAGCCACAGATGACTTGGCTTTGATTAAAGGCAATTAAGAATATTATCGTAATCACTTTCTAACTCGCATATATTCTTCTTGGAAAGTTTCATTGTGTTTTCCACTTGTGCTATCATGAGAAATAATAATTAACTAAACAGGACTGAATGACATCATGAGATTTATTTTCAAGGACGCAGGTTCAGACTATGCGCAGACTGTACAGAGTCGCTCAAAAGAGCAAGAACAACAACTTTAGAAAATAGGCGTCTGCAAAATATGGTAGTAGTAGTAGTAGTAGTAGTAGTAGTAATCTCTAATGAGGATGCCAACATCACGAAGTGGTTTACAGAAGGGTCCTCAAAAGAATACTAAGATTAAATCAAGAACAAGCTAAACATACAAAAATAAAAGATTAAAAGAATATATACAATATCTACAATCATTAAGTAACAAATAGAACTAGCTAAAAATACAAGAATATAAAAGATAAAAAGACTAAACAAAGGGTAAAAAAGCTAAGAATGTTGTTAAGAATCAAAGAGAACTTTGGACAGGCCACGTTTAAAAGCAGACAGTGACTCTGCATTCCTTAATGAGGTGTCCAACCAGTTCCTTTATGCACTGTTTCGTATTCCTTAAGAGGCAGTAACATTCTATCTTTTCCCAAGCTGTTCTAAATTCTAAATTCTTTTCGTTATGTTGCCTCGAAACTCTGGAACTCATTACCTGATAACAGTAAGCTCAATCATATAAAGACTTTGAGCTGCTTATCTGCAACTATAATTAACCGCACAACAATAGGCGGAGTACGGTTCATGGTTTAAAAATGGTTTATTTATTTATAGAAATACTTGTCAACAAATGCCATAAATAGATTTAGCATATGTCAAAGTTGGCGAACATCATGTGCATTCTATTAAAGAGCTTAAATTGTGGGTAAGACTTTGAAGTGCTTTTTGTTTCACTGTTGTTCGGTACATTCAAAAGGCTTAATTATCAATTTTGTTAACTGTTGAAATTTCTGCATAATCCAGTGTGTTTTCTGTATAATTGGCACGTTTTTTCCCAATTTTACCCCCAAAAATTTCCATATAATTTGTATTTTTTTCCACACTCTGTCAGATGGCATGAATTTATCTTTTGCAGTTGACAAAGATTTTTGGTAGCCAACGTGGCTAGTAACTAAGGGAATTTCACTAGCCAAAATTGACCACCACCAATTTGAGCCCTGATAAAATCCAGACAAAAAGTGACTCTTTTAAGGAGTCTATGTCAGCACTGTCCAAAACAGATCTACAGCAGGGTCAAGCTCCTGTATTTTTTAGCGAGGCCTTAGTATGGCTATCACAAAAACACTCGCGCTGTGTGAATACCAGATGCCTTGGAGTAATCAAGACTCCCATAAGATAACTTTTATTGAGCTTGTTGAGTCTCTTATTGTTATCTCGTGCTTTCTCGGTACTCATTTGCACAGAGTGGGTAATCTTTTGACACCAGATACATGAGTCACTTAGAACTGCCTTGACTGTAACCAGTTGTTCTGCACAACTTGAGTAAGAGATGAAATTGCTACTACACCAGTTGCCATTTAAGTATCTGAGTACTGAAATGGGACATTACTGAGAGGCAAGATTTTTACTGTGATGCTCTGGGACAATGTCACCTGTGAGAAACTTGTTGTAGTTGCTTACTCTGACTGGAATTTTGGGTTGCTGTAAAGTTTTTAAGTTCTGTGTGCTTTTTTGGATGAAAAGTGATGACAACTCTGGTAGCTTCTTCCTCCTTGTGCAAGGTGCAGTTGAATTATTTCCTATTGTGCAATCTTGCATTAGGTGTTACTTCTCTTTAAAAACAACATCAGGGCTTTTTGTAAACTTTGCCCTGTTTACTAGGGGTACAACTGTAGCAAACTAATTTCAACTAGTAGAGTTGACTGAGTTTAACCATCCTATTCCTCTCTTGCTTTCACTCAATAGCTCTTATCGCAGTTATCAGCGGTTTGACATGCAAACGAGGCGAAAGGGTCAATACTGCATTGTATTGACCCTTTAGCCTCGTTTGTGTGCCGCTCTAAACAAAGGAATATTTGACAGCGGGCTCAACTCCGATAGCAGCTATTACAACGGGTGTGTAAAGAGCTACTCTGACAACGAAGAATGAACTCTTATTCTTATACTAAATTTTGAGCAATGTGATTGGTTGTTGCAAGGCACTATTCATAATAAAGCTAGGTTATTCAAGGTCACGTCCATCATAGAAACCAATCAAGTTGACATGCTTGAAACTAAAAGGAAATAGTATCTAAATATTGACAGATATATCACGCAACGTCACTCTTTCCGATCAGGTTCATTGTAAATGAAGACAAAATAAATGAATATAGTAGCTAATAAAGGAATATAGTATGTTAACTTAGTACTTAGTGAAACTGAAATATTCAAAGTTCTATTCTCAATGTCCTTCAAAACATAGGTCACTGTTTAGCAATATTCTGCCATATCTTTGATTGGTTAATTTCAGAGCCGCTGCTGGCCAATCATGGTTTGCATGGGCCTTGAATAGTCCTCCAAAAAGGATCAAGCCCTTGAAAAGTCCTTGAGAATTGAAAAATGTGCTCAAGTCCTTGAAAAGTCCTTGAATTTTCCCCAGTAGTACTTAAATCTTATTGAAAGGTCCTTGAATAAAGAAAAGTTTATTAACGCAATGTTGTCTTGCACACAGAAAACTTCTTCTAGTCACATCAGAAGGCTCCTGCTTTATACGAAGGACCTTCTCTTGCCTCCAATGTCTCGGTGAAACCCTTCTTGTAGTTGGTCTTGCTCTTCTTGGCCTTTTTGACTAGAATGGTAAATTCTGTCATGGTCCAGCTTCTTACAGGCTTTCCTGCAGTGATAACCTGGATCAATTCCAAGTACTTCTAAAATTGTCAAGAGTGTTGTTAGCCGTCATTGGAGTCGCGAACTGCTAGGAAGGTTGCCAGCTCTACAATTGGTGTACTGGCATGTGTTTCCTTGGTTGCTCGTTGCCAAATGAGTCCATTGATGGCCTCATTTTGATTTTGGGAACAGAATGGCTGACATTAGTCTTTGTTTTGTTTTCTTTGTGTGATGCCAGACAAAAGGAGGAGAAAATAAAATAAAAACAAGCAACGTTTCGAAAGGCTTTTAAAGCAAAAGCCAGAGACTTCAAAATTGGATCCCTTAAAAATATATAATAAACACGATTTTTAAGACTTTCTTTCATCAAATTGACTGAAATTTTAAGCTTTACCTTTTTGCCGTTGCTTCTTGGTGGTGTTAGTAAGAAGTAGCCGGATCTTAATCCACATTTTGTGAGAACACAACCGATGAAATCGTTGGCCTCTTCAAATGGCGATTCACTGTGGCCTTTCCAACAGGGCCTTTGGGTCAAAATTTCTGCCACGTGAGTGAGCGCACCATTGGTTTGTTGTTGTTGTTGTTTAATATTAGCTCAATTGATCAAAACACTGTGATCAAGGCCACCTAGTTGCCTCTTAACCTCTCAAATGCATTCTTTTTAAACAACCAGAACCTGGTGAATGCTGAAGAAATGTCGCAAACGACAAAGCGACGATTTCATCTCAGTTCTGAGGAAGCCTTCCCTTTAAACGTGGCACTATCAACTGTGGAAAAGAGTGCTGCGCTTTACCCTCACGACATCGTCTGGAAAGTGCGCTGGTTACTTATTACGAGAGAAATATTTTGCCGCACTCTCGCCACAAACCTTTTTACCAAGAACTTACCATGTTTTGTTAGGATCTAACAACTGAGCACTTTCCACCCGAGTGAAGGGCAAAGATCGGAGTCATTTCACCGCGCGAACTGCAAAAATTTAACCTGCTCATTCTTATCAAGTTACAGAGATATGTGAGTTATGAGATACATCAATCGTCAATGTTTGATTTCATCTAACATGTTAAACCTATTTTAATCCTATTTGATTCTGGTTTTGTCTCTCTGTTGACAGAAATTTAATCACGTAGTAAACCACAAGTTAATTAATTCGAAATTCGGGTACTTCCAGTGCAGACCCACTTCCGTGTTGTCATGTTGCCCAAAGATAGCGCAAATCATGTAAGGAAACCCTTTGATAACAACATATATTTTCTCATGGGAACTTTTGCCAGAAACACGTGCGAAGATTAACGTGACAAGGTTGTTTGGTTGGGTTTCTGTAATGCTTGTTTGCGTTACACATATGTAACACTTGTTTGCGTTATCCATATGAAAGCTAGGATTTCATAAAATATTCTTTAACAATTTGCACTCACCACATTCCTTTGACATAATTTCACAGTCCAAAGCCTTTCAAGTGATAGTGGAAAAAACAGTAACCACACCGAAAGATGAAGATAAGCTTGCTTCTTTTTCTCCAGGTTCCATCTCCTGATACCGCAATATTATATACTCATTCCTTGTGAGGCTCGTAACATTCTTTCACTTTATCTGCAGCTTTGGACATGCTTTTTTTAGCAGTATGTTCAGCTGCATCACGCATGGCTTGAACATGGTCCCGGTATACATTTTCATTCATAGGCAGCAACATGTTCATTGCGCATGTAAATCTCACGAGGCCCTGATGACCGATGCCAACATTTCTGGTCGCTAAAACAGCCCTCCTGTTCACTTCAAACGCTCTGCTGTTTTTGGCCTCGGCAGAAGTGGAAAATGACTTGTAAAAAGAGCTGTTACCAAACAGATTTAGCTTCGGGGGTTTTGAGAAGGAACCAGCGAGACAGGCAAAATACACAGGCAACTTTTAATCAGCTGGGGCAGAGCTGTTAGCGTACTCTGCGCTACATCCAATTTCAACTCTACTTCAACTCCCTTCAATTCCACTTTACAAACTAAAACTCGCGATTATATACCTGCGCATTGGCAAGCTTTACAGTGATTGGTTAATACAATGTTTCTAGAATAAGACAAAGGACAAAGAAACAGCGCTTCTTGCGGTAACCGGCGTTTGGGGCTTGGCCAGAAGATAAGGATAATTATCTTGACCACATATAATCTTAGGAATCGTGGTTTCCGCAGTTCCTAAAATCATACGCGCACGTACAAACTCTGGAAAGCTTACATTACTAATTACTAACCCTAATCGACAAATATTCTTACGAGTTACTAAAACCGATCAACGAATATTATTAGCGATATTTCTGATTGTACAACCTTGACGAGTTAACCCTGCATGTCAGATGCCACCCCAGGGTTACCGACCGCGTTGTGGGTCACCGAAAAGGAAATAGCTATTCTTGCCAAAAGATAGCGCAAATCATGCAAGGAAACCCTTTGATAACAACACATATTTTCTCGTGGGAACTTTTGCCAGAAACACGTGCGCAGATTAACATGACAAGGCTGTTTGTTCTGCTTCTGTAACGCTCATTTGCGTTACCCATATGAAAGCTAGAATTTCATAAAATATTCTTTAACAGAGCACTTGCAAGTCGTAGGCCCCAGGCCTATACAGTAACGCAAACCCTAGCAACAAAACAAACACCACAACAAGCCACCAAAAACGCTAATAAACGCTAACACCACGCTAAACGCCACGCCAACTAATGAGCAACACTCCTCATCGTTAACTAAGTTAAATAAGTATATTTAACCTAATGTGTGTGAACTGCAAGAGCCCACAAGAGGAATGAGACGAAGCCATGCAGTTCACAAATAAAACCCATGCGGGTCATGAATGAAAACCTAGGTTTGAATTTTACTTTGGTCAAATGGATGAAAGGCCGACACAATAAAACCTAATAGGGTATTGTCTACTTATTGTTTTTCTTTGAATGGATTTTTTTTCACTTTTACAACTTACTGAGAGCATAGTTATGTAATAAAAGGAAACACAAAAAGCCACAGATGACTTGGCTGTGATTGCCTTACTCATTAAGAAAATTATCGTAATCACTTGCTAGCTTGCATAAATTCTTGGAAAGTTTCATTGTGTTTTCCACTTGTGCCATCATGGGAAATAATAATAAACTAAACAGGACTGAATGACATCATGAGATTTATTTTCAATGACACAGGTTCAGACTGCACAGACTGTACAGAGTCGCTCAAAAGAGCAGGAACAACAACTTTAGAAAATAGGCGTCTGCAAAATATGGTAGTAGTAGTAGTAATATTTAATGAGGATGCCAACGTCACGAAGTGGTTTACAGAAGGGTCCTCAAAAGAATACTAAAATTAAATCAAGAACAAGCTAAAGATACAAAAATAAAATATTAAAAGAATATATACAATATCTACAATCATTAAGTAACAAATAGAACTAGCGACAAATACAAGAATATAAAAGATAAAAAGACTAAACAAAGGGTAAAAAAGCTGAGAATGTTGTTAAGAATCAAAGAGAACTTTGAACAGGCCACGTTTAAAAGCAGACAGTGACTCTGCATTCCTTAATGAGGTGTCCAACCAGTTCCATATATCTGGGCTAAAGCTAACTGACGACCAATGACCCCATCTCCTTGTGCCATTGGATTTGCGAATGTTATTTCTCGATCTTGTGTAACATTTATGAAAATCACCATTGAATGTGACTGGGATAGAGCGACAGGAATGGGTGTTAATTACTTTATACGTAAAGAAAGCACGATGTTCCTTTCTACGTCATAATAATGGCTTCCAGCCAAGTCTTGTTAGTGCATCAGCTGCAGAAGAATGCACAGGAAGATCTAGAATGAGGCAAGCAGCCTTCTCTAACACTTTTAGTTCAGACATTAAGGAGGCATTTCCTCAATCTCCCCAAATGATATTGCCATAGTCAAAAAGAGTTAAAACGAAACTATTGAAAAACATAATTCTAGCATTGAGGAGGGGGGGGGGGGGGGGGCAAGTTTTAATATGCCTTAAGGGACCTAACTTTTTACTGATCTTGCCATGAATATAATCAATGTGGTCAGACCAGGAAAACCGGTTATCAATCACAATACCCAAGGACGTATAAGAACCTACATTACTATATGGTACTTACATATGATTAAATATGGTACTTAATCTTTTTAAATGTCTTCATCTTAACAGCTATCCCTCATACGTGAAACAAATGTTTCTTTATGCACTGTTTCGTATTCCTTAAGAGGCAGTAACATTCTATCTTTTCCCAAGCTGTTCTAAATTCTAAATTCTTTTCGTTATGTTGCCTCGAAACACTAGAACTCATTACGTGATAACTACAGAACATTAAGTTCAATCATATAAAGACTTTGAGCTGTTTATCTGCAACTATAATTAACCGCGCAACAATAGGCGGAGTGCGGTTCATGGTTTAAACATGGTTTATTTATTTATAGAAATACCTGTCAACAAATATCATAAATATGTTGGAACTCAACCAAGCAAGAGGTACCAAGACTCTGGTCTTTTGAGCTTTTATTAAAAGGCTTCTGCTTCTGTTGCTAGAGTTCAGCTCCTCTAATCAAGATCGTCTCTCTCTCATCTAGCAGCGAATGCACACGCGCTTCTATAGTCTATCGGTAACCATGTGTGGGGAACACGAAATGAACTGACCTCGGAGGATAACTCACTGTTTCAGAATATAAACCCAAACACTTCTGTACATTCGACTCTCAGAAGGAAACAACAAAGTGTTTAAAACAATAGAAGCCACACTTTGGTGAACTTAAAACCCGAACGGGATGTTTGTGGGAGATTCAGAACAAGACTAATAATACTGATCATCGAAAGTTAAAGCTAAAGAACTCACGAATTTGTATAGGCACTCAATAAGAATTAAAAATGTAGCGAAATGTATCAAAACAATATGAAAAATACCAAAACATGAAAAGGTAACAGAAACAATACTTAATGAACCAATCCCAAATGGTAACTAAAATTAGGAAAGTAAAGAGAACCTCACAAAACTGGTTTTCTCTGAAACAGTGACAATAATTTGTTGGAAACGACGCTCGGTTAACAACTGCATCGCTTAGTGGAGGTTGGGTGCCTGGAATGTCCAAGGGCTTCCACTTTTGGCAGCCAGCCCCTAGACTGAATAACGCCCCCATGGCTGGCACAACACTGCAACCCAGCCATGAGCCCCCACGCCAAGCCGAAGGGACCTCCGAGCTATGAGTCAAAGCTCGGAGACAAAGAGGCGCTCATGACTGGGGGAAGCCAGAGCCCCTAACCGCTAGATCCCGAAGGCACCCAACTGTGTACAGAAGCCAAATGAATACCTGTTATTGCGACAGCCTCTCTGAGACACTCAGGATCAGGTCAACTGGGGTTCTGACATAGAGCTGTTATGCGTCACTCGTCCACCTGCCCATTGTCTTGATTAAGTGGTCAGGGATACCCAGTTGGGCAGCCGTGGTCGCAGCGCCGATGCGAAAACTGTGACCGGAAAACTGACCAGGAATTCCCGCTCCTGCTATAGTGGACTGGAGAAATGAAGACAAGTGCACTCGAGTTAAAGGCCGACCAGTGCTATCAATGAGGAGGGGGCCCAGTGACGACCCCCAGAGGCGTAGATAAGACATGATTGCAGCGATAGGACAAAGAGGAGCCTGACCACGACCTAGATAAATGAAACAACCCTGCCGAAAAGGGTCAGTTTTTGAGGTTTTGATATGAACACGAAGACTGGAAGGGTTCTCCTCCGCATCCACCTGTAGGTCCTGTACCGTCAGATGAACAGATGGGTCAAAGGTAGTATTGACAGTGAACTCCCCAGCCCGAATAAAACCGGAAAAACCTATGCAGCAAGCAGCCCAGAGCATGATGTGATCAGGGTTTTGCAAGTCCACTGAACGGTGAATAACGCGCTTGACGTCTGCTGTTACAGGTTGGCGCTGTGGTGGACGGGAGCCTTGGTGGCGTTTAATGCCACGGAGGAGACGCTGGAGTTGGAGGCAATGTACCAGAGGATCAGGAAAACCATAATCGATGTGCAATGAACGTACTGCAGACAAGTACACCTTGATGGAAGAATGGTGCAACCGATCTGCCAGATGGGAACAAAAACGCAACAATGTATGCTCGTTTGTAGGAAGCAGAGAGCCATTAGAACTTACATAACCGTCTAATGTACAAAATTCAATAAATTGACGCTGAGCTGACTGATACACCCGGTGCGTTGAAGGGGCCAAGCCATTCGTGAGATAAAACTGACACTTCTGGGTTAGACTACCAGAAGCTGGGCCAGGAGGGAAGGAGGCACTGGGATGGCTGTAGGCAAAGCCTGAGGAACTAGCTGACGGAATCTCTGAAAATCGAATCGAGAAAGAGCATCAGCCACTACGTTGGAAGACCCAGCCACATGGCGGGCAGTGAACGCAAAAGAATGCCGAGCCGCCAACATGGAAAGATGACGGAGCAGCACCATCATGTTCGAATCTCTTGATGTACCGGACCGCAACGCCTCAACCACCGCTGTGTTGTCTGAGCAAAACTCCACCCGTTTTGCTGACCACTGGTGACCCCACAAAGAAGCTGCCAGGGCTACGGGAAAGAGCTCTTTATACGCAATGGACAACGGCATCTGAGCGGATGACCACACGCCAACAAACCATTCTTGTCCTAGAATAGCCCCATATCCAATAGAACCAGCAGCATCTGAGGAAATTTGAAGATCAAGCACTGGAGCCCATTGAGGATACAAAAGAAAACTATGGCCATTCCACGAGTGGAAAAACTCGCACCACCATGTGAGGTCCAAGTGAAACTCTCTGTTGAGCCGTATAGGGTGGTCCTCTCGGCGAAATGCAGAGAGCAAATTAATCATCCGACGAATAAAGGTACGGCCTGCAGGGACTACTTTGCAAGCATGCTGAAGATTACCAATTAAAGACTCCAATTCCTTGCGGGTGCAATGGTGTTTGTGGGACCAGGAGTTGAGCAATGCCAGGATGCGGTCAAACTTATCCTGTGGAAGGCGCGCCTGCAGTTTTAGAGAATCAAGTTCTATTCCCAACACTGTCAGCCTTGTGGAAGGACCCTCGAGTTTGTCTGGATGTAAAGGAATACCCCACTCGCAAAACCTCTGAACACAGATATCTAAATTCCGTTGGCATGTTGACGAATTAGGGGGACCCAGAGTATGAAAGTCGTCCAAGTAATGAAGAAGAAAGCCAATATCGTAATTCTCCGTAAGGATCCATTCTGCCAGATCAGCTACTTACGAGAATATATATGGGGCTGAGCGTAAGCCAAACGGTAAGGCCATGTCAATAAAGTACTTGCCTCTCCACTGCATGCCCAGAAGGTAGCGATCATCCGGATGCACCGGAACAATGCGATATGCACTCTCCACGTCAAATTTTGCCAGTAAAGCTCCTCTGCCGAATGACATAATGCCAGCGATAATATCGTCAACTTTCATATACTGGACCGAGAAGGGGTCTCTTGGAACCCCGTCATTCACGCTGTGACCCTCTGGATGGGAAAGGTCCAGGATCAAACACCACTTGTTCGGCTGATGTTTCTTGGGAATGACGCCAAATCGGCTGACGTGGAGATTGGGTAATGGAGGAGTGGAGAAAGGGCCAGCCACTCGTCCCTTGGCTAGTTCAGTCCGGAGGTAATCATCAATTACCGATGGTTGAAGACTGGCTGACAACATGTTCTGCCGAGCTGATCTCAAAGAAACTAACGCTGGATTAAAGCCCACATGAAACCCTTCCTGAATGCCCGTCAACACATAATCCACAAACCATGGATCAGGATGAGCTGATGCTTCTTTGCGTAGTCTATCCACTCTAATAGGAGAAACCTTGTGTGGGGGAAGCAATGGCGGATACAAAGAAGGGGCCCTGTTTTGAACTTGTGAGACACCACATGATAACTGAACAGTTGGCAGTCCTGCCTGCCGTCGAGAAAACAGACTTGCGGCGCTAACTGAAACATCTGATGAACTTGTATTTACACTATTTACACATGAAGCGGCTGCAGTAGTCGTGGCAACCAGGATATCAGCGCCGGGGGCGTTTGCCACCGGATGGAGTAAGAGAGCGAGATCGTTGCGTCCCCTTGTTGGCTCGAAAGGGACAACGAACTAGGGGATGGTTCCCATCACAACGCTCACAAACATGGCGGAAATGGCATTGACCAAGGGTCCAGCGACAAGCTCCATCGTTCCAAGAGCGACAGTAGTACACCGAAGTCGAAGAATGCGGAACAGGAGGAGATGGTGAGTTGGGAGCAGACGACGAAGAGGGAAGTGGGAGGGCTGACTGAGTCCCAGGAAGGGAGGATGAGGACTGAGGTACCCCAGAGGTCCGGGTGTGGAAGTTGTACAAGTCCAGATTCATTTTAGACCAATCTGCCAAGCATGACGCCGCAGCATCCTTCCTGAATGCAACATCATACGTTTGCCAGGCAGGACCCGGGAACTGGCGTGCCGTCTGCATGATGAGTAATTTGTACTGAATTAAGTCCTGCCAACGATTTGGATGGGCGTTGCAAAACACTCAAGCGTAGATGGTAAAGGCCTGGACCCAAGTTAAAATATCGGTAATTTCCACCACTCGCTTTCGCGCCGGAGAAACAACCAATTTGCCATCCAGATATGTGTGGGGCTCAGATTCCTGTGCCCTTAAGTTCTCTGCCAAAAGGTCCGCCAGCTCCACAAAAACGCCACTGGTTATTTTAGCGACCAGTTTTGCTGGAATTGGCGCGTAACCTGGACCGACTACAAAGGCCTTGCCGACCGAAGGCGCGAAAGTCGAGGTGCCGGGTGCCAGCCACGCAGGAGAAACGAACGTGGGTGGTGTAGAAATAGCCATGAGCGGCGGCTGACCAAGTGCGGTGAAAACCGGATTTCCTACCGTTGTATAAGTCGAAATAAACGAGGGAACAACAACATTACCTGACGTGGTGGACGAGCTTGGAATCGAGGAACTCGCCACGTTCGAAGCGTGCGCCATGCCCCCGAATGACTGAACTGCAGCGCTGGTCGACGAACTCGTCGCTCCATTCGCCTGAAACGCTGCAAGAATTTGGGGAAGCGACTGTCCTAGCGCTTGAGAGAGCGCTTGGGAAAGAGTCTCGCTGGAGATGGAGAATATGGGCGGCGAAGCCAATGAGGTTGTCGCGACCGAGGAGGTGTTTGTTTTGCCCGACGACGACGCCATGAAATCGTCCCAATGCAGCGCGGCTGTGAGGCTGTTCAGGGTAGACCGTGGCATAAAAAACAGACACAAAGACACGCACAAGTAAAACGCAAATAATAGCTAGATCGGAGAGCTAGATAACGACTGCTCTCGGCCACGCTGGCTGACAGAACTCCACGCACTGCCAAACCTACGCCACATGGGTGACACACTGCACTAATGCGCATGCGCTTCAAACTGACCTCTGACCGCGGGTACTGTTGGCGCTCTTTGTTGTTAACTCCTTTAAATTGCATTTAAATACATAATAAGTCGATCAGAAAACGTTCATTGACAGTAAAATAATCACATATCTATATAAATTCGACAATATTGTCAATTTCCCAAATCAAGCAACGACCAAACCCAGAAAATAAACCTAAAAATAAATGAATGCATTGCCATGAAAAGTTCCAATTAACCTGAAAATTGCGAATCGTTTCGTCTGAAGCTGAACCATGATTGCGATATTTAAAGAAAGCAAACAAACCACTAACTAAAGCAAAATTGAGAGCTGAGCCCTCATCTAGCTGTGTGGAAAAACTACTGGCTGACAGATTAATTACATAAGTCATTTCAATGTTCAGAGTGAGGAGTTCAATGTTCGACACAACAAAGTTCAGTGAAGTGATTCCTTATTTATTTGTTCATTCTTGAGTATGTGCTCGTCGGACTTTTCGAATCTTGGGACTCTGGTGACCTTGTTGGACAGGTTTGTCACAACGCTTGCAAATTTTGTGTGGAGGTGTAGTAGGCACAGTTTGTAGAGGTGTAGTAAGCACAGTTTGTAGAAGTGTAGTAGGCATAGTTTGTAGAGGTGTAGTAGGCACAGTTTGTAGAGGTACCTTTGTCTTACTTTGCTTAAACGGTGGTAAACGATTTTGCGGAGACACTGGCAGGCAACACAACAGAAGATAAAATTAAGGACTGACAATCCTAATGCAGCATATGCAATGTACTCCGTTAACGTAGTTTCAGAGGTCACTTCTACTTGATTGACCATGTCATCTGCCTTCTCTATAGCTGAGGTAAGCTGGCTGTCGTAATACTCAAACATTTCATCAAACTCATTGATCACAGATCGATTGATGACAACAGGAGGAGGAATAGAAAGTGACTCCTGATGTAGCTGTAGCGGTGACATATCATTACTGTTTGGATCCCATGGGACATAAACAATTGAATCGCTTGAAAACAGTGGTAATGAGATACTAAGGCTCTTTAGACACGTGGCCAAACTTGTTTTCATTCCAGTAAACATGACATTGCAAGGGAAATGATAGATCGCAAGTGAGGTAATATCCAGATAACCAGTGTTTGTGACTACTGTCTCAGATGTAGGAGAAATTAAACTTGAGTGGAGTCAAGTGCTCGATGACACAAAAATTTTCTTCAGCATTTCCGGAACTAGAAGTAAAATATTGACGTTCAAATCATGGCCATCATGCTCGACATCAATCATAGGGCTAGCAAGAACAGACAAACCTTCCTCTAATGCTGTTATTGTAAATTTCAGTGAAGGATCAATCAATAATTTGGCTGATAAATGTGATGAAATGAATTTGGGAAGGTCAGAATAACCAACTAGCATTTTTCCATTCAATTGTGTGACCTGGCTCAACGTGTCTGAAAATTCGAACAACCTAAGAAATGCAGCAAATGCTCTATTAACTTCCGCTGAATATTTGGAAAGGAAGTCCATAGTCATGGATTCGTGACATCTAACAGAATTTGAAAAAGGTTTAAGTTGGCCTTGCCACTCAACATATGTGCGGCCGATTCTTTTTAAATTCTCGCTTAATACGTTTAACTTGCCATTACATTGATCGGCAATTTTGAAGAAGTAAACAACTTTGCCATCAACAACACGAACGAAATGTTGGGAAATATGTATAGTGCGGGTTAATTGTGACAAAGTTTCCTTTAAATTTGACACGTGATTGGGCTCGCATTTAGGACCTATTGACCTATAGATTGCCCTAAACAAGCCAAGAACAACACCTGCATGACACATCCAACTAGACCGACGTAAACGATCTTTGGTATTTAACCAACGTCGTTCATCAACTGAAACTTTGACAGTAACGCAACGCCTAGGACTTAGAACTGAATTTCGGTATCCTCTTAAGCAGGACATTCTTGGTGTCTGACCGACTAAATATTGAAAATATCTAGGCAAATAAGTGTCACACTCAACTAAGGTTGAAAATCCTGGTAAAGATAACAATCTGCGGGGGACCTTTGAAAATGACCCGTTGTTTCTAACAAGTCATCGAAAAACTTTTGCTTCAAAGCGGAACAAGAATTGTTCAACATGGAAAAATGCCTTCCAAACTCTGCGAAGTTTAGGACTGTATGAATATTCAAAAGCTTAGTGTTGTCATAAAAGGTCAATGGTTTCGGACCATGACTAACCATGAGCGAAGCAGGATAAAAAGTTGCCTTTTCTGTGAAAGAATCAAACTGTTGTGAAAACACTAAACTCATTGAAAAGATGATACCCAGTAGATGAAAGCAAGAACATGGTCAGTGTTTTCCCTTGGGCTCCATCACTGAGAACTATCTTCACGCATAACCAAACGATAACAAACTTGAATTCCTAGGGACACGAAAAGGAAACATTACCAAAAATACCGGAAATCAGCAACGAGATTCTTCAAAGTATTTGATTAAACGTTTGTCCAAAATGTTTTCTTCTGGTTCCCATGTGGACTGGTTGGTTGGATAACCGAACCATGTGACTAAATTTTGATGCTTTCCTTTTCGTTTTCGACTTTTGAGAATTTTTTCGACAGAAGAGGATTGTTCTACAATCCTGTAAGGACCAAACCAGTTGTGCAACAATTTCTTTGAAAGACCTTTTTTAGTTTTGGATGTATAAACCCATACACGCTGACCAACTTCAAAAACTGGCATTTTAGCTTCCTGATCATAATAGTCTTTCATTTTCTGCTGAGAGTGCTGAATATTCTCTTTAGCGATGTTCTGCGCCAATTCTACTTTTTCTACTATATGTTTTTGGTGTTCAAAAACGAGCTTGATGGGCTTTCGGATTCACTAGGCAATAGCTTCACATCAATTGGTAAGCGAGGCTCTCAACCATAAAGAACGTAAAAAGGACTGTCGCCAATCGCTTCACATATAGAAGTTTGATGAGCGAACAAAATTAAAGGGATATACTCGTCCCAGTCCTTTTGGTCCTTGGGAACATACATCAAAAGAGACTGACAAAGAGTAGAATTGAATCTTTCAACAAGACCATCAGATTGCGGATGATAGCTAGAAGTGTTCGCTATGTGAATCTGAAATATTTTACACACTTCGGCAATAAGTTTAGACAAAAAGTTCTTCCCCTATCAGAAAGTAAAACCTTCGGAGCACCAGGCCTAGCAATGATCTCATCAACTAAAAGGCGAGCGATTACGAAGGCTTCTGCAGCTACAGCTACTTGATCAAATGCATTTCCAACAGGTATGGGAAGCAACGGAGCTCTCTTAGAGTTCCTAGGTGTTTTTCTTGTTGAGCAATCCTGGCAAGACTTGCACCAGTGCTCAATATCTTTGAACGTGCGTTTCCACCAGTACCTTTGCTTAACCTTCTGAAAGGTTTTGTGTACACCGAAGTGAGCACCTGATATATGATTGTGAACGTTTGACAAAATTTCAAATTTAAGAGCATGTGGAATAACAAGTTGAGAATACGCTTCGTGGTTATTACGGTTTTGGTTTTGATCCAAATGATAGAGTAAACCATACTGTCCAATATAAAAGTTATCACTAAAGAGTAAAATTTTGCGAGCTAATTTGTCGTTTGGTGGTACAGTATCGTTTTCCAGAAAGTCTATAATTTCACTCAACTCAGGGTCTCGTCTTTGCATTTCTCTAGTTCTCGCTAACTGAGGGTCTTCTTGCTGAAATGAACTTAAATCAGGTTTTGTCTCGTATGGACGTCTAGATAAGCTATCGACATTGCTATGCTCTTTTCCAGGACGATGAACAATATCAAAATCATATTGCTGAAGCAACAGAGACCACCTAGCTAAACAACCTGTCGCATCCTTCACATTCATAAGCCAACGAAGTGAGCTATGAACAGTAATAACTAAAAATTTGCGACCAAACAAGTAAGGTTGAAATTTCTTGATTCCTTCCACTAAAGCTAGAGCTTCACGTTCAGTTAAGCCACAACCATTGTATGCAATAACTACTTCTTTGTCGTCCTGCTTTTTGAGCAAGAGTAAAGCCAATTCCAATTGAGCTTGCATCGACAAATAACAAAAATTCCTGTATGAAATCAGGATATGCTAGAATTGGAGCAGAGACTAAAACACGTTTCAGCTTGTCGAATGCATCTGCACAAGCTTTTGTCCATGCAAACTTAACCCCTTTCTTAGTGAGAGCGTTCAAAGGACTAGCGATGTGTGCAAAGCCCTTCACAAAAACGCCTATAGTAGTTTGCAAGCCCCATAGAAACTCTTAATTCCTTTATGTTTTTGGGAGTAGGAAAATCATGTACAACGTGCACCTTCTCTGGATTGGCGTCACCACATGACCCAGATACTTGACTTTCTGCTTCACAAAGGAACATTTCTTAGGATTGAGCTTTACATTAGCTTCCTTTAATCTTCTAAAAACTTCTATAATAATAAATATATAAATCAAGGCAAAACAATATTCCAAACTTCTCAAAATATGGCTCATTAATCGCTGGAAACTTGCTCCGGAATTTGTCAAACCAAATGGCATATCTAAAAATTCATACAATCCCTTATGCGTAACGAACGCTGTTTTTTCACGAGCAGATGGGTGGAGCTTGATTTGCCAATATCCCAACTTGAGGTCAAGGGTTGAAAAATACTGTGCCAGATAGAGCAGCTAACGTATCAACGACCAAAGGCATTGGAAAACTATCCTTTTTAGTAACTTTATTAATAGCTCGGAAATCGACACAAAACCTCATTTCTCCATTTTTCTTTTTCACCAATGCAACAGGAGAGGACCAGGGACTAACTGATTCCTGAATTATTCCTCTCTGAAGCATATCATCTACCTGGCGATAAATTTCTTGTTTATTTTCAGGAGTTGTCCGATAGGGTATCTGTTTAACATGCATAGCATCACCGGTATCAATGGTATGCTGTACTAACGAGGTTCTACCAAGCTGGTCATCAGAGAAAGCAAACACATTACGATATTTCTGAAACCAATTTTCAAACTTGACTTTATCGCCATCAGACAAGACAATCAGACAAATCTGGTAAATCAGAGTAATCGCGATGAGAGCTATCAACGGTTGGGGAGGGAGGTGCACTGGGACATCCTGGTGAATTCAACTCAAAGGTCGCAATGGAGGGATCAACTTTTTCAAAATCACCTAATCTAGTCCTACGACAAATCTTAACTGGCTGAGAAGAAGGATTAATTATTCTCATTAGAATTGTGCCATCTTCAGAAACATGAACTAATTATAATGCTCCAAAAACAGAATACTTTTCAGGCAAGGTGGATCTGGGAGCAACAACGCCGATTGCATTTGATTGCTGGGGAATGGCGTTCAACTTCGCAGGAACCACAACCTCCGACTGTGGTGGAATAACAAAAGAAAAATCAGCGTGTACAGAACATTTAAAGTCGGTGTTGCCAGAAACAACATAATCGTCAGACATAGTGCCTTCCATGTTACAAAAAGGTAAGGGGTCTACCTCAGAAACAAACTCAATCATGCCCTTTTCAAAATCAATTTAGAGCCAAATTTTTGAAGGAAATCTCTGCCAAGGATCGCATCATATGTTAAATTTCTGATAACATAAGCTTCAAAAGGAAAGACTTCGGACTGAATAACAAATTGTATGAGTGTTTTCCACAAAGTATTGAGGATACCACCGTTCACTGACGTGATATTTTCTAATTCAGAATTATCCAAAGTTGGGGACATATGACGCAAAAATTTATTCCACATGTTAGCGCTAACTGCAGTGACAGCAGCTCCCGTGTCTACAAGGCAACAAAACTCAAAGCCCTCTATTCTTGTTGGAACAGTTGATCCATCAGCTAAAAAAGGAAATGAAATAGTATCAATTGTGTCTGTCGCAACATCAGAAATTGCGTTACGGTCAGGAAAATGATCTGTTCTGCTTGTATCTTCGGTTGAGTTGGTATGGACTGAGACAGTGCCCATGTCACTTGAAACTGAAGAATTGGATTGCACTTGGACGCTACTTTTTCCGATATTTTTCTTGGCCGGTGAAGTTTGGAAAGACATATCAGTGTACAATTTGCAAACAAGGTGTGCGCGTGCTGACAAAGGGAGATGCATGTTATTTTGTCAGTATATATTGATCATTGCTTTTATGATATTTGGTGGCTCCTAAAGGAGCTGTTTTGATTTATGGTCACTTACTGCTCCAGAAGTACGTCCATCTCATTCATGAAGAGCGAGATAGTCTTGTCTTTTTCCGCAACACTTTTGCGAAGTTTCAACTCCTTCGAATGCCTGATGAGGTTGTCGGGTACACTCGCCATGAGGATTTGGTTCAAAAGGACCACCATCGGCTTTAGTCTCACTCCACCGCTAATCTTTGGTAGTGGGGTTTCGTCAACTAACGAGTTACCAGGTAGGGAGAGATCTCTCTCAACCTCCCTGAGTGCTTGTGAAATGAAAGCTTCCAGTTGTTTGTCGTACTCCATCGTGAGTTGTCATACTTTGAAATAAAAAATAGTGAAGTATTCGTACTTTTCAGGGCTTATTGCTTATTCCAAATAAAAAACTGTCAAGTTGCATCATCATATGTTCAGTTTGTTTGATAGTACGTCGATACTCCCCCTTCATCTCCTCCACTGTGTCTTCTCGTCTGAATTGTTCGTACGTACGAGCTAATTCGCACCATTGCCTCTTTTGCATATCCATTTCCTTGCTAAGTTCGGTAATCATTTTATCCATTCTTGCCTTATTGGAAATTCTATCAACCTTCCTCTGGATTCCATTCTCCTTATTTCTTCTTCTTTTCTCCAAAAAAGCTTGAAAATTGAAACAGGTGTCCTTCTGCTGAACACGAACTTCTCATACTCCATAAGAGCAACTGGTTCAAATTTTTTGCCATGTTCTAAATATTTGGGTGAAACTGGTGTGGGATTCAGCAGTTGCTTGTTTGATGAATTTCAACCCATAGGACTACTAAAGGTCACTCAAATAACCGGTAACCAATCAGGAGCCGAGAAAGACAATAGGCTATTGTTTCGAGAACAATAGACTATTGTTTTCCAAATCCAAGATGGTGGAGGTTATTTTCAACCAATCAGGAGGTGATTTAAGAATTCAAGATGGCGGTAGCGGCTTCCTGAGCAGCAGTGAAACTTGGAAACGAGGTCCCTGGTTTCCATAGGAGTTTGTTTTGGGGTGAAAAGATGGCCCACTGGACTCGAAGGCCTGGGATCGGTCTCTCAGACTCGTCTGATATGTCAACTAAGAATCAATCTAGACACATGTAAATCAAATGACAAACAACTGTATTTTCAGAAATCCTAATTCTTTACAAGAGGGACCAGTGTACAATTTGCAAACAAGGTGTGCGCGTGCTGACAAAGGGAGATGCATGTTATTTTGTCAGTATATATTGATCACTGCTTTTATGATATTTGGTGGCTCCTAAAGGAGCTGTTTTGATTTATGGTCACTTACTGCTCCAGAAGTACGTCCATCTCATTCATGAAGAGCGAGATAGTCTTGTCTTTTTCCGCAACACTTTTGCGAAGTTTCAACTCCTTCGAATGCCTGATGAGGTTGTCGGGTACACTCGCCATGAGGATTTGGTTCAAAAGGACCACCATCGGCTTTAGTCTCACTCCACCGCTAATCTTTGGTAGTGGGGTTTCGTCAACTAACGAGTCACCAGGTAGGGAGAGATCTCTCTCAACCTCCCTGAGCGCTTGTGAAATGAAAGCTTCCAGTTGTTTGTCGTACTCCATCGTGAGTTGTCATACTTTGAAATAAAAAATAGTGAAGTATTCATACTTTTCAGGACTTATTGCTTATTCCAAATAAAAAACTGTCAAGTTGCATCATCATATGTTCAGTTTGTTTGATAGTACGTCGATACTCCCCCTTCATCTCCTCCACTGTGTCTTCTCGTCTGAATTGTTCGTACGTACGAGCTAATTCGCACCATTGCCTCTTTTGCATATCCATTTCCTTGCTAAGTTCGGTAATCATTTTATCCATTCTTTCCTCATTGGAAATTCTATCAACCTTCCTCTGGATTCCATTCTCCTTATTTCTTCTTCTTTTCTTCAAAAAAGCTTGAAAATTGAAAGTTTCGAGCTCTTTATTGCGCTCCATCGTGAGTTGTCATACTTGGAAATAAAAATGCTGAAGCATTTATACCTTTCAGGGCTTATTGCTTAATCAATTTGCCGCTCGTTTTGTTGCTGTGCGCTTTTGTCTCTATGGCTATTCAGAATACCACTTGCTTTGTTGTATAATTGATTAATTGTACTTATCCCTCGAACTGTGTCGTGAGACTGAAAAAATTCCTATGGTTTATTCTTGTTGATTCGTAGGAGTTTTTAAAAGGCATGGATTGATTTTTTTTTGGCAGTTGACAATAGTCTCGAGGGATTTTAGGTTTTTATCAGCGTATAAAAGGTTAATGTCATCAGCAAAAAGGTAGAAGGTTAACTTGTCTGAGGCCATGAAAATGTCATTTACATAAATAAGAAACGGTAGGGGACCAAGTCACCCCTGAGGGACGCCACAAAGGGTACTCTCCTTTCTAGATACGTGGGGACCTACTTGAGTCTGCGTTGCATTTGACAGATAGGAGGAGAACAAATCGTTAACTATACCGCGGATACCGTAATGGGATAATTTATGAAGGAGGATAGGGTGATTGACAGTATCAAATGCTTTTTGAAGGTCAATAGATACACCACAGGAGAACATTCCCTTGTCCATGTATGACGTGAACATTTTAGTAATCGAGTTGGGCACGAGTAAAGTCCATGGGACAATGCCAGAGGCTTTTAAAGGAAAGTAGAAATCTACTCAAGTCATAATTGATTGGAATGAGGTTAGATGTCAAATGCCAAGCAGCTTGCAGTTGAACCGAGAACTTTTCAGTTCCTACAAAAATCACACAACTTTGAAAGGTTTAGTTTGCATTTCTCCCAGTGGAGCAGTTACATTCATAAGCCAACTGTATACAGGTTCTATCTCCAATCGAGAAATTGTCAGAAGGAGTGGATTTTTAGATCTACCATTTGATGACAAAGACTCAATCATGGCAGACAAGGGATTCACCATTCAGGATTTGTTGCCTTTGGGGGTTAGTTTAAATTTGCCACCCTTTCTTGGAGCGTGTTCACAGATGGCTGCAGAAGATGTGGTAAAAACACGGGAAATTGCAAGTTTAAGGATACATGTTGAACATGCCATCAACAAGATTAAGAATTTTCACATATGGGACAGGGTTGTTTCACTACATCAAATGGGAATTGTAAACCAGATGTGGGCGGTATGTGCATTCTGTTGTAATGCACAAACCAGCATTATGTCAATGTGACTATTCACACATGATGTGAGGCATTTTAGAATGAATTATTTAATCCATAAGTTGCCTATCTCTTCTCTCCCTAAAATGTATGGGACTATTTATTGGGCATTAAGAGAGACAACATTTTCCCCCACTGTTCTGATTATTTATTTTAAAGTGCCTATGAAATGAAAATTTTTTTGTGCTTATTTGAAAGGCCTTTCAAAATACAGAAGAATGGCGTTTTTCTTTTTGAAATATCTTTTTTCGTTTTAGAGATTTTGACATTTTTCTATTATGCAAATTAGATCAGTGATGACGTCATACTGTTTGCAACTAAAAAGTGGAAAATACTGAATAAACGATATTTCTGGAAATTTTGAAGCAGTGTTCTTGAAACTTGGCATCATAAATGTGCATCACAAAAGAAACAAAATGACACCTTTTGTGCTGTTGCCATAGCAACTATTTCGGCTCCAGTCTCTTTCTGACAAAAAACTAAATATCCCCATTTCCAACCTCTAAAGTGAGACAGAGGGTCCTACTTGGAACAGACATAGTTCCCATATGTTCTTCACTTCCATCATAAGATTGGGTGGGGTAGATGGTGTTCGTTTTAAGACAAAACTGAGAATTTCTGTTTTTATTAACACATCACCAGCGGCAAAAATGTTGTCATGGCAACAGCACTAAAGGTGTCATTTTGTTTCTTTTCTGATGCACATTTATGATGCCAAGTTTCAAGAACACTGCTTCAAAATTTCCAGAAATATCGTTTATTCAGTATTTTCCACTTTTTAGTTGCAAACAGTATGACGTCATCACTGATCTAATTTGCATAATAGAAAAATGTCAAAATCTCTAAAACGAAAAAAGATATTTCAAAAAGAAAAACGCCATTCTTCTGTATTTTGAAAGGCCTTTCAAATAAGCACAAAAAAATTTTCATTTCATAGGCACTTTAAGGCTTACATTATCTTAGGTTTAAAGTTTTTATACCAGTTGGATTTTGTAAACTATAAGAGTTATGTAAGAATTTCTTCATGTAAGATATTAATTCCTAGTCAACAAATAAAATCACAACAATTAAAAATACATGAATTTAGAAGCATGGTATTACCAATTCTGTTTGAAACATAGACATGTTAGAACAAATAATGTTTGCTGGGAAACTGTAGATAACAGACTCGACCAGATGTAGCTGTGCAGAAGACTTCAGTCACTGTTGGTGTTTACCTGAGAATTTCCATCAAAAAGTTTCGCAGAAGCAAACTTAATGAATTGTTCAAAGTAATAAGAGAGCAGTTTCTGCTTTAGTCCAGCCCAGAAAACAGGGTCAAAAAGTATACGTTGAACATAAATGCCTTTGCTGGTATATACCATAAAGTCACACCACCTTGCTCCCGTAACTGCCATCTGTCCCTGGACTTGAGCATAGTAGGGGTGGTCTTCCTTTAATTTACACTACGAAACACCTGTTTTTCCATAAAGTACTTTGGATCTGTGCAAGCATCAAGGGGTGTGACATGATACTTGGTGTATGGGTATTTTACTTCTGCTATCCCAAAGTAATCAATACAGCCAAAGTCAACTACTCGTGCATCAGGCGTAGCAGCTACAATTGGACATCCTTTTGATACCACAAGTCCACATGGCAGTGCCTTAACAGGTGTCCTTCTGCTGAACATGAACTTGTCATACTCCATAAGAGCAACTTTTGCCATGTTCTAAATATTTGGGTGAAACTGGTGTGGGATTAAGCAGTTGCTTGTTTGATGAATTTCAACCCATAGGACTACTAAAGGTCGCTCAAATAACCGGTAACCAATCAGGAGCCGAGAAAGACAATAGGCTATTGTTTCGAGAACAATAGACTCTATTGTTTTCCAAATCCAAGATGGTGGAGGTTATTTTCAACCAATCAGGAGGTGATTTAAGAATTCAAGATGGCGGTAGCGGCTTCCTGAGCAGCAGTGAAACTTGGAAACGAGGTCCCTGGTTTCCATAGGAGTTTGTTTTGGGGTGAAAAGATGGCCCACTGGACTCGAAGGCCTGGGATCGGTCTCTCAGACTCGTCTGATATGTCAACTGAGAATCAATCTAGACACATGTAAATCAAATGACAAACAACTGTATTTTCAGAAATCCTAATTCTTTACAAGAGGGACCAGTGTACAATTTGCAAACAAGGTGTGCCCGTGCTGACAAAGGGAGATGCATGTTATTTTGTCAGTATATATTGATCATTGCTTTTATGATATTTGGTGGCTCCTAAAGGAGCTGTTTTGATTTATGGTCACTTACTGCTCCAGAAGTACGTCCATCTCATTCATGAAGAGCGAGATAGTCTTGTCTTTTTCCGCAACACTTTTGCGAAGTTTCAACTCCTTCGAATGCCTGATGAGGTTGTCGGGTACACTCCCCATGAGGATTTGGTTCAAAAGGACCACCATCGGCTTTAGTCTCACTCCACCGCTAATCTTTGGTAGTGGGGTTTCGTCAACTAACGAGTCACCAGGTAGGGAGAGATCTCTCTCAACCTCCCTGAGCGCTTGTGAAATGAAAGCTTCCAGTTCTTTGTCGTACTCCATCGTGAGTTGTCATACTTTGAAATAAAAAATAGTGAAGTATTCATACTTTTCAGGACTTATTGCTTATTCCAAATAAAAAACTGTCAAGTTGCATCATCATATGTTCAGTTTGTTTGATAGTACGTCGATACTCCCCCTTCATCTCCTCCACTGTGTCTTCTCGTCTGAATTGTTCGTACGTACGAGCTAATTCGCACCATTGCCTCTTTTGCATATCCATTTCCTTGCTAAGTTCGGTAATCATTTTATCCATTCTTTCCTCATTGGAAATTCTATCAACCTTCCTCTGGATTCCATTCTCCTTATTTCTTCTTCTTTTCTTCAAAAAAGCTTGAAAATTGAAAGTTTCGAGCTCTTTATTGCGCTCCATCGTGAGTTGTCATACTTGGAAATAAAAATGCTGAAGCATTTATACCTTTCAGGGCTTATTGCTTAATCAATTTGCCGCTCGTTTTGTTGCTGTGCGCTTTTGTCTCTATGGCTATTCAGAATACCACTTGCTTTGTTGTATAATTGATTAATTGTAATTATCCCTCGAACTGTGTCGTGAGACTGAGAAAATTCCTATGGTTTATTCTTGTTGATTCGTAGGAGTTTTTAAAAGGCATGGATTGATTTTTTTTTTGCAGTTGACAATAGTCTCGAGGGATTTTAGGTTTTTATCAGCGTATAAAAGGTTAATGTCATCAGCAAAAAGGTAGAAGGTTAACTTGTCTGAGGCCATGAAAATGTCATTTACATAAATAAGAAACGGTAGGGGACCAAGTCACCCCTGAGGGACGCCACAAAGGGTACTCTCCTTTCTAGATACGTGGGGACCTACTTGAGTTTGCGTTGCATTTGACAGATAGGAGGAGAACAAATCGTTAACTATACCGCGGATACCGTAATGGGATAATTTATGAAGGAGGATAGGGTGATTGACAGTATCAAATGCTTTTTGAAGGTCAATAGATACACCACAGGAGAACATTCCCTTGTCCATGTATGACGTGAACATTTTAGTAATCGAGTTGGGCACGAGTAAAGTCCATGGGACAATGCCAGAGGCTTTTAAAGGAAAGTAGAAATCTACTCAAGTCATAATTGATTGGAATGAGGTTAGATGTCAAATGCCAAGCAGCTTGCAGTTGAACCGAGAACTTTTCAGTTC
The DNA here is from genome assembly GCA_964020085.1 of Micromussa lordhowensis. Lineage (NCBI taxonomy): Eukaryota > Metazoa > Cnidaria > Anthozoa > Scleractinia > Lobophylliidae > Micromussa > Micromussa lordhowensis. Next base: position 15,519,692 of record OZ026601.1, read on the forward strand.
CTACAAAAATCACACAACTTTGAAAGGTTTAGTTTGCATTTCTCCCAGTGGAGCAGTTACATTCATAAGCCAACTGTATACAGGTTCTATCTCCAATCGAGAAATTGTCAGAAGGAGTGGATTTTTAGATCTACCATTTGATGACAAAGACTCAATCATGGCAGACAAGGGATTCACCATTCAGGATTTGTTGCCTTTGGGGGTTAGTTTAAATTTGCCACCCTTTCTTGGAGCGTGTTCACAGATGGCTGCAGAAGATGTGGTAAAAACACGGGAAATTGCAAGTTTAAGGATACATGTTGAACATGCCATCAACAAGATTAAGAATTTTCACATATGGGACAGGGTTGTTTCACTACATCAAATGGGAATTGTAAACCAGATGTGGGCGGTATGTGCATTCTGTTGTAATGCACAAACCAGCATTATGTCAATGTGACTATTCACACATGATGTGAGGCATTTTAGAATGAATTATTTAATCCATAAGTTGCCTATCTCTTCTCTCCCTAAAATGTATGGGACTATTTATTGGGCATTAAGAGAGACAACATTTTCCCCCACTGTTCTGATTATTTATTTTAAGGCTTACATTATCTTAGGTTTAAAGTTTTTATACCAGTTGGATTTTGTAAACTATAAGAGTTATGTAAGAATTTCTTCATGTAAGATATTAATTCCTAGTCAACAAATAAAATCACAACAATTAAAAATACATGAATTTAGAAGCATGGTATTACCAATTCTGTTTGAAACATAGACATGTTAGAACAAATAATGTTTGCTGGGAAACTGTAGATAACAGACTCGACCAGATGTAGCTGTGCAGAAGACTTCAGTCACTGTTGGTGTTTACCTGAGAATTTCCATCAAAAAGTTTCGCAGAAGCAAACTTAATGAATTGTTCAAAGTAATAAGAGAGCAGTTTCTGCTTTAGTCCAGCCCAGAAAACAGGGTCAAAAAGTATACGTTGAACATAAATGCCTTTGCTGGTATATACCATAAAGTCACACCACCTTGCTCCCGTAACTGCCATCTGTCCCTGGACTTGAGCATAGTAGGGGTGGTCTTCCTTTAATTTACACTACGAAACACCTGTTTTTCCATAAAGTACTTTGGATCTGTGCAAGCATCAAGGGGTGTGACATGATACTTGGTGTATGGGTATTTTACTTCTGCTATCCCAAAGTAATCAATACAGCCAAAGTCAACTACTCGTGCATCAGGCGTAGCAGCTACAATTGGACATCCTTTTGATACCACAAGTCCACATGGCAGTGCCTTAACAGGTGTCCTTCTGCTGAACATGAACTTGTAATACTCCATAAGAGCAACTTTTGCCATGTTCTAAATATTTGGGTGAAACTGGTGTGGGATTAAGCAGTTGCTTGTTTGATGAATTTCAACCCATAGGACTACTAAAGGTCGCTCAAATAACCGGTAACCAATCAGGAGCCGAGAAAGACAATAGGCTATTGTTTCGAGAACAATAGACTCTATTGTTTTCCAAATCCAAGATGGTGGAGGTTATTTTCAACCAATCAGGAGGTGATTTAAGAATTCAAGATGGCGGTAGCGGCTTCCTGAGCAGCAGTGAAACTTGGAAACGAGGTCCCTGGTTTCCATAGGAGTTTGTTTTGGGGTGAAAAGATGGCCCACTGGACTCGAAGGCCTGGGATCGGTCTCTCAGACTCGTCTGATATGTCAACTGAGAATCAATCTAGACACATGTAAATCAAATGACAAACAACTGTATTTTCAGAAATCCTAATTCTTTACAAGAGGGACCAGTGTACAATTTGCAAACAAGGTGTGCCCGTGCTGACAAAGGGAGATGCATGTTATTTTGTCAGTATATATTGATCATTGCTTTTATGATATTTGGTGGCTCCTAAAGGAGCTGTTTTGATTTATGGTCACTTACTGCTCCAGAAGTACGTCCATCTCATTCATGAAGAGCGAGATAGTCTTGTCTTTTTCCGCAACACTTTTGCGAAGTTTCAACTCCTTCGAATGCCTGATGAGGTTGTCGGGTACACTCGCCATGAGGATTTGGTTCAAAAGGACCACCATCGGCTTTAGTCTCACTCCACCGCTAATCTTTGGTAGTGGGGTTTCGTCAACTAACGAGTCACCAGGTAGGGAGAGATCTCTCTCAACCTCCCTGAGCGCTTGTGAAATGAAAGCTTCCAGTTGTTTGTCGTACTCCATCGTGAGTTGTCATACTTTGAAATAAAAAATAGTGAAGTATTTATACTTTTCAGGGCTTATTGCTTATTCCAAATAAATTCTATCAACCTTCCTCTGGATTCCATTCTCCTTATTTCATCTTCTTTTCTCCAAAAAAGCTTGAAAAGTGAAAGTTTTGAGCTCTTTATTGCGCTCCATCGTGAGTTGTCATACTTGGAAATAAAAATGCTGAAGCATTTATACCTTTCAGGGCTTATCGCTTAAGAACTGCTCGATCAATTCACATGTTGTGTTTTACGTCACAATAACCGATGTAAACAATCCGTTCCCAGATTTCCGCTCGTGTGCTATTTTCCCTTGACTCAAAAGAAACTGCCGCTAAGATTCTGTGGGATTTGATTTTGACTTCGCACACTCTCTCAGTCTGTCTGCTAGATAGGTGCTAAAAGATCTCCAAAAGATTGCGCTTAAAAGACTGAGTTTTTTGCATACGTTATTTCTCGAAAACGAAGCGCAAACCAACAAAATCAATTACGGAACAATGTTTTTCATGTCAACACAAGTCCGTCTGCCAAAAATTAGCTTGATCCTGCGAAAAATGAAAAAATGTGCTAAAAGAGCGATATACGTCCTTTTTGCAGGAAGCCCTTCAATTGATTAATTGTACTTATCCCTTGAACTGTGTTGTGAGAAAGAAAAAAATTCCTATGGTTTAGTCTTGTTGATTCGTAGGAGTTTTTAAAAGGCACGAATCGATTTTTTTTTGCTTATCGAATTATTTTACGTTTGTACATGTGATCAGAACTTTTTCTACTCAGTGCAACTTGCCGTGTTCTTTAATGTTCCCATAAGCTATTGAAAATGCTGCTCGCTTTGTTCCATTAATCCATTAAAATGGTCAGCCAGCAGTCAATGTCAGATAGCATATCACTGGTCACTGGAAAACGTGACGGCGTAGAGGGCAAACTACGCAAGTGATTTAAAAGGCGGGACATAAAATATCCGGCCTGGCCGGATGCAAGCTGTGACAAATGACAGTTTCCCTAGTAACGATTGCAATTGGCGCTGTGTAAAGGTTGAAAATTGAGTCCACTGCGATAACTCCATTTTGAGGTCTGATAAGCGATCCGCTGGAACTTCAAAGAGCATCTTCTCGGTGTCCACCAAAATCCCAAGGCAAATCGTCCTCGTAGAAGGATGACAGTCTTTTTCAGGTGATGATTGTAGGCCTAGTTCATCAAATAAATTTTGAAGGCGTGCAATGGCGAAATGTGAATCTGCAGGGTGTTTGGCTCCGTAAAAATCATCTAATTAGATGTCGGCAGTATAACCTCCCTTAAAAACATGAATTACCGCCCGATTAGTTCGCTGACACACTAACGCTGATGAACGCAGACCGAAGGGGCATCTAGTATCGAAATACAAAAGGCCATCTCACATAAAACCGAGATATTTATAATCTTTGGGGTCAATTGGGCATTGCCGGTACGCACGCTTAAAATCTTTCTTGTAAACGTAACAACCTGAGCCTTTGCTGATACTGAACTCACACAGTCTGTCTATGCCGGGAAGGCGAAGTTGAAATTCATTGTCCAAATAATGAGTTTTTGGAATACCGCTGTTGACGGAGGCTGCATGTGGGAAACTGAGATCCATCACAACCCGGTGCTTGGTAGAACCACGCTTGTAGACTGTCTGTAAAGGGGATGTAATAAGGTCGTCTGGGAAAGGATTCTCCTTAAAAGGCCCAGAAAGAGCTCCGAAGCTCAATTCAGTTGATAAATAATGTTGGACGTCTGCGGCATAGGCAAGAGCTGACTGATGATTGGTATAAGTAGGCCGAGGCAAAGCACGGGACGTATAGTCTATAGGCCAACGGAATTGCAAGAAATCAACAATGACGTGGTCGACGCAATCTGTCAAATAATGTCTCCAAACAGAAATTTTCAGTTGCGAAGAAACGGGTTTTTTGGCTTCGTAGGCATTCGGTTGCGGAAACTGCGAGGCGAAAATATAAGCGAAAACCGCGCGCGATGAATTGGCTGAGAAAAACTCGACTTGCGATAACGTTTGGTGTTCAGTTTTCGTGTCCATGTTTGAGTCCGTGTCATAATCCCTAGATACTGTTTAGCCAATAGTATGCCTTTCCAGTCATGGCTGGTTGGGAATTTCAGTAATACGATCCCAATCCAATCTACGCAGTTCAACTTGCCTTGCAAAATAGGAATAGAAACCTTGAATGCTTGCCCATGTGTAACTCATGGCTTTGGCCATAAGAACTTCTAGTATGGTGAGCGTGTGCACGTTTGATGCCGTGTCGTAGGTTCAAATCATCGCCAAATAACCAGTAGCAAAAGATGGTAAATCTAAAGAAGTGAACTCGGGATTTATTGACGTACCTGGAACAAAGTCCTGCAGCCAGTCAATGATCTTTTTCTTTGTGTCAGACTTTCCAGTCGTACATAGCACTGCCGATGTAGCTGGGTGCGTTGCAGGTCCGAGAACTTATCGTAAATGGAGCACTTCCAGTTCTAAAGCCAACTTTTCTCTGTCCTGCTTCACCAGCTCTAATTCTTTATCCAGAAGTTGTTGTTTTCTTTCTGCGGGCGAAGGATGCTCGAGGACAGCCCCAAGGGCCGGTTCGTCGTCGCAGGATGGAGTGCAATGCTCCAATAGCTGTGGTTGCGGCGACGGTGGCAATGCGTAATCCTCCAGTTGGGGTTTGTTCTGGATTTCTGCTCTGATTTTTGCGACATGACTGAGAGTGGAAACAACTAAAGGCTAGAGAGGGCGTTCGTTCCCGGAATGAGATCAACAAAATAAGCGATGTCTTGCTCAAAGCTGACGAAAAAAAAACCCGCGGAAGGCTGGCCCGAAAGGAGCGTGTTCTCCATAGCAATTAGCAATCATCACCCGTGGTGATCCTTGTACAATTTCCATGCTTAAAACACACAACTTTTTTAGAAGAACAAATCCTGAAAATTTCAGGTCAATTGGATAAATCGTTCATGAGATAACTTTTCTTGAAGGCTTAAAACATACGTTATGAGAAAAATGACTTGAAAGTTATAATTAAAGGAAAACATTGATTTTCACATTGATTATATGTCTCATTGTTGCTCTTCGGTACACATTTAGCCATAATAAATTTGTAGAATCAGTTTAGAAACCTTCTGCATCATTAGTCTCCCTCGGCATCTCTGAGAGCTTCTTTTCGACGAGTACGCAGAAGCTGTTCTCCCTGAAGGCGTTTCTTTTCTTTGTCAGTTGCTTGCAAATCTGACTTTCTCTTCCTTTTATTATCCTTTGCATTAGAAGCCAATCTTGTTGATGCTCCACCAGGGATTGAAAGTCTCTCCATGATTCTAAGTCAAATGGTTGCCCAACTGTAGAAGTGGCAGATGGCTGATTCCACTGCACACCGCAACACCTTGACACCATGGTGCTTGTGTTTGGGGCACCGGACCCACACCATTGAGTTTATACACTCATTTTGATTTTGTGTTGCTCCTAGCACACATCTCCCCAGTAGTTTGGAATCGCTTAATGTCATAAATGTAGGCCAAAGAACTTCTAGAAAGACCTCTGGTAAGCAGTTATCATCTTTGTACGTTGAAGTACCTGATGCTGCATCGTGTTGCCACTTGCTCCACGACGACTGTCCTGGAGGACAGAAAAGATGTTTAGCTAGGTCTGATGACTTAACACCATGCTGAAGAGTTGCAATAATGTTTTTCTTCATGCCATAAACTGCAACATCGACTTCCCTTTCTGTTGGGTTTACCTTTTTAATGGTGTTCTGGCGAATTGGTAGCCCATAATACTTTTGCAGCTGTTTAATTCTGCCCTCTGTCAGTCTCTCACGACCTCCTATTGGTTGACCATCAGCCAGTTTACCTTTCAGGTTCAGCAAGTGCTTTCCCATTCTTTTCTGAACATGTCATACACAGTCCAATTTTTCCACAGTTATGTCATGAATGTGTTCAACTGAATTGAAAGCTTTGCTGTCCCCATCACTAACCATCCACTTATTCCTCAGGTTGTGGCGTTCAATGGACCTTCCCCACAGGACAACAGCTCCTTTCGGCTTCCATGACTGGAGAACTACCAGTAAAGTTAATGTCACATTCATGTTCCAACAGCCACCCCTTAAACTCTTCATCAGTGCATTTTCCTTTCTTTAGGGTACATGATTGGCATGATTTGGACAAGACAAGGTAGTCCAAGACTTCTCCAGTGTCTACGGAGATGACAAACACTACACCTGTTAATGAAGTGAATCCTCGCTTTGCCCATGTGCCATCAAAGCTGACAGCAGCATCAAGAATGTCATTCTCATCTTTGTCCGGGTTTTTGTCCAAGATATGCAGTCGTTCTGCAGATTTCCTCATCTTCTAGTGCTTCTAATACATTGTCCACTTGTTTATAGTATGCTGTTTTTGTAAGACAAGGTATATTCATGATGCTACAAAAGGTAGCAAGGCCTTCATAGCCACTACCAGTCTCTATGGCATGATACACGGCTCGCCGGTTGATGTCGTACGACGTTCCTCGCTGGGTCACACTGGTGGAAGTTAGCAATGGTGTTGACTCATGACAGGTGTTGCACTGCAGAAACAGTTCTGACATCAGTCCCTGTCTTTTACTTGTATCATCTTCTAGAGTTAAAATTCCTAGACAGAAAAAAATGTGTAACTAAGTAAAATTTGAAAAATTCCCATGCCATGCAGTTTGACAGGAACATACAACAACAGAAAATATATTGAAGTGTAAAATAACCTAAACATAACAATGCCTTCTTGGAGTTAGCCCTTCAGTCTAAAAGGTCAGTAACTACAGAAAAATGTGTGCTAGAATTCAGGAGCCAAAGCCTTAAATAAATACCAGGATGTAATCCTTATCTGTAAAATTTGGTAAGGACTCTATGACAGCACTACAAAAATTTCTCACCTTCATTACACACGTGGGCACTTGAGACCACCATGGATAAGTTTTCTAGGTAAATTATTCTGTATCTTTTGCTTTCCTCGGGTTGGAATGACATATCATTGTCAGAGCTTTCTATGGAGAGATTTTTGCTTGTATTCTCCATTTTCTTCCTCGATGAACCAATAGGTTTTTCGGAGTCTGAGTCCGATTGATTTGCAACACGAGATGTGCTTGGTTGTGTTTCGTCAGTTTTGAATCATCAGCAGGAACGGCTTTCTTTTCTTTTGCTGCATATCTCTGCATCCCAGAAAATGGTTTTCCTTTCCTTTCCTTTTCTTTTTGTAGGACAATCTCACTATCTGTCCGACCATTGCAAGTAAATTTCACGCTAAAATATCGCTTCCAAATGACTCTGTTTTGACAGTCTTTCAATCGATTGAATGTAGCTCATCAAAACTATCCCATAATGCATTTCTTCTAGGAAATCACGTCAAGTAAGACCACCAAAGTGTCCTAAGTCAGTTGTGGTCCAAAAAGCTGCATAACAACATTAAAAACAACTGGAAAACAACAAATGCTGTTTTCGTTGCTATGGCAACCAAATAAATCAAGAGGCGGGAATTTTAAAATCGCTTGCAAAGGCATAAAAGAAAAGTTATATTCATAAACACTTACTCTGTAGTCAACTTAAATACCTAAAGTTGCAAAATCCGAACAAAACGAAAATTTGAATTTTGCAGCAAATTTTGGGTGTACCCCCGCCTTAATCCAAAAGGAGAGCCGCACAGTTTAAGCCAGTGGTGGAAGAGATGGAGGACAGCATTAAATATATATGTTACAGGGAAAGGAGTTTTGGAGGATGTACAGAAGAGAGCTTTGTTTTTACACGTCGCGGGAATGGACGTTCAGGAAATTTACTTTACACTTGCTGTGGATGCTGAAAGCGCTACTTTCGAGGCAACAGTTAAAGTTCTTGATCATTACTTTGTTCCAAAGGCAAACATTCCTTTTGAGAGACATTAGGCGACAGAATTTTGAGTACTATTGAAGATATGGAGGGACGAATGGTCGACAGATTTCAGAAACAAATCGACTGGCTCCACAAGAAAATATGGCGACTAGATAATGCAGCCCACGCGGGACCTGTTGGTGAAGTGGAAGACGGTTTACACAGTCGAGAACTGGAAGTTGTTCCAGAAAGTTCACGAAAACCGGAAATTAGCCATGGGAACTTGGAAAATCGCCCTCTCTCGGCGAAACCACTACAAACCATTACACCTTGCTCCACCTTACAATGGCCACTATCAAGTTCAATTTGAACTGATTTCAGAATTAAATGGCTGGAATACACCCACAATGGCCATTTACCTAGTCACGAGTTTGTCAGGGTGTGCACAGGCTGTGCTGGCCGATTTGGACGCAAATTATCAGACCCTCACGGAAGCATTGTCGCTGCGGTTTCGTAACGGTGGAATGATGGAAGTGTTTCAGTCACAATTGAAGAGCCGCACCAGAGGGAAGGACAAGTCACTTCAAGAACTTGCCCAAGCGATTCAGCGTCTCGTAAGGCAAGTATATCCGGAAGCACCCCCATCTGTTCGGGAAGTCCTAGAAAAGGACTACTTTGTCGATGCGATTGCTAATGCAGATATTCACTGGAAAATACTTCAAACTAGACCAGGAACGATACAAGAAGCCCACGCCATAGCCACCGAAGTGGAGGCATTTCAGATATCCGAACGTCAACGTCTCAGACCAGGCCGACTGACTGCGAATATGGTGGGCGCAGAAGTTTCAGACAAACAACATGATACTTTCGATTCATCAATCAGCAAGATATTGTCCGAAATGAAGAAGGATTGAGAAGAACAGGCGTCTTATGGAGGATTTAATGAAGAAAATTGAACGTCCTGCCTGGAATGGTGCACCCTAGCTCGTGGGGCCCGAGAAATGTCGGCGGAGGGAATTGCTGGACCTGTGGCAAGCCTAGGCATTTCTCGCGTAATTGCCCAAATTTCTGTAACAACCAGGGAAACGATGGCAGACCGAACCAAAGGGCCTAAGTTCGGTCCCACGTCTTCATCAACGGCCCCTGCATCCAAGAGCTGGTACTTTGCGGGGAAATGAAGATCAGCTAGGACTGTACATGTCCAGCAAGGCAGAGGGAGTGAACGTCAAGTTTCTGGTGGATACGGGCTCAAACATAATTTTGAGCCCAGTAGTACTGGAGAAGATCAGTGCACGTAGGCGACCAGTGCTTGAGGAGGTCAAAAACCGGATGATTTTAGCCGATGGCAGTGCAAAACCGTTTCATGGCAAGGGGACATTCAAATTGGAAGTGGAAGGCAAGCGGGCTTTGCAGGAGGTTTGGATTGCAGACATAGAACGGGAGAGGATTTTGGGTATGGATTTTGTGCGTCGGTATGGTTGTCGGAGATCATTGCAGCTCCTGGAGTCCAGCTGGAACTATTCATTCCCGAGCTCACAAGGGGAAGTGGAGCTGGAGCAAAACCGGCAGAAGAGAAGGAGCTCCCTAATTATCAATGCTTAAGGGTGGTAGTTGAGCAAACAGTGTTAGTCCCAGCAAATAGTGAGATGATAGCAGCTGCAAAGGTTCTAGACAAGTGTGATGGAGGTCTGGCAATTCTGGAACCTACACTGGAGTTTGTTTAGCACAGCAAACTTTTGGTAGGCAGATTGCTTGTCAAAATGGATGGTCCGATGCTTATTCATCTTCTCAACCCTGCGTCATATCCAAGGCGTGTCTACAAAAACACCCTGGTAGTATTTTGCGAACCAATAGATAAGAATCAGGCAGATGGAAAGCCGTGGTTAGGGCACTATCTGAAAGCAGAGACTGGGGTTCGAGTTACTCGAGAGTCTCCACCAAAAGAATGCCAACACCAAGATCAGCAGAAATCTCTACCCTCGAAGCTAAGAGAATTACTGCAGACAAGCACGAATGGTCTGAACGCTGAACAAATCAGAGTGTTAACTGTCTTGCTGGAAGAATATCAAGATGTGTTTGCCACCTCCACAAATCCTTTTGGCCGCACCAGCATCACCCAGCACAGGATTAATACAAGCACCAAGGTGACTTCCCCTACTCTTGAAGGACAGAGCGGAAGAAGAAGTAGAGAAAATGTTAGCCAAAGGCATTATTGAGCCGTCATCAAGCCCATGGTCTTCTCCTGTGGTTCTTGTGAAGAAGAAAGATGGAACAATACGCTTTTGCATCGATTACCGGAAGGTGAATGGGGTCACTGTTAAAGACTCCTATCCGCTTCCGAGGATTGAAGATTGTTTGGATGCACTGTCCGGGTCGCAGTGGTTTTGTACATTGGATTTGGCTAGTGTTTATTGGCAAGTAGAGATGGCGGATAAGGAGAAGACAGCATTTTTGACAGGTTCCGGCCTGTACCAGTTCAATGTGATGCCCTTTGGCCTTTGCAATGCTGCGGCCACATTTGAGAGGTTGATGGAGAGGGTCCTTGTGGGCTTACTTTGGCAAATATTGCTGATTTTCCTGGATGATGTCATTATGCATGCTAAGTCATTTGAAGAGGTCGTGAGGCGCCTATGACTCGTTTTTGAACAGCTACGATCTGCTAACCTTAAGCTCAGCCCAAAGAAATGTGTTTTGTTCCAGAGGAAGGTTACCTTTTTGGGCCATGTCGTAAGTGGAGATGGAGTGAGTACTGACTCGCGTAAGACAGAGGCTGTCAGTGCGTGGCCAGTTCCACGCTTTGTTGCAGAAGTTAGGAGTTTTCTGGGCTTAACGTCCTATTATCGCGGTTTCATCTATGAGTATGCCCACATTGCCAAGCCACTACACGGGTTAACTGAAAGTGGGAAGGCTTTCTGAACTTTAAAGGAGAGTCTTGCCTCACACCAGTCCTGGCATATCCAACCCTTGATGACATGTTTATCCTGGACACTGACACCAGTGGGGTGGCAATCGGAGCTGTTCTTTTGCAAGTTGAAAATGGCACTGAAAAAGTTTTTGCATACTTCAGCAGAGCATTGAGAAGAGCGGAAAGAAATTATTTTGTCACACGGCGTGAGTTACTTGCTGTGGTAGATGGGATACGCCATTTCCACCATTGCTTGTATGGGAGGAAATTCACCGTCTGAACTGATCATGGAGCATTGCAGTGGCTGATGAGCTTCAAAGATTTGGAAGGACAAATGGCACGATGGTTGGAAATCCTGGGTACGTATGAGTATGAAGTAGTTAATCGTCCAGGAGCCAAGCATGCAGATGCATTGTCAAGGTAACCATGCAGTCGTGGCGAGTGTGGATCTTGTGACAGAATTGAGGCAAGGCATAAATCCGATGATGATTTGTTCTGTGGAGCAGTAACAAGGAATGGAAGACGGGAACGTAATTTAGGAGCAGGTTCCTCTCAAGAAGCGGAACTATGGATTGATGGAATAACGAGAGAAGAACTACAAACTGAGCAACGATGTGACCCCATTTTATCACTCGTGATAAGCTGGCTTGAATCTGGACTGGGGCGAGCCGAGTGGGAGCAGATTTCTTCTCTTTCTCTAGAGCTTAAGGGCTATTGGGCACAGTTGGAGAGACTTACCCTGACAGAAGGAATTCTGTACTGCAAGTGGGAAGTCGCAGGTCTCCGACAAGAGCAAAGCTTAAAATTGTTCATTCCCAAGAGTCTTCGGGAAAAGGTGTTGTTATCTCTGCATGACTCAGTAACGGCTGGTCATCTGGGAGTAAAGAAGACCCTGCAGCGTGTCAAGCAGTGGTACTACTGGTGTGGCATCAGCTGTGATGTAAAGGCGTGGTGCCAAAACTGTCTAAAGTGTTCATCTCGAAGAAAGCCACAGAAAAAGTTTAGAGCTCCAATGCAAGTTTACAATGTCCGGACACCCCTTGAGAGGCTCGCCATGGATGTACTAGGACCTCTGCCAGAAACAGACCAAGGAAATTGATACATTTTGGTGGTTATGGATTATTTCTTGAAATGGGTGGAGGTGCTTGCCATGCCTGAACAATCTGCGGCGACTGTGGCCCATCTCTTGGTCAATGAAGTTATCTCCAGATTTGGTGTTCCCTTGCAAATTCACACCGACCAAGGACGTAACTTTGAATCGGTGCTGTTTAAGGAAGTTTGTAGGCTTCTGGATATCGAGAAGACTCGGACAACACCCCTGCACCCACAATCAGATGGGATGGTGGAACGACTAAATCGTACACTGGAGGCTATGTTATCCAAATTTGTCCAGGAAAACCAATGCAACTGGGATCAGCTGTTACCTCTTCTGGCCATGGCTTATCAGTCTGCGATACATGAAAGTACTGGCTGTACACCAAACGAGTTAATGTTTGGCCGCGATGTTGGACTACCTGTAGACCTGGTGTTCGGTTCTCCTCCAGTTCCAGTCACACCACCGGATTCCACCCACTTTGCCTGGAACCTGAGGGAATAGGTTAGCAAAATACACCAGCTTGCCCGTGACAATTTGGACATTGCAAGCCGACGGCAGAAGCAATTGTATGACCAAAGATCTCGAGCAAATTCTTATCGGAAGGGGGAGAAGGTGTGGTTGTACAATCCTCAGAGCAAGAAAGGCAGAAGTCCGAAGCTGCAAACTCCATGGGAGGATCCCTGGGAAATTACCAAACGAGTAATGGACGTAGTATATCGTATCCAGAGGAACTCCAAGGGAAAGCCCAAGTTTGTACACCATGACTGCCTGAAACCGTTTCACGAAAGGCAAATATCCAGCCCATGATTTTGGTAGATGGACAGAGCCAAGAGTTACCTTTTCATGCAGTTGATTAGGACATTTGGAACAGTTCATAGCTACATTTAAGTTACATTAAGTTCAAGTGAGACATTTTTAACGGTTCAAAGTTATATTGGCGATATTTTTTTTCCTGGAGGATGTTTTTTTATCAAATTTTGTCATTGTTTTAGTCTTGATTATGTAAAATAGAGTTGTTGGCTTTGGAATAACCCCCGATGCCAGGACGCATCTCTTTTATTGAAGGGGGGAAATGTAATAAAATTGATATAGTGATTGCACGAGCTAGTATGTGCGTGCTAAGAGGAATAACGGCTGTATTCAAATGTATACTCGCAAGTTGTAGGATTAAGAGACGGTTATATGGCGAGTACGGTATCGCAATGTACTCGTGATATGATATATATAAGGGACTTACGTTATGTAGTGCCCTGTGTGTGTGAGCGTACGAGTAAGCTCAACGTCGGGAATCAAGTGATTAAACTCTTCACAGTTGGACTCCTCATCTGGAAGTTGTTGTTGCCCGCGCACATTACAATATGAATGGTTTCACACAAAGACTCATTTTAAAACAAAGACAAAAGGCAACTCGGAAATGGCAATTGGGTATTAAAACTGTCAAACCATTAGTATTTTTTCAACAAATCCTTTTTTTATGCCTGTTTACGTTTTTAGAATCATGCCTACTTATAACTCTATTTACAAACTAGGTTTCTTGAATGCTACATGTTCATGCATGACACAGGTACTGAATATTCATGAAGAAGTAATGTATAATGAGGTAAGTGAAAAAAAAATAACTGCATAAAGTCAGATGGCTTGAGTCAACTTAACAACATCAAAAGTGACTCAGTCTTAAGTAAAATACTCATGATGAGTAAAAGGGTCAAGACTTTCTTTTTAGGCGGTCTCAAAATAATGATTTGTAATTAACCTGAACAAGAGAGAAGTGCAAAATCATTGGTATGGTGCAGCAAACAATGGTGTAGGCACCAAACTTTGTGGAGTGTCCCATACTATCATGGCGACCATCACCTGCTATGATGATCCTCTCTCTGATGCTTTTTACCTTGTCCAGCATCTTTTTCTGGTACATCTGCCAGTATAGTTCAATTGTTGGAAATAGCTTGTTCTGAAAAGAAAATAGCCAAAAATGTCTATAGTTATAAGTAAATAAATTGGTTTGACTGTACTAATGGTTATTTTTATTTAGCTTTTATTTCACTTGTGGATTTACCTACCCTCTGATATTTGAAGAATGTGTTAAGTGATATACAGCCAAGACCCATATGAAAAAAGATAGTGAAGACTTTTGATGCTGACCCTCCAGCTAGCAGAATTGCCATACACAATAGAAGGTTTCCAGCAGGCAGTTTTGTTCCAGGTATCATTGGCTGGCTGTGCCACATATGCCTTGGTTTTGGGCACTTGAGATTTAAGCAGTTGGTCGTCACAACTGCTTCTGTTCCAACCTGGTGGACGTCCACTACTGAATTATTGCGCTTACAGCTGTGGCAAAATCCAAACAGCAAAACAACTGCGACAGAAAAACAATATGTTTGGGTTCCGTGTGAAGATGTGTCCCTGATGGAGACCCTGTAACAAGATACAAAACGAAAGTCAAAACACACCCAAAAATCCCTGACAAAATAAAAACATCCAGAAAAATTACACACTTCTTGGAGTATGTGATTTTCACCTGTACCTCTCCCTGCATATATAGCTACTTCCCATCTTTTTCCCCATTTGTTGTAACCAAAAATTCAGGTAGTCAAGAACTTTTTGTAAAATTCTCCCTAAAAGTATTCACATGTTAAATATCACAAACTTTGTAACCCAAACGAAGATCCTTGGTAGGATAGAAATTTTGGCAGTTGCACCATACAGGTGTACCAAGGTCACTGTCTGTCTGATTTATTGTACTATAGGTATTGTCTCAAGTTTTTTTTTCAGGATAAGGGATTACAGTAATAAACTATTGTTTTCTTTTGCTTTATTCTTTTTCATATAACCCATGCCATGGTATATGGTTCACATGCTGTAATTTTGATGACTCGGAAGTCTAACCTTTCAGACTTATTTGTACACCTTGTGTTGTGGTTTCATCCTCTGTTTCATATGGAAACTCACACCCTTCATCCATGGGCTCCTCATCTGTCACCTCACCACAATCACTCTCACCACTTCCCACCACAGCATTCTCAGTGCTGACATCCTCCCGAGTTTCCAATTCTTTATAGAAACAAAAGAAAATAATCCCATATAATTAAGGAAGAATATTTTCATAACATTGTACTTAAATCACAATCTTTTTTTTCTAGTAAAATTCTAAGCTCACGGTTCGGTCGCATACATACATACATAAACTTTATTTCAATACGGATTTTAAATAGCACTATTGTGCTAGTACCTCCGAATACAATAAGTAAACTAGGAAATCAAATATATTGTAATAATTATATATAAAACTACCTAACTACTGAACTAAAACTTAAGAATAAATAAATAATAAATAAAATAAGGCTCAATGATTGTCCAATAAGTCTTAAACTGTTTAAGTTTGTGTTTAAACATAGATAGGGTGTCAGCCTTCCTAGTAGTGTCCAGTAATTTGTTCCATACATTAGGGGCCAGATGACGAAAAGAGTGAAGACCAAATCTTGTTGTTCTAACAGCAGGTGGTATCTGTTTGGATAACCTCTCAGCTCATAGAAACCAGCATCACGCTCCTGTAGATAAGTTCGTAATTATGACGGTGCTGCACCCTGCAAGCATTTATACACGGTAACTAACATATTCTGTATTCTCCTTTGTTCCAATGTGACCATATGTAATTTGCGTAGTAACTCTTCATAGGTACTAGACTGATTGTCTAAAACTACTCGGAGTGCCTGCTTATTAAGCTGTTCGAGCTTATCTTTACTACGTGTGCTGCAGTGGTGCCACACATCGCTACAATATTGGAACGCCAGTTTATGAAAGCGTTATATACTCTTTGCCTTGTCTTCCTACTTACTAGCCCTTTGAACCGCTTGATGACTTGGAGCTGCTTATTGACGTTACTACAGACAACCAAAACATGCTTATCAAAAGTAAGTTTAGAGTCAATATTTACACCTAACAGATCAATATTATCGCAAACAAAGTCTTGATCTGTACTACCAAGAGTCATCTATTGAAATTTTTCAGGATTGGCCATAAGTCCATTATGTTTAAACCACTCCACTGCAATACAAAGCATATTGTAAGCTCACGTTTAGGGAAACACAAATTAAAGAAAATCAAAGCAGCACCAATTTGATCATCGTTGTAGTACATAATTTGCATGAACAGTGGGACTAAAACCTTCCGAGGAAATACTTCACCACCAGTCATTTGACACTGAGGCAATGGAGGTTCTACAGGAAACAATCACGGCATTCCGCACCATATTTCAAAATGGCAGGAAATACATGAAGATCCATAATAAATCGTCAGGATGAGCCGCTTTAAGTGCTTCCCTCTTCTTCTTCAACTTTTCTCTTAACGTCTTCATGGTATTTCTCAGCTTCCTGCCCTCGTTCATCATGCCATTGCAACTGGAGCATTCGTTCGAATACTTTTCTTCGCTAGCTACGATTTCGTTCTCTTCTTCGGGCAATTCGGACTCCATTTGCTCCAGTGTGTCTGACTGCTGATCAACAGAAGACATTTCAGTAGTTGTATGCGTTAGTTCTGCACCAAACTCATCCTCCGATTGGCTGTTGGGATTTAGTGAATTCAAGATGGTGGCCGGCGTAGTGATGCGTATCCAAGATGACGGATAAATTAAACTTGGCAGACCCTAACCCTAGTTGGCCCCTTCTGCGCAAATGGAGTGCTCTGATTGGTTCTCTGAGCCTTAATTCTTATGCAAATAAACAAAGATGGCGGCCGGTGTAGCAATGCATATCCAAGATGGCCGCCCTAGTCGATCCGAAACATATGCATATGACGTCATCACCCTAGTAGTGCCTTTGACCCCTATGATGTCAGCCCTGGACCCTAGTCTCCCTCTGTCGTCAACCCTAATAAACGTATCCATCATGGGGCTTTAAGAAGGACCTGGTTACTAATGTACTTGGTGACTATGGCACTTTGTTAGGGTCAAAATTCAGACTAATGAATTCGTCACTTAGAGAAATTTGTTGCATCAGAATTTCACCTCTTACTCAAATTTACTTTACCTTCAATTCAGAAAACAGCTGCAAATTCATCTTATACCTTAATTTTTACCTTGATTCGTCTGGTAGGCGAATTTGCCTAATAGGGAAATTAGTCTGATAGGCGAATTCGTCTGATAGGTGAATTCACCTGATAGGTGAATTCATCTGACTGACAAATTCACCTCAAACAAGGGGCTTGGAAACTAGTTAATTTTTCCCATGGTGCATCCTCTCCCTTGTCGTAATGGCGGAACAAGAGAGGCACGATTTTGTGCGAAGTCTAAGGCTCTCGTTGCTTGACTTAGCAAGACAAATAGAACATGCCTCAAGTACTGATGAAGTAGAATATGTTCTATTCAGGCTACGACAAATAACTCAGCATTTATTGCGTCTTGAAGGAGTGGACGGCCTAACTGAAGAGGTGCGGAACTCTCTTGTATCCGTATCATCAATGTTGTCCGAGGTTGAGCAACAACAACAACAGCAGCAGAGCCAACAGAATATTGTTGCAGCAGAAGGGAGTGGATGTGTAGGACGTCCACAGCTCGAAATAACGGCAGAGCAGTTGAAGTATCTTTTTGGTTATGACCTCACTTTCCGAGATGTTGTAGAGGCATTGGGGTTATCGGAAAGCACTGTCAAAAGGCATGCTCGAGAGCACGGTATTTCAGTAAGTGTTAGGAGATCAAACATGACAGATCATGAGCTAGATGAAGTGTTAAGACAAGTTAAGACAGAATTCCCCAATATGGGATATCGTAGAGTCCACTCTCAACTTGTCTCCAGGGGCATCAGAGTTTCACACTTACGAGTACGGGAAGCAATGCATAGATGTGACCCTGAGGGCACTGCTATGCAGTGGTTGACTATTACACCAAGGGTCAAGTACTGCATCAGCGGGCCATTGGCCCTCTGGCATATAGATGGTAACCACAAGCTGATTAGGTAAGTGAGATTTCTTTATTACTAACTACTTTATTAATCAAGAGCAAGGTCTTTACTGGAAACCCGACGATATCAATCAATGAAAATCAATCATTGATTGCAATCAATATAATCAATAGTAAGCAATTATAATCCATTGATTATTATTAATTGGTTCAACCAATCAATCAAAATCGATACTCACTCACCAAATTGTCGTAATTGTTATTGATTATTATTGATTTTTATAGATAATCAATAAGTGATTACGCAACTTTATGGCACGTGGTGGTGTGGGGCACGCTTTTCTTAGATTTTTCTATGCTTCACTATATAACAGTGTTGCACTTTTTGATATACCAGGCAAGTGTTCTGAGTGCTGTGTATACTACTCTGAAAGCACAGTACATTTTCTTTTTACTTGTTATTCTTTTATCTTCCCCTTCGGTTGCGCAGGTAAATGTTCCATGTGTATGTTTTTGTTGTTGTTGCTATATTCAGGCAGCCTACAAATTATTTTGTCTTATAGCCACAGGTTGTGATCATTATAGAAACACTAGAATCAACAAGTGCTCATTGAAAGTAGCGGTGTGCCACCTTGACCTTGGTACAAAAGCAAGTAGAGATTACCATTTAATATAATGTTCCTGTTTAGAGACAATAGAATGATTTCACAAACCCCAATCCTTATATGCTTATTGGAATTCTTAAGAGCCGATTTCTGAAATTATCAAAAATCGGGCGTCAGTCGTGAAATTTCGAATTCCTTTGTATTTTGCCCATATAGTCTCTATAGAAAGGTATTTTAAAAAATAAGGTTAAAAGTTTCATCAGCGTGTTATTTTTGTCAAAATCGGGCAAAGTTTGAAATACGGCAAATTAGCGTCCTTTCAGTCACGAAACTAACAGAAAATTACCCATTTTCATCTCGCTCGTAGAGAGAAACGCGAAGTCCTATATTAACGAAATGTTTACAAAATATAAACACAACCTTGTTCTTCATAATGCACTAGTTTAATTTAGATAAGCTGGAAAATTGGAAATGCTTCGGCCATTTGAAGAAACCCCATTTCGGCAGTTAAAAAATTTAGCAAATTTCATCTAATTTCAACACAAAAGAAACCCAATTGGTACGTAGAGTTTGAACTTAAAATTAAGACCTTGATGAAGCACAATCTTTGTTATTTACTATGTTAAAATATTTCTGGCGGCGCTGCAAAAGTACCCCGTCGAGAGCCCAAAATGTGAAGGGTACTTTGACACGAGGAGACACTATGAAACAAGCGCTAGTGTATGAACACAGTATTTTACACAAACTTTAGCTGGCTTCTTTAAAAGAGAGCTTCTTCAAATTTCTGTGGGGATGGATGATAATTTTATACATTCTTTCGTGAAATAAAATTATATCTCTTGAACAATATGTCATTAAAACAAGTTATAAATAAAAGCGATCATCTTTCAGTTTGCTCGAGATGATTATAAAACTTACCCGATCCTTGAACTATCTGCTTGACTAGGACAATCTTGCACTCGATTGTAGAGTCTAGCAATATCCTGAATACTATTTTACCTTGTTAACCATGTGATTGATAGCGTTATTTACTCTAAATGTGGCAAGACGAAGATGCGAGCAAAGGTCGTATGTTGACATTCCTGAAGTTTGTCACTATACGTTTGCGTGACAGTTGCGCACTGGTACTGGCAGACCTGGTAAGCTTGTGTTATGATTGTCAGTATTAGATAATACTGAAAGTTCTAAGTTCTTATTTTTTCGCCTTGCTATCAAAGCCTTTATGGCATCTTGTGGTTATTGTTGCTTCGTTGGTGGTTACTGCGGTCCAAGTACCTTCAATCCGGCCAATGTGCAATGTGTTTCAATGGGCAATTGCAAGAAAGATGTCCGCTACCACCTCCAGTAAGCGACGATTCTGGCGTCGACAGTGAAACAAAGCTGTTGCTAGCTCGCGCAGGTAGGTTTTAGCCATTACAAATCCATCATGCCGTTTTAACATTTCTTTTTTCTTCTATAACTACCTTCGTTGACTGAAATTTCAATCGGTAATTTTCGAAAAACACCTCCAGCTCTCGTCCGAGAAAATTATCACAGTGCCACGGATTGTCATGCAGTACATGCAGTATTGCAGTGAGACTAACTTCAAGCCTTTTAGCCGTAGTACCATGCTACGAATACTGACAGAGTGTAGTGCTTCGGTGCGCAAGTCCCTAGAAGGCCTCGATTATTTCGCAGCAGAAGGGGCACGAGCATTTGATGACCTTGCCTCAATGATAGTGGAGGATATTTCTTCACTTAGAGCTGACGGCCGAGAAATTCCCTGAAGGCAGGAAAGCTCTATCTTAAAAGCGATTTTAAGGTAAATTAGAGTGTACACTTGTTTACACTGTAGCGTGTCTGTAGTGTGTTTTTTTCGGAAAGACTTGTTTAGGGGAAAGGGTTTAGAATCATAAAGTTTTCTCGCCAAAACAATCGAGAACTGAAGCGTTTAACAGCGGCAGTAGGAGACATGGCTGTAGCTGTAACAGTAGCAGTAGCAGTAGCAGCAGCAGCAGCAGCAGCAGCAGCAGCAGCAGCAGCAGCAGCAGTAGTAGCAGTAGCAGTAGCAGTAGCAGTAGCAGTAGTAGCAGCAGTAGCAGTAGCAGTAGCAGTAGCAGTAGCAGCAGCAGCAGCAGCAGCAGGATCAGCAACAAAAACATAACTGAAACATCAGCAGACATATTTATATTGGTAGTGTGAAAATAACATATGTCTTTTTGCCTAAACAGGTGCACATAGACAGTGAGGCTAGAGTGGCTGACCACTGCAGCGTATACGCACTGAGCGACCCATCTGGGTCTGCGTTTTTGAAAGCAAAACCCGAGGAAACAAAATGAGTGGAACTGTTCAGAGAGAGAGAGTCATGTTAAATTTGGGTTCATGGTTTTAAGATTTCGTGGTTCTCACTATTCTGGAGCTTGGAACAGGCCCGGTTGTAGGATCATGCGCGGTCGTTTCTTGTAGGACTGAGAGAAGTCGAATGACATACCAGGCTTTGTGTGCTTCCCGAGTATCGTATCTACTACACTTGAAAAACAAAAATTGGACTGTTTTGCAGTCAAGGAACATGCTACATGTAGACATAAAATGCAGGTGTGGCCCCAAACAGCTTGCAATATCTACTCTACTTGCTACTGCATCATAGGTCTGATTCGTTTAAGTACTTGGGAGTGGTTATAAACCAAACTATGTCTTGGTCCGAGCACATTGATTCTATCAGTACAAAGATCAATCAAAGGATTGGAATGATAAAGAGAA
This sequence comes from Micromussa lordhowensis, assembly GCA_964020085.1. Lineage (NCBI taxonomy): Eukaryota > Metazoa > Cnidaria > Anthozoa > Scleractinia > Lobophylliidae > Micromussa > Micromussa lordhowensis. The sequence goes on from OZ026601.1 coordinate 15,540,998, forward strand.
TACGGCATCTTTTGCATCTACATGCTAAGCTAACACTATACAACTGATTAATCATCCCACTGTTTGACTATGGAGACACAGTGTGGGGTGACAAAAATAACGATACACTTATGGGTCAGCTGCAAGTTCTTCAAAACAAGGCAGCCAAGGTCCTGCTTAATCTTCCACCAAGAAGTTCATCTACCGAGGCACTAGATCGTTTGGACCTCAAGACCCTCTCAAAGAGACGACACTTCCATCGGTGTGCTATGATGCATAAATATCTGTCGGGGGAAATTGATTTTAATTTTGACATCAGACGCAATAGTAGTTTTCATTCTTATCAAACTCGCGGAAGCAATGATTTACACCTTCCTCGCGTGCGCACCAACAGGGGCAAACAAACTTTCATTTATCAAGCCTCTAAGGACTGGAACAACCTAGATAATACCATTAAAAGTAGCGAATCGATGTCCTTTTTTAAGGCCAAGCTTAAAAGCTTATGATTTTGTAACAATAACCTATCTAATTATTCTTATAGCTTTTTAATTAGTTTTTCTTGTAATATCTAATTATTGTCATAGCTTTTTAATTAGTTTTTATTGTAATATCAATTTTTATTTTTGTAAATTATAATTTGCAGGGCCCCACTGAAAACCGCCAAGGCGAGTGGGTACCCTGGATAAATATTATTATTATTATTATTATATTATTATTATGGATAGAAGTTCCAACCATTAATGTTAGCCTTTTGCTGTAGTTAGGATACATTATAGTAACTGTCCACTTCGTTTTTCATATTTGCAAAGATAAGTGCACTCGATCATATCTTTATTGCATGTTCGACTGCGCCGGCAATATAAGAAATAATAATAATTATTATTATTGTTATTATTATTATTATTATTATTATTATTATTATTATTATTATTAAGTGGCTGTTGAAAAAAGGGCACTAAAATGTGTTCTAAACACCCGTGACTTCTCACGAGCAAGGAACCTTCACTCCCTCCCCCCTTCCCTCCCCCGTCAAAAGAAAAAGTTTTTCAAGCACGGGGAATGTATATTTGGCTAGACGGCTGGTTTAGAAACTTGAATACCTACTTAGTTACGGAGGTAAAATCCGAAATTTTTGTCATTTGTTACTTGTTCACCTGCGTAGCGCGTGGGGAGAGTTCTGTTACTAGGTCCCACGCGGTTCTGATCACGCCTCAGTTTGAGTCACGCAGTGACAAGGGTTTCAACTTTTTCCGTTTAAAGAGAGTTACTGGCGCTGCAGATCAGATCACTGTGAAAAGTCCTCTTTAGCGAGTTTTTCAAATTCAGGGCCAAAATAAACTGCTAGTTTATAGCAATTTCATAAATATTTATACTGGCGATGCAACAATCACATAGCTATCTAATCTGTTGATCTTTGCTGTTAACTTTGACCTCTTCTAATAAGTGAAGTTATACAATCTTCGCTTGATAATTCTAAAGTAATTGCTTTTCCTGTCTTAAAAACTCAATCGATGGATGAAGTAAAGCTTAGAAATACTCTGATTTTTGGTATTTCCTGATTGTTGTATTTTTGAAAGAAGCCAAAGCAGAATAATGTAAACAGTTTCGAATTTCAGCAAAATGCGTCTAATCCTGTCTTCTCCATGTGTACAAATACGTGAGTTGACAGAATTAAACAAAATGTTATCCCACTAAGTTCAACAGAGAATAAGCTGTGCTATCAGCAATTACTGTACAGCTATTCGAAAACAAATTATTCGTCGCAAGTGATAATTAAACAAAGGACTTGATTTGTAGCGTGACGGCCGTTGTTCGTTTCGCAGGCTCTCCTCGTTTCAAAGTACCCTTCACATTTTCGTCTCTCGCCGGGATACTTTTGTAGTGCCGCCAGAAATATTTTAACACAGTAAACAACTAAGGTTGTGCTTCAACAAGGTCTTAATTTTAAGTTCAAATTTTACGTACCAATTGGGTTTCTTTTGTGTTGAAATCGGATGGAATTTGCTAAAATTTTAAACTGCCAAAATAGGGTTTCTTCTAACGGCCGAAGCATTTCCAATTTTCCATCTTATCTAAATTAAACTGGTGCATTATGAAGAACAGGGATGTGTTTATATTTTGTAAATATTTCATTAATAGAGGACGTCGCGTTTCCTTCTACGAGCGAGATGAAAATGGGTAATTTTCCGCTAGTTTCGTGACTGAAAGGACGCTAATTTGCCGTATTTCAAACTTTGCCCGATTTTGAAAAAAATAACACGCTGATGAAACTTTTAACCTTATTTTTTAAAATACCTTTCTATAGAGACTATATGGGCAAAATACGAAGGAATTCGAAATTTCACGACTGACGCCCGATTTTTGATAATTTCAGAAATCGGCTCTTAAATGCTAATTTGCAAGAACAATAGTGCACCGTTCTAATTTCGAGATGGTTTCACGCAAACACAAAGAACATTGTTTACAATGTTTTAATATCTTTTTTGTCCAACAGAAGCGCGCTCGATCTCATTACAATCTATGTCTCGATTGAAACTTGAACTTAACATATTTAGAACGGCTTGGCTATGCGCACCGAGCAAAACAGGCTCAAACATGAACTATATGTTAGTGGTCAAAATGCGTTAAATGAACTTTAAACAGTTCAGTTAAATAGATGAGAACTGTCCGACTAGAATAAATATGAAGCAAAAACATGGCTTCTTTCTTCCTTATTTCTTGGTCTTGTCTAAATAGGTATCCACTTTTGTGAGCAAGTCGTTCCCATTGTTCATGGTGTCCATGGCTTTCTTGCACATTTTGTGATGGGCAAGTTGTGCTTCTTTTGCGTGATCAATCTTTCGCTTCTCCTCTTGTCTGCCGTTCTCTTCTTCTGAACTATCCATTGATGAAGTGATTAATTCATTGTCAAGTTTCCTTTTAACAGCTTCTACTTTTCGTTGACTTGGAGTCATCAGCGTGGAATACTTTGTTTGCCTAGCTATCACGCCAGGCATTTCGGCTAGACCCGTCGAAGTTCTTGGCTGGGTGGCAGGTTGAGCTGGTCGCAAAGCATTCTTAATTATGTTGCGCTTTCTCTCCGTCAAGCCATCTGTTGATTGCTCCAGGTACATCCTTACAACGTAGACAGGCAACCCTGCCTCAATGACTCTTTTGCTTGGCAAAGAGTAATACCTCCTTCCAGTCCTTTCAGTGTCAGAGGTTATAACATTTCACAATGAAGGATTTTTCATTTTCTCCGATTGAAATGCGTTTCCTTTGAGCTCCTGCTTAAAGGATCAAGCGAAAGGAAGAAAGGCCTTTAGAAAATTGGTTCTGGGCAGGAATGGGAATGCTTGTGTAGTTTCTAGTCGTCCATTTATCACAATATTTGTAAACAATACCAACTGAAACTTTCACCTTTATCCTGGTTGTTTTCAGAATGCACCGACTCTTCTTCTTCTGAGTCCCATGGGTGCCAGAAATTTGACATTTTGGAAAAAGCCCTGTTTGCCACTTCCTAAAATAATGACTGCCAGCGCAGAAAGATGTTTATCATTTTATTTTTGAGCACGTGCAAAATATGTAAATTCAGTTATGTTATTTAACCAGCTTTAAATTGACAAACAATAGCGTAATTAAACTTATCAAATCCGCAGTTAAATTTACCTTGGAAGCATTGTTGTGAATACTATCACTATATGAATACTCGACTAGTGATGGACAATGAAGGACATATCCACTTTGTTCAGGCTGGATTCCTAGGGAGCACGCACGATGTAGTTTCCTTTCGACTGATGGAACCTCTTGGTCGAGAGCGCAACTTGGATCTGCCACCTAATGCAAAGCTTCTGGCTGATAAGGTGTATCCAGATGGAGGATCACTACTGACACCCGTAAGAGCTAACAAGATTCCTTTATTAAATCACAGGGACCGAAAGCGAGTGCAAAGGTTTAACACGCTACTCTCTAAGAGGAGGGTAAAAGTAGAACATGTTTTTAAGGAAGTGAAAACCTACAAAGCAATAGGCCAGATTTGGCGGCTCCCACGCTGGCTCATTCCTGTTTGCATGGACTTAGTTGCTCTTTTATCTGAAAGAAGAGTGAGACTCTTCAAACCAGTCTAGAAGATACGGCGAAACGTAACTTCAACAGTTTTCCACAAATGCGCACATGTTCTATTTTAATACATACTGAACTTTCTATAGACGGACAGCAATTTTGAATGCTAAAACAAAATTAGATCTTGTTTGAGCAAGTTTTGCGTGTGCACGTAGCCATCATTTATTGTTCTTGTGATGGAGTAACACACACATTGCAGTTGTTGTAGGTACGCTTTATGAACGTTTCTAAGCAGCATCTGGAATGTGAACACAAGTTGCATCTAGATCTGTTCAATGAAAAAGGGTTTAAAAAGATCGTGTTTATTTGTCTGTTGTAGGCGCATGTGAGCGAGTTTTATCATTTTGAACACATGTATTCATTAGAATTTAGCGATTCCAATTAGCATATAAGAAACGAGGTTTGTGAAATCACTCTAATCAAACATTTTAGTGATTAGTAAGCTTGTAAATAGTTCTTGAAATGCTAAAAAGTTCAAACATTCAATTTGTAATAACATAAAGCATGCAAGTAAAGTTTAGTGAAGGGTTTGTTAATTCATATAATGCGTTTTACTGAAAATAAATAACAAATTTCATAATCAATTAAAAATCAATATTAATCAATAATAAATGATAATAAAAATCAATACTCACTCAACATTTATCCATTGATTTATATTGATTTCCAATACCAATCATTTAATTGTTATTGATTATTATTGATTATTGCATTGCATTGATTGATATCGCCGGGTGGAAAGTGTCAAGCTGACTCCTTAGGTAACTAAATGAATATGTAGCACGGCAAACATTTGAGGTTAATATGTTGTTGACTGTCTAAAGAAAACTCTGCATACGAGCCAGGTGGCTCAATAGGCTGGAGCTTATCCCAGTTTCCACAGCATGAAGCAACTAGGAGTAAGAGACATAAAGTGTGATAAAGAGGCGAGGAAGTCATCTTTTTTCCAGCTTGTGTTTTTTTTACACCAATGTTAGTGCGGGATTTGTGTTTTCATGTTTTCATTTTCATTTTATTGCTTCCATCACTAATACATTGTTTATCTTGTTTCAAGAGGTACTACTAAATTGTATGTACAGTGATGACAGTCTTAATGATGAGAAATAGAATTGTCAATATATGGACCAGGAGATAATTATTCAGTCACTCAGTAACATTATTGGAGAGTCTGTCAGCTCACATCAGTCACACTGTCCTCTTATACCCCAATCAATATCAGATATTAAGGCTATGGATTACACACTTAAATAACATTGTCATATGTTTAGGTGGAGAATTGTTGTTCACGGAGGGGTAGATGGTTATACATGTATACCTGTGTATCTTAAATGCAGTGACAACAATCGTTCTTCAACTGTGCTGAATCTATTTGTAAATGCTGTATCTGAGTATGGTCTACCATCTAGAGTTAGCTCCGACAAAGGAGGGGAGAATGGGGAGTGTCACTCTACATGCTACAACATCCACACAGGGGCCCAGGTCGTGGTAGTTTGATAGCAGGACGCAGTGTCCACAATCAGAGAATTGAGAGACTTTGGCGCGACATATTTGCTGGTGTTCTGTTTCTGTACTACAACCTGTTTTATCATCTAGAGGAGTGCAGTGTCCTGGATCCTTCTAATCCACTGCACTGGTATGCTCTGCACTATGTCTTTATTCCCCGAATAAATAAGCACCTGGACATATGGAAGATGAAATTACGTAAATTCTAGGAGACACGTAGACTCGGAAAAAATCCGAGCCCCAGATGGGATTTGAACCCAATGGAACAGTTGGAACACATGGAAGGCTGGTTTTATTCGTCATCACATTACAACTGCAGGAAGCAGATCACCCATGCAGCTCTACATCCTTGGCCTTCTAGGAATGAGAGGTTCCCAAGCTAGAATTGCAACAGAGGTTTATGGATAAAGTGATGAGGTATGAAGTGGGTTAGGATTTTTGTCTTTGTTTTGGCCTGTACTTCAGTTTTCTTTTACAATGATAGGAAAGAGGTTATAATTTACAGTCTGTGATAATTTACAGTGAAATGAAATATTGGTACCCACAAGTTGGAGCTTTATCTACCTATTCTACAGTAATACAATGCAGGCCAAAACACTTACACTGTATTGTAAAAAGAAAAACATAATTATTTTGTTACATGTTTTGTGACAGTTGAAAATAATTTTTTGAAACATGTTAATTTATTTGTTTAAATTTCTCACAAAAGTAATGTCGAATATGAACATCCAACTCAACTTTTATTCTTCACAAACTGAAACAATACAATTTGTGCAGATCGCACCTGATATGTAAAACTGTGATGCTATTTTATATTTAAAATATATACTTCAAATTGTTTAAAGAATTCTTCACTACTTTCAACCCTTGCAACGTTCGTTTTGAGCCCTGCTGGTCTGTGTGTGCCAGGTTATGAAACAATGTTTCTTCTTTTGATTACTAGTAATATGTGACTGTAACATGAACATTATACTTAAAGGAAACATCAAAAAATTACAGATTGTTGGGAATTAAGTGAAGGATCCCCAAAAACCTGATTTATCAGGGCATAAACAAAACAATAATCTGTACTTCATTATGAACTACCAATTAATACAAAATCATGACAACATACTATTTTATTTGTAGGGCCAGTGGCATGAATATGGATTGACTATGATGGCCCTCTTCCAGATGAAAATGATGATTATGCACAGGTTGAGGTTCCAGAAACCAGGAATCCCCTTTATGAAGACAATTTCCATGAGCTGGTGCAAACTATAGATCCATTAAGTGCAAGTGAAAGTTATGGGACAGATATTTACTTGTCTGTTGTCTCTTTTATCTCTGAATTAGCTGCCTCATCTAATTAAGCCCTGTCACTTTTCATCATTTTTTTTGTCATTGCCACATCTCTCCCACAATATGTAAACAAAGACAGTTTATTTGTTACAATATTACTTTAGCTTAGGATGGTGTTCATAGCCTTAAAACAGCTGTTTATTTATTTCTGGAGCGTTTTTTTATTCCTGGAGTGGAATTTTCACTTTTAATAATCGTAAGATGCACATATTTGACTTATTAATCGTAAAAGGTGATACTTTACGATTATTAATCGTAAAATACGTCTCTTACGATTAATAATCGTAAAATCCACGATTAATAATCTTAACTGCAGATGCCGATCTTCTGTCGACGCCAAATTTTACACGACCGGCCGCCATTACGAAAAAAACTTTGCACTCAGGAACTACATCTTACAGAGCTTGCTCTGAAATAAATGTGATTCAGCCCAAGTGTTGACGTGACAAACTTAACGTAAAGCTATCCTTTTATAAACTAAGTGTCTTTGTTGGGCTTCCTTTTTCTCACCGTGCGTACCTGTTGTCAGAAAACTAAAGACTCAAAAATAGCGATTTTAAGTTAATATATTTTTATGTAGATAGATAACCAATGGCGCTGGGTACGAGCTATCGGTAGGGTAGCAACGTAATTTCGTTAGTCAGGCCGGTACTGGTTGTTTTCATACCTCCAAGCCTTGTGATGTTGGGTAATAAGTGAAGGCCATTTTTCTCTTTTATGTGATTGAACGCCGGGAATTTAAATAAATGCTTCAGAGGTTTATTGAAAGTGTGGAGTGCACCACTTCAATTTATTTCTCCCTTTGTAGCCTATGGAACGGTTGCCGTGCCTCCTAATAATGAATTTCCAGACCTTTTAGTTTAAATGTCATTGGATACGGACTAAAAACCCATGATTTGTTATTAATTTTTTATGTTGTTGAGTTAATGGAGCCACCGTTTCCCGGAAAAGCCTGGCGTAACAAAGGCCGAGTTCATATAAGCGTCAGGTCTTCGAGGTTTGGCTTTAAAGAAACTCAGCAGGTAATTATTATTAGTATTATTTTATGAATGTGATATATTTTACCTCCACTTCCTTCTCTTCTTTCTCCAGGAGCTTTCTGAGTTCATTGTCAACTCCTGAAGTTTGCTGAGTATAAGGACAAGGATGTTCTCCCTGTTGTGGCACAAGCGTTGTCAATAACCATCCGGCCTCATCATGCCTGGCTTGTTGTTGTTGTATGAAATCACTCCACCACTTGCTGGTGGAGTGATCAAATTTCAAACGAAATTTTTGTAGGTCTGCCTTAATCTTTTCAAGGTTTAAGTTTGAAATGTTTGGCTGCAAGATGTCAGGCTCGCCCCCAGGAATGCATTTGGTAATCTCGATCCCTTCTTTTGGCAGCCATTCCGTGGATGTGGACCACTTCTTGTAGTATAGTGTTGCTCGTCGCTCTCCATTTCTTTTGATCTTGAACTGGTGGTGGTAGATGTGTCCAGTAATTTCTTCTTGGACGGGATCCATCCAAGCTTTCACATCAAACATCGAATGCACTTCCACAACCTCAATCTCTGGGGTATAGCTCTGTATTATTTCTTGCTTCAACTCCTTTAAAGTGACTGCGTCGTGTTTCATTAGTCTTCTTGCTACGCACGAGAACATTTGGTCAATGTCCTCGTACGTGTGCCCAACCACGAGGAAACCTAACTTCACCTGTGAATTAAAGTAATCAGAAGAAAGTTATGTTAGCTCCTATCAACTTAATTCTGCATTTGAGAAAGTTTTTAATTGTCGAGTGAGTTTTTCAACTTTTAGGCTTAAAGTAGACATGTATCACTGGAAGGACTGATCGTATGGTAAAAGATGGAGGCGTTCGATAAAATGTTTTTTTTATTACCTTATTTATTACTGATCAGGTAAGTTTTGTTTCACGGTCTGCAATGAGCCTGACGCAGTCGACAATATCTGCAACACATGGCAAGTTTTTTGAAGTGTTTATCTTTTAATTTACAAACTTTTCAGTCAATGCAAATGCTATGACCATAACATGACTAAATGCAATGCAATATCTTAGCAGGCTATGCCTTCGTTTCAATGCCTTTGGTTCTTGCCTTAGGTTTCACTTATTTAATCAGAGCTTTCTAGTGGTATGTAAGATTGTAAACTGTAACGAAAATGCTTTCTTCCGTTCTTTTTGTATGTTTACGCACATTTACTTACAGTAAAGAGTTACCTTATCGAACACTCTCAACTCCACAAGGATGCACAGGAAGGCCAAAACAAATTTGTTCTTGCATTCCTGCCAGCAATTGTCCATCTGCAAATAAGCTACAGGAGCAAGGTGGCCCATCTACAACAAGTGAAGGCAGGTAACAATGAACATGGTCAACTATAGCAAAAGACTTTTTGAGGGTTCTGACAATCCAATTCATTAATACGTGTATCTAACGGAGCGCAAGAGGTACATGGCTTAGCGCACGGTATTGCCTGCCATTACCGTTACAAAAAATGTAACGCTAGAAAAGCCGGCAAAATTTTAAAACCAGTGATAGGATAAAAATTTTGAAAACAGCATTAAAAACTACAATCTATGTGCATTCCATCTATGAATAAAGAGTTGGGAAAAAACAAATCACGTCCCGTCTAATAAGAAATGAAAAAATACATATCGTTTGAATGCCTATTTTACTGTACGCATCTAATGAAAACAGCCAAGAAAATCACTAACGTAAACTACAATTTGATGCCAACACCTACTATTTCAAAGTGCCCATAAACTGGACATTCTACTCCTACAAGTTTAAACATTTATTGTCCCATACTGTTTACACGGGGATTCGAAATCCAGCGTTACATGCGTCGAATTTTTAGTGATTTTTTGCAGAATGGTTCACTTTTGGTTTACAACGCGCGGATCGTGCGTACGGTGCGTATAGTTTGAAGCGTTTGCATGTTCACCGTGTGAATCGTTTGAAAAGCTTTAAACGTGCCTTTTTTAGCAAACGTGCGAATGGAGCGTATCGTTTGTATAGTGTGAGTAAAATAGACTTGCACTGTTGACCTCGTTCAAAGCAAAAAGCTAACTGCCAAATGCTTACTTTTGAAAACAGTTAGATTCAAGTGATCTCGAGAAATGCTCTGTGAAATACCGAATTTGCATCTCAGTTAATTTGGCCCCCTAAATATGTTACAACGTAAGCCAGCTAAATAACTTAAAGTACTTACCTTAAGCTTAAAATGTGGGTTTTTTTTGCGCTCTGGTGGTTTTTAAGTCGTTTGCTGTCTGCGCCCCCAACGAAATAAAGAGGAGAAACACAAGGCTAACAGCTGCAACGTCGGAATTTTGTCAATTTTCTCCCCTCATCCGTCAACCCTCGCCATTCAGCCTCGGGCAAATAAAGCCAGGTACTATTGTAGATCCTTAGTAAGAGTCATGAAATTTGCCTGCTACCTACGACCTAAAGTAACGAGAATTTATCACCGCCATCCTGGTCGAAGCGGTCGATCAAACGCAACAAAATTGAACCTTGCCTGTCTCCCCAGGGTATGACTTGGCCTAGCCGATTATCAACTGATCTCAGCACAGTACATGTGCTTTAAAATTTGGATTTCAAACAAAAACAAAGTAGAGAAGAACAAAAATTATGCCGAACACTGCCGATGCAGGGCAAAATTAAGCAAGAAAAAGTTATTTATTTTACCTAGCACACTAGCCAATAGGGTTTGTATTATCTACCGTGTGTATCGTCTGTATCGTGCCAATCGTTTTGATGGCACCAATCGGGTTGTTTTTAAACGCGCGACACCACTGAATTCATTTCTAAACATGGAGCGACTTCCAGAAGAGATCACTTTACGCATTTTGTCGTATTTACCATTATCAGATGTGTTCCATTCGGTTTCTCTTGTTTCAAACTTCCGGCAGGCAGCAGTTCTATCAACAGTTTTAGAGAGCCCAACAACACGTCAAACACTGGCTTTGAAGGGTTTAGTGTCATCCGTAGAGACAAAAAAAGAAGCTGATGTTAATAGCGCAATTGTGGCAGATGCACGTAATCTCATTCAAACGATTAAAGATGGCCGGTCAAAGGACAGCCGTGCAGCTATGCAGTGTTGTGTTTCTCTGCTTTGTGGAAACAATGTTGCGAAAAATAAAATGTAAAAAGCTGTCGCAGAAACCTTAACAATCAATCGAGAACGAATCCGAAGCGGAATAAAGCACCGGAAACGAGTTTTAAGTGACACGTCGGAAGGTTGGACAGTAGTAAAAAGGAAATGACGCAATGATGCAACACCCGAAGAGCATTTGAAGTTAGCGTGTGACTTTTGGGCTAGCCCTGGAATTTCCAGACCAACTGGTAACAAGAAAGATATTGTACGAGAATGAATGGCTCCAAATGAGTACATTGAACACGAAAAACAAGTTCTCGAAATGACTCAGAATGAAGCCTTTCATGAATTTAAAACAAAATATCCAGAAGTAAAAATGGGACAACGAACGTTTGAGAATTGCAAACCCTTTTATGTAGCACCGGCTAGGCCCGAGGACCGCAACTCTTGCTGTTGCCGAACGCATGTTGAAACGCGTATGCTTTTTACTTCATGTATGAACTACAGAAAACAATTGAT
>OZ026601.1:15560029-15577529 GCA_964020085.1 Micromussa lordhowensis
CATCCCCCGTTCTCATGGATGTAGAAGTGTTTGTAAGTCCTCCCACTACCCTGCCAAACCCCAGAGGCCCATACCCCATTCCCATGGAGGTAGAAGTGTCTGTAATTCCTCCCACTGCCCTTCCTAACCCCAAAGACCCATCCCCCATGGAGGTAGAACTGTTTGTAACCCCTCCCATGGCTCTCCACCCGTCTCCTATTTCCCCGAAGGCAGAGGTGTTTGTAGCCCCACCCACTACCCTGCCCAACCCCAAAGACCAATTCCCGATTCCCCCAGCGACAGAACGGTTTTCTTCTCCCAAACCTGAGGACTCTTCCTCCATTGCCCCAACCCCAGTTACGTTTATCCCACCTTCTACCCCCACAATCTTTTCTACTGTACGTTTAATGATACTTAGGCTATTCATCATTTCCGTTTGATTTTGCGCCAATTGTAAAAGAATTTGATTGGTGAAAAGAGCATTTTCGTAGAACTGGCGACAAAGTGAGTTAAATGATTGTTCCATAAATGAAACTGGAACAGCGTGTGGTGTCTGCGATGACTTTTCACTTTCAGGCGAATGAGGTTGGTCATCGTGTTCAAGAATGGGAGAGTGAGATGGATCAGTATGTTGACGTATGGTTGAATGAGGTGGATCAGCGTGTTGGCTGACAGGAGAATGATGAGGATCATCGCGTTGACGTATGGAAGAATGAGGTGAAACATCGTGTTGACTGACGGGAGAATGATGTGGATCATTGTGTTGACGTATGGTTGAATGAGATGGATCATCGTTTTGACTGATTGGAGAATGAGGTGGATCATCGTGTTGACATATGGAAGAACGAGGTGAATCATCTTGTTGACGTATGGAAGAACGAGGTGGATCATCGTGTTGACGTATGGAAGAATGAGATGGAACATCGTGTTGACTGATTGGAGAACGAGGTGGATCATCGTGTTGACGTATGGAAGAACGAGGTGGATCATCTTGTTGACGTATGGAAGAACGAGGTGGATCATCGAGCTAACTGATGGGAGTATGAAGTGGATCATCGTGTTGACTGACGGGAGAATGAGGTGGATTATCGTGTTGAGTTATGGGGCTTAGACTTCTCAAGTCTAATCCCTTCTCCACTGCCCAGCACTCCTGAGGCTCATCTGTTGATTACAGCCAAAACACAAGGTTAAAAAGTAGATCAATACATTCCAAGGGACATTAGCTTTTTCCCGGCATAAAGGCCTTTATTCTGAAGTAGAAAGTAAGTAAGTAGGTATAGTTTTCCTTCAACCATCCCTTTCTTTCAAATTTTGGGAGGAATCAATTCGCAAAATCGTGTCGAGAGAAAATTAACCATCATCTGATCCTCATGATAAAGAGGTAGCCTATCACCAGTAACAGGACAAAATTTAGAGCACGTTTTTTCAAGCTAAACTAGGCAGGGTCAGTCTTTGCAACACGTCTTGTTTCTATTGTATAATTTCCTTTTTGCTTTAGTGTTGGCTCCATAACATGGCAATTATACAGGAGCAGCACTTACCATGCAGTTTTACTATTCTGCCCCACACTTTCGTCCCCTCCCACAGCAATTCTACCGTCTCCCCTTCCTTCACCTTCCCCCTATATCCATCACAAATCTGCGTCGTCTTGGTCGTACCGACTTTTCCATCAGCGAAAAAAAAACACACCATATTTATAGATCTTGTTACGCAGTCTGGAGCTAGACATGTCTCTAAAAAGAAACGAGTGTATAAACATAAGTAACCTGGGTTAAAGAATCACTTTATGTTTTCTTATCACGGATTGCTGTTATCCTTAATTATAAAAGAGCTAGTTCATGTGAGATTTGACTAAATGTAGGGGCTGATGTGGCTTCCTCTCTAAATATAGTAATTTATTTCTTTATTTACAAATGAAGAAATTGATCCTAAAAGCAATCTTTGTTTTTTTATTCTTATTTTTTTCTTATTTCTGTTATGATTTTCAACAACTGCTTTATGCAAAAATCTCTTCCCAAACGAAATCGAGGAGGACAGGGGACAGAGTGTAGGGTAATTACAAAAATATACCAAAAATATCGGTTTTCCTGAAGTCGAAAACAAGCCATACACAACAAACTAAATTAATTGCACCGACAAGACGAAAAAAACGCCCTCGAATAACCAACCCATTACAACTCTTGCAGTGGATGGCTTGAAACTGGAACAGAAAGCAAGGCAAGCAAGATAGCAATAAGTTTCTTTTGTTCATGTTCGTGATCATGAGATTGTTATTAAAATGAAATGCAGCCCAGGCCCTTGACGGTGCTGTCAATCAAATTCAGCTTTGACGCCAACTTTGTCCTCATCCGCTTCATGCCGTGGATCCTTGCAATTGCTTCAAAATACCAAGAATCTTTGTGATTTTGAAATGTTATCCTATGGATTATGATGGATCACATAATCTATAGTCTCCTGAGTTTTGATCAGCAGACAGACTACATTTCATCATGTGGTATTGGCGTTTCCGGCACGACTGTGAGTGGTCTTAGACTCTAATGATAATACCCAGTACTGACTCTATCAATCTGGTCACTAAGAAAGAGACATACCGCTGCAACGCAACAATTGCAATTTTCTGTTTTCAATTTCATCTGGGCAAGAATAAGCCCACTGTCCCTAAAGCTGGCGATGCTAGGCGGGTAGAAGACATGTATTTATAACATAAGTATAATGCTGGACCGAAATTTTTAAAAGTTCCACGATAAACTCACGCGATCAAGTTTTCTAAAATTTGGCCGTTAAGAGATTTTTCACGCTCGTAAAATATGGAACAGCTGGCGACTTAGGAAACTTACGTTTTTGCAAAACAATTCAGACCAATTCACCACTAATTCACTTCAAACCACCGAATGAGCGTAGTAAATCAGTTAGGTTATCATTAGGCCTTCTCGAAACAGATGTGCATTGCACAGGTTTGTATTAAATTTACTTGTATGTACATTGCCAAAGTAGAAGGAAATCAAAATAGTTTAAACAGTTATTAACCTTAAAACAGAGTTTTGCCCATGACATTCACTCGAAAGAGCCATCTCAAGGCAAAGGTCGTGTTTACATGTGAAACTGGATAAGCGAGTCTATCGATTGGGCAAACAATCAACTTTTCGATCAGTTTGTTTGTTAGCTGTTCGTATTTTTAGCGTCCGGTAGAAAAGACAGAACTTTAAACTATCGAAAGTCTGAACAGTCTTTGACCTGTTCATTTAAGTTAGCGAAGGCATAAGCTTGCATGTACATGTGTACAAAAACAACACATTTGGGATACACGGTGGTAGCTTGAAATTTTTTACAAGGTGTTGTTATTAATATTGTTACTGATGTTATGAATATTTCATGTAGCGCTGCAGTTAGTTTTGGTGAAATATTATGATTTTGCAGTAATCATTTTATTTGTAGTGACAGATCGCCTTTGAAAGTGTTTGTTTTTCTGTTTGTGGGCGTGCGTGTGTTGTTTGTTAATCGTTTAAGATCCAAAGATTATATTCAAGAAAAATAAAAGTTAACGTTGATATAAGTACAGTTTAATTCATACTGGGGGACTTCTGGCAATCAAGCTTTCGAATTTAGAAGCAAATTGCGTGGCACCGAACGAGGCTTTTCACGTTCGTGCAAAAGATCACATGTTAACTCACTCATACGCAAATTTGCATAAGTTAATTAACACGACAGATAACTTAAACGAAAAAGAAAGTCAAAGTTTAAGGTTCAATTATTTGATACCATCGAAGGAAAGGAACAACAATAGTACAATAAGCTTACCTTTTATTTCTCCTACTGGGCTGCTTGCTGCGTGGTAGAATATCCGGTCGACCGGTGATCGCGAAAAGAAACCAACAAAATTCAAGGCTGGTGGACGGGCAGCTCGGCGGGCCGCGGTTTGGAAATAAATAGTTGTTTGTGCTATAAATCTTTTTCGTGGAAAGGAAGTTTCTTGAATTAATTTTTTTTCAGTGGAGGTAAAATGAATCATTTAGGATTTAGGGAGAGCAAATGTCAATTTAATAAGAATTCCGTTTACAAGTTTACTTTGACAATGTTTGTTATTATTAAATCAAACAAACACATTGTTCACAACCCGGGTTTGATAGTTTTTATTTCTCCGATATGAATAGCATATACGCGGGTCAACCTTACCTTAACTTTTTTATAAGAAAAGAAATAAAAGTTTGGATACGTCCCGTTAAATTAATGATAACCGGCGCCTAAAGGAAAGAAGCATTTGGTTATTTTTTTTATGCGAAGGATACGAAAACCCACTGAAACGATCGACACGATAGAAACGATCGACACGATAGAAAAGATCTGAACGCTTGATTCATAGAAACGCATGAAACGAAAGAAACGATCCGAACGCCGTTTTGCACCAAACAAACCATACGCACGATACGAATCAAACGCACCACATGTTGTAAACGGTATAAACTGTACAATTCTTACAAGAGTCTGTTCTCATGTAACGGAAGTGGACGAAAATCGGGCACGACCTGAAACGTACTTCTTTTGTTTACTCTGGTCCCCTGAAATCTATGTCAACTGAAAAAGGCAAGCTTTGAAAGGAAATGAAATAACCAATCCTCCGTGGTAATGGTATGCCAAGAGGCTCTCGGAGTACGGAGAAAATTCAGAACAAAGTGTAAAAAAGTGGAGATATTTTCGTAATTCATGTGTGGCAGGCAATAGCGTGCGCTAAGCCACATTTATAACCTTGGGTGTGTGATGAAAACGTTAAGAAACGCTGTATGAGGAACCAATTTTAAAACAACACATTATCTTCTTTCTCTTTTTTTTGGGATTAATAGGTGGCACGTGGAAAGAACACTAAGAAATTAAAGTATTCTTAAATAAGTAAAAACGAGTCACTTACCGGCTGAATTTTGTATTAACAAAAGAGTATTAAGGAGGAGGTTGAGTGTCAAGTTACTGCCGTGCGGCCATTCACACAAATGTATGAATGCATACGCAGCGGTGTGGTGGTTTGTCTACACTCCGGTGACGTGAGTTTTCAAGCGCCACGCGCTTCAGTCGATCTAGAATGAGGATAGAAAGATACACGATGAGAGATGAAAATATTCACTGGTATAATCGTATCAGCAGTACTAAGGCTACCATACTTTTGGCTGAAACTACTTCTTGCTGTGGTAAAATCGGCGAGGTAAAATCGGCAAATATAAAATTCAAATCATGTTTAAGTATAGTAGGCCACATTTCAACTGAAATGTTACAAGGGAATATCTGCGAAGATATATCTTCAGTAGACTTATAAATTTTTCTTATAGCTTTTTGTTTACAGTTTTTAGGTATCTTAGATGTAACCCGCATTTGATCACATTTGAATGTTAATTTGCGCACTATAAGTGATAATATTAAATTTGTCAAATAAGGCTAAATTTTTCGGGCTTCTAATCTTTAAGATTGATATGGCACTGAATTATTTTGTTACCTTGGTGTGTATATTAAAGTGGGGAAGGTTATGTTTGGCCTGGTCCATGCCATCGATGGTTATGGACAAGTATTTCTCTGGATTCCGTTTTGCCTTCTCTCCATGTTTGTAATATTTTTCTTGTTCTGTCCTGTGTAATAACAAAGACAACGTTTAGTTAATCATTCAGCTTATCGCTTATTGCAACCTGATCCAAAGGTTCCTCGAAACGCCACTCTGATGGGCTGATAGAAATCGAGAGGGAATAATATAATTGTTAATTAGGCATCTCAATGTCTCTATCTAATCTGCTATTAGGCAAGAGTTGAAGCTCTACACCGGCTGTAAAAAATGTTAAAAATCACGATTGTTTGAATTACATGTAGTGGTTGGTAATGTAAAAGGATGATTCTGTTTGAGCCATGTAGATATAATTATACCTTTGGTATAATAACGTTAGGAAATTGCTTCCTCCACATCTGGTATACAAAGTGGGTTCTGGTAAGGGCTGGCTTATTTCCCAGCTCCTCCTTGTAAAGTTGGTATACAGCGAGTTTGGACAAGCAGGATGGAAGTGTCCTGGCTGAGGAGTTTGGCATATGATCGGCATTTTTAGCAAAATTTCTAAACCACTCAACAGCCGAATCATATGCCAAACTCTTGTTCCGTGGCTTTCGAATGTCTGTGGATTGTTCGCCGTTCCGGTAGTCCGCCAACCTTTCGTAATAGCTATGTAAGAAACAGTGGATCAGACTAAAGGTTACTGTAAATACTATTGATATGGGACACTTGAATGATTGTTGATTGAGATATTTTTTTCCTGCTTAATTTTTTTTTCCTCTTGTGCGAGCGTGCAAGAAAGTTGTGTGGAGCACAAGAGTGTCCGTGAAACGGGCAAACAATTTTTGTGGACACTTTTGCACTGGAAAAGGGGGCTAGTTATTCTCTTTACCCGTGACATCGATTATCTTCTTTATAAGCTCCGCCCACCAGGGAATATTGATTAAATTTGGTCAATTATTTTGGAGCGCTTCAACTAAAGTTGTTGCATTATATGTTGCTCTCCTTGAAGGCGACGCATCGTGCACCACAATCGTTTTGGTCGCACAAATTTTACGCGCCAGGTTGATATTTTGCTACGCTTGCGATCTCGACAAACTCAAGACAAACTAAAAAGACTACCACTTTATGGGACTGTCTTCATTGTTAATTATATACGTTACCACAGCTGAAAATGCAAAACTATTAATTTTTTTATCCATGTATATTAAGGGCTACTCCATGAATTGTGCACCACGACTTTGCACATATTTGCGTACCATCAAACCACTGGAGGTTTCTTTTCCCCTCCACCCTCCCACTGCATATAGCATAATTCAGGACTTCTCTTCTTCCCTGAATGTCCTTATATATACAAAGGGACATATTATCATATTATCAAAAATAATAACTCAATTAGAATGCCATGTATACTGGTATGGCTTTGGGAAGGGATATTTTTGAATCTGCTAATGAAGAAATGCTCGAGATCTCCAACACAACCGTTGGCCTTATTAATAACACGTAATAAAATCCGGTGTGAAGTCAACCTTAGCGTAATAAGCAACGTTGCTATCATAAGTGATAGATAAGAGTACAGTTATTGTATATACTAGGCTCGCACATGAGAACTAAACAAGTACATATAGTAACTGACAAAATTAACAACTGTCATTATTAATTACTTTTTTCCAATACTCCTCTCTCTTTTCCATCGCCACCCTCGGAGAGATTCCTTTGTTACAGCCTAGTTTGCAACATGGTTCCTCCAATCCTCGAAGTACTTTGATCACGTCAACCTTTTCCGCGACTTTCGGTGGCACTTGCCCTGTCGAAATAAAATGCATGTACTTTCAAACTGCTGAGCAATAAACAGTGATTATGTAAAAACAACAGTGTAAGCTGTACTTGCGACCACGATCTCAAGTGCATTATGTTCATCATTACCAACGAAGAACTGTGTAGATTCATGGATTTTATTTAGTTGATCACGTTAATTTTTTCGTGATATAAGCTTGCCTAATAGTCTTCGTTATTTCATGACTGGAAGTAGAATTTCATGATGATTCACTTACAGAAAGAGTGTTACTATAAGGTAGAGGTATTTTGTTTCTTCGTGATCGCTTATGACCGCGATCAGGCTATATTTACAATGACTTTTCCGAGGTACATGGTCACTTGCGAGATCTTCTAGAGTTATCGGTTTTCATGTGTATACCATGTGTATACCTCACGTCACCAGAGTGTATACCTTGCGCTTTCTCAACCTTCTCTTTTTTTGCCACATTACTTCTCTGAAATAAAAAGAATGACAGGGTAGCCGTTAATCTATAACAAGTCACTCAACAGTTACTTGTACTAAACCAGACATAACGTATGTTCTTTATATTGGCCTTGTGATGAGACATTGAAGAAAAATAACAGCTTCCATCCTATACCACAACATTTAAGCTTCCTGAAGACTGCGTTAAAGTCATGGCTTGCCGTATTCCTTCCTGCAGATGATGCGTTTAAGCTCTTGTCACTTGATGAGATGTAAATTCATGACTATTAATCGTGAATTTAACCCGCGCACATTCAAGCCAAGTTTTAAGCTCGTATCACTTGAGGTGTTAATTCACGATTCTTAATCATGAATTCATCCCGCGAACATTCAAGCCAAGTTTAAGGTCGTGTCACCTAATAAGATGTTAATTCACGATTATTATTATTATTATTATTGTTGCTGTTGTTGTTCTTGGCAGTGAGGAATAGCCCGCATGTCTAAATGAAAATCTACAGCACTTCTAACCACCTGAATAATTTTATTTCTTAAAAATCCAGGAAGAAGTCAACATTGGTGGCTTAGAAATAGCCATGAGTCTGTTGAAGACTTCACACTGACCGAGACTCTTCTTTCGAGGCTCTGGCACACAAACCAAATTGTTTATCAATGGCATTTCTATCAATCTTTTATGCGTACTTTCAGAGTACTCATTCCTGTCCTCCCACCGACCTACGTGGTGTCGTAACTCACCAATTTTGCAAAGCTTGAGAGCGGAATGCCCCTGGGTCAGTTGCATGGGAGGACTTGCACCGGGCCCAAACCCTTGAATGCTGCCGCGCATTGATGCAAACCTTTTTAATATCTTTCACTGACCTAGTTAGAGTACCATTCAAACTATTATATATTACGCCTGGCTAACGGTTCTCTATGCTTTTGGTAGCTATTGTAGTCTGAATGGATTAGCGCATGGTCAGAAAATGATTATAGAGAGAGAGCCAGACGCTCAGATAGGCGTGATAATGAGAGTGCAGGGTGCAGGAGTAGCTAGCTTAGACCATGTTTTTTCTATTCTTGAGGAAATGTTAATTCACGATTATTTATCGTGAATTCATCTCGCACGCATTTAAGCCAAGTTTAAGGTCGTGTCGCTTGAGATGTCAATTCACGATTATTTTGAGATGTCAATTCACGATTATTAATCGTGAATTCATCCCGCATGCATAGCAGCCAAGTTTAAGCTCGTGTCACCTCATAAGATGTTAATTCACGATTATTAATGGTGAATTCATCCCGCACGCATTCAAGCCAAGATTAAGCTTGTGTCACCTAATAAGATGTTAATTCACGATTATTAATCGTGAATTCATCTTGCACGCATTCAAGCCAAGTTTGAGCTTGTGTCACTTAATATGTTAATTCACATTCAAGCCAAGTTTAAGCTCGTTTCACCTAATAAGAAGTTAAGTCACAATTATTAATCGTGCATTAATCGTCAATTCATCCCGCACACATTCAAGCCAAGTTTAAGCTCGAGTGGCCTAACGAGATGTAAATTTACGATTTTAATCATGAAGTCATCCCGTGCGCATTCAAGCCACGTTTAAGCTCATGTCACCTAATAAGAAGTTAATTCACGATTGTTATAATCGTGAATTCATCCCACATTCAAGCCAAGTTTAAGCTCGAGTGACCTAACGAGATGTTAATTCACGATTATTAATCGTGAATTCATATCGCGCGCATTCAAGCCAAGTTTAAGCTTGTGTCACCTAATAAGATGTCAATTTACGATTATTAGTCGTGAATTCATCCCGCGCGCATTCAAGCCAAGCTTAAGCTCCTGTCACTTGATAAGATTTTAATTCACGATTGATCGTGATTTCATCCCGCACGCATTTTCAGCTACCGTCAATCAAATGTTGGGTGCTCCTCCCAGCTTCTGATATGTTGTCTGAACTTTGCTCAATGATTTGATTGACGGTAGCGAAAACCTCATTCGTCGGTTTGGCTTTGATTTTAGAGTCCGCATGTTATTGAAAGGCGCAGTAATTCACGGTTATTAATCGTGAATTCGTCTCGCACACATTTAAGCCAAACATACGCCTATTAATTGAAATTTATTTCTTAGAATAGTTGATTCATCCACAGATTTATTCCATGTATGTTTGACGCCGAACAGCGATGTGAGCAGTTAAATGGGTTCTCATCCTCATTCAGTTTTGGGTTTCTGCTTGGGTTTGGCTATAGCACTTAAATCCGCCCTAAGCACTGAGTTACAACAGGTAGCTGCCGTGGATTCGTATCGGAATGAGAATTATTTGGATAAACACCTCGCTGAAGGTCTGAAAATGAAATACAAACCTCGGAATTAATTCGAGGAGTTCAACTCATGAATTGACAGCAAGGTAAAGCCTGTGATTGGATACATTTGTTTTCAGAGAGCCTTTTGATTGGTCTCTGTTGACGCGCCATCGCTGACAACGTGATTTAGACATTTTTGACCGTTAATACCTTATCGAAGTTCTGGAAGTTCCCTGACCGCTACTACGGCGGTGTAGGAGTTTGATTTAACGTTCTTTTAAGGAGGCCTTAAATGGGGAATTAGTGCCGATGTATACACGGCGTAAGTCTGGCTGTCAAGAGTTATCGATAAAGAGAATCATATGATCAGTTTTGGAATCACTTTTGACCAAAACGGGAGAGAACTTTGGGTTATTATCAGGACTCAAACATTGCAGGTACAATACTCGAGGGAGCAGTTGAAATCTACATGTGGTTTTCAGACTTAAAAAATTATACCAGACGCTATACACAAGAAAACAAGACAGAAGTTGAAACTGTATCACCGTGATTGAAATCACCGCCACACTGGTTCAGTTTGCGAGTAGATCCTAATTGCTAAAGGACTGATGGAGTTTGTTACACGCAAAAGATCCCAAAAGTGTTTGGAAAAATTGGCAAAAGTTAATACAAAACGGCTTAAATCAATGATGACAGTTACAGATGTTCAAGGACATTAAAGGCAAAGACTGCACAATCTAATTTGAAGGCACCAAGAAAATTGTGCAATGACACGCATGGCCATGATGACCTTTGTTAAGACTTCAGCTTACAGGTAGTCTAGAAGCAAAGAGGTGAGCGGACTTTTTGTGTTACACAATTAAATAACAATGCTATCAATTTAAAATCACATCTTAAAAGTAATGTTTTTATTGGCATGTTTTATTTGCACTCGCTATTAGCATTATGATTTTTCCCGCGCAAAACAAACATTTGGCGCCAGCAAGAAGAATTGTGCCGTGCCTTTTCTACCGACAAAACAATATCATATTCCAAAATTTCTGAGCACTTCATGACTTAACGGGAAGGGAGTGCAGAAGCCACAATACAGAATCATTCGAATGTAGTTTCTGTAGTGGAATAAATTTTCAGCTCATAAACCGTGGCTAAACGGTTCTATATTATTAGCGAATTTCGAGTTTAGGGAACACACTGGCTGAGTTTTTGCTCCGTTCCTTTCCTGAGTTTTGATCATTTGCACCTCCAGGTTATAAAGGAGGCTTTCGCTTCGACAAAATATAGCACGCAAGAAAATCTCTCTTTACACCTATTATTTTGCAATTTGCTTTGGGAAGAGATATTTTCTCGTTTGTTTGTTCTTTTGCCTGTTTTATTTTAAGCTTACTTTGGACACATTTTGTACATTAAAGCAGGTGCTTGGGAGTCTCCTGGGTAATTTTAGTAATCTTTGTGTTTACAGTAAGCTAGTGAGAATTTTTGACACAGTAATAGAGTAATATTCATTCATTCAGACAAGTTGTTTTGTTCGCACTGCGCAGTGCCGTGTTGCTTGTTCAAGCACGGCCGAGTCAAGTTGCTTTTCGTCGAAGAGTGAAGGTCGGAGAGACTATCGTTCGGAAACACTCTCAGTAATCTGTTTATTTGCCTAGTTTCTTTTTCTTTGGGTAAATTATGAACTTTAAATCTGCCGCTTTTGAATTGATTGAACAATCATATTTCGCATTGAACCCTAAGTGCCATTGTTTGTTCACTGCACGGGCCACGATATATTTTCCGCTCGCGTTGCTAGCTTTTTGTCGAAGAGTGCAAAGGCGGATAAAATATATTTCGTTAACACACTTAGATGTTGGTTTATTTTCCTGTTGTCTTTTAGAGAACATTTTAGACATTGAATCAGCCACTTTCATGCGGTGTTATTGTTTCGCGGCCACGACATTCCCGCTCGCATTGCTTTTCGTCGACGAGTAAAAATTGTTGAAAATATCGTTTGTAAACACACTTGGTTTATAAAAGATAGCTTTACGTTAAGTTTGTCACGTCAACACTTCGGCTGAATCACATTTATTTCAGAGCAAGCTCTGTAAGATGTAGTTCCTGAGTGCGAAGTTTTTTTCGTAATGGCGGCCAGTCAAGTAAAATTTGGCGTTGACAGAAGATCGGCTTATTAATTGTGGATTTTACGATTATTAATCGTAAGTTACACGATTATGAATCGTAAGAGACGTATTTTACTATTAATAATCGTAAAGTATCACCTTTTACGATTAAAAAGTCAAATATGTGCATCTTACGATTATTAAAAGTGAAAATTCCACTCCAGAAATAAATAAACAGCTGCTGCAACTAGCAGACTGGGAATTTTATTTCAGGTGGTTGTGGCTTGCCAACTTGTTGTCACTTCTCTTTAGGTTGAGGGCCTTTTAAGGATCGAGTAAAATTTGGCGTTGACAGAAGATCGGCATCTGCGGTTAAGATATGATTATTAATCGTGGATTTTACGATTATTAATCGCAAGTTACATGACTATGAATCGTAAGAGACGTATTTTACGATTAATAATCGTAAAGTATCACCTTTTACGATTAATAAGCAAATATGTGCATCTTACGATTATTAAAAGTGAAAATTCCACTCCAGAATAACAAAACACTCCAGAAAGAAATAAACAGCTGTTTTAAGTAGTTGTTCAGAACTTCTCAAGACAACTTCAAAAGAGTAAAATCTCGTAACATGATTTAACTGCACAAATTTTAACAGCAAATGAATGTTAACGAACTTAAATTTGGGCCAAACTGCAAATCACCACACATAACGTTCCTCATACAATGTATAGGGAACTGCAGTGGAAGCTGTCAGAAAGATATTCAATCATTCCATTTCTGTCACTAGCCCGAATGCAACACCTGGTAGCATGATCATGCCCCAAAGTTTACATAATTATTATTTTGACACTTTGAACCTTAAAAACTGTGGTTTAGTCATTTACAGTACTTTTCTCAAACTACTGTAAATTCGGTAATTTATGAGTCATGCTCACATGCTTCCAAACTTTTCTCATAGAAGGTCTCAAAATTTTTATGACAGGCCGGAACTCTTAACACAGAACCACATGTTTCAGCAAAAAATGACTCGAGACATGTCAAATTCAATTTCAATTTTCTTTTCCAGTCCTGCATATACCAAGCTATCCACTAACATGACATTTTGCTTTAGAGATACAAGGTCCTCTTCTGATTTTGCAGCAGTAACCTTTTTGATAAAATTTAAATAACATTCTATTGTCACAGGAACTATGCAAAATAAATCATTGGTACTTACACACCAACATTGATTAAATTCCATCCAAAGCAACGTAAGTACAACATTGTTAGTTGTTATAGGTGTTATTGTTGATGAAGGCAATGGGGCTGTAGAAGTAAGAACACTTTCCAAGAAACATACCAGTAAACCTTCAATCACATATAGCCTGAACTTATAGTAAGCCCTGATAAACATTATACATCAATCATGTGCCATTATTAGTTGTTAATGATTGATTGGAACATGCTTTTTATTAAACAATAATCATCTGGCAATAATTTTGAGTGGGGATTGTTTTTCAGTTCACCTGTGCTATCAGCTCCTTGATTTCGTAGTCACAGATATCATTAAGGCAATAATGGTGAGAAGCAGCTTCAATTGAACCACTAACTATGTACTAATAGACTGCAGGACTGAAACAGGACAAGGGAATGTCCAAGTGAATGATTAAGTATGACATCATTTTGCCAACCAGTTGAAACATTCTTGAGTATATTCCCTCCATGGAATATATCAGCAGTTTTCGGCCATCAATTCCTTCAAATAGATTGGCTTCGGATGAGAAAATCTTTTCCTGCAACAATGTGCCAAACTCCAGAATGAAGCCACGGGGGGTATTGGACGAGCTAAGTTTTCAAAATGGCGGATGAAGACAAAATTCTCCTGCTGCTATTGCTGCTCCGCAGACGAAGAAG
Source organism: Micromussa lordhowensis (assembly GCA_964020085.1). Taxonomy (NCBI): domain Eukaryota; kingdom Metazoa; phylum Cnidaria; class Anthozoa; order Scleractinia; family Lobophylliidae; genus Micromussa; species Micromussa lordhowensis. The sequence goes on from OZ026601.1 coordinate 15,574,068, forward strand.
ATGATGAGAACAAAAACGTGCAAACAGAAAGAGGTCCTGTTGGGTGAGAGATATTTTCCGAAAGAGAAAAGAACAAGGAGACTTCCATAATCTGTTACAGGAACTGCAATTAGTGGACCGGGAATTTTATTTCAGGTAGTTGTGGCTTGCCAACTTGTTGTCACTTCTCTTTAACTTGAGAGTCTAAATACATTGAGGGAGATGTTTCTGCTGTTCATTTTAATACCAGTAAGTTAAAGTATTGAAATGCCAAAACATCATTTACTGATATAGAATAAGACTTATTTAAAACTCCTAATTAGTTAGCCTGATAGCTCAACTGGTAGAGCACTGCACTGAGTAGTGGTATTGGTTAGATTAGAGCCGATTTTATCGATTTTTTGTGCAAATGAACCCTAGCCCTAAGACCAAGATGGCGCACTTAACCCTAGCCCTCAAACCTATAGGGAGGCCTTAAACCTTAATTAACATATTAACCCTAATGACGTCACTCCTTGAAACCATGTGACCCTAACTGTAACCCTAAGAAGGCGAGGTTACCAAACCCTGGTAACGCTTTCTACATTCCTATTAGGTGGAATGGCTCTTATATTTGGATCATAGAATGTCTGTTGACCCATGTGGAAGATGTTACTCAGTCCCCTATGACCGAAACGCATGCGCAGTGACCCAAACATGCGGTTTTTACTGTTAAACAGTTCTATTGAGAAAAAAAATAATGAAGACAATTATTTACAACATTCTGAAACCTATTTGACTGAGATTGTCCTATCACAATATTACGACAAAACCATATAAAACTAGAATATTACAAGAAAAATTTCGTACTCTAAGTTGAAATAATGGATGCTGAATACTCAGTACTATAACTTAAGTTTTCAATGAAGATCTCATCGCGAGGAATAGCTGTTGCACCCATAAAAAAAAACTAAACCTTATGCGAGAAATTAAAAATTACAATTCAGGTGGCGTGTTAAATAAAAACATTTTGTAAATACAAAAACGGTACATGGCATTTAACTAAACGCTGAGTGGACTATAGACATTTGCACGTAAATACAGTATTGGCGAGTTATCTGGAATAGTTCTATAAAACATATCATCTGAAAAACTCCACAACATTATGTAATAAGTAAACCAATGTACCGAGTTTAGAGGATAAGGCAATATGTTCCATGAGGTTGTTAATGAATTGTGTGTTTCAAAAGCACGTCCCTGGTTCCGAAATTCTAGCAATCTGTCTTCCAACATGATGACTCTTCGCTCGAGGTGTTCCTAAAAAATTACACATAATATACATCTGTGGGATACCACGCAGATTCACTCACCGTAAGAAAGTACATATCTTGTAGTTACATTAAAACAAGGTTGATGTTCGTCATGATAAAATAAAAGACGAAAACGAATACCGTTTACAAAATCTTGCACTTGTTCAGGTATGTTCAATATAAACAAAAGGTAAAAAGCTTGTCTCACTTTAACTGTTGCAGGAACAGGTAACACAAAACCGTGTATAAACATAGTTTCTCCTGATTCCTCATGGATAAAATCATCAATAAGGGCTAGGTATTCGAACAAAATATCATCAGAAATGTCAAACGGCAATAGTGACCATAATCAGGAGTCTCGACGGTGTGGGTTTGGTAAACCAAACTGTCTATATTCGTTAATTCTCTACTAACTTCCCCAATAAGATAAGTACCTGGCCAAAAGAAATGATTTCCAGCCTGCATCTCCTCCAGATCGCTTTCTTCATTCAGGGGTAGGGTTCTTGTATTTTCAGGCGTTCTATCTCGACGACAATTTCCGCAAATGACGGTGAAGCAGCACTCGGCAGCAGTCTGTTTTTTGAAGGTGTGACAACTGTTAGATCCGGAACTCATCTTGACATATGAAGCAGGCGCCCAGATTGTCTTCCTCAGGAGCTAAGTTCTGCAGGCGGCGGCTACGACGAGGCAAGTTTGAAGTCATGATAAATCGTTTTAGCAATGAACAAGGACAGCACGTAAAATTACTTTGAATCAGTGACAGCAAAAGAAACTTTGCCGCTTTAATACCCCCATGCACACATGGATATGCAGACCACTGAGGAAACAAGGATTTTTGCATTCCACATTTTTGCGTGCCAACAGTCCCCATATGTGTTTCTTTCGTGAAATTAATTGGATTTTTTTAAACTTTAAAACCCACTTCTAACCTAAAACGTAAAGGTCTTTGGTTTAGATCTATCAAATAACGTTTAGACCCGAATGAAAAACGTGAAAACAAGATAAAATTTCTCTTCGGATCAAATTAGTATGCAATTGAAAAATACCCTGAGAACTTGGGAGGGAAAGCATGTTGAAACATTAACTTTTATGCATATGGTGGAACCGTTTTGTTTTGTAGGATAACCTGCGAGAGATATCCGTATTCATTCACCCATGTCCGTGCTCCACCCCAGGGCAGTGGTGAAAGAAAAATGAAACCTGGCCACAACCACCCAGAAACCTTCAAGAGGTTTAAAGAAAGCGTGATCACGATCAAAAACAAAGACGAGTTATGCTGCGCCAGAGCCATTGTCACCGTGAAAGCCAAAAAGTGGACAACTGCCCCAATTGGTATGGCTTCCAAAAGGGAACAAAGGTACAAAAGACCGAAGCCATAGACCTTCACTTTGAAGCCAATGTAGACCCAAAAGCTTGCGGTTTTCCAGAGCCCGAAAAATTCTCTAAAGCTCCGTCGCTCTACAACTATCAGTCGGTTTTAGTTGATGAGACCCGTGGGTACAAAGTCTCCACGTTTGGCCCACCGCATGAAAAACAGCTGGTCCTTCTCCACAGTGAGAATCACTATGACGTCATCCTGACTCTCCCAGGATTCTTTGCCACCAGCCACTTCTGCCAACGCTGTTTAACACCCTACAGCAATGAAGGTCAGCACGCCTGCAAGAACAACCCAGACCGCTGTCCTGCTTGTATGCAAGATGTTTGCACTGATCACAAGCGTGGTGGAAAAGCTACCCAACCCTGTGGGAGCTGCTGACGTTTCTTTTATCGGGGCACCTGCTTGGAGCAACACCAGACCAAGTCGTACAAGGGAACAGCCGTCAGTGCTCAAAATGTTAGTGTCTGCACGCAGCGTCGCAAAGTGTCGTGAGTGTAATAAACTACTGGTGGGCCTCAAAGACCAAAAGTCTCATCTATGCGGGTACGTGGAAGCGGCCACCCATAAATGCTACATCCAAGTAGCGAAATTGCCCAAAGAAGAAAAAGCAGAAAAGAAGAAGAAAAAGTAGACTAAGCGTGGTGCCAAAGCTGGTATGGCTACATTGGAGGCGAATGGTCATGGTATGGAGATTGATGAGGACGAAGACAAACCCATGCTGCATGTGTTTTTCGACATCGAAGCCACTCAGGACACCACTCTGCACATAGCAAACCTGCTCATTGCTGAAACGGAACACGATGACCGACCTGAACA
>OZ026601.1:15582529-15605029 GCA_964020085.1 Micromussa lordhowensis
ATTTACAATATGTTCAGGCTTAAAAGTTAATCATACTAAAACTGAAGCAATGTGGATTGGCTCATGCAGACAAAATACAGCAACACCTCTGGGGCTAAGATAAAGCAAAAGTGTCAAGGCCCTTGGGATATAGTATTTACTTATAATGATACTGAACAATTACAGAAAAAATTTTATGATAAATTAAAAGACATTCGAACACAAATACGGTTATGGAATTGCCGAGGTCTCTCACTTTTTGGCAAAGTTACTATCATCAAATCACTTCTGCTTCCCAACATGTTATACGTGTTCTCAGTTCTAACAACTCCCGAAGAATTTATAAAACAATTAAACAGGATTATTTACAATTTTTTATGGAAAGGAACTGATAAAATAGCTAGACTGGCAGCTGTAAATGACTTGAAACACGGAGGTTTGAACTTAATAGATCTTGAAACATATGTTAAGTCGTCAAGATTAGCTTGGCTTGGTAGAATTTTTTCAGAAGGTTCGTCCCCATGGAAAGTATATTAATTATTTGCTTGAGGATTTTGGCGGGGTTTTTCTTTTTAGTTGTAATTACGATGTCAAAGACTGCAAAATTATTTCCACCTTTTATAGAGAACTTCTCCAGTGGTGGGCTGACTTAAGAATCACCTTTTTAACAAAGCCATCTATATCTAATAATATAATCTGGAACAACAAAGATATTAAGATAGATAATAAAACAGTATATTATTCAAATTACATTAAAGCAGGGATCCTGCTTATTAATCACTTGCAATTTAACAAGAATAATTTAGAATCTTACAATAGCGCTAAAAGTAAAGGTCTGAAACATACAAATTTTTTAGTCTGGTCAGGAGTTCGTGCTGCTATTCCTGCCCACCTGAAGAGTTTGGATGTGACTAAAAGCGAACTAGAATGGCCTTTGGAATTTCAATGTGGGGAGAAAAAATTTAATCCTACTGTATGTAAAAATAAACACTTTTATGAATTACTTGTCTCGGGTAAGGCAAGAGTTTCAAGGGGCTTTGCTAAATTAAAAGAGGACTTTGGCTTAGCAGATTCAGCTGTTACTTAAGCGTTCTTGAAAGTGAAGACTGTCTCATCTGAAATGTTTATCAGAAGTTTTCAATTTAAAATTCTAAATGATATTACTTTCACTAATTCTCGTCTAGCCAAAATAGGCTATGTTCAAGACGATTTTTGCACGTTTTGTAAAGTTAGCCCAGAAACTGTTAATCATTTATTTTATGAGTGTATTCATACTAATCAGTTTTGGAAGGATTTCAAAAATTTTTGGTTTTCACTTTCTGGTAAACATGTTGAATTTTCCTTGCAGGATTTTTTGATAGGTAAATTAGACGAAGTAAGTGACTTACTAAATTACTTTCTAATTGTTGCAAAATGGCATATCTGGACAAGTCGTAAAAGTAGTCTAAGCCCAGATATAGCTGCCTTCAAAGAAGTGATTAATATGAAATACAAGACTGAAAAGTACATAGCCGTAAAAAACAACATGCAAAGGAAATTTCAAGAAAGATGGAAATTATTTATTGATAGTTAATTATGTTACCCTGAAGATAAAATGAATATGTATTATTAATGTGATCACGTTATTGACACTTACAATAGTGCTGCATTCTATTAACAATGGAAATAAAAATGTGGAAAAAAAAAAAAGAAGAAAGACAGCCATATCCAATCTGATGTTGAGGAACTGATCACTAAGTCCAACCAAAACAAGTTCCAGCTAAACGAGTTGAAGTGTAAGGAACTACGGATTTCGTTCGCTAAACCAGCCACGGTCTTTGCTCCCATTGTTATCAACGGGGAAGCAACAGAGGTAGTGTCCACTGTTAAGTTGTTAGGTCTAAACATATCATCCGATCTCCGGTGGAACTGCCATGTTGCTGAAATAAGTAAAAAAGTAGCGAGTCGATTATATTTTCTTAGACAACTGAAGAGAGCGAATATTCCCGCCAAAGATTTGTTAATCTTTTACTTGGCCTGTATCCACCCAGTAATGGAATACGCATGCTCCGTGTTCCATAATGCTATCCCCACATATTTATCCGCAGAGCTAGAACAGCTACGGAAGCACGCTATGCGAATTATTTTTCCGTTTGTACCATATAGGGACGCATTACACCAAGCCAACTTGGAGACGCTCTCTGGACGCAGGCAGTCTATCACAACTAAGCTTTTCAGTCTATCACAACTAAGCTAAGATGAAGAGACTTATGAACACTTTTATATATAGCAATTGTAATTAAATTTTTTTAGCTACATTTGAGTACATTTTTATTATATTTCTTCTCATATTTTTATTAGATCTCATTGTTGTAACGATTAATCTAATTCAGCTTTTGGCTGCGATTTTAATCAGAATAAATTATCTATCTATCTATCTATATTATTCTTCACATTCATGAAGTGTGGCACTTCCTGAAAATAAGCGTAGAGTAGGGTTGTTCAAAGAGTACGTTAACACTTGGCTAAAGATCAAGGAAGAAGCTAGCGAACACGTTGGAGAAGACCCGGTCAAACAACAAGATCACGTCACAAACTACTTTGAGAAAGAAAAGATTCAACTTGACCCCACCAAGATCGAGAAGAATCCTGGACTTCGCACTCTAGCTAAAATGATGAATTCCATGTGGGGCAAGTACGGGCAAAAACCCAACAAGACCCAGGTGAAAGAATTTGATGACCCCGTCAAATTCAGCAAATTTAACAAAAGCGACAAGTACGACATCCAATATGCCGGCGTCCTCACCAAGAAGCATGTAGAAGTCCATTAAAAACATCACCACGAGGATGATGTTGCTTCCCCCAATGTAAACATCTTTGTGGCCTGTTTCACCACTTGCTGGGTCCATCTTAAACTGTACAAAGCCCTGGATTTTCAAGAGAGGGTGCTCTACTTCGACACCGACAGTGTAATCTTCGAAACCTCGCCACGACAAAAGAAACCCGATCTTGGCAACTACCTCAGCGAATTCAAGAATGAATTAAGTGAGGGGGACATCATCATAGAATTTGCTTCTAGTGGACCAAAGAATTATGGGTACAAAACAAAAAATCTAAAGTCAGAGGCATTTTGTTGAACAGCGAAGGGAGCAAACAACTCAACTTTCCTGTACTCAGACAAAACGGCCTATATGACATCTGTGAGCCGTTGGAGACTGGGGTGAGATAGATATAGAGAAGCCTTATCACAATGTGCGTCACAGCAAGGATTACTCCATTGTGACAGAGAAGCAGACCAAAAAATACCAGCTGGTGTTTTCAAAGCAAGTGGTGGATTCTGTCACATTTATGACATCCCTACGGTTACAAAGCCATGTTAAACGACAAGGACATGGACAATGTAGACATTCTGGTGGACCTTTTTTAATTTTCATCGTAACGGTACAAAATAGTTTTTCATTAGTCTGTTTATTAGGAATTCTCCACTGCCGCTTTAACAAAATCCATATCGTCTTCCTTGATAAAGCAGTGAAGAGTCTTCATGACTTTACGGTGTATTGTGTCGAATTTGATACCGTGAGTCCATTTTAGACGCTCTACAATCAGCGTCATAAGTAGTTGAGACAGGTTGCAGCTTATGACGATTTTCGGTGAAATTGGTCTCTCCTCTTTAAAGTAATGTTTAATGGGTCTTACAGACAGCCCCCTTGGCCCCTTTCAATGTTGGAGTAATAACACAGGCAGGGAGATTTGTATTTCAACATTGAAAAAGGGGGGGAGGGGATATTTGAGTAATAAATAACCGAAATCGTTGGAAAATGCCGTATTGGAGTAAAATGTCTCAACACTTATGACGCTGATTGTAGGTAAAAAAAATCCTTGTCTTCCCAAAGACTGAATTTTTCATCAGCTTGAAAAAGTCTTTTTTCATTGGAACTAAAGTTGGTTTCAATAGACTTGAATATTTACAAATAGGTTTTTTCTCTGATATTGTAATTTTATCACAAGTCTAATACATAACAGTTATTTCAAATCTCTTTGTTTATCTTTTTAAATACAACAAATGAAATGTATATGCGGTATTAGATTTCGTTAATTTTTTATGTCAACGAGCGCTGTTCTAAGTCAAGAAACATTTGCGGAACATTTAGATGTAGTACAGAGTTTTCCATCCCCACATATTTTGATCTAAGTATAGAACTAAAAACACAATGTAACATTTTCAACTTTGATTGATGTAAATACAATCAGTTTACAAGTTATTCAACTGTCTCTTGTTCTGGTAATTCTGGTAAGTAATTTTTTTAATAAAATGCCTTTTGTCTTGTTATAAATAATCTGACGCCATAAGTAATTTAAAAGCTAGTCCTCTGGGGGGTTCATTAATCCATTGAAACAGCTTACATGATTTCCTGGGACACTTGAAGTACAAATGACTTGGATTTTTTCTGTGACTGGGACATGGACAATATCATAGACATATCACAAGTACTTAATAACATTGTAAGATTTAAAAAGTTAAAAGACGATAAAAAGCTATAGAAAGCTAAAATCGACGACGTTTCGATGTTAACATAACGTCATTATTAAATCAAGAATATATAAAAATAAGTTCTATAAATACTAAAAACGAACAATAAGAAAAAAATAATAATTTACAAGTTAAACAAAGTTTAGCACGTATGGAGTCCATTTGCACGTTTAGATTAGGTTTGAATTTCTTAATGTAAAGCATTTCAAACACTAAGCAATCGAGTTTACCTTGACACTTTCTCAGAATATTTAAATGACTCTCGTTCATGCAATCCCTCAAGCCATGCGCTTCATGAAAATGCTTGCCAATTGCCGAATTTTTGTGTTCAGCGACTCGAAAAAGGTGTCGGGCTGTATAGCCGACATAATCTGCATCGCACAGATCACATACAAAATGATAAACAATGCATCGCTGATTAACAATTGACGGCTTGGCTTCTCTAAGTTTAAGGTCTTGTTCTAATTTCTTGCTTACAAAAACTGGCTGCAAAGCAAGGCCAATATTATTACTGAGATCGCGCAACTGTCTTCGAACAGAATTAGCAGAAACCTGATCTTTGAATGGTAGATTAATTCTGACTATGTTACTCTCGTCAACATTTCTCTCCACTGTTCCTACAGAAGGTTTTTGAGAAACAAAATTAGAAATAACAGATTCTATCAGACTACAAGGGTAATCAAGACGGCTAAAAATGGAACGCAATTTGGCGCATTCTTCATTAAAAGCCTCTGTTGTGGAAGATAGGGCATAAGCACGATTTAACATTGTCTTTAACAAAAAGTTTTTATAGCGTTTGTCAGTATGACTGTGGAAATGTAATAGCAAGCCAGTATTGGTTGGCTTCCGATAGACTTGAGTTTCAAGTTTTGTTCCGTTCTTGATGATATCAATGCCAATGAAAGGAATCCTATCATCAACAAGAAGCTCCATCGTGAACGATAAACCGGGATGTAGGCCATTCAGGGTAGTAAGAAACATAGTGGCAGCATCAGTATTTGGCTTTCTTGCAAGAATATCATCCACGTATCTTCTGTACAAATGAGGCATCAAGCCATCGCGTGTGAGTTTCTCTTCGAGGTGGCACATGAAGACATTCGCCATTAGGGGGCCAAGGGGGAGCCCATAGCTACTTCATCCGTTTGCTCATACAACTGACCGTCAAACTGAAACAGTTCATTGGTTGTGGCAATTTCTAACAACTTAGCAAGCTGATCTTTTTGGAGGTTAAACCAGTCATCAGCGAAGGCTTTGTTGACTAAGATGTTAATGGTCTCATCCAATGGCACATTGGTGAAGAGAGCTGCAACATCATAAGGGACCAGAATATTATCTTAATTAACAGAAAGGTCAAAGTCAAAACAACTTGCACCAAAATGCCCCTCTTAAAGACCTTCCGTCAACTCGTATAGCCTACGCTACACCTCTAAGTAACAACGTAAGTCCACCGTCATCAGAGAATAGAATTCTAAACTACGGTTTCTCCAAGGAAAGCATCCATAAGGTGTACTCGTTGCCTTTCCTAATAACTAAAGATTCAAAATTAATTGCCTTTCAGTTTAAAATAATACACCACATTTTACCTACCAAATCCAGCCTTTTTCGAGCCAGTATTACTGAAAGTGACATTTGTTCCTTATGCGCCATTGAAAAGCAAACATTAAACCACCTACTGTACCGTATCTAAAGCTTTTTGGGATAGATTCACCAGCTGGTGGTACCAGAAATTTAATCAAGTGCTCTTTTTGACTGAATCTAATATCCTATATGGTTGGCATAATAATATAAAAAAATAAACAGGCACTTAATGTCACTCTTCTTATTGCAAAATTCCACATCTTCGCGACAAGTTCACGTGACAGCAACTTATGTTTTGAAGGCTTTCTTCTTCGCCTCCAAGACAAACTTGATATTTTAAAGCAAAGTTATACCGCGCAAAGAAAGCTGCATAAATTCTTGACCATCTGGGGAAAACTACTATAAATTTCACTTCACTTCATTTTTTTCTTTTCACTTACACTTATTGTAGCACTTTTCTTTAAGCCAGCCGAAATCTTTGTTGTAGTTGTCAATTTTATTTACATATTAAAACATAAAATTATATTTAAATAATACAAGTAAATTACGTATTAGTGAGGTAGGCTTATATTTGTAGTGCATTTCTTCGTAAGTACTGTAGTATCGTTCTGTAAGTACTGTAAGTGGCTATATAGTCTAAGCTCCTTAAAACTGTAAAGTGTTTGTAAATTCTTATGTAATTAGTGTTAGTAATTAACTGTATAAAGTACGGTATCGTAAGCGTTCGTGTAATTAATTAGGTAATATTGTATGTATTGCAATATTGTTCATAATAAAAACAAATATGGTCACCAAAAAAAAAAAAAAAAAAAAAAAACAGAAATGTTTCGAATTTCATCAGCAAAATCAAAAGCATCGGTAATTGTGTACTCGTTTATGGAAAGTGGTTTCAGCTTTTCTTCAAACCACTTGGCGAGCTTGTGATTGTACGTTCCAGTGGCAGATAAAATGGGCCTCATAGTTAACGTGGCTTTGTGAGGCTTAGGAAGGCCGTAGAGATGTGCAAGCCGGGAACTTTGCCGAGAGAGTGTATTTGCAATTTCCTCGGCAACATTTCACATAGCGTTGTGCGTAACTCTTTCTCTTTCTGAAGGAGCGGGTGGTAGTGTTTAGGTGGTCGCCCGCGGGATTTAGGAAGTGAATTTGGAAGTGTTGTCGACTGAAGCAGTGCTCAGAAGGCAGATATAATCAGCTTTGTCCATCACAACGACTCCCGAGCCCTTATCCGGTTTAGTAATAACGATGTCATCGCGTTTCTTTAAACCATTAAGGGCTGTGACGAGAGCCTTGGGTGGATTGGGGCTCGAACGCTGAATATAATTTAGGGCGATTGAGTGTTTAACTTGTTTTTTTTGTTTAACTTGTAAATTATTTTACTTGATAATGATGTTATGTTAACGTCGAAACGTCGTCGATTTTAGCTTTCTATAGCTTTGTATCGTTTTTTAACTTTTTAAATCTTACAATGTTATTAAGTTTTTATCATCAAATGTTATTCTAAGTCACTATTTCTACATATATCACAAGTACACTTAAATTTTTCTGGGGCAATCTTTGCATAGCACGGATGAGTCTGTTCTTCTACAGCTCTCAAATAATTGACTAGACTTTCCTTGCCGCACGTGACATAACACTTTGTTCCAAAACGGGTCATTGGACAGTGGTAATAGTCCCATTGAGTACCATCTTCATGTCGGATAGAACCAAATGTCATATCCGTCAAACAATGCAGGCAGTGGGGCTGAGTCATTTCAGGTTTAGGGATAGAGTCCAGAAATGCGTCCACATCAAATTCGATGTGCTCTGATTTTTCTGGGGGCTCTTCTCTGATTGGTGGGCAGTCTATAACACAAAAAACAAAATTATAAATTTACTTTGGCTAACGTATCGCGCACATGTTGTATTTTCATTCGTTTTGGTGTCAGTTCTCTTTGTTGATGTTTTTAATGCAAACGTAATTTTTGATAGTTCCTTTTCCTACCAAAAAGAGTGTTGCCACGTGAATAACCCTTTAGAAGCATCATGGTCTGTCATTCTCCAACTTTAACTAAAACAATGCCATCAAACCGAACGGTACCTTGTAGAAATTCTGGCTTAGACAGTTCCAACGTTAAGTTCTTTCTAGCTTTCTTCTTGGATGCTTTGAAAGCCTTTTTTGGCGCTTTACGTTTTCGTTTCTTGTCAAGGGGTGGATCTTTGACAGGTGAATGAACTCCCAAGTCCACGTTGCTGTCTGGTCCGATTTCCCCAGTAGGATTAACAATACTTGGGTTGTTGGGGTCTACGACAGGTTTTGCCTCTTGGAGAGTGACAGATTGTTCTTCCGCCATCCTTTGAAAAAGTTTCCACGCTCTGACTAGACACCGAACCGATAAAAACGTGAAAATGTTGGAGTCTTTAAGTAGTCACTAAACCACGCTCAAGCTAAACGCTGATTGGTTCATAAAACGAGACATGATTAGACAAGTTGGTAAAGACGCCCAATCTCAAAGCTGATTGGTTTATACAAATAAACAATGATGTCATAAGATGCTGCAACTTGTTTCTGATTGGTTTATAAAACGAGGCATGTTTAGACAAGGTTGCTCAATCTTATTTCTTATTGGCTAAAAAATAGCCCCAAGCCTAAAAGACACAACACATCATTTTTCAAGATGAAACATTGCGAGCTGACTTCCTTTTGTGTACCTCACTTGAAAGCTGTCTTGAGCGCTGTGAAAAGAACTCAATTGGACTTTTACGGGATTGATTGTAATTTCCTTGAAATTGAAGAGGCGTTGACTGACTTTTTGGAAAAAAATCAGAGAAGCCAAACATGGAGGGTTACACCAACGCAAGTCAAGTCAAGGAACTGATCACAACTCGGGCAAACATTGAGGTTGAACCCTTTGACTATCACGTGCCCGAAAGCAAAGAGGTCGATCTGTTTCTACTGGACGACCACCTCTTACAATTACAAGACTGTTACCGGGAGGACAAAGCATGTCTGTACAAAACCACGTTGCTAAGGCGCACACCGGATTGGGGTGGTATGATACTAGAAATGATGAAATACAATGAACATGTCCATCTGTTTAACCGACGTTGGTACCATATCCTGTACAATCCTCGCACCAAATTCTTCAAGCTTAAACTGTGCGACACACCTAACTTAATGACCAGACACAGTTGTATCCTGTCTTATCCTGTTTTGATGTCCAATGACGAAAAACAAGCCCTCCAAGCGTTACTACAGCCAGTGATCTTTGGAGAGCAGCTAGCCAAATGGTTGAAGGAAGCAAACGTTATTGACGATTCCTCTTCAGTGACTAGCACTGGAGGAGATTACGAAAAACTGTGTTTAAACTTAGAACAAGTCACACTCAGACTTAAACATCAGAAAGATTTGTGGAAAGATAGGTTTTTCATAACTGCTTTTGGATTACCTTATTTTGAAAACTAGTTGCATTGTTTTTTTTTTTAATTTTATGGCGTAATTAGTGTGAGCAAATAAAAGTCAAGTTACAATAAAAGTTGTTTCATTCTACAACAATGTTTGACGAGTATGTTTGGTCCATGCTAGTGTCAGTGCCAAAGTATCTATCAGAGACACGGGTTAGGCATACCAATTCCCTCGGACATTGTCTGTGACCCTGTAGAAGTGTTTGATCAAACAGACGTGGCTAAAAATGTGTTTCGATTTGTGGTCTTTATATTGTGGTTAAACAAGCAGTCTGAAGCATTTGAAAAAGCTGTATATACTTACATGTTTAGAAGCTATCTATGGGATGATTGTACCGCTAAAATCTGGATGTTAAATGAAGAGAAAACAGACCGATAAAATCTTATTAGAAAGCTATCGTGATCCTGAAAACCCCGGAAGTTATGGCGGCATTCTGCGATTTGCCAAAGACAATAGATTCTCGATCAAGCGTGTGAAACAAATTTTACAAAAAGGCCTGGGCTACACGCTCCACAAACCACGGCGTCGCAAATTCCCTACACTCCTTGTAAAAGTGTTTACTACTGATGAACAGTGGACAGCAGATTTGATCGAAGTGATGAACATTTCTAAATACAATAGAGGCCACAAATATTTGACGTTGGTGGACGTCTTTTCCAAATACGCTTGGGTGGAGCCAATTAAAAACAAGACGGGTCAAGCAGTCACTGAGGCTTTTGAAAAGATTTTAAAACAAGGCAGGCAACCTATACAGTTACAAACAGATGATAGAAAAGAATTTTATAATAAAACGTTTCAAACGTTGTTAAACAAATACAAGATTCATCATTTTAGTATGAGTGGCGATACCAAAGCGAGTGTGGTCGAGAGATTTAACCGTACGCTCAAACAGCGCATTTACCGTTATTTTACGACCAACAATACGCTGAATTTTGTACCGGTCTTACAAGCGTTGGTCAAAGGATATAATTGTTCGTATCATCGCAGTATTAAAATGGCGCCCAATCAAGTCACCGAAGCAAACAGTCTCCAAGTCTATGAAAATTTGTACGGAAAAAAAGGATAAGAAATTTAAAAAACCAACACTGAAAGTTGTTGACTGGGTACGACTCGACAAGAAATTTGGAACGTTCAAGAAAAGTTATTTATCTGGATGAACCGAAGAAGTATTTGTGGTGAGAGAAGCACGTAAAGGAAAGTCCCTACATACAAACTAGAAGAGTGGAGGTTTTTTTTTTAATATATATATTTTTTTATTTACATTTTGTCATTTACGAAAACATAATGTTACAATACAAATACAATAGTAATAGAGAAAAAGAAAAAATACAGTACAGAAAAAAAAAAATAAAAAATAAAATAACAAACTACCCAAACTACGTGCACTTACGTACATTTGCAAAACTACATTTAACATCCGTTTACTCCCTAACGTTAATAAAATTAAGTACTTTGGGTCGAGCCGAATACAACATTCAAGATACAAAAATTGAATTTTGTGTTGTTACTAGTGTGTATCGGTGTGACTAATATGAATGAAATAAGGAAAAAATAAATAAATAAACAGAAAGGCTCAAAACAGAGAAAAATGTTAGTCTACGTCTTTATGCAAGGCATCAAGACAGCCACTTTATAGGTTGCTTTTAACTTAGCTTTGAAAACTAAAAGCGATGGGATAACTTTATGAAGCTTACACTTATAAATGAAATATTTAGCAAGCAAGAAAATATGATTCACTAATAGAAAATCTTTCTCAAGGTCAAATTTCCCAAAAAGAATATCCAAAAAGTGAAGCGTTAAGTACAATATTGGCATCCACTGCTATCCAAGATAACAGTTCTTTCCAAAAGAAACTCGATAACGTGCAGAAATATAATAAATGCTCCAGGGATTCTTCCTCTGCATTGCAAAAAGCACATAAAGGGGAATCCGCCAATTTGAACTGGTGAAGTTTTTTGTTAGTGAAAATAATCATGTTTAAAATTTTATATTGAAATTCTCTTAGTTTGGTGTCCAACATAGTTTCAAAAGCTAAAGAATACAGCTTTTTCCAGTCTATTGAGATAAGGGTATTTGTTCATAATTTTAGCCTTCGCCGTAGCAGGAGTTTGCTTCAACGAACGGAATTCATTGTAGACCAACTTCCTTGGCAGGGTCAATCGCTTTACCCGCAATTTTTAATTCAAAGCAAGTTTGATCCATGGGAGAGGGAGCACAAAATGGGTTTGTTTTAATTATAGAATGCCATTCCTTTGGGATAGCATCAAAAACACCCATTAGTGAAAAGGAGTAACAAGGGGGAAAAAGGAATTCAGAATTTTGTCACTTTTAAGAAAAACACCCTCCTTAGAAACCAGGTCACCAACCTTAAAAATTCGTAGATTATAGAAAGCCAACTGAAAAGTAGATTTCCCCTCACTTAAAATATACTTGTTGTTCGAAATAATTTGATTCATTATCCCTTCATACGATGACGAGTCGTAATTCATCATTGAAGACCAGGCTTGCAAACACTCTCTGTAGAAAATAGTAAGAGTAATAGATAATTAACAATTATTCACCGAAGTGGAGGTAAATATCCACCACTTTCACCGACACTGAGGTGAATAATTGTTTTAGTATATACCACACAAGCTGAATAACTAGCAGCCCAAAGAGTAACTTCATTAGTTAAAATATAGCGACACAAGCCACTTTGTTTTTCTTCGGCTGCTCAGAGGTGAATAGTACTTGCCTAATCACCTCCGAGCTAGCCAGTCAGCGCGCGCGAAAAGTACTATTCACTTGTGTGGTATATACTAATGTCCGACATTCAAAGTTGCATTGAAACAAAAATTATCCACCCACTTTCTGCTCGGAGGTGAATAGTACTTGCCTAATCACCTCCGAGCTAGCCAGTCAGCGCGCGCGAAAAGTACTATTCACTCGTGTGGTATATACTAATGTCCGACATTCAAAGTTGCATTGAAACAAAAATTATCCACCCACTTTCTTGAGGTAAAAATCCAAAACATACTTCCAGGGACTTTCATAATTTGATTCATTATCCCTTCATTATCCCCTTCATTATCCCTTCATACAATGACGAGTTGTAATTCATCATTGAAGACCAGGCTTGCAAACACTCTGTAGAAAATAGTAAGAGTAATGGATAATGTCCGATATTCAAAGTTGCATTAAAACAAAAAATTTCCACCCTCTTTCTTGAGATAAAAATCCAAAACATACTTCCAGGGACTTTCATAATTTTCAATGTATTTCTTTACAGACATGACTCTTTGATCATAGATTCAAGATCTAGCATTTTCAATCCACCATCTTCAATATCATTTATTAAAGCTGAACGTTTAACCTTGTCCTTGCCTTTCCAAATAAACGAATAAAGTTCTTTATTAACTTCTTTAATGAGTTCGCTGGACACTGGAATTAAAGATGCCTTGGACATAATTTTGGGTATGCCAAATGATTTCACTATTTGAATTCTACCAATGAGAATCAGACCCCTCCATTTCCACATATTGAGTACCTTTTTGATCGATTTCAGGACAGAATCAAAGTTGGCTTTCTTTCTCCTTACGTTACTGTAATCAAAATGCACTCCCAGAATTTTGATAGAAGTTTTAAATTCACAAGGGAACCTCTCATACTCCGGATCCCACGTGCCTAGCCTAAACAGTTCAGTCTTCTCCTCATTTACTTTGAGACCAGAACATTCTGAGAATTTACCAAGGCAATCTTGCAAACAAACATATGAGGATCTGTTACGGAGAGAGCAAGTCATATCATCTGCAAAAAGTGTCACTTTAACCTCAGAATTGCCAATTTGAATACCCTGAATGTTTTTATATTCTCGAATACTGCACGCCAGAATTTCTAATCCTAATATGAAAAGAAGAGGTGAGAGTGGATCTCCTTGCCGCACACCTACCAACTGCAAAGTAATCTGATGTAAAACCATTGTTTATAATACAACTTGATATATTTGAATACAAAGTACGTATCCATTGAATGAAAGATGGCCCAAAATTGAATGCATTGAGAACTTTCAAAAGATAAGTATGGTCCACAGAGTCAAACGCTTTTTCAAAGTCAATAGCAACAAGAATGCCTGACATTTTTGTATGTCTGGTGTATTCCAAAATATCATCAATAGTTCTTACAGCGTCAAAAATTGACCTTACTTTTACATATGCATTTTGAATGCACTGAATTAACTTGGGTAAGATTAGTTCCAAATGTTTGGCTGAAGTTTTAGAAGCTATTTTAGCGTCCACATTGATTAGTGAAATTGGATGCCAATTTTTTTTAACCTTTTGTCCTTGCCTTTCTTTTCCAGCAAAGTAATTACAGCTTGTTTTTGAGAATTGGAGAGCTTGCCATGATCATGTGCATAATTAAAGCAATCAATCAAATGCTTGCCTACTATTGGCCAAAACACTAAATAAAATTCTACCGTAAACCCGTCATTCCCTGGAGTTTTGTTCTTTTGAAAAGTTTTTAAAGTGTTAAAACTTTCTCCTACCGATAATTTTTCATCACATCTTTCCCTTTGATCCGAGGTCAATTTCGGAAGATGTAAATCCCTCATAAATAAATCTGTCAAAATTTCACTATTCTCATTTACACCCTTTTTTATAAAGATTCTAATAGAAGGAACAAAGTTCTTTCATAATCACTTAAGGATTTGATGTTGAGGATTCATCTTCCTTTAACGTATTCCTGGAGGTAAATGGCACTATTTCAGAATGCCAATTATTTTTGTGCTTGAAGGTAATGTCAACATGAACTCACTTGCAAAATTTCAGGTTGAAAAAGATAAAAAAGCGCCGAGATATAGCTGGACAAAAATTCGTTTCCAAGGCGGATTTAGCGGGAAAAATATGACACCATACTGTGTCCAGAACATCTTTATCTTACTTTTTAACTCCCCAAGGATGCTCTTGCTCACAGCTGGTTGACAGAAAACCTGGTCATCCGATACACGATGTCACGATATCCTCTTTGATCATGGCGGCCGAAAGCGCAATTCGACTTCTTGACGAGGCCTTCCAGGAAAACGGGTAAATAAGCATTTCAGATTATACAGTGGAGTTCATTTTCTGCGTTTTCATTAGCCAACTTTGTAAAACACATTTGCCCTTTAGTTTTCAGAGATGACCTTTGGGACTTGTGCGGCTTGTTCACGGCTTTAGTCAAAGGCGAGACGAAAGCGCTGAGCAGGCAAGAAGATTTTTTCGCTGCGTTTTTGGTATATTGTGGGTAATAATAATAATAATAATAATAATAATAATAACAATAACAATAACAATAATAATAATAATGGTAATAATAATAATAATAATAATAATAGTAAAGTACTTATATAGCGCTATTTACATAAAAATGATCAGTAGCACTTTACAATAGTTCACTTAAAAGAACCTCATTAATTTATACAAAGGTACATTGAAAACCAATTGAATAAGAATTAATCAATGAAATAAATAAATAAATGTACAAATAAATAAAAAACGGTTCTAGCCAGCCCGAAAAAGATGGGTCTCAAGTTTCTGTTTAAAACTACATAATGATTGAATATCACGCAACCCAGCTGGTAAACTATTCCACAGATGTGGCGCAGCAGCATAAAAAGACCTGGCACCAAGCGTAGAAAGCATTTTCTCCTTAGGCGGTTCTAGTAAAAGACTACTATTTGATCTTAGATCATAAGAGGACTTAGGCTTAACAGTAACTAAATCAATAATATATGGTGGTGCAAGACCGTGAATAGCCTTAAAAACTAAGAGCAATATCTTAAAATGAATACGAGCGCGAACTGGCAGCCAGTGAAGATCTTGAAATGGTTGTGTAACATGAGAATATTTGCTAATGTTCATAGCGGGTAAGATTTATCAAGATGTTATATTTAGTATTTTCCCTTCAATTCCTTTAGAAAACGGATATCCTTTCAAATTCCTTCTTTGCAAGGTTTGCAAACGGATTCAATGACTTCGCTCGAATTTTGCCGCTACTCTCGCCTTCCACGCGTCAAATTATGACCAGCTCATACTTCAATGCACCGAAAAGTGATTTCCGTGTGTCATCTCAGTGTCCTGATGAACAAAATGATGCTCAACTTTATTTCGATGAATTGCCGCATTGATAGGCTCAGCTTGGCACTCAAAACCCAAAATCCTTTTGCTTTGTATCAGGACAGTGTGAGAACAAACAATGTCTCAAGACACCAGTGAGAGCTCAAGCGCCATAGAACGTGAGTGACTCATAGCAATAATGAATTTATCGGTCCTAAACCCTGCTTTAATTTTTCTTTTACATGAACTGGACAACTGATATGACGCTAAAAATGTGACGTTTTACTCTTTTTTTACCAGTATGGAAACAGAGTGGGAGAGGGGGAGTTCAGAGATAAGGCAAGCCCGACCTATGTTTACCCTGATCCTCTAAAGGTAGCGATCGGGGAGATACTTGAAGAGAATCTCCGGGATTACCCCAATCCTGAAACCTCGGCAGTAAGTTTCTGATACATTTCTTTTCCTAAAAAGTTCACCAGGAAATCAAGCACTGTAAGCTCTATGTGCTCTTTATGTGAAGTCTAATTGTATCTTCATACTTTGGATTTCAGGTCTACAGGGTCACATTCTCCGACCTCTTCGAGGCCAGATGGCCTGGGGACCCGTAAACAAAATTATATCTCGATTTGTCTTGCTTTTTTTTGTGATAATTTTGCCATAAAAATGTAATCAAAAATCAAAATGCTGACGATATCTTTATTTGTCATTTTTATTACTATTGTTATTATTATTTATTATAGAATATTAACAATTCATACTTTATGATGTACTTATGAATAAGTTTTGAGATGAATGTATTATCAAAAATACAACTATATTTTAATAATTCTAGAAAATCTTTTTAACAATTATGTAACAATCAAGTGCCATAACTTCTTTTTGATGTAGGATCATTCTTCCAGATGAACATTTTTCAAAGGTCATAGTTAGGGAAATTGTATTTTTAATACTCCAGAAATTTGTAAAAGATGAAAGATTTACATCACTAATGTATCAAGAATAAAATTTGTTTTAAAGAGCAACATTGTCTACACTGTATGTACAACTTATTCAAAAGGTCCAATTGTCAAAACTTTACCGAGCAAAGTGGCCAGAGACAAGTTACCATAACAAGTCAAATCAAAAGGACCTACAACCTTCCTCCCTTTGACTGGCCAAGAAAAAAGGCAAACGGCAAGGCGACATATTTTCGGCCCAGAAGAGCTTTTTTGCAAACTGTATTCTATGTGTAAATCTACCCAACAAAGTTGGAATAAAGATAGGTTCCATGGCTTTCCACACTTTATTTGCTAGCACAAAAATTATTTTCCAGAACAGTCTGCATTGTGTAGTCACAGAAGATACCTTAACCCTCACTGGTTAATGGTTAGAAGATTTTTTTCTAACATTCTCCCCCATCCACTCTGAAAGTTCTAACTCAGCCTCACATATTTCTTTGAAGTTCTTGGACTTACAACACCCCCCTCCCCCCTCCCCCCAATCCCTTCTGTGGAATTCAACATCCTGAAACTACCATATATAAAATCAACATTTCTTCTATTTCCAAACAGGAAAAAATAATATCAATTTTACAAGGTATGTGTCTGTGAATAATTTGTTTACCGCAATTTGAAAATTCAAGTATTGAAATTCAATTTGTCTAATCTCGCAAAAGCCAAGACAGACAATTTATAGAGCGCTTTTCAATTTAGTGTCGAAAGTAACCAAGCAGTCACTTCAGTTTTGGTTTTGGTTTTACTGCGGTTTGAGACTGGCTGAGTAGTCTAATTGGCAAGTAACTGGTTTAGTTTAGGTTTTATGACACTCAATTGAAAACCACTCTATAATACATTGGGAATTCATTACCCAAAAGAATTACATGACTTAAACAGAATTAACTACATTTCTTGGATTGTGGGGGCAGTCTTTGTGAGTTTTACGACTATGGGTGTTGCTGCCACACCATTTACATTTCTTGCCTCCCAGAGTGACAGAAGCATTTTCTGGAACATCAACAACTTCGCTTGAATTGGTTCCAAGTGTAGTGCCACTACCCAGTCCCTCCCGCAGAGCTGCACTCACTAATGAGACTGCTGCTTCTTCCAGGAGATTCGCCTCTTCTTCATCATCCTCTCCATAGGTGTGCCTTATTCGGCAATTCTTCACATATTTCTTTCTAAAACATCAGAAAAAAGCTCTGTGTAACTATTGGTGTAATTATCTCTACATTTACCAATACACATTGGTATAAATGGCACAATCAATAGGATACGCCAAAGACAAATGTCTGAAAGAAATTATCCTCCCATAGAATTGTCTCCCTTCTCCACCCAAAAAAATAAATGGATTGATAGCTTAGAAAAATAATAAGAAACTAAAACTAAAGAATTCATTAAAGACATTTATCTTAATTCTTGTTCCTCTGCTCGATTTTTTTTTCCTCTGTACTCGTTTCCTTTTCTCTGCATCTGACTTATATCGCTCCAGCCGTTTCATCCTCATCTCGTTGTCATGTTGGCACTTGAGTAAAAAATGACAGCAAATTAGTAAAAGCATTCAAAATCCACAGGTCGGGCATGTTTAAGACACACAATGGTAAAATGATGAAATGGCATTAAAGATAAGAGCCAGAGTTACATAGCTAGGTACTAAAACCTGAAATGATACGAAATTTGCTTGCAGTTAGCTTTTACTCCAGGTTCCTTGCCGTTAGCTTTTATTTGTTGGTTAGGGCAGTACTCTGTTATTTCTTTTGTTTCGCCATCCCCCACAGATCATATTTGTAGATAATAGCTGTTGATAACTGTCATTTTTTTCATGTCTTAATTGAAACTTTTCTGTACCTAAAAGCAACTTTCCACACCCCAACTAAACAACAAACATTACCATCATTTAGGGATAAATTGACATGATTTGGTAGACTTACAATCTCCTGAATTGCTTTAAGTACTGGTAGGCCCATCCTCGAATAGAGATCAACAATCCAGTGATATTCTAGCCCTCTTTGTTTATACAGCCATGTCATGTTGGCCTAGATGAGCCCAAGATTCGTTGACGCCTGGTAGTGCTTCTGGTGCAAATTAGTATCCTTGGCCCTGAACTTTGTGAGAACACTAAATGTTGCCTCTGGCAAGTTGGAGTGCCCCTTCCCCATTTCTGGGTCTATCACAGTCTCTGCTTTTTTTTGCCCTTTCAGCACACTCTATCTCATAAGCAAGCCCATGAAACTCGCATTTCAGGGGGTGAGCAGAGTGATAAGGCTGTCCTGGGCATTTCATGTCTGGGTAGAACCCATTTTCATCTGAATCGCACTCTTTACAAGAACACTTTGTCAGGAGATGAAATGAACAGGACCCCCCTCCCATTCATGAATGTCCCTGCTGTGGTATTTGCCAAGTGTCAGCATGGTCTCTCTGTACTTTTCAGGACTATTACCAGCCTGAACTAATGCACAGTAGTGATTCCGCTTGGCATTTTGAATAAATCCTGGCCCAATACAACCACACACAGGTTTACAGTACCGCTCAAAAGTAAGTTACCACTTCTCGCGAGACGAGTCTCGTTTCTCTCGAGACATTTCTCGTTACTCGCGAGCCTCGTGTCGTTTCTCTTGAGAATCACTGATGCGTTTAGTATGGCATATATTACACGTAAGAAACCGGTTACGTGTAAACGATTCGATGTCAAATCGATGGGACCAAAATATGCATCGATCGTTTGTTCGATTCATGTAGAACAAAGGTAATATCGAACATCGAACGTAACCAGAAGCAGAGTTCCATGCGTTTCAATTCACGCAATCAAGGGGGCAAACAGTTCATTTTGCGAGTCTTGCTCACTCCGAATGATCAGAACAGCTACCTATAATTGCTCGGTCTGCAATAACCGCTAACTCAAACAAACATTTACTTTTGTGTAGGAATAAAATGTTCCAGCCTTCGGCATGCGCCGGCGAGTCAATTGTTTATAAAAAAAAGCGTCACGGAAACTGTTCAAAAAAATTATATCTCGGGTTCTATTTGGCATAAATCGTTCATTCAAACGCTAAAATACTCAATCTTTGAAGGTAGGCGTTTTTATCAAAGTTTGTAAGATGCGCCGTTTACATTACAAGTAGTTTTAATTTTTTTCCCAGCGCGAGTTTTGTCTGGTGGCACACGTCGACAAGTCGGCAACATTAATGAACTTTCATTGTTTTCCAAAACGTCGAGGCAAATATGCACTAAAAATATTTCCAGTTCCATTTGGCATACATAGATCATTCAAACGCTAAAATACTATATCTTTGAAGGCAGGAGTATGTATCAAAGTTTCTGAGATGCACCGTTTACAAGTACTTTTAAATTTTTCTTCCAGCGCCAGTTTTGTCGTTGATGGCATTCGCGATTACGATCGCGACCCTTGAAACTCATGATAAGTTTTCATTAGAGTACAGAGACGAAACGTTTGGCTGTAAACTGAGAATCGTTAAGTTTTTTATAAGTTGGAATAAAAAGTTATTAAAGGTTTCATGATGAAAGCGTGGTGTCGCATGTTTACAAAAGTATGAATGAAAAGTTAGTCAAGGTTTCATGATCAAAGCGTGGTTTGAATAAAAAGTTAGTCAAGGTTTCATGATCAAAGCGTTGTTTGAATAAAAAGTTAGCATATTCAAAAGTTTGAATAAAATATTAATCGAGGTTTCATGATCAAAGCGTGGTGTCGCATGTTCACAATTTTGAATAAAATGTTAGTCGGGAAAGTTTGATGTGGAGAAAGCTTGTGTTCACAAATATCACGCTCAGTGATCTAAGTGTAAAGCTACAACTGTAGTCAAGATTCCGCATGTTCATAAAGCGTATGTTTCCAAGCATACACAAGTATGAATAAAAGGTTTCATTCGCGAGATTTCATTTGCAACGCAAGCGTTCACAAGTTTGATTAATTATTCAGCGGCAGCCTGGCGAAGCCATGATTTATCAAAGCGTGGTTTCACATGTTCGCAACCTTTGAATAAAAAGATAATTGAGACTTCATGTCCAAAGCGTGTGTTCACAATTTTGAATATAAGTCATTCGACAGATCACTTAGCATCGTTTCGCATGTTCACTTCGGATAAAAAGTCAGTCGAGTTTCCCGACAAATCGATCAGCCGGGAGTGATAGTTGGCAAAACATACGAGGCGCTGCTGCGTTGACTTGCTGATCACGATCGCGGCTTTAACAATTTGTAGATCGGATGTCAAAACTCTAAATGTTGTTTCATGAACACTACATTTTGATTATCAACCGTTTGAATCACATTTAGGGTTGCAAACAAACCTTGAACATATTTTTAAACAATAATAACAATAACAATAATAACAATATTTATTCACTCGCACTTAAGACAAGTTACAGAGGATCGTTATGTACATCACAGGTTACTTAAGGAGAATAATTAGGAAATTTTTTAATTAATTGGAGCCTAGAGGCCAAAGGAACCGTAAGGTTTTCGAGTTGACCTCTAGTAACTATTTACAGTTAATTTTAAAAAAAGATTAGGCGCAACAAGAAGAAAGAGACTAGACCCAGTTAATAATGCATACGTTTGATACTGTTAATTTGAAATGCTTTTACGCAACTCCTATGAGCATTGTTTAAACAGTAGATATTGTTTTACTTCTTTGGCAAAGGAATATGTACTGAGATCTTTCAAGTAAGAAGGGATATCATGCCAACTTTCTATGACTACCATAGAATCTATTTCGCGTGTCCCTCCTTGTAAACTTTACAATTATCTTAGGAGGTGCCTCAGCTTTATATGAGGGAATTTGATGAGCGGTAGATATCTCTTCCTTAGTAATCGCCACATCAATCGCTTTGCCAATAGAGGTGACAATTTTTTCACACGTACATTCAGCACTAGGCTTTATGCCCGAAATTTCAAGGCAGTCTCTGCGTATGTATTGAGATAGTTCTTCTATTTGGGACATGGCGTCCGCGGCAGATTTCTTGACCTTGCAAAGTTCGTCCTTCGCAGCATTAATACTTTGCGTGTGTTGGTGTAGTTTCTCGTTGATTTGTTGAACTTGAGGGAGGAGTTTGTCGTATTTAGCACTCAGAAATTTGACTGCTCTGTTGAGTTCCTCGAAATTTGTCGATAAGCTATCAAGCTTAGAATTAATGGGACCAGTTTCTTCCCTTAGAAGCTCCCTTATCTCTTCCAATGTAGCCATATTTGCTTTTAGCGTCGTAGTTTAGGCAGAGCGCTAAAACACGCGGCCGGCCACCATAACGACATATGCTAATCCCCCAAACATGAGTAACCGTCGCCGATGATTCAGATACCTTCAACTTTCAACGTACATGTACTTACAAAAACTAAACGTTAAGCACGTCTGGCTGGGATAAAAAAGGTTTGGCCAATGTACATATGAGGCAATACTGTACGCTTGAGGATTTATAATACACACATGGTACACACGCATTGCGGATGAGAATGAAAATCATATCTACTGCGCTAACCGATATGATACAATACTGACATCTTACATGAAATAAACAAAACAGGTTTCGAATACAACGAATGCGAAGTATTGGCACTTCCAGTGCACTCGCGAGAAACGGGACTCATCTCGTTTCTCTCGAGACGAATCTCGAGAGAAACGAGACGCGTCTCGTGAGATGGTGGTAACTTACTTTTGAGCGGTACTGTATTCCTTGTTGCAACAAAAGTATGCTTTTTGCCTGCACAACAGCATTTAACTGATTGAACAGCAGGAAAATGTGACTTGTGCAAGGCAATAAATGCTTGGCTAAATGATGACATACCTTTTCCCATGTGCTCTTCCCACATGGCCCCCACAAAGCATGACCTTTGATTCCTGCTCATTTGAGAAGGAATATCTAAATCCTTTAGCTGATGAAGAGTCTGCATCCTGCCAATTGATTGCAACTTTTAGCCCTTCGTTGTGGTGCATA
>OZ026601.1:15610029-15625029 GCA_964020085.1 Micromussa lordhowensis
CCTTGGGTCTGGATTCATTGCTCTAAATGGCATATTAAAGGAGCGGACGCTTACATATCGCCACGAGGGATCCATCTTCCTACAAGGTTGCCGCCAAATCCTAGGCAAATTGATTTTACCGCCTGTTTCATTTACTTTTTGCGTTCTGATTGACAATTTAAAAGCTCTTTTGATGTTTTGTGACATTTTGGCGAGGTCCAGAGCTTGGCAATTTTAACTGGCGGTATCTTTGAACATTTGGTGCATTCCGCTCATTTTTGAAAATGTCGGACAAATCGGTCGCACAAGCAAAACCTATATGATGACAGATTTTTTGTTAAACAAACAACTTTTTATACTAGTGCGACCCGGCCCTTACTCTTACATTTGTAAAATTACTTGTAAATGACCACGCCCCATAGTAGTTCAAATTCTTTGAACTTTGCAGCCAGGATTATCTGTGGTTCTAGAAAATTTGACCACGTTGCTCCGCTCCTGAAAGAACTGCACTCTACCTATTAAATCTCAACTATATCTCTGCGACGCCATGCTTGCTTTTAAATGTATGACTGGCTACGCTCCTACTGATCTCTCATCAAAGTTTTTAAAATGTGGCGAAGTAAGTGGTCGCGCCACCAGAAACTCCCAACTTTTGCATATACCGTTATATAAATCTAAATCTGGACAAAGGACATTTTTTATTATACAGTAAGTCTCTGGAATAGTCTAGATAATTCCCTTAAACTCTGCAAATCTTCTCGTAATTTTAAGCGTAAACTTACTGCCAAATTATTTGCTGCTTTCCTATCCCTTCGGTCTTAGTTTTATCTCACGTCTATTTTATTGTACTTTTGTAATTTTTTAGATAATTTGTCACTGAAAAGCCCTCTTTATGGAGTGTCAATAAAGTTTGTATTGTATTGTATAGTTACTTTGAACTAGATTTAAGACTGAAGTTGGACAGTAACGCAAACATGGTTCCAGTCACCCAGACCACCGTCTGTAATAACATAGTGCACGCAATTTTCAAACAGATCAATGTCCGCTTAAACGGAACATTGATTAGCCCACAAACAGACACATATCATTACAAAGCATTTATTGACACGGTGTTAAACAATGACCGCGACGATGGAGAAACTATTCTCAAACCTGAAGGATGGTTTAATGGTTTAACCATAAGGGATCAGAGTGACGATACAAAAACTGTGAACCAACTTGATACAACTCATGATGATTACAAAGCATTACCAGAAGATGAACTAAATTTCTCGATGGTAACAGGATTATTTTAAGGTTTAAACCTTACTTGGAAGTGTTTCACCTAAACAAGCTGTTGGTGCCAGGTGTACAGATACAGATTCAAATGTACTTGAACTGTCACGACATATGGAGTCGGACACATGAAGGAGCCAGACACATTCGAGACTTAACGTTAGAAGATCTGAAAGTGATGCTGTTTCTATGTCAGAAAACCGTAGAACCCTCGGTGTATCGAAGTTTAATGTCTCAATTCACTGGATCGAAAAAAGTCACTTATCCTGTGGTGAGGAGCGAGATTAGAACGTACAATCATACTAATGACAGTCAAGTCTGAAGCCCACAATATCTTTCACAATCAACTACCAAACCGAGTGGTGGTCTGTTTGCTGGAGCAGACCGCGTTCAACGGAAGCGCGACCAAATATCCGTTCTCGTACAAGACTTTTAACATCATGAGCATCAAACAGCTAGTGAGGGGCTAGGAGTACCCTTACATGACCTTAGAATTAAATCAGGACAACAGTAACAAAGATCTGAGAAGCTATCACAGGTTTCTACAAGCCACCGAGTGTCTGACCAAGAGAAAAGCCAACATGGTTAGAGCGGAGGACTGGGGACGAAGCAAGGGGTGCATGCAGAAAAGCCCTAAGTGACATTTTGGTCGATTTTCTGATTTTTGAAGAAACATGCTGTATTTACCAGGTACTATCATCTGATAAAAGATTTTGTTCCAAAACTCGAGCATTTGGTCAACCATTTTGTTTCTTTTCTTCAAAGAGGTCTGGTATCTAGAGAGGTATAAGCTTAATGAAAAGACCCTCCTTATGCTTAGTTACAGAAAGTTTACGACCATTACCGAGCGGTTTCCACGGTCGTGTAAACTGATACTTGAGCAGACGTCGCACAGTGGAGCAATGTTCTAGATGGCCAGATCTAATTATAATAGCTTGACAATCTTTGAGAGACACAAATGATTTCAATCTGCTCCCAATATAGAACAGGTTTTATCGTGCTGCCTTCAAGTCTCACAGTTTGTCTGAAGAAATTTTTTGAGTCGCGGCTAAACGATGTGATGAAAGGGTACATTTCACTATTCTTCAGGCACTTTTTTCTTAGTGAGGTGAAGCATCAGATGTTACAGTCTTTGCCGTAAGAACGTGATCACCAGAAAAAATGTATGGAATCTTTATTGTTTTGCGACTAATTAATGCGAGATGAAACCACAAAAGATAACCGCCAAACCGCAGCAGGGATCAGTCATGACTTGACATGAAACAACGAGCTGGAGGATAATTTCAGTATTTGAATGCGGTTAAGTTGAAGATTTCTCGTGCAGGATAAAGCCAGCTTGTTGTTTCATGATACCAAAGCGCTATAAAAATAAAGCATTTTTTAATGCAACTGAATCTTTGGACCTCGTAACCATGGCCCGTTTGTGATAGGTATGTGGCATCAGATGTGTTTTCAATAAGCCGGTTGTCTCACTTAATATTCCTAGATCTGAAGGTGTTTTTTTTTGTTTTCACGAGATGTAAATACTAAAACATGCCATCACTTAAAACCATCAACAACGACCTAAAACCACCTTAAACCATCTACAACCACTTTATATCCACTTGGAATTTTGTTTTGTGCCTCTTATCGCCTGCGTGCATACCGGAAATGGGTGGCTCTTTTCCTTTCGGTTTAGTTCGAAAGAACTACAAATCGATAGGTACATTACCAGAATAATTTATAGTTGCTGTGCTTTGACGGCCGACAGGGTTACTTTTGCAATATCCCATCGAAGGAAGATTGCATGGGTTCTAGAAAGGCCACAGTTCTGGTTCAACCAAGTGGTTTTAAACAGTACGCAAATAATATTTGGTGAGGACATTTTCGTTCCCGAAGGTGACCAAGGCGAAAGAATGGATATTATAATAGGGTACTGGCATTTTTATAAACAGGTGCGAAATTATTCCAGGAATTAACGGGATCTGGTTCTCGGCCCAGAATATAGTGATGTCTTTGTCCGAAGTTAACAATCATTAATGGAAATAAAATTATTGTAGGCTGTGTAGCCTGACGGTTTATGCAATTTAAGCGCGCTAACAAAGCGGCAACAGCATCAGCAAGCCATGAGCCCAGAGGAGCCATATCCATTAATTAAGTGCCCCCTTTTCCTACACCAAGGGTTGTAGTCGACTGTAGGATGTGCAACAACCGAACCGAAATACCGTTTTACTGTTCAATGCTTCAAAACAAACTTCAGGAAAGAGGACCTAACTGAGATCAACAGTAACCAGTGGATTTTGAAATGTTTGGATCTACGAGAAATTAAAGTGTTTGCACACAACCAGAACAAAGCTCATAGCCCGGGTAGCCAGACTTTCCTAGCAGGGTAGGTGAGGGGGAGGGGGGGGGGGAAGAGAAGACAAGAAAAGACAAGACGTCCAAGATAAGTCCGATATTCCACACCTGAAGTGGTGGGTACTGGAGGCTTTAGAATTTAGCAGACTGCTAGTTTTACTTTGAGAACTTAAATACAGAGACGGAGATGGTGTGAGCAACATTGAATTGCATTATTATCCGCCAAGCCAAAGTCCAGTTGAGAAATACTTGAATAAATTCCATTAATCAACAAGAGTGCCAGAACATGATCAATAACAATTTGTAACTTTTCAGTTTACCAATTCAAAATACAGTTCACAAACTAGGTGTACATATTTTTGATTTTCTGATTTACTGTTTTGAGTACAGAAGCACTGTTAAATTCTCTTACCTTGTCGGTTGTTTAATAATTACACAATATTTAATACGTAATTTATTTCATACATCAACATGCAGGATCACCGAAACTTATTAATTAAACTCATTGTAGTTTTAAAACGTCAGCAGTGTCCAACAACAGTAACTCGACTGACTATCCCCAGATTTACTTTTTTATCTCTTGCGCCTTGTTCACCAATATATGAAGTTCTACCTGACACCTTTGGTAAAAAAATCAAATAAACAAACAAAACAAGATTCCGTGACCTTTCCGCATAAAAGTGGAGTCTCTATGATGGGATGAAAAGCACAACAGAAAATACTTGACTTATTACAATGCGCTCTGACTTTTCGTGATTTCCTTTATTTCTATTCTCCTTCCTTAAACCTCTACACAGGTCTATCCAAAAAAACATACTAAACCATCCTAATTTGATGCAGAGCAGTCAGAGCCAGTAAATTTGGTGTCATCATCACTTTCTTCACTTTCACCTCACAGAAAAAAATAAAATCCATGATAATTGGGCAGTACATTCTGGGATGCAATTTTCTGGACATCTTTTAATTTGGCTGGTTTGAGTGGAATCTGGCTGTGGTAAAGCTGTGCCGGTGGACTTGCAATGATGTTATTTTCGCTGCTTTCCCTTTTGATAAGGTGTACTTTGATCCAGGGCTCCTCTGATGAAAAGGATCCCCTCATCCACACTTCATAGGGATGATGGACCATGATTTTTCTTCCATCGTGGTCCACATTTGCTCCCCAACTGAAATTGAGCCCGTGGATTTCTCTGAAACGGAAGCGGTTGCCGTCGCGATCTTTGTTATGCAGAGCATATCTCTGTGCCACAGCACCCTTGAAATCAAGGAAGTCCTCCTGATGCATTTCCATGACCTGAAATGGTTTCTTCAGGCTAGCTTCTCTAACAACTTGGTACCATTGGGATGGAATATAGACTTCAGCACTCTGCTTTCTTTTCTCAGTAATGACAAAGTCACAGTCATTCTCGAACTAAGTGTGGCGTCTTTCCAAGTAGATGTGGTCAATTGATTGATAAACACTGGCCAAATAAAGATCACCTATCATTCCAAGGATTGTGATGTTCTTATTTTGGCCTCCGCAGCTATTTGAATAACTCACTAGGGAACGTGCGCCTGTGCGAAAGCGGTTGAAGAAAGTATTGAGGCAGGAAGAGATTTCAGATGCTCCACGTTTAGCCAGTGCCTCATGCTACATGAACATGTAGCCTTGTTCTGTGACATAGTCATGAATACCAGTGAAGAAACTTGTTTACGTGTATATTGTCGTTTAATTTGGCTACTAGACAAACTATACTGTACAATACCACACCCTAAGACTGATGTGTCAAAGTACACAAACTTTTCACGCTCTTTCTTCCTGTCTAAGAGATTTTGCTCATTCCACTTTTAATATATTTGTAGTAAAAGTTGTTGTGGGATGCCCTCCTTTGCAAGAAATACATTTCAAAATGAATTTTTAGCCTCGAATTATTAAATAAGACAATCCTCTGGGAGACTGGGCAGTCACAAGACACCCGTTGCTAAGGTTTCCTGAGGGTGCATAAATATGATGCCACAGGCTAATTCGAGAGGGAGAAATGGCTGAATCAAACACCAAACCGGTCTGTAGTCAACTCCTGACAAAAGTGCTAGAGTGACTGTAGCTCGGAGGAGGAAGAGACCCCTCAATTTCATAAAGGAATTGTTAAGGTGGAACAAATGCTGAAGAAATGTGAGGAAAGGGGAGAAGTCGTGGAAAAGAAAGATTCCAAACAGATCAGTGGTGACGAAGAAGAGGAGGAATTTGATTACGAGAAATGGGTTAACAAACAATGTAGAAAAATTAAACAAATAGAAGAAGAACAGTTACACGAGAAGACGATGCAAGCAGAGGTGGAAGAATGTGACCTACCGTATTTATTTGGCTATAAGCCGAGCGATTTTTCCGTTAATCTTAATGACCTTAAGTAAGATTTTCGCCAGAGAAGGGGGTTCGGCTTATAGCCGAGAATTTTCGGGGAAAGTTTTTTCAAAGACTCAAAGACAGTAATAAAAGTGCGATAAAGAAGCAAGTATTCGTTGGATCATTGCCTTTCATGAATGTGGTGGCTCCTAAAGGAGCCGTTATGTGTTGTTTTGCTTCAAAGAAGCTTTTATTACTCGTCGTCCTCCTCCTCCTCGCTCTCGGTCTCGAATTCGTCTTCCATCTCGTTTTCACTGTCTGCTAGCTCTGGCATTTCGTCTGTGTACACAGCATCGTCTTCAGTCCCGTCTAGTGCGTTGGAGATGCCGCAGGACTGGAAGGATCTTTTGACCATGTCTGGAGGAATCTCTTGCCAAGCATCTTTCACCCAGCGGAGGACAAGGTTACGGGTCGGGGCTTTTTTCTTGCCAGCAGGTGTGAACTCAAACAGCCCAGTAATCAGCCATGACAGGTACTTTCTCCTGATGTTGTGTTTAAATGGCTTGTTCAGGCACTTGTCCAAGGGCTGCAGCACAGGAGTTAAACCGCCGGGAATAACTGCAACGTCGATTTTTCGCCGCTGGAGACTACTCTTAACGGAGTCAGTCAGATGACCACGGAAGGAATCCCACACCAACAAGGACCGCTCATCACCGGGGTTTCGAGGTAAACAACTGCGAATCCATTCCTTGACACCTACAATAACACAGAGAAACAAAAAGATTAATTTACAAACATCTGCAGAAGGCATCTTTCATATAAAATTTAGTAATTACCGCCAGTGTTACAGCTTACCGGTAGCTCGATCGAGGAAATATTAAAAGTTAAACAAAAAGTTCATTTCATATGTTTACCTTGTTCATCCATCCATCCCTTCTTGTGGAAGACACTCGTTCAGAACTAGGAACAACCAGGTCGCGAGGGGTTCGTACACCTTTGAACGTGACTGCTGGCGGTAGTTTTGTGCCATCGGCTGCGACGCCAAGGGTTACCGTGAAGCTTCGCTTTTCTGCGCCGCAGGATTTCACTGGGACTGTTCGGTTTCCACTAAATTCCAACGAACGGGTTGACGGCAGCTCAAAGCGCATTGGAGTCTCGTCCATATTGAAGATTCTGGACAAAGGATAATCACACCGCTGCCTGGCTGCTATCACAAAGCGATGAAACTCAATGATTTTCTCCTCCATATCATTCGGCAGACGCTGTGCAAGGGTTGTTTTTGTTCGCATGCTGACCGAATGGCGGCGCTTCCAGTTTTGATACCATCCAAGGGAAGCCTTGAATTCGGGATTATCTGCGAGTTCTTTTGCCTTCAATCGCAGCAAATAATCCACTGACTGCAATACCTGAAAGATATAGAGATGAAATTCACATTGAGCGCGCGAGTGTAACAAAACACCTTATCGCTAAGCACTTTGTTATGACACTTTTAGAAACTGGCCAATCAGAAGCGTCAGTTCCCACGACTGAAAGTAAACACGAGGGACGAGGCACGCAACAATTACAAGCGAACGAAAGCGTGATCAATTGTTATATTCACGAAATCATCAGCACTTACCCTGACTTCTCTGCTCTGTAAACCACTCTAGGACATTCTCATCAAGCTGAGGATACTTTTGAGTGTAGCGACCCATCGTCTTGCGTTTGGCCGACATTTTTAGTTCGCCGTTGAATAGGTTTGCCTGATCTTTCCTCCAGCGACGGACCATAGACTCACTGATGCCATAGTCTCTGGCGATCTCCGAATTATTTTCTACAGCTTCTGCCTCGGCCACAACTTTGAGTTTAAAGGCTAGGTTGTACGAGGTTCTACGAGCTTTTGGCATGATGAATTGATTGTAAAAGAACTGTCACGAACGATTGAAAACACTTTGAAATGGTTGAGCGATTGAGACACTGTTTGTGGTTTGTGAAACTCTGAAGCATTTTTTGGCTTTGTGTAGTTTTATAACCTAGGTAGGATCACATTAATATTCAAGTTAATAGTGATTTGCTGATTCCATGCAGTTTTACTGTTTTCTCAGGGGAACGCTTAGCTCAAAAGTGTCAAATATTTTAATATTCATCGATTTTGGACATGTTTCCCGAGAGGTGCGCTTGTTTTACTCCAGTGACTGTTTAGATTTTTAGTGTCTCGGCTTTTCCGATTTTTTTTGG
Organism: Micromussa lordhowensis; assembly: GCA_964020085.1. Lineage (NCBI taxonomy): Eukaryota > Metazoa > Cnidaria > Anthozoa > Scleractinia > Lobophylliidae > Micromussa > Micromussa lordhowensis. Next base: position 15,618,158 of record OZ026601.1, read on the forward strand.
TGAACATTCCGTCAGACCTTTCCTTGCTAAGTTTAGGGTCTCGGCTTATAGCCAAGATTGGCTTATAGCCGAATAAATACGGTAAGTCTAATGTCATTGGCACGGCCTGCCATTGAACATAGGCGGTTTCAATGCAAGGTAAGTGCAAATCGCGCCCATACGCAATGGGCTGACGAAATTTGTTTGGCTCTAACAAAAACTTGCGACAAAAATTATCTCTGTCAAATTTTCAATTTTTTAATTGTGGGCGCACTTGAAAGCAATAAAATATTTGTTGACCACAAAGAGTCAATCAAATGATGAAATAAGAGGTCAAAGAGAGATCAAAGAGTACGGTGGCCCACAACTGTCAGGGCAAAGGAAATAACCTCATGGAAAAAGTAAAAGACTCATGGCAAAGAGAATAACCTCACAGCAAAAAGAATAAACTCGCGGGGAAAAGAATAACCTCACGGCAAAAGAAAACAGACTCACGGTGAGGTTGCCGTTAGGTATTCTTTTCGACAATTAGTCCTTTATGTTTGCCGAGTGTTTTCGTTTTGCTGTGAGGTTATTCCTTTTTGCCGTGAGGTTATCCTTTTTACTGTGAGGTTATTCTTTTTGCCATGAGGTTATTTCTTTTGGCCGTAATGTTATTATTTTGGCCGTGAGGTTATTTCCTCTTTTGCCGTTAGTCTTTTACATTTGCCGTGAAAGGGAGATAAATCATGGCGTGTTAATTTGAAAAATCTGTCAGTTTTCACACCTGACAAAAATTTGCCCTGGTCCGAGACAGGACTCCGGCGCCTTTTACGTTAGGTAAGTTGGTAGGAGAATCACTTTGCGCACTTGTAACACAGAACTGAATACAAAATTTTGCCTAGAGTGCATACGGGGCCCCAAGTTGTGATACAACATATCGATTGTTGTGGGTTTGTTGAAGTCGTGAAGCCTAAGATTCTCCCTCTTTTACCTGTTAGCTTCCTGACGCGGAGGACAGCGACCATGAAAACTTGGACATGAAAGTCGGCGAATATGCTCTCGAAAACTTGAGGAAGTGCCCCTGGCTTAAGTTCCCAGATTGGTTAAATGAATGACTTCTATTAATTAAAACTTTGTATAAAATGTTGAAACAAAGTAATTCAATTTTCTTAATAATTCTTATTTTCTCATAAAAAAGAAAACACTGATGTTTACCGACTATAGAGCGTGAATGTATTGATTAAATTAAAGGAGGAGACATTGCACCTATGGTTCCTGTTTGTGAAAAAAACGCTCTGAATTTTTTAAGATAACAATTAAATTTTAAATTTTTTCCACAGTGGAAATATTTGCCACAAGTTTTTATAATCAGAGCAATTGGCTTGGGCTGTAGCCTGCGAACGCAGACGTATTTCCGGCTGTCACTGGTTCCGCCGAAAATAACGTCTGCGAACTCGAGCAACGAGAGCGATTTCCGTGACGTCAGCTCTTGTAAACCAATCACATTTCACCTTGCATATCCGAAGAGGTAACACGTAGAAATCGTGCGTGGAGCTCTCGCAAACGCGTGTTAAAAAATGGCGGAGGATGCGCTCTGGAAAGTGTGGGATGTTTTCGGGTTTGATAGCCTCAATAAGCATCAAGAGGAAGCCTTGCAATTTGTTTTTGTTAATCTTTCAACTGGATTTGGAAAGTCTGTTAGGCTTTGCCCATTGTAAAATGAGGTTGACTAGCCTACACGACTCCTACGTTCGTGACATTTGTACATTTGCCGTTCTCTGTTCGGTCTTTCGACCTTTTTGTTGCTTCACTCGTGTTTATGAAGGGCACTTCATGTTGTGTTATAAAGATTAATTTTTAGTAGAGCTGAGCCGTTAGACTGTGCTATAGCAAAGTCTGCATAGTTTCCGCTGTTATCGGCATGTCGCTTTGCAGAGTTTGACACCTCTGTAATTTGCCCTGTGTTTATGCATTGTTTAGACTCATTTCTAATGCAAGATATGTCTCCAAGAATTTGCTTTCGAGAGACAAAATATGAAATTTACCGTGAACATGTTGCTTACTTGCATCATATATTGTGACGCCAGGCAACACAGATAACGCAGTCAACAGACTTGCGCGTAAACAGCTTTGCATCATGTGGTGTCAGAACGAACAAAAGGAGGAATAAAACAATACATCGAGCTCGAGAAACATAACCTCGATCAGCTATATGCAAACAACATAAGAACGTCTCTAGACAAACGTATAGCTTTCTCGAAGTAAAGCTACGGCGTCTCCGAAGAAAAACGTACGAGGACAAATATGATATCCGTGATAAGAATCTACATACTGTACTTGCACGCAGTTTTAATCAAACGGCCGGGCCCAGCGTCATTTGGGAAATCTTGTTTGATTTCATTTTCAATTTCTCCTACTCTGTCCAAAGCTCTTTTGTAGCGAAGCAGACGATTATAACATTTGGTGCAGCAAATGGCGGCAAGATCGCTCCCGACGTAGACCGACAGATCGACTTCAGTTCAACGCAGAATTAATGAGTGAATTGCCACTGTACTTTTTCCAAACACCTTTATCTTTTCTTCACTGGAAACGTTTGCCTTGCAAAGAAACCAAACCTCGGAAGTTAAAATCTTGTTCGGTGTTTCGATGGCGCTCATTGCGAACGAGTTCCAAAATATTATCGCCGGTTCCCGCGGAGTCGCGCGTGTACGCGAGTGTCATATTCCATCGGTGAATTTTATTGGTCAACAACAAAACAAAAGTTTTGACGTCACGGAAATCAATCTCTGGCTCGAGTTCGCAGACGTTATTTTTGGCGCAACCAGTGACAGCCGGAAATACGTCTGCGTTCGCAGGCTACTTGGGCTGGGGTCTGCTTGGGTTTCTGGTCAGGTCATATTGCCTGGTTGCACTGCAGATACCCGAGGTCAACTTTTGACCTGATTTCAGACTTTTTTTCAGATTTTTATTATTATGCACTATTTACAAAATATAACAAGATCAACATTTACAGAAATTACAAGAAATACAAAAAGAAAGAGATTAAACAATACATAACCAGAAAAATTGTGCTCAGTGACCAAAGTAGCATTAGCTTTCGTGTTGGTCACTGACACGTACAAAACAATAACATGACACATCAATTAGTTACAATAGAGATAGAAATTATATACATATATGAACAGTAAATGCATAGAAAGATGGCAGATCATAGATAAGCTAATATACAGGTTGTTCAGAAGATTGCATGTTTAAAAGGTATAGTTTATATTGATTACAGAAGGAAGTGTACGGCAGTCTTTTAATATTTGTTGGAATAGTTTCCCAAAGTTGAGATGAAACAAAAGCGAAAGTAGAGGTCCCATAATTATTATTTGCTTTTGGCCTATGAAAATTTAATTTAGAGGCAAATCTGGTATTGTAGGTGTGTATCTCAGAGGCTCGCGTAAGAGATCTATGGAATATTGTTGAGATATTTGTTGAACCGTATAGAATTTTATGCGTAAAGAGAGCAACTTTAAGTTTGTACACATTTTCAAATTTAAGAATTCCTAAAAGATTGTAATATAGTGTAGCACTATCTTTGCTATGGGCAAAGAACATGCTTCGCACACATTTATTCTGCTTGATTAAGATTCTACGTAAAGTAGTTTTACATGCACTACCCCAGGCTATGGTTGCATAGGTTAAGTATGGATAAATAAAAGAATAATATAATTGTTTCAATGTGTGAAGATCTACAAAGTATCTTAATTTGTTAATAACTGGCAGTATCTTAATTTGTTAATAACTGGCAGTGTTTATTGAGAAACTTTAATTCATCATGAAAATTTGTAAGCCGCGAAGCCTACAGTTTGCAAGCAGTCATTTTTTCCGGTTGATTTGGCAACCTAAAACTTCATTTTAAGAAGAATGCATTGAAGGCATCTGCTCTTACAATTAAAATAGTCACAGTAGGGATATATAGTGCATGCATTGATAAACTCCCTTGCTCCGATTTTGCAGGAATAAATAGCCATTGTTTAACACCGCATCTTTTTTTTGGCATCTTCTGGTCTAACGTTGGTGTGAAAATAAAACGAATTACAAAACTGTACACCTCTGAACATAATCAAGTAATCATAGTTAACCACGAAAGTTGACCATAGTTGTTACCTAGTCTTCGAAATATCTGTGTCCTGCCGGGTTATTTGACATAATTTCAACACCAAGCCTGAGCTGCCACTTCCTGTTTTTACAATTTCCTTCGACCTGATTGGTTAAACTGAAGTGCTGTTGTGGTTAGATAAACCATAGATACTCACTGCGACTTGGTTCCGGGAATGTCATGGGTAATTCTTTTGTTCTCTTTGATGTATACATAGTGTCTGAGCAAGGATCAGCGAGTGGCATGCGCTTCATAGTCACTCGTGCAATCATAAAAATGGTCTAAAAATGGTCATTTTTACAACATTTTTGCTAACATTATCTGATAAAATCTGGTCAATTATTCTACACCAAAGTATTTACTAGCCCTTGGTGATTCATTTGCAACACATCCTAGAAGGATTCCTCAAATTCCAGAGGAGCCACACCCATTTTGCTGACCACACCCATTTCCGAAGGTCTAGAATTAGGTTATTCCCAAACGCAATATCTCCGCTTTCCTTTATGCTGGAGACTTAAAATTTGCTCAACTTGTAACTTGTTGTCAGGGCTATGCAATGACCAACTTTTATAAAGAAACGGCACTTTGATCTCGAGTTAGAGCTTCCCTTTGAACATGGAAAAATCATGCATAATCACGGAAAGTAAAAAATCAGTTAGTCCTGATAGGGTGCTCAAATCCCTATAAAAGTACGTCATTGCACAGATCTATTTATGATAAACAAGCTGTGAAAATTTCATTGAAGTATCTTAAATAGTTTTCGAGATATTGTGTTTACCGTGATTGCACACACTCAAAAAATGACATGAGAGAAAATAGCAATTAAAGTTAAAGTCCTAGAAAGCTCCAGCTTCATACAATGGTTCTCCTTCAAGTGCTCCCAAATGGTCACTGTAGGCCTTCTTATAGTTTCTAATTTTTTTCCTTCTCTCTTTGGACTTTTCTGAGCTCTTTCGGCGAGCATGGCGCTGTCTGGTATAGTCTTGCTTTTTACATGCTTGTTTGCAATGCAGTCCAGGTGCAATTCCCAGCTCTTTGAGAACACACATGATCGAAATGGCACCATCATTATGGTGTGACACTGCAAGATAAGCAGCAAGCTCAACAGTTGGTAGGCCAGAATGTGTTTCTTTAGTTGCACGTTGCCAGATAAGCGCATTTATGGCCTCATTTCTGTTCTGCGTGCCACCATGAAGACAGCGTTGCAACAGATCTTCATCACTTAGGGCTTCAAAGACTGGGTAAATTGCATTGGCAACAGCACTAGGCAACGGATGTGTATGTTCATAGTCTGAGGTTTCCTTTGCCAAGTCCCTCTGAAACCCACACCATGAATGTTCTCCAGGGGGGCACAAATCGTGGTCTGGGTTTTCATCTGTTGATTGTGTGTGGTGCCATATAGCCATGACAGCATCCTGCATTGACTGGATATCATGGGTGTTGTTACGTATGGCCTTCCCATAATTGACCTGGAGTTGATCTATTTTGCTCTTTGTAAGCCTTCCAGTGCCACCAATTGGTTTGCCATCTTCAAGACGAGATTGGCCCATTCGCTTTTTCAATGAACGAAGGCGTGAGCCCAGACGTTTCTGGACATGCCCAACACATTCCAATTTCAAGACATCTTTCTCACCATAAACAGCTTCTTGAACAATGAGCTTATGGGCCTTTGCTGTCACCATCTCCTAGGAAATCAGTGTAACGTAGGGAGTACTGTTCAACTGACCGTCCAAATATGGCTAGCAGCCCAGAGGCATCCATTGAGCCAGATGACCCAAGGTGGTTAGCATGGCAAAGATGTTGGTGACCCTCCCACCAATCTTCAAGTTCCTGTGCTCCCTCTTTGTTCCTCCACACCATGCACTCCCTGCACTCTTTGGACATAACCTCAATGTCGATTGCCTTTCCAGTAACCGTCGACATGGCTGTTACTATTCCAAAGATGGATGAATATCCCCTCCGTCTCCATGTTCCATCCCCTGAAATCCCTATGTCAAAAACACCATCCTCATCTGGTTCATAAAATGTTTTTACATTTTCAACAGCAGATCTCATACTTTGCTGGCAAACATTTTGAGCAGCTTTTCTCACAGCATCAACACTATCTCTATATGAGTTCTCATTCATAGGAGGAGGCATGTTCATGACAGCAGTGAATTTGACAAGGCCTTGGTGCCCAACACCAATGTTTCTGGATGCAAGAACTATTCTGCGATTGACCTCGAATGCCTGAGAGGTTCCAACTTTCGAAGAAGAGTAAAATTTCTCGAAAAACTTGCACTTTTTCATGGTGCACTTGATAAACAGTGCAGAAGCAAATCCCATCTTTCCATCGCAATCTTCATCTAACTCCACGTGGTTCTTCTTGTACATCGGGGAAAGCAGTAATTGAAAGATTGGGCTGAGAACTGCCATGTCTATAAAATGAAAACCTTGTATTGCAGCTGAATCATTCTCGCTTGAAGAAGTTTCAGTTTCAAGCTTCGTGTCAGAGAGTTCGTGTGGTTTTCTTGGCAAAAGATGCGAGGATAAGTTATCCAATGATGATGGCAGGGTGTCCGTTTCGTCAAGTCGATCGAGGTCAGATTCATCACTTTCCTCGATAGATTCCTGTTCCACAAGCGCTTCTTTTACCTCCAAATTCTTTTGCCTGGTATATTTATTCCCAGTAAACTTTCTTTTCTTCGATCTACCACTTCCAAATTTCTTCTTCGGAGGCATTTCTCTTCGATAACTTTCCAATGAATCGTAAACAATGCGAGCA
>OZ026601.1:15637529-15662529 GCA_964020085.1 Micromussa lordhowensis
ACTTTAATAAAATTAGTAGATCATTTTTGAAACTTGAAGGACTTTACTCGTAGTTTATAATATATTGATAACGTGCTACGAACTGCGAGGTGGGATCCCAAATGATCAATAATCTTTTCTTTCCTTTAATCGCTATTTTGAATCATTAAAATAAACAAGTGGTCCTCGTCGTTCGAACTGAAGTAGAATAATTAATTGGTTTCAATTTACAAAGTGCGGGTTAAAAAATTTGCATAAAGTTGTTTACATCTTCCAAGATGTGAGAAACCGCCATATTCCGGCGGAAGATTTGATGAATATTTTGATAGACTTTGTCTAACTCTGAATCAGACAGACCAATTTTAAACTACATGTTTGTGATGAAAATAACTTTAATATGGTGAAACCAGCGCCAACGCGTTATCGCTTCGAGACTAACTTCATGACTTCAGAAGGCACTGTTTTCGCATACTCGGCTAAGCTAGAAAGTGTAATCTTTCGCAAATTGACGGCTCACCCAGGTAAAACAGTTACTTTAGAAAAACTCTTGACAAAGTCATATTGTAAAAATAAGTACAAGAGACAAATACATTTGAGTAAAACAAAAAAAAATGTTCGCCACAACTAGCGATTAAATTGTTTACATGCAGGACTTCAGCGACGCTACGTTCGCGTCTCACATGATAATAAAGGACCCGAGTTCTTAGTTTGCCCTTCTTGAGGAGAAAGTGAAAGTACTGAGTTTTGCTCTCGATAAATGCTCACCATGGAAATAATTAAAAAAATTATTTATGAAAGTATTCATTTTTTAGCTCTAGCAAAGGTGAGGGCCACTCCCCCTGTGACGTTGATCATATGTCTGAGAAACGTTCTGCCGGGTAAACCTACTGAGCATGTGAAATTCAATAGCCCTATAAGGGGTTGCATTTCTTTCAAAGAAACCTTACGTTTCAAAAATTCTCGAAGCATGAACCTACATTTCTCCAACTTGTCGTTTGGAAGACGAGCTTCCATTGCAGAGGTATCAAGTTCAATACCAGCAAAACATAAAACAGTACTCGGACCTACGGTTTTTTCCGGAGCCATTGGAACTCCTAGCTCGTCACAAGTCTTAAGGAACTTTGAAAGGCTAGTGGAACATAAGGAATTGTCGCGCTCGATGATAAGGAAATCGTCTAAGATATGCAAAATACCTTGTACGTCTAACTTGTGCCTAGCAATCCACTCAAGGGTAGAGCTGAATGTTTCAAAAATTTTACAGGAGCTTGTGCATCCCATTGGTAGGCATCTATCATAATAAAATTTATCTTTCCAAAACATACCCAGAAGATCGTAATCATTTGGGTTACCGTATTTTTTCGGTTATAAGGCGCAGCGTTTTTTTGAAGAAAATGTGCCTGTTAAATTAAAATCTGATCTAAACTCGGGGTGCGTCTTATAGCCGAGTATATTCGCGCCACGAAATATAAAATTTGCCAAATTTCCCAGATAAAAAGGACTCGAGTACTCTAAATACCGTAAACATAAAACAAATGTTGCTGGTCATTGACTTTTTCAGATTTGTGGTTCTGAAAAGAACCGGGGTGGCTCTCAAAAGAACCGTTTTGAAACAGGTCAGCTCTGCTCAGCTACTCGTCATCCTCGCCTTCGCTTTCCGTTTCGAACTTGTTGTCGATTGCATCATCTTCTGGATCTTCTGCTTCTTCTCGCTCTTCCTCCCAAACTGCTTCATCTTCTGTACCGTCAAGAGTATTCGTAATACCACAGGATTTGAAGGATTTTGTAATCAGCTCTACTGGGATCTCATTCCATGCTCTATCGATCCATCACAACACCATCTCTTTGCTGGATGTCCGCTTCTTTCCGGAAGGTGTGTAAGTGAACGGGCCATTAACCATCCAAGCTTCATACTGCGCACAGACCTTTGCTTTAAATGGTTTGTTGATGCACTTATCCAGAGGCTGCAAAACTGGAGTCAGTCCACCGGGGATTACTGCTACATCGACGTTTCTTCTGGAAAGGAGATCTTTTACCGCATCCGTTAAATGGCCGCGGAAGGAATCCCATACAAGAAGCGCTCGACGCTCTGGCGTGAATCAAAGATTCATCCGAATCCACTCCATAGTTCCTACATATGTAAAGAAAGACACTGATTAGACTTACCAGTAAAAACCAAGGTCGTGAGTTATTTAAACGCGCCAAATTCATGTCACATTCGACTGCTAGATCAACATCCGTTAAAATCACTAAATGTAGAAAATGTGGCTTATGTGGTCTATTCGTAACGTACCAATACTGACAATCGAATAATACAAACAAGATTCAACCATGATAAAATACTAGAAGTACCGGTAACCAAATTCTAATGCAAATTGTGTAAATCGAGCACTAACAGCACATGCTTGAAATATACCCTTTAACACAAGCATTACTTTGACGTCAGAAACAAACAAACTCTTAACCTCAATCCCATGAGATGATCGCAGTTGTCACTAAATTACTCGAAGTATTTGTCAATGGTGGCTTTCGGTCTAACTAAAATGCCGGTATTTCGTAAATGTTAAAAACAAGAACAAACCCTCTTCATCCATCCAGCCCTTCTTGTGCACAGAAACCTGCATTCTTGGCGGCACCTGGATTCGAAGCTGACGAACGCCTTTGAAGATTACTTTTGGTGGAAGTTTCTCGCCACTCGCCGTCACTGCTAAGACAACAGTGAAACTCTGCTTATCGCCACCGCAGGATAAAATTGGCACGGTTCGGTTTCCAGTGAACTCCAATGTCCTCGTGGCTGGCAACTCGAACCTCATCGGAGTTTCATCCATGTTAAGGATGTGGCTCGGCTCATAGCCACAACGTTGTCGAGATCTCAGCACAAAGCGATGGAATTTGATCACCTTCTCTTCCATGTCAGCCAGTAGACGCTGTGCCAAGGTTGTCTTTGCTCTCATAGAAATGGCATGGCAACGTTTCCAGTTTGTGTACCAACCAAGGGACGCTTTAAACTCTGGATCAGAGCTCAGTCCCTTTGCCTTCAGGCGGAGCATCAAGCTGTTCACTGATAGACCTGCAAATGTCAAAGAAAACATGCAGTGAGTGAGAGTACAACATAACAGAACATAAATAAACAACATTTTGACGAAAATTTAAACTTAAACAGTGGCGATGCATAGATATTGAATGAACAATTTTTACCTTGGCTTCTTTTGTCGCTAAACCAGTCTGCCAACTTCTGATCAAGTTCTGGATCTTTTGGCCGGTAGCGACCCATCAAGGCACGTTTTGCAGTCATCTTTAACTCGCCTGTAAACAAGACGTGTTGCTGGTTTCTCCACTTACGAACCATCGATTCTGATATGCCGTATTCGCGAGCGATTTCACGATTGTTGTTCACGGCTTCCGCTTCTGCTACAATCTTCAACTTGAAGTTTAGATCGTAGGAATGACGACGAGTATTTGGCATGATGATCTCCGAGTTATATTTACGGTACGCACTGAACGATTACTTTGAGAACGAGAGTGTAGTTTTGCAACTGATTAAAACTCTAGCAACCGAACGTTGTTTATATGCGTTAAAACGGATCAATTAGTATTCAGAGCAGCTTGAGTAATTTGTATGTTCTTAGTAAGTGTGACTTTTTTGCGTTTGTTCACTGAGTGTGACTTTTTTTGCTTTTGTTCGTAATGTGTGACTTTTTCGCTTTGTTTACAAAAGTGAAAGGACCGTAATTAACAAGTTTAGAACGCGTATTGTTGTAGTAAGGGTGAACATAATAAAAAAAGTCTAATAATTGAGGTTGCATCTTATAACTGAGTATTTTGAAGTAATTTTCAGTTTGTAAACTTGATACAATTATGTTTAAAAGTTAAGGGTGCGTCTTATAACCGAGTGCGCCTTATAACCGAAAAAATACGGTAACTGGTATTAATCTAAATGCATTTTTCACATTTGTTTTCGCGAGCGCACAGCCCCTGCCTGTGCGCCTAATTAACCTTATCGCATCGTCAGTGGATGCATAATGAACACTAGTTGCTATTTTAGGAATGTGAGAGTTAACAGAATTGCCAAAAGGAAAAGACAAATGGTGAATTAAGCGGTATTCCCCAGGTGTTTTCTTGGGGATTAAACCCAAAGGTGAGATGTGTAGCAAAGGTAAAGGCCGAGTGAGAAATGGCCCTACCTAAATGGCCTTATTTACTCGAATTGGTGTTGGCAGAGGTGTTGGCTGAGACTGTGGGTGAAGTAGCTGCTGAAGGTTTGCTGGAAGACCGACATCGAAATGCCGGGTGAGAAGCTCCGCATTTAAAACATTTGTGCTTGAAATTACAGCCGAAACACTGGTCCCCTTGGTGGAACTTCCAACAGAAGCCCCTCGGAAAGGGCTGTTTAATTTGCTTGGCACTTGAAACCTGCGACAAGGGCTGAAATGAATTCCGGTTCATGAGGTGCGCCTGCAACCACAATTCCCAATGAATTTTATCCCAAGGAAAAAGAGACTTCTGCCTTAAAAAACGAAAGTTTTCGACATAGTATTTCCAGTGTGCATTTTTTGCAGCTAAATCCCGCGCAGTGGCACTGTATTTCATTAGAGCTGGCGTCATATTGGGAAAACGAACAGTATAAACCGCCACAAAAATTTGAAAGGCCGATGTTTATTGATCTATAGAATTGAGATGCTTGGAGTTCTGTACAGGCTCAAGACTAAAAACCGGCTGATTGGATTTGGCCGAGGTGTTAACGGTGAAATTGTATTTTGGGTCGCTAGGAATAGACACGCAAAGACTACCGAGCTCTACGTATTCGTTAGCCCAAATTTTCGCTTGAATTTTTTCTGAAACACGACTCGCTAGTGGAACTGAAATTAATTTATGAACTTGTTGTGGCCGGTTATTAGTCTCCAGACTGCCCAGAGTGTTGAGGGAAGTAGGATTTAAGTTATCATGGCCCTCGCCAGTTAAATCTTCTACTACATCAGTGACTGACTCTTAAACAGACGCAATAGGAATCGTCGTTGCTGCTCCATCTCCACTATTGACACTCGTATTGCTAATAATTCCAGCCTCGGTCAGACCCTGGATCACTGCATTGGAAATAGCCTTCGTCAAAGCAGGAATGACGGCCGCGAAAGACATGGAGTAGGCTTGAGATGTCCCATGGGGCTTGAACCGCAAAAGGTTGACGCTCGAGTTGTCTTGGATGACACCTGCCATTGTTGTTCTGAACTGTTCTGGCACGCTTGGAGGTGAGCGGACCAGAGTGCTTGGAGCTTGCCCCTTTTGGGGTTGATTTCTGAGTCGTGGTGCCTGGCACCGCTCGTTTCCTACGGGTGAACATTTTGTGGAAGGATTAAAACTACACAAATAAAACATAAAATCTTTTGAACCAAATGTATCACTCCCTGTCAATTCAACTGCTTTGAGGAAAACAACTGAGGTCAAAGTTAGATAGTCAGGGAAAAATCCACAGGACATTTACTAAAGAAAGAATGAAATGACAGTAACAACGGAACCGTATAACATTCAGCAAATCGGCAACATGTTTGGCAAACTCGTAAGCGAGATGCCGCGAAGAACATGCTTTAATGCCGGAGATAAGAAAAATCGGTCCTTGAAAAGTAAACTGTAGAAATAAAGCGCTCACTGAAAGCGCAAACGTAAATGCCTGGTAGATTAGACATGTTCGAAGCAGTCAGTTTGTTTAATAATTTCACAAGAAATTAAATGTGCTGTATCGCAAACAAGATGGCTCCGCGATATCTGCGGTAAAGGGCGTAGTTCCCGTGATCATTTAGGTGAACACCATCCCTCCTTAAGATTGGCACATTGGGCTGGCGAAGGCCTTTATGAGGCTAAAACTTGGCAAAAGAAAGAGGCTCTAAAACCACCTCAAGATAGTTATTTAATATGTCCACTGAGGAATTATAATCAGGGCAATGGGACGGGAGAGTTGTTCGATGTATAGTCTGGCAAACAACTATAAAGGCAGCCTGGCACCCCTTGTGCAGAGTAGAAACCAGACTTTCTACATACTTTCTACATTAGACCCCACTGTTTCGGGACGGACGTCAACTTCACAGAGGTCATTAGACCCTATTTCCAAAATAATGATTTCGGGCTGCAAGGCTGTCACGTATTCCAAGTCATAGGCAAAAATTTTTGAGACTGTTCGTCCCCCAATCCCTATGAAAAGAATGTCCACTGAAGACAAATTCAACCCTGGAACAGTTCTATGATCCACACCCTGGTCGAGAAAGAGTTGAAAACGTCGAACAAACGAGTGTCCCAGAATTAGGGCCTTGGGTTTCCAAGCCATAGTAAGTAAATTCTAAAAAGAAAGTAACTTAACTTTGAGTTGATTGCTTGCTTGCTTAATGGCCAAGCCTTGCAGACTATTAAGAGGGCAAGATAATGAAAGCGTCTCTCTTTTAGCAGTTTTGCAATCTGTGAAAACGAGGCTCTGTACTTTTACTCCATGCCTTAAACCTTGCACAACTCTCGATTCTATTGTCTTTAAACACGCCTGATTATCTCGTGATTCTTGTGTAAGCTCGATTGATTGTCAAAGATAGACTAGTCGGACGTATTGTATGACGGAGAACAGCAATCAACATACCTCAGCCCTTGCGCGAAATAATTAGTTATGGGTACTTAACACAATTAACGGCATTAGTTATTATATGAGCAGGCGACATAAAGACTTTTATTTGTAACAAATAAATTCTTTACGTTTAATACCCCTACTAGTTTAATGATAGCAGGTCCTTCAGGGTGTGGGAAAACTGTTTACTACTCGACTCTTACTAGGGAACCCCGACCTGTTTGCAACCCCTCCCGACAGTATCCATTACTGTTGCGGTTCATGGCAGTCTGGGTTTGAAACATTGAAAAAAGGCAGTGTTCATTTTCACGAAGGCATTCCAGACAGTACCCTATTACCCAAATGGTTTCCTCAAGGAGGCATTTTAGTTCTGGATGATTTAATGGATGAAGGTGGTAACGATAAAAATGTCTTGGACTTGTTCACTAAACATTTCCATCATCAAAACAAGACAGTAATTTACTTGTCAGGATCTGTTTCCTGCAGGAAAATTTGCCATTTCCCACCCAATTTAGAGAAGTCATCGAAAGTGACCGGTGAGAGACCCTTTGCGTACATGTTATTAGATCTTCATCCAGCCAGCAGAGATCATCAGCGCATACTAAGTTGTGTATTAAAAGACGAAGATTGCATGCGTTGTTATCATTTTAATACACTATAAAAAAGACTGACTGAATTCTTGTATTCATTGTAAACATGAGGACTGGTCGAAGAAGAAGGCAAAGAAAACAACAAGGGGGTCATATTAGAAAACGATGACAACGACAAAAAGGAGGCATATTACCACTAGCAGCAGTCTTATGTGCTATAATAGCGGCCAGAAAAGCGGCGGGTTTAGGAGCCGCTGGAACCGCTGCTGGTTTTGGTACAAAAAAAGCTCTAGAAACGATGACTCAAAAACGGAGAAAGTAAATAAAAATGGGTGTTGACTTTTGGTTCTGCGTTAAAGACAGTGGGAGTTCGACGTAAAAGGATCTCCAAGAAAAAGAAAAGACAGAAAGGTGGAGCCATGTTTAGATAAAAACCAAGACAATCATGGATAAAATAGCTGAAGGAGCTAGTATGTTTTTAGCTCGACCGTCACCCTCTTTTGCAAAATTAGGGGCTAAATTAATCGGTCAAGCTGCAAAAGGGATAAGCGACAATGTGAAATATTACCGCAAAAAGCCAAGACGATTAAATACAGGGTCAGAAGCAGAAGTCAGACAAAATGATTGTAAAAGTATGAATGTTAAGCGGAGAAGATCCCTACGTAGCCATTACGTCATAGGACGAATTGCATCAACTCGACGGCTTGTACGCTTCCTATCACAAACAATAATGGTGTCGGCTACAAATGTATTACCATTTCAAACGATGTCATGCTATTTTCACTGCCTTAACGTTACTTATAGTGGCCCTCGGTATTGTGGTGGGAACCATATTGGCAGAAAGTTATGCTGTAGTGGGTCTGACAGCGACCGCTACGTTTATTAAAGGATGGAGTGAGTTTAAAAAGTACTCGGTGAAGATGGAAATGTCTCGATTTGCTTACACTACCTACGAAAAAACGTTGATAGAACAGAACAACTTTGCTAGAGGCGGACTGGAGGACATGAGTCATTTCTTAGTTAAGATGCAAACCCTCGACGAGGTGGTGACTGACTTTACTCCATCTATTTACGACTCGTTTATTACATTGTATTCTACCAAGTTTGTTCACGAAGCTATTTTTGTTTAAAATAAAAGACGCCATATTGAGAATTGTGTCGTATGATATCATGGGTCTCTTTGAACGTAACCGGACCTTTCTGCAAAGTCTCTTACAGGAAGCCAATGCCAAACAACGAAACGTCATGTTGGATCTTGCAAACAAAGACCAAATTAACGCCATCAGTGAAATGGTACTAAATTTAATAAAACGCAAGATTCCCATTCGGTCTGGGACCTACCATAAGTTAAAACAATATAACAATGTGTTACGAACATTGGGTAAATGCAGAAACAAATTGAAACGACGGAAAGAACATCTGAAAAGCCAGACAGGTAGTGGATTTTGGCAAGGATTAAACAAATGCTACAAATGTGTTCGCTGAAAGGGAGAGATGTGCAAGGTTATCCAGAGGAAGGTATTGACGAATGTGGTCCTTATCCAACAACTCTGAAAGAAGTTGTCACGAAATCCAATGCCAAAGAGACACAAGGCAACAACACCTTGACGAGACTCGTACAACTCCTTAAAGCAGCCAACGAGCGTGAAGACAATTGGAAAGATATGACTGATACTTTGCAACAAAAATACATTATCTTGTACCAGGACTACATGGCTTTAAAGTACACTGACATCTGCATTTCGTGTCAGAAGGAACAAGATTCCACACTAGCCGGTGAGACCATTACGTTGTGTCACTACTGCGGCGAGGGTAAAAATACCCTCAAGAGTCTTAAACTAGAGTTGGATAAGGTGCGGGAAGAGACACGATATTGGCAAGACTGTTACGAAACCGCACTAAAACAAATTACAGATGGATGAAGTAATGATGGTTCCAGTCGACAAATTTAACCAGCTCTGTAACTATTATCAAGGAAAAATAATAGAAAGTGCTTTGTTAGATAAAGCAGGACGTTTGGCAGCTGAACAACAACTAATGTTACAAGATAAAAATATTCCTGATAGTATGGCAGTCCAAATCGTAAAACCCATGGCGTTGCAGCAGGGACGTTTAGTCAAACGTGTACGAACAGGGACGGTGGCTCCTTCCAAATAGGAAGGAGTGGAAGAACCGGAAGGGATGGCAGACGCACCAACCAAGAGAATGTGAAAAGAAATTGTAAAAGGTGTTCAACAACAGTTAAAACAGTTAAAAAAGAACGCACCATGTCCAAAACATCAATTAAGAAAGCAACTGTCAAGAAAAGAAAACCTGCTGAGAAAAAACGGACTTTACCCGCCACACTGACACCTGGCCCGTCACGAATAAAAACTATACCAAAATCAATATCGGACAAAGCCAAGCAAGCTTTAATCGATTTGGGTTGGATAGAAGGTCAAGATAGCCCTAAAGGAGCAGCCAAAGCTTGCAAGAAACGAAAGAAACCGACGTAGAAACACTCAAAGAGGGTTGGGAACCTTGGACAAAACCACCAAAGAGAGGTCCCCTTGATTATGAAACCGACGAAGAAGTGGAAGATTAAACGGGGACGACAGAGAAGAAAAGGACTCGATATTCAAAAAAGGTTGGGAAAGACTGGTATTGAGTTTCATGTTCCAGGTTATCAATATCTGGGGCCTGGGACCAAGTTAAAGAAATGTCTGGCTAGAGGTGATCCAGCTATTAACCGTCTGGATAAAATCGCCAAACAACACGATATCGATTAAGCCCGAGCCAAAAATTTGTAAGACAAGTGGAAAGCCGACACAAAGATGATCGCATGGATTAACAAGTTACCCAGGAAGAAAACCATGACAGAACGCCTTATTCATAAAATCATGCAAGCCAAGAAACGCTTGAAGTTGTAATCATGTTTCTTTTATTTATTTCAATAAAACACAGCTAAAAATAAAGTTCTTGTTGTAAGCATGTTTATTTCAATAAAATAGAGTTGAAAAAGTATGTTTTCACTGACTGCGCATGCGTGATGTACTATTTTGGTTATTGGGGACTGAGTAACATCTCCCACATGGGTCAACAGACATTCTATGATCCAAATATAAGAGCCATTCCATCTAATAGGAAAGTAGAAAGGGTTACCAGGGTTTGGTAACCTCGCCTTCTTAGGGTTACGGTTAGGGTCACATGGTCTCAAGGAGTGATGTCATGAGGGTTAATATGTTAATTAAGGTTAAGGCCTCCCTATAGGTTCAAGTGCTAGGGTTAAGTCCGCCATCTTGGTCTACTACACTGGTATTGGAGAGATGATGGGTTCAACTCTCCTTCATGCCTGAATATTTCAGGTCTTTTCTTCACTGCTGCTTATGTGGCGCTTACAGCAGCAATGTTCTCAAAACTTGATGTATCAATCAATTACTGCTCATTGAAGTTTCACAAGTAAATAATTTGTGAATAGTAAAAGTAAGATGATCATTTCCATCTTGTGAAGTACAATGTGTACAAATCACGAGCAACGCAAGATACCGCTGTTTACGTTTTAACAGACAGTGATACATAAACTTACTACAAGACTCTCAGTTATCTTTTGTCCACCTTTGGTGAAATGGTGGACATAGATAAATCAACATTTCATTTTTGTTCTGTAGGTAGATGTGTATGTCTCCAGACACGTTCCAGCATTTTTTGACATTAGTGGGGCCAATTATCACTAAGAAGGATACTCACTTGAGAGAGGCAATTGGGGCAGCTGAACACCTGTCACTGACTATCCACTACCTGGCATATGGTGACAGCCAACAATCTCTTTCTTTTCCTTATCGCATTTCCAGATCCAGTGACTCAAGTATTATTCATGAAACCTGTGCAGCCATCTGGGAAGCACTAAAGGAGCTCTATCTCAGGCCTCCACAGCATTCCTCAGCATGGAAGGCAATAAGTGAAGAGTTCAATACAATGTGGAACTTTCCGCATTGTGTTAGTGCCATTGATGGAAAGCACATTGCAATGCAGTGTCCATTAAAGAGTGGATCACTCTATTACAATTATAAAGGATTCTTCAGTATTGTGATTTTCAGAATCTGTGATGCCGATTACGCCTTCACTTATGGTGACATTGGAAGTTATGGCTGCAATAATAACAGCAGTATCTTAAACAATTGTGAATTAGGAAGGGCAGCTGTTTCCCCTCTAGTGAACCCCTGGATGGGTCTTCAAGTATCTCTGTGCCATACTTTCTCGTTTGCGATGAAGCCTTTGGTCTAAAGCCATGGATACAGAGACCATATCCTGGAAAAAACTTGCCAGAAGACAAGAGGATCTACAATTATCGTCTTTCCAGGGCAAGACAAATAATTGAAAACTCTTTTGGAATTTTAGTGGCAAGATGGAGAATTTGCCACCGCCCCATTCAAACAAAGGTGGAAACTGCTGAGAACATAGTCAAAGCAGCTATTTGTCTTCATAATTATCTACGACAGACAAATGGGGCCACATACTGTCCATCAGGGTTTATTGATAGTGAAGAAGCTACAAGTCAAATTAGACCTGGAGAATGGCGGACAATTGTCTCTGAGGATGGCACAAGTGGTGCCCTAAGGTCATTACCGCTTCCTAGAGGAACAAGGTATTCCACAGTGGCAAATGAGGCTCGTGAACTCTGAGAGAGTATGTCAATTCAGATCAAGGTTCAGTCCCTTAGCAGTGGAATGTAGTAAGAAGCAGAGGGGTGACCTTTGCAGCAAATTGAGACACGATGGTAACAATCAACTTTGACTCATTGTTGAAATGACCCTAACACCTCTTTTTTTGAATGAAATGGGGTCAACTGTCGAGGGTTGAGTGACAGTAGAGAGGTGTAACACCATGGGCACTGGTAAAACCATCCCTGGGTTCAATAGCCAAGGGCAATAATCATAGTAATTTGCAATCCAGTCTATTATACAATTAGCTATTAGATTTAAGATACCAGTAACGTAATAGAGTATAAAGTGATCTGCACTTTTCTCATTATTTATTTCTGAATCAGTTACCCTAAAGTTTCAGTTTACCTCAGAGCACTTCTCAGTGGCAGTTTTGCTAGATCAAAATTGTGAACTTGGGACAGCACAAGTCAGTAGAGATGTCCCACTGAGAAAGTTTAAACTTGTAAGGTAGTATATCATAATACAAACATGAATTAATGTTCGTCCAAACTCTCATGGATGTTTTCCTGAAAAAATTTCATTTGTGCACTGTTTTTTGAGGAAACCACCACAGTCTATATATCGGAAAGGGGTAAGGTAGCCAGTAAGCAGTAAAATAATCAAACGCCTTTCTGTCAAATTACCGGGGTATCTAACATGACCTCTGATGAAATGCAACTGCACAGTGTTAATCACAAAATCGTGATCTCTCAAAGGGCGTGACATTTACATTTGACAGTTACATTTCATCAGAGATCACATTTGATACACCATTAATTTGATGGAATGGTGTTCAGTCAGTTCAGTCATTTTACTGTTTACCAGCTTCTTTTATCTTAGCAAAGGGATAACCAAAAAGTCTTATATTTTATAGAATTCTGCATTTAATAACCTTTTTATTGATATATAGATCGCGGTGATTTACTCAAGAAACAGTACCCAAACTATTGTTTTTGGGAAGGCAAGTGCAAAGGTTTGGAGAAACCTAAAGCCCACTAAATTACGTAATATAACTGTCCATGAACAACTGTATAACATGGAAACAAAGTCTTAACATTTATCTGAAATAAATGCCAGAAGGTTCTCAGTAATTCCATTTCTGCATTTGATGTACCTAGAGCTTAAGGTTACTATGCACCTTCAGACCGACCATTTTTTCGAAATTTTGATTTTTAGGTTAATGTATAGCTCTACGCATGAACTTTCATCCAAAAAAAAAAATTCTCAAAAATATTAAATGATGGCGGAGAAAATACGGTTTTTCGTTTTCACCGGAAGTAAAACTTTCGTGTCTGATTGACAGGCTGTAGGAAACCTGTTGACGTATATGCAGTCAACCGTGACAGTTTCGGAACGCAAGATCTGCCATATTCATTATTGGATGTTCATTCAGGATTTTGCTATTTCAAAAATCACTGAATATCATCGTTTTGGTATTGTGGGAAAGTTCTTTCCCATTTGATATGGGGCGACGCAAATGTCCCTGGACCAGTTTCAGAAGGCGCAAACAACGGTCAAAGAATATCAAAATGAGCAAAGAAACCAAAGTTGGCCTTGCGAAGTCAGATGAAGGATCATGCTACCAAAACTGGAGTGCAAGTTCGGACTCTGAATCTGATGAACCCGTTGGAGCAAGTCGACGTAAACTTGAGTCAGGTGAGAACAGTGGTCATTTAGAAATTCGGAATTTAGAGAGTGAATCAAGCGAGAGCGAAAGTGACTCTTCGGAAAAGTCTGACACTGAAGAATCGTCATCACACTCGTTGAATATTATCGATGGACAGTTACTTCAAGATGCCCTGAAGGAATGTGCCATTTGCAGAGACTGTAAAATTGGAGAACTCGAACTTCTAAAAGACGAGAATTCGAGAAGTGGTCATGGGGAGGTTTGGATCCTTCAATGCAAGCGACGGGACTGTAAAGCCCATATGCATCCGACATGCTTTCACACGTCGCCGAAGAATTTGCGGTTCTACGAATTAGGTTCATCGTTTTTCCTTTGAGATTTGTAACTCCGAGCCTTGACGATGGCTTGGTTTTTGCCGGAAGATTTCACTGTGAAATTGGATAGTGTGTGCTATTACAAACATCATAAACAAAACCTTACAGAGACTTTAGACAAGGCCACGTTTTGCTGATACAAACCTTCCACGTCGAATATGTATCCTTCGCAAAAATTACTATAGCCCCGAATCAACACTTTCTTCGGTACTTTTGCTTCTTGTTTTGCCCATTCATCGACAAATCGTAAGCTTACTTTGGGTAAATTTTTCTAGGATTTGCTCCAGCATGAGGGTTCAGGAGTTGCAGTCGCCATTTTGCAAAGCTACTCATGCACGGCTAGCCTCGTTTTGAAACCAATATGGCGGAAGCGTGACAAAGGTGTATTTCTCGCTAATGAAGAGTCTTCTTCCCCACGTTTCCTCTTCACTCGCTGAGGGTAAGTAACACCAGTTAGTCCCGCACCACGATGGTCACTTTCAACACTTCATAGTACTTTGTCTAAAGTCTGGAAGTTTAGAAAACCAGGACATTGGATTTAGATTAAAGTGCCTATCACCCTTAGCCAAATTCTTTTTTCGTAAAAGTAGACATCAAATACAAGCAAAAACAAGCAGCAGAATTGGATTTGAAGTTATTCCCAATTTTTAAAACGCAATCGAAATCACGGCTTACAAAGTAAAAAAGGCGTCATAAGGGGACTGGCACTAGCAAGATGTGTGACGTCAACCCGGTATCTTGTCGATAACAACACAACATAACACAACAAAGAAATAGGACGTAAATAGCGAGTTGGAGTGAATAAGTCTTGTCTTCTTCGGTTTCTAGTTGGCTATCTGCGACAAAATATCAGAAAGTGACTCCAACTCCGAAAGGAGCTACAATTCCGATGATTCGAAAATCAATTACATTCCCTACTATGAAAATATTGAAGTCGAGGAAGCAACGTGAAGTGAATGCCGCCTCGCTATCAGAGCTGGACGTAGATGCATATAAGCCTTGCGAAGATGAGCCGATAGCGACCAAAGAGTGGGTTTGTGAGTATTAACGAAAGCAAAGAGACCCAATCTGAAAGCTTCAGGACCGTTATGAGGGAAAAGAACCCGTAACTTCGTGGTGAGTCAGATAGACGTAGAGCATTTGCACGTTTGCTTCATTATGTTGGATTCTTATACATCGATTACTTACCGCTGGTTCTTCTTTAGGTGCAACTGTGGCGAATGCAGTTCTGAGTACCTACACAATCCGAACAAATTTCAGTGCTGTTTGGAGATAGAAGAGTGCGTGGAATGCCTGTCCAGCGAAATGGTTATTGAAGAGGTGGGCACAAAGCCGAAATGTGTTACACAACATCCTGGGTTCTGCCAAGTTTGCCTACAGAAGTAGAGTTTGCGGTAGGCTGCCGACAAGTATAAGACGAAAAACAAAATGAAGTATCGCCAGACTAGTATGGAAACCAGGTAGATATAAATTGTTCTTTAATTTGTCGTCTGTGATTAAAAAACAGAGATCAACATGTTGCTCAGAGTGTTTTCCTTCAAGAAACAGCCTCTGACTAGTTTTTGTCATTCAAACGCTTGTTTAAATAGTTTGTTTTGTGCTACACCCACGTAACACCTTCCTGACAGGCTTTTTGAGTTGTCGGCAGACTCTCTACCAGTCACCTCTACGATGACTGGTTCTCTCTCTGTGATAAATTTCCAGCTTACACCTTGATTGGCTAATTTATCTTCAACGACATTGGGATCTATTTTCATCAACTGCATTCTTTGAGTTGACATCTCGAATACCTTTGCTGCTTTATGAAACATGGTCTGGTTGTCCGAATGAATCACTCTGGCCATCCCATGTCGATTAGCCATACGATGAAAGGCCTGCAGAAAATCTTCTGTCGTTATACTGTTCAATAATTTGAGATGAACTGCATGAGTATCTTTACAGATGAAAATTCAAACATACGCCTTTGACGTAGTTGACTCGGAAGTTCCTTTTACTTTGAGATACAGTGGACCTGTAAAGTCCAGTCCAATGTTCGAGAATGGTGGTGCTATCTGTCTGTCGGCTGGTAAAGGTGCCATTTTCTGTTGAACAGGCTGTGACTGGCAACGTTTACACGTGAGACACTTTCTCAAAATGCGCTTTACCTTGCGTCGCCCTTGCGTGAGCCAGAAACATTGACGGAGAAGGGCTAAAGTCGTCTCTAGACTGGCATAGCAAGCTTTGACATCAAGCTTTGACATCAAGATGCATGATCAATTTCTCAATAACTGGGTCGTCATGTGGTATTATGATTTGATGCTTGGCTTCCTCTGGAATCTGTGCAAACTACAGACGTCCACCGACCACAAGTAGCTTCCTTGTTTTGATAAAATTGGGGATCTAACTTGACAATGCGACTCTTCTGATTCACTTGTCCCTTGTTACACAGTTCCTCAATTTCTGGGAGGAAAACAACTCTTTGTCTGTTTCTCAGCCATGTGAATTCAGATTCTTTTAACTCCTCTGCAGACAGCTTCCCTTTCTTTGGCTCTCCACATAAATGTGACCACTTCAAGATCCATGCATGCATACCAAGCATTGCCAGGTTTCAGATCTTAACGCCATTGTGGGAATACTTTCTTGAACCGTTGCTAGGAAAACAGTGTCGCTCACGCCAACAGATTCGTTCCTTGCTTCAATAAGACACTCTTCTGGAACTGCTTTCAGCACGTCACTAACAGGCCAGTGACTGCGTGGCTGTTGTAACCAATGTGGACCTTTCCACCATAGCTTGCAGTCTCGAGTTTAGGTGCAGGAATTCCCCTTGTCACCAGGTCTGCAGGTTTTTGACTTACTGGACAAAATTTCCACTGGCTTGGTGGTACTTGTTGGTGAATATCTTGAACTCTGTTTGCAAGGAATGCTTTCCACATAGAACTTGGTCCCCTGATTTAGGCAACTGTAATCTGACTATCTGACCAACCATATACTGTGTCTACCGCAATTCAGAGAGCTCGAATAACATCGTCCAGTAGCTTAACTGTGATGTATGCTGCAAGAAGCTCCAGTCTTGGCAAACTTATTCGTTTCACCGGTGCTACCCGTGACTTGGCCATAACTAAGTTGGAGATTCTGTTGCCATCCTTATCCTCAGCACAAATGCTGTCCCATAAGCTCTTTCGCTGGCATCACCAAATCCAGGGAGCTTAACTTGCTAGTTCATGTTTCCAGGTCTCCCAAGAATTTGCAATGTCTGTGTCTAGTGGCTGATCCCAGTCTAGACCTTGAGTCCACAATTCTTGAAACAGCAACTTTGGAATCATCAGAAATGGAGTCAGCAAACCCATAGGGTTGAATACTCTCGAGTACAAACTAATCAGGCTTCTCTTTGTTTTAGGGTCCTTCTCTGTCAATATGCTGGAAGCATTTGAAAACATCAAAATGTCATCCTTTATGCCCCACGAAGTACCCAGTGCTTTTAATGAGTCTGACATGTTTTCGGGCTCCGAGGTCGGTACACATGTTGGCGCTCTGTCACGAAGAGGAGTGGTTTCCATTTTTGTTTGAGAGTTTGAAGCCCAGATTACATAGTTCATTCCTCAGTTTTACTGCACTGACATCTTCTGGGGCACCAGTGAGTACATCGTTGACATACATGTTCTCACTCACTTCCTTAGCTGCCATAGGATGGTCTTTGTCATGTTCTTTGCCATGTTTTTGAACTGTAGCAATGGAAAGGAGAAATGGTATCTCAGAATGTCACTCGGGTCATGCAATAAATGTCCGGTTCTCAGTGGGTATGCAGATCTCTCCACAGGAATCTGTGACTGTTCTGATCTTGACGTTTAAACTTGATCTGAAAAGAACATTTTCTTGATGTCTGCCATAATACCAACACGATGGCACCTAAATCTGATTAGAACATGTCCCAGATTTGGCTGAAGTTTTGGACCTTTAAGAACACAGGAGTTGAAAGATTGCCCATCATACGTTTTGGCGCTACTATCAAACACGACTCTACACTTCATGGTAGCTCTATCTTCTCTGAATACACCATGATGAGGGAGGTTTCTTATCTTGCCTGCTTTGTGATCTTCATCTATCGGCCGAGCATGGCCATCTTCAATGTATTGGCTCACTGCTTGACAATACATTCTCGCCTTCTCAGTATCCTTCGCCAATCTTCTTTCAGTAGAGACAAGTCTTTATATGCTTGTCCATAGTTCTCAACAAGAGGTGGAGCTCACGTGGCAACTTTGTTTCAAAGAAAGGCAGAAATACAATAGACAGACTAGGGTTTTCATCAGGCTTAAGACCAGGTGACTCCAAACTTCTCATCCTGTTTTGCAATGTGTCGTACAATTCTCTTAACAATTTTCCGTCAGCCTTTTCAGGAATATCCAGATTTAAAATAGACTTGAGTAGCTCGTTTGCTAACAAATGCTTCTGTCCAAAAGGATTTTGCAAATCTTGAAAGGCTTTCGAGTAGTTGTCATTCATAATGGAATAGCCTTCAATGCACTTTAATGCCCTGCCAGAAAGGCATGACCTCAGGTGGGTAAACTTCTGAACATTGCTCAGTTTCTTGTGTGAATCAACCAAGGCAACAAACGCGTCATGAAATGCTGGACATTCCAACACGTTTCCTGAAAACTTTGGCAGTTGCAGCAAAGGTAATTTCACACCAGCAACTAACCTCTATTAAGCAGCTACTCTCAAATCCTGGAGGGTGGCCTCTTAATGGAGTCTGGACTGTGTTCCGTTTCTTTATGTAATATCGTGAAATACATGCATACTGTACCTGTTGAGGAATAGCGCTTATGATTATCGTCCTTGCTATGGAGCTCTGACAGGACAAAGCAGCTTGAATTGGATGACATATATTCTTCCAGAAATTGTTTAAGATCACCCTCGAAAAATCCAAAAACATAGTCATTTTCATTTCTATAATCATGCAAATGCAGACGGAGATATTCCTCGTCCTGTCGTCTTGTTGCATATGTGCATGTGAAATGTCCTTAATTTTCTGTGCCCGCTTACACAATGTATTTTCATATAAAAGTGTGTCTGCTGTCAAACCCCCACACTCTGCCCGGTGTTAATTTTTCCCGATGTGTTTGAAATGTAAGACAGAAACGGTTAAATATTAGATCAATACAATAGATGCTTTTGTAGTAGCATCCAGTGACATTAAACAGGCTTGATTTTGCAGGTCACTGATTGGTCAAAAGGCTGGCCAATCTCAGCTGGGTATCGGAAACGTTGCCAGTGTTATAGTGGAGAAGGCCTTTATTTTCCAGAGCAGCCTTGAGTGGCCGGTTTTTCCTATAGAGAACTGTGAAACTATATCTCTGTCATAGCGTCTAACCCGACTGTTTCTGTGGTTAACCATAGTACTGATAACATTTGATAACCATGTCTTCTTCAAGTGTGCGTTTACAGCCCCCTGGTTGGAATGCAGTATATGGCAAGTTTAAAAACATATTGGTGGTTTTCACGTCACGCAAGTAAGCTAAATTATCACGCAAGTGAAAAATAAAATCGCTTACCATTCAATAAATTGAGTCAAGAAGTTGAAATATTGAGTCAAATTATTGAGTCAAATTGAGTCAAGAAGTTAAAATATCGCAGAATAGAACATGGTTTTTTTCGTACTTTTTTTCGCATGGTTTTTTTTAGTACTGATAACATTTGATAAGCATGTCTTCTTCAAGTGTGCGTTTACAGCCCCCTGGTTGGAATGCAGTATATGGCAAGTTTAAAAACATATTGGTGGTTTTCACGTCACGCAAGTAAGCTAAATTATCACGCAAGTGAAAAATAAAATCGCTTACCATTCAATAAATTGAGTCAAGAAGTTGAAATATTGAGTCAAATTATTGAGTCAAATTGAGTCAAGAAGTTAAAATATCGCAGAATAGAACATGGTTTTTTTCGTACTTTTTTTCGCATGTTTTTTTTTAGTACTGATAACATTTGATAACCATGTCTTCTTCAAGTGTGCGTTTACAGCCCCCTGGTTGGAATGCAGTATATGGCAAGTTTAAAAACATATTGGTGGTTTTCACGTCACGCAAGTAAGCTAAATTATCACACAAGTGAAAAATAAAATCGCTTACCATTCAATAAATTGAGTCAAGAAGTTGAAATATCGTAGAAGGGTAATAAATAAACAACGTGTCAAAGTTTCGGGGATGTGCGATATTCCGAACTCGAGTTATTCGGCAAAAGGTATCACTGAAAATTACAGGGTTTAGTATGGAGACGCCATGTTGGAGCCCCTCTGAGGGACTCCAACATGGCGGCCGGAAACCAGTGTAAACATATGGAGTCTACTTTGGCTCTCCCACAACGTTTATTCTCTCTGTTAAACTAGAAAACATTCGCATAGGCACTTCTCTCAACATATTGGTTACTCAGAACTCGAAAACGTAAGGCGAATCGATATTTTGGTGCACGTAACATGTTACCCAGAAACAATGCCGATGTCACGCATTGTGAAAAAAACCGTGTTCTATTTTCAAAACAAAGCAGTCTACCGAGCTGAAGACAGGCCAGCAGATATTCGTTTAAAAATGCCTTTTACCCCATGAAGGTAAAACTTAAAACTTTTAATTTTAGTTTAATTTTAGTTTTTTCTGACGTCACGTGAAAACCAAGAATACGCTCAAATAGACTATGTATGATTGCCCTGATGACAGGATAACCAATAATATTTTATTTCCAAATTGCACAGATTGTTTCCAGTGCAGTGGTTTGTGGCGATGTTATCAACATGTTCACTGCAGAAACATAAAAAAATCATTGTTTTGCTAGCCTGATAATTTGCCTTTTGTGTTGACATGATGGTTTAATACAGGGGGATGATTAGGATCAAAGTCAGTGATTGAACTATTGGGTAATCGAACTTCATCGAAGGATATACTGAACGTTAGGATTCGATCAGTTTGATATTCGAACAAAATCGAACCAAAAAATGTGAGAGAGGTTGATTGCGAACTAAATCAAACACAACAAAAAAATCTAAAATTCACGCTAATTACCAGCAGTAACAAAAATGTCTTAATTGAAATAAACATCCGGCGTGTGTTGGGGTCTCAAATGTAATAAATGTCCTAAGTGTAAGAAAGGTCCTAAATGTAATACAATTTGGCCAAAATGTAATAAAAGTCCCGAGTGTGATGAAATCTCACCTAAACCTGAAATCTCAGTGGTAAAATGAGTAGACAATAAAAACGGTATGACCTTTTGCCTTTATTACACAAAGAAATAAAGGAAAAAAGGTTTTGCATTAATGGCGATTGCAATTAATTTTCTTTAATATTCAGATCCCATAGAAGTAGGTCACACTATTACTGTGTTATTTTAATAAACTTCAACAAATGTCTTTCAAAATGCTTGGACACATGAATTGTATGCCAAAGTGTCATATTTGAGAACATAATGGATCAGGTAATGTAACAAAAATGTATTGAACAATGAGGATACCAAGTAATCTTGGAGGATACCAAAGAGGATACCAAGCAATCTTGGACATGTTTGTAATTGCTGATTCAAAAGCTGCTGACATCATAAGTGCTGTACTAGACGAGGATGAAATAGACCAGATAAATTCGAGGCATTCGAGGCAAATGGTTACTCCGGAAGGTCGTTTCATGTGCAGATCACCAGGGTGTCCAGCAACTTTCAAGCATGATGGGAAACGAAAAAGAAACCATTAACAGCAGCACAACCCTCCACCAGTCATCGAAGATGTCACGTTTAGTGAAAGCACCACCACATCACCAGAGCCAAAACAAGCAAAGAAAAATGATTCTTACAACTATAACTGCTGCTTGATAAATATGGCCTTTTGTTCACAGAATTTCTCTATGCTGTTGGTGAAGGTGATGGTGACGGGAATTTAAAGGGACTTGTTCACGATAAAGCATATATGTGGTCTTGATTGACACCAATTGTTTTTAAGCAGTAAATATCCTAATACTATCACGTGCACCACGAATTCGCCACGAGTCAGCTTGGAGTTTCACATGCCTTTCGAAAATCTCTTTATCTGCTGGCTTTTGACCTTTTGCTTGTAAAGAATATTTATCATGTTTATGTTGTGTGAAGTCCGTGTCCGTTAAAATACTTTACTTTCTTCCAACTTGCATGCACCTCTGCAGCTGTATAGTTTCTGATATTCATCCTCCTATCTTTTTTAAACTGGGTAGCGGGTGAGGACTGAGGGAAATAACTTTTACAAGTGTAATTTACAAGTTTAGCTTTTGTTTTCAAGCTTCGAAACAATAGTTGCACTTGTGAATTACAACTGTAAAACGTTTTTTGAATTGACCCCTGGTTGGCCAGAGTGAGATTTCACCTTGGCTTCCTAAACCAACTTTAAAAAAAGGTTTGAAAAAAACCTGTGATGAAACTCCGACCAAAATGACATGTGGGGGCATCGGCTGAAATTTCAGCCTGATATGACAATCACCAGTTATTGGCCCCTTGGATGTCCAGGTTAAAAAAAGTTCAAAAGTTCTGTTTTGGACTTATCACTCAAAGGAAAATGGCTTGATTTTTGCATGGAATTTTGAGGCTTATAGTCTTGGTCAAAAAGCAAATTATAGTTT
Source organism: Micromussa lordhowensis (assembly GCA_964020085.1). NCBI lineage: Eukaryota > Metazoa > Cnidaria > Anthozoa > Scleractinia > Lobophylliidae > Micromussa > Micromussa lordhowensis. Next base: position 15,659,974 of record OZ026601.1, read on the forward strand.
CCATAGAACTTAAAAAAACTTTTTCTGGAATTTTTCAAAGGGTTACATGTAGCTAAAAAGTACATGTACATGTCCTTGTACCTTATTGTTCATCAAGCTTAATCTACAAACATTCAGCAAAGTTACTGTAAGTCAAAAGTAAAAACACCTCTGCAAGTGATACTATTGTCAGGGATTGCTGCCAGCAATCAGTCATCATAGTATCCAGCCACTAAGCCAAGAGATGGATATTGCCTGGATTGCTGTATGCTATAATGGCTCCTTCATTTCCATGGATATGAGAGTCGGCAATCATGGCAGAGCTGTCAGAGTTCACTAGTAATAACATTGCACAACCATGGGTCATAATAACGCTGCATGACTTGGTTGTTATTTTGAAATACTGAATTAACACATGAGCCAACTGCTGAACTGGGTTTCTTCCAAAAATGTCAATCTGCTGTCCAACTCTATGAATCTCACATTCCGTATCTGCCAATGAAACTACCTCTTCAACTTCCAAATCAACTGCTTCTTCGTCAAACAGGTCATCATGGATTTTGTTGCCTTTAACCATTGCCTCGATAAATGGCTTTCTCCATGACTCAGGAAGAGATGCATCTCTTGGGATCTCTTGGGAAATACAAACATCCATTTGTCCATACATTCCCCATTAACAATGCAATGAAGGCATAAGCATTACTTCCAAATTGTCCCTGAATGTTTGACTGAGACTCTGGAAAAGCCCATTTCAAGACTCATACAAAGATGTTCGTCCTTTTGTGAATCCTGTGGTTTGTGATCCATGGGATATTTAATTTGAAGACAAAGGCATACTAAACATGGCTGGTGAGACGGATGAAGAAATGCTGATGGTCAGGTTCTCACAGTTCTCTGAAGAATCATTTAATTCTTCCTTGGCCTCTTGCTCCACAGAGTCTGCTGAAATGGTATTTTCTTGGGAGACATTTTTATTACCCAATTGCTTGTGTTCCAAGTCTTGAACAGGACATTCAACTCTGCATGGCCCTACTCTGTACTCTTGTTTTAAGTGGTTGGACTGAAGGTGTACTTTTCTTACAAATAGATTATTATTGTACTGTTACTGTGTCATAAGAACTTAAAAGATGCAAAACTGAATAGTTTCATACTTGGGCAAAAGTGCCAACAAAATGCAGCTACACTGTACACTTATTTCTCCCCAAAAAAGTTCTTGTTAATTGTCAAATGCAATTTTCCGGCAATCCGAGAAGTTTTTTATTTGAGTTCATACTTTAGTGCAAGTTAAGAATGTTATCTATGAAATAAGAGTAACACCAGCTTTGACTTCACAACATTTACAAAAACCATTGCAGATTGTACTGAAAATGAACTTTTGTAACTAACTATAGAATAAACTGATAAAATCAACAAAAAGTCACTTTAATTTATTTGCTAGTTTAACCTTCATGTTGTGATCTCAACTGCCTTGCTTCTTCTACCAGGTCTTCAGCTATTTACTTAGTTTTGTTTTCGACGATAGGTAGTCCACCAGCTTTTTATTTGTGATTCTTTTAGTGGAGGAACCCCAGCTGCCTTCATAGCCTCAATCACCTTGGCAGGATTTGCCCTTATGCTGCATGACCTTTGCCTCTCATAAAAGCTCACCATGATATCCTTCTGCTCTTGTGTAAAGGTCACCCTCCTTGCCCCTCCTTTATTGATGGCAAATCCAGCTGATGGCCTGACTTGATTACTGAGTCTGATGTCATAAGCTGTTGGTGAAGGGTTGTCAATTGCTGTTGTTGTGGAGGGTTCTAAACCAAGCTGGATGAACTTAACTGAATGTGTCACAATCGTCAAGCTGACCATCCGCTCTTTCATCTGATTGCCGTGACATGTCATCAGAAGTTGTAGCACCTGATGCCCCTGCTATTGGCTCACTTCTCATAGCTATTGTCTGCACCCATACTTTGGTTTTCTTTGTCTACTTCTCAATACCAGCCAGGGACTGTGCAGCCATTCCACCATCAGAGGAAAATGTGTAATTTCCAAACAAGGAAATGTCTTTGAATGTACCAACTTTTCCTGGGGACTTGGTTCTGTCAATGACAAGTTTTTTGCCTCTGACATTCTTCATATTCTGAAACAGAACGTCCAGCATTCCTCATAAATAATATATATATCTGTCTGGATTTGCAGAAACATGGCTACAGAATTTGACTTGTCGCTGATAATCTTGATACAATTCTGTCCTAGACCTAGCTTTCCACAAGGCTTATCGTAGCTCAAATAAAAGGGAATATCTCTCCTGTATGCCTTTGAGGCCAGGATGACTAATTTCACCGTCTTTTCGTTGAATCATGAATTGTTCAATTTAATTATGAGTGCTTTTAACATGAAATTGGAGTCTAAATCAACATGAACGTACACTATTCAAGACCGCAGCGGAGATCTAGCTCATCTATAACATTCTAAAGGCCTGCATCATCCTAAATGGACTGAACAAGGGCTTCCTACATCGAGAATCGATTGAACTTCCACCAAAATAAGCCATAGTTAGCAGTAAGTGAACTCTCAACATGTTGTTGTTACGTC
>OZ026601.1:15665029-15717529 GCA_964020085.1 Micromussa lordhowensis
TGCTGTTTGGTTATGAAATATTGGTACAGTTGAAACCCATTTGAAAGAGCAGGAATGAAGTTCAAACAGATATCATTATTCTTGGGAAAATATCCATTCCTCATTAGGATTGGAAATCAGACAGTCCCCTTTGTTGCAGAGATAGGCATTATCTGGGATCACATATTGTTGATCAATTCTCACGAGCACCAAAACTTGACAAATCATCTCAGAACTAACTGCTTTTTACATTAAGTTAGGGAAGATTAAAAGTCAGCCTTTGGCACAAGGAGCTCTGGGTAAACAATGTGAGCTATGATTGGTCGATGGTTACCTTTAATTTGGAAACCATTGATCAATCATACTTCACATTTTCTATCTGAATGAACCATCCAGGTTCAGGCCTGGATATCAGTGAGCCAAGGGGCCTAACAGGCCTGAACTTATCCAAGTTACTGTAGCATGAAGCAACTAGGAAATTTCTACTCTCCCCTGGATGAGATGCTAGACCATTGCAGGGTTACCCTCAGCGTTAAGTTCACCCGTTACAATTTATATACACCTGGGTGGAGGGAGGCACTGTGAGAGGAAAGTGTATTTGTCAAGAACACAACATAGTGTCCCTGGTCAGGGCTCGCACCCAGACTGCTTATTCCAGAGACAAGCACACTAACCACGAGGCCACTGTGCCTCCCACCATCCCAGAAATGCTAGTGCAGAAAGCTGGCAGTCACTCTCCCCAAAGTTCTGTCAAGGCAATAGGTTGCTTAAGAGTGACAAAATATGAGGATATCTAAAAATCTAAATTATGATGTTCGTGGTGAAATATTAAAGATAAGTTAAAAGACTATTATGCTTTTAAAAATATGTAGATTTAGGCTAGCCTAGAAGTGTAGTTCCTGGACTGGGTTGAGAAAATTGAATATGCGTAAATGAGTTAATTACTGACAAAACCAAATGCAACAGAATTTCCATTCTTGTGCTATAACGGCTAACATTTGAGAAAACGACGGAAAATAAAAGCGAAGAACTCACGTAAAAATCAATCTGAACACAAGAAATCAATTTCTTCGCTGCGTGACGAAATATTAAAAGAAAAAAGAAAGTTGTAAATCAAAAAGACGACAAAAACAAGCCAATTATGTTGAGATCAGTCGTATTTCAAGTGTGTTAAATTAGTGGCCATTCAGTTCTTTTCTTGGCAGTTCTTTATTAGGTGAATAAGACTCCCAAAAATATTGAACGAAGCAAATAATCTAAATAAACAAAGCGCCTGGAGTTCGCCGTAAATTAAATATGCAGAAATCCAGCGTGTAAGTTACTGTTCACTTTAAAAACCTGAAATTCCAAAATACAGGGAGCCAAATGAAAGAGATCAAGTTGAGGCGAACAAACCTATTTAAAAGCCAAAATATGTTGAAATTTTCGCAGACGTGCCGCTCTGCACGAGCACTGTTCAAATCAATTCTTCACGCCAAAGCGAAAGCTTTAGTTCTGGAGTCATTTTAATGTTTGTGGCTTTACCAATCATTCCAAAAGTTTAAATCAACTTCGACGTAATAATTAACATTACCATTGTTGTTTCTAAAGTCCGAAAAGGTGTTTCCCCAATGTTTCCGTGATGTTTCCGCGATGGTTGTTATTGCGATTTCCAGAGGTTGCGAAATTCTGACTTGTGGTTTAAATTTATTTATAACGACATGCAAACATTCTTTATTGTTGATCTTTGCACTTACTTATTCAGCTTTAATATTGCACTGGCAGGAGCGGCATCAAAGGTTTTTTTGGCACTTTTGTTAAGCCGAAGCAGGGAGGGGTGGTGAGGCCACTTTCACATCCGTCGACGGTTCACGGCCACAACTTCCGTCGACAAATTTCTGTCCACAAATTTCTGTCTACGGACAACTTCCGGCGACATTTGCACCCTCACGATACTCATTCATTGCTTGCTCTGCGCGCGCATGAATGAGCTAAAAATGTTGTTTACTTGATCACTTGTAACAAATGTAATGTTCAGTATGTGGGATCAACAACTAAAGAGCACACAATGCTGGTGTTCAGGGGCTGGTAACTAGGATTTTGTTATTAACCATTCAAAGGCATTTTTTCGGATCCTGATACGAAGAATGGCATTGTGAGCTAGAAAACGCCTTTGTTCAAAGGCTTTGACTTAGGATTTTGTTACATCATTTTCTCTACATTATTATGTAATACCCTAGTGGTCTACTACCTTTTTTCTCTCACATCATTATTTTTATTGCTTTTATTTGTTATTTTGTTGAAATCCTCATCGGCTATCAGAGTGCTCAATAGTTGGACTAGAGCAATAGATAATAATAAAATCCAAGGGCTGGATCATTTGGTCCTAGACATTTAATCGCTACTCAGAGTTTTATGCTCCATCAGAACCAATCATCAGGTGACTGCCTGAAAAACGGTTACATTGAAAGCTATATGAAAAAACGAGACAACACATACTGGGTGTTCCGCGTGGCGCAACACGCACAATGCTATGGCTAATTAGGTGATGACATTTTTCAGCAGAAATTTCCTAGAGTGTCTACAGGACGGTGTAAGCTCGTTTCGATTGTTTAAAGATGACATTTCAGGTTTACACAGAATAAAATATTTCTCCCACAAACACAAATTACATCTCACCCTCGCATTGCTCTCTGGTGGTCCAGTCCCTACCCTGGGGGCCCTAGTCCTCCGCCTACGTGGCCTTGCTTTCGGTCCAGCCAAGGGAGGAAGCCACCAGGCATATTCCGCATCGATCACTTCCCTGGTTGATGTTGATGGTATACCAGGGACGATGGCATCAAGGTTGATGCCATCAGGGACGCCAAGATGGTATATGACATCCCTAACCTCCAACGCCCAGTCCACATTTAAGGCTGGGAAGCCAGAAGTGGGCGAATCTGGGATAACATTCAGGGACCCGGGGTCGGGGGCCGGTATGCGTTCTATGAGCTCACTGCTATCAGCTTCCCGCTGCAAGGAAGCCACCAGCTCCTGGTATTGCTTACTCTTGCGAACCCCGGCCAGGGGTGATTTCCACCAATCGTTGATTGATGTTCCTCACCCCCGACTGCCGGAGGAACACATTTTCAGTGCGAGCCAGGATTAAGAGCTCTTCGTGATAACACCACTAATGGTACTGCTGCATTCCCAGGGTTGGTGCAAGTGCACATGGAAAGTTTTAGACCTGCACAATATGTGCAACTGGTACTTTCGGTTTAGCTAGATAGCGGACGTGGCCGCCTCTCTAGTTAGCCCAGGTTTCTGAATTTTGCAATTTTCCAAACTAATGCCACCGCTGCATTCCCTTTGCTGCAGTTTCGCTAGATAGTAGATAGGGACAGTGGGAATCTCGTTAATCCATTCATGCGCGTCACTAATTAGATGACGGGGCATTTGGCTAGTTTCACAGTTTATTTCGTCCATTACTGGCGGCAAAGGCCGCCAGAAAACACAAATTACTAACAAGCTGTTCACACGCCTTGACCTATTTACGTCAGTTGGGCTGCACTAACGCGTTTGCAAGCCCAGGCAACAGATATCTCCAAAAGCACATTACTCCGGCCTGCGACCTAGGATACATAAATTGGCTTTTGCTTTTTGTTAGATTGTGCGGGAAGCTTAACCCGAGTTCCAAAGAAAAGACGAGCCGAAAAATCAGGGTACGGTTGTAACCGTCATCCTCGGAGCACGAAGCTACTTCTGTGGAAATGTTGCCAGATCCACAGGCTTCCTCTCACAGGTGACAGCTGAGAGAAGACTTAAGAGGTGTCGCCCCAGACCCAGTCGCGAGCACAAAGTCTCGGCTGATACACGGGCCATCACCTCCTCCAGTTGAGACTCACACTGGAAAACATTACCTCATTGCTATTGATGTTTCACGTAATCCAGGTTCTGATGCCCTGCACATCATTATACTGTATTTTGCGCTCATGCACTTCAGCAACAATTGTCACATCCAGCAGATAGGTGGACCTCTTGCTATGATGGAATATGAGATCTGGCCTCCACAGGCCTACTATAGTTGGGATAGCAGGCTCTCTGATGCAAGCCCACCCGGCTTTACCCACAGTGGACTGCACCAGGGTTACAACCCTATCATGTCTGGCAACTCTTGAAGCGTGAGTCCTAGGGCATACCTGTAGCATATGTCCCAACTCTCGTCGCTGGACAACCTCTGACAGCACGGACTGCTGAGGGTAGAAGGTTCCCCCTAACCTTCACCGTGCCGATGTAGTTGGTGCCGCTCAACAGACTCGCGGCATCGGCAACCTACTGAATGTTGGTGTGGGACAAGGTTGCTTTCGCGCAAGCCTCGGCCATCAACGGAGGAATGAAGATCATCTGCGAGGGCCACCCGAAGGTTTTCCCCTCTCGTGCTCTACACCCCTCCCTATCGGCTGGGCTCCCTTTGCCGAGCCAGTAGAGACTCAGCACCTTCCGTTGACAGCATCTCCCTAATCATTGGGTCATTGCTGGCCCAGAGACGGTCAATGCGTTTGATCTTCATCAACGGAATCTGATGTTCAAGCGTGACAATTCCAAGGCCTCAATCGAAGATCTTAGCATGGAAAAAGGCCTTGGGCGTATCATGCGGCAACCTCAACCAGGATCTTACAGCTACTCGGACAGACCTATCAAGCCATTTGATGTACTTCTTACTATTTGCAGTCAACACCAACTGGTGGTATAAGGCTGGTATGAGATTGGTGTTGAGAATGAACAATCGTTGCTTGGGCTTTAGAGAAGCCAAGGAGATGTTCCCCAGCCCCTCATTCAGCTTGCCAACGATGTCCGCCCTCGTTCTCTTGGGAGAGAGAGGAACCCCCAGGTACTGTTGCGTACCGGTGACATCAATTGCTGGTATCGGTTGCCCAAATACCCGCAAGTGGGAGTGTGGGTTGACAATCCACATCTTCCGCTTGCCGTCAACGTCTATTCGCAGCGAAGCCAACTTACCATCCAGCCCTGCACTAATTTCCAAGCCACTGAGCCGAAACTCAGCAGCAAGGTCATTAAGCAGGAACTGGAGGCCGCCTGGTGTCCTAGCGATAAGTGCTATATCGTCTGCGAAAGCTCCGGCATTCACTCTCACCTCCCCAACCATGACCCCTAGCTGCGGATCTAAGCAGTCTAATGGAAGCATTGAAGAGATGGACAGTGAGCGGGTCACCCTGTCTAACTCCCCGCAACACTCTTATTGGTTCACTGCGGTCCGGGCCTATGCGTAGGCAAGTCCAGGCATCTCCGTAGAGCTCACCCAGATAGCCTAGCAGGCAGAGTAGAACACTCATCCTCCCTGCAGCGAGTAAGAGACTCTCGTGGCTGATAGAGTCAAAAGCCTTCTTAATGTCTATAAAGGGAAAGTTGAGAGGTTGGAGTGTCCTCTGGCGTAGGCGTATGATGGTTTGCAGTAGCCAGATGGAATCGGCTACTCCATCACCCTTCATGAACGCCTTTTGGTGCGTGTTCCACAGTAGAGTTGCCTCAAACCGGGAAGCTAAGATCTTATGGAAGCACCGCAAGATGATGCCCAATATTGTTATCGGACGGTGCTTCTCAGGTGACGGTGCGCCCACCTCTTTGGCGATCAGAACAGTCTCCGCCCTACGGAGTGATGCGGGCGGGTAGCCCGCTAGCAACCATAGATGCGGGCTGCTACCTCCTCTCTAGACATTTCCATCAAATCATTAAGGGTTCGACCGTCCGGTTCTGGGGCCCCGTCCGACATCCCCTTAATGGCCCCAGTAACGTCCCCCACAGTAATAGGAGCAACCAGGGACCACTGCTTTGGTCCTTTTGGTGGAGGTCTTCTATGGTCTTTGATCTATGGCTGTTGGAATATGCCACGCCAGTATGGCTCCTGTAAAGCCATCGGTATTGGGGAAGGCTCCTCCTCCCAGGTACCAGAAAGGACGTTGCGAGCACAGCGCTTCCTTGATCTTTTGAAAAGTCGCGGCGTGCGCGCTTAGGCAGCCCTACGTCTCGCTCTCGCATTGCGCGCTGGTTGTCCAGTCCGTACCCTGGGGGCCATAGTCGCCCTACTGGGTGGCCTTGCTATTTCTGGTCCTGCCAAGGAAGGAAGCCGCCAGGCATATTCCTCATCGATCATTTCCCTGGTCGCAGTTGTTGGAGAACCAGGGACGATGGCATCAAGGTCAATGCCATCGGGACGCCCAGTTGGCGTATGGCGTCCCTAACCTCCACCACCCAGTCCACATTGGGACTGGGTCATCCTGAGTGGGCGAATCGGGGATAACATTCGGGGCCCCGGAGTCGGGGGCCGGTATGCGTTCAATGAGCTCACTGCTATCAGCTTCCCGCTGCAAGGAAGCAAGCAGCTCCTGGTAAGGCTTACTGTTAAGAACCCCCTTGATGGAATCGAGGGTCCGGCCAGGGGTGATTTGCACCAATCGTTGATTGATGTTCCTCATCCACCGACCGCTGGAACACATTTTCAGCGCGTGCCAAGATTAAGAGCTCTTCGTGATCCCAGCGTGCCTTTATTGTAGCAACAGGCATATTCTCAGCGTGATACTCACTGGGGTGCGCTCTGCGCCGGTGCTGGGACAAGGCTCTGACTGACCCGAATGCCCTGGAGCACTCGGAACAGACTGAAAGTAGCCCTGTGTCCGTCGCTGCGCCTTCGTCTGAATTTCATCTGCGGGGGCAGCAGCGGCCGGCCCCATATTAATATTTGACTCCGTAACAGATGATTAAGACCACAAAGGGCGTTAACCTCCATGGCCTGGGAAGTTTTATTTTCAGGGACGTGCCCCTAATTACGGCCCCCGCTGGGGATAGAGCGATGATTACCGTAGACGGGACAGCAGTCCCCTACGAACGACTAGCCCAACTCCTGAAGGCACTTTCCACGGGTTAAGGATGAAACCATGACTCCCTAGTTTCAGTGTTTATTGTTGCTCATCACTAGTGACAAAGGCCACTAGAACTACATTTATTTACACGCTGTTCACACGCCTGGTCTATTACATCAGTTGGGCATCACTATACAATAAATTGAGCCCAGGCTACACTAAAAACATATTTCAAAACACACAGCGGCTCTGCACCTAGAACATAAACAGTTTTAGCTTTGTTGATGTTTGGGAAGCTTAACCCGGTTGCCAGGGAGAAGGCGAGACGAGAAATCGGGGTACCGGCGTACCCGTCATTGTCAGACCACGAAGCTACTTCTGTCCAAATGTTGCCATATCCACAGGCTTCTCTCGCAGGTGACAGCTGAGAGAAGACTTAAGAGCGGTCGCCCCAGACCCAGTCGCGAGCACAAGGTCTCGGCTGATGCATGGGCCATCAGCCCCCTCCAGTTAAGGCTCACACTAGAAAATGCTATCTCATTGTTACTGATATTACGCGCAATCCAGGTTCTGATGTCCGGCACATCATAATACGGTATTTTGCGCTCGTGCACCTCGTGAAGTACCGCATTATCAGCTACAATTGTCACGTCCAGTAGATAGATGGACCTCTCATTGTGATGGAAAATGAGGTCCGGCCTCCGCAGGCCTGCTGTAGTTGGAATGGCAGGCTCTCTGATGCAAGTCCACCCGGCTTTACCCGCAGCAGACTGCAGCAGGGTTACAATCCTATCATGCCTGGACACTCTTAAACCGTGAGTCCTTGGGCATACCTGTAAGATATGACCCAATGATCCGGGTCGCTGACAAGCGCCACAGAGGACGCTTGTCGCCGGGCGACCCCTGGCAGCACAGACTGCTGAGGGTAGAAGGTTCCCCCTAACCTTCACCGCGCCGATGTAATTGGCGTGGCTCAACAGACTCGTGGCTTCGGCAACCCACTGATGTTGATGTGGGACAAGGTCGCTTTCACGCAAGCCCCGGCCATCAACGGAGGCATGAAGATCACTTGCAAGGGCCACCCGAAGGTTTTCCCTGCTCGTGATCGACACCCCTCCGTATCGGCTGGGCTCCCTTTGCCGAGCCAGTAACAACTCAGCACCTTCCGTTGACAGCATCTCCCTAATCACTGGGTCATTGCTGGCCCAGAGACGGTCAATGCGTCTGATCTTCATCAACGGAATCTGATGTTCAAGTGTGACAATTCGAAGGCCACCATCGAAGATCTTAGCATGGAAATAAGCCTTGGGCGTATCGTGTGGCAACTTCAACCAGGACCGTACAGCTGCTCGGACAGACCTATCAAGCCACTTGAGATACTTCTTGCTATTCGCGGTCAACACCAACTGGTGGAACAACGCTGGTATGAGATTATTGTTGAGGATGAACATACGTTGCTGGGGCTTCAGAGGAGCCGAGGTGATGTTCCCCAGCCCATCATTCAGCTTGCCAACGATGTCCGCCCTCGTTCACATTGGAGAGAGAGGAACCCCCAGGTACTGTTGAGTACCGGTGACATCTATTGCGGGTATCAATTGCCCGAATACCCGCAAGCTCCGGCATTCACTCTCACCTCCCCAACCATGACCCCTAGCTGCGGATCTAAGCAGTCCAGTGCCCAGTCAATGGATGCATTAAAGAGATGGACAGAGAGCGGGTCACCCTGTCTAACTCCCTGCGACACTCTAATTGGTTCACTGCGGTCCGGGCCTATGCGTAGGCATGTCCAGGCGTCTCCGTAGAGTTCACCCAGATAGCCTAGTAGGGGGGGTGGAACACCCATCCTCCCTGCTTCCACAGTAGAGTTGCCTCAAACCGGGAAGCTAAGATCTTATGGAAGCACCGCAAGATGACGTCTGATATTGTTATCGGACAGTGCTTCTCAGGTGACGGCACGCCCGCCTCTTTGGCGATTAAGACAGTCTCCGCCCTGCGGAGGAATGCGGGCGGGTAGCCCGCTAGCAGCCATTGATTGAAATGGGCTGCTACCTCCTCTCTAGACATTCCCTTCAAGTCACTAAGGGTTCGGCCGTCCGGTCCGGGGGCCCCGTCCGACATCCCCTTAAGGGCCCTAGTAACGTCCCCCACAGTAATAAGGGCAACCAGGGACCACTGCCTCGGCCCTTTCGGTGGAGGTAGCACAGCGCTTTCTTGATCTTATGAATAGTCGCTGTGTGTGTGCGTAGGCAGCCCTACGTCTCGCTCTCGCATTGCGTGATGGTAGTCCAGTCCGTACCCTGGGGGCCCTAGTTGCTCTGCTAGGTGGCCTTGCTATTTCTGGTCCTGCCAAGGGAGGAAGCCACCAGGCATATTCCTCATCGATCATCTCCCTGGTCTCGGGTGTTGGAGAACCAGGGACGATGGCATCAAGGTCTATGCCATCAGGGACGCCTTGTTGGCATATGGCGTCCCTAACCTCCACCGCCCAGTCCACATCTGGAACCGGGTGGTCGCCCTGAGTGGGCGAATCGGGGATAACATTCGGGGCCTCCGAGTCGGGGGCCGGTATGCATTCTATGAGCTCACTGCTATCAGCTTCCCGCTGTAAGGAAGCCAGCAGCTCCTGGTATCGCTTACTCTTGCGAACCCCCTTGATGGAATCGAGGGTTCGGCCAGGGGTGATTTGCACCAATCGTTGATTGATGTTCCTCACCCCTGACCGCCGGAACACATTTTCAGGGTGTGCCAGGATTAAGAGCTCTTCATGGTCCCAGCGTGCCTTTGTTTTCGCAACGGGCATATTCTCTGCATGATACTCACTGGGGTGCGCTCGGCGCCGGTGCTGGGACAACCCTCTTCCTGACCCGAATGCCCTGGAGCACTCGGGACAGACTGAAAGCAGCCCCGTGTCCTTTGCCGCGCCTTCCTCCTGAGTTTCATCTGTGGGGGCAGCAGCTGCCGCCCCCATTCTGCTAAAGGGATTCGTAACAGATGATGAAGCCACGGAGGGCGTTAACCTCCGTGGCCTGGGAAGTTTTATTTTCAGGGATGTGCCCCTAATTACGGCCCCCGCTGGGGATAGAGCGATGATTACTGTAGACGGGACAGCAGTCCCCTACGAACGACTAGCCCAACTCCTGAAGGCACTTCCCACGGGGTAAGGATCAAACCATGACTCCCTATTTCACTGTTTATTGGTTCATTTCTGGTGACGAAGGCCACCAATACTACAAATACTTTACAACGGCTGTTCACATGCCTAGGCTAATACATCAGTTAGGCATCACTGTACAATATCTGAGCCCAGGCTACACGAAACAAAAAAATCGACAAAGACACACCGCGGCTCCACACCTAGAACGAAAACAGTTTTAGCTTTTAGGTCGCAGGGAAGCTTAACCCGGTTTTCCAGGGAGAAGGCGAGACGAGAAATCGGGGTACGGGTGTACCCGTCATCCTCGGATCACGAAGTTGCTTCTGTGGAAATGTTGCCAGATCCACAGGCTTCTCTCACAGGTGACAGCTGAGAGAAGACTTGAGAGCGGTCGCCCCAGACCCAGTCGCGAGCACAAGGTCTCGGCTGATGCACGAGCCATCAGCCCCCTCCAGTTAAGGCTCACACTAGAGAATTGTACCTCATTGTTACTGATGTTACGCGCAAGCCAGGTTCTGATGTCCGACACATCATAATACTGTACTTTGCGCTCGTGCACTTCGTGAAGTACCGCGTTATCTGCTACAATTGTTACATCCAGCAGATAGGTGGACCTCTTTCTTGTGATGGAAAATGAGGTCAGGCCTCCGCAGGCCTGCCGTAGTTGGAATGGCAGGCTCTCTGATGCAAGACCACCCGGCTTTACCCGCAGCGGACTGCACCAGGGTTACAATCCTATCATGTCTGGACATTCTAGAACTGTGAATTCTTGGGCATATCTGTAAGATATGACCCAACGATCCGGGTCGCTGACAAGCGCTACAGAGGACGCTTGTCGCTGGGCGACCCCTGGCAGCACGGACTGCTAAGGGAAGAAGGTTCCCCCTAACCTTCACCGCGCCGATGTAATTGGCGCCGCTCAACAGACTCATCGGCAACGGCATCGGCATCGGCAACCCACTGATGTTGGTGTGGGACAAGGTCACTTTCGCGCAAGCCTCGGCCATCAACGGAGGCATAAAGATCACTTGCGAGGGCCACCCAAAGGTTTTCCCCGCTCGTGACCGAAACCCCTCCGTATCGGCTGGGCTTTGCCGAGCCAGTTACAACTCAGCACCTTCCATTGACAGCATCTCCCTAATCACTGGGTCATTGCTGGCCCAGAGACGGTCGATGCGTCTGATCTTCATCAACGGAATCTGATGTTCTAGTGTAACAATTCCAAGGCCATCATCAAAGATCTTAGCATGGAAATAAGCCGTGGGCGTATCATGCGGCAACTTCAACCAGGACCGTACAGCTGCTCGGACGGACCTATCAAGCCACTTGAGATACTTCTTGCTATTCGCGGTCAACACCAACTGGTGGAACAAGGCTGGTATGAGATTGGTCTTGAGGATGAACAATCGTTGCTGGGGCTTCAGAGGAGCTGAGGTGATGTTCCCCAGCCCCTCATTCAGCTTGCCAACAATGTCCGCCCTCATTCTCATTGGAGAGAGAGGAACCCCCAAGTACTGGTGAGTACCGGTGACATCAATTGCGGGTATCGGTTGCCCGAATACCCGCAAATGGGGGTGTGGGTTGACAATCCACATCTTCCGCTTGCCATCAACATCAATTCGCAGCGAAGCCGACTTACCATCCAGCCCTGCACTAATTTCCAAGCCACTGAGCCGAAACTCAGCAGCAAGGTCATTAAGCAGGAACTGGAGGCCGCCCGATGTCCTGGCGATAAGTGCTATATCATCTGCGAAAGCTCCGGCATTCACTCTCACCTCCCCAACCATTACCCCTAGCTGCGGATCTAAGCAGTCCAGCGCCCAGTCGATGGATGCATTAAAGAGATGGACAGAGAGCGGGTGGCCCTGTCTAACTCCCTGCGACACACGTATTGGTTCACTGCGGTCCGGGCCAATACGTAGGCATGTCCAGGCGTCTCCGTAGAGTTCACCCAGATAGCCTAGTAGGGGGGGTGGAACACCCATCCTCCCTGCAGCGAGCAAGAGACTCTCGTGGCTGATTGAGTCAAAAGCCTTCCTAATGTCTATAAAGGCAATATTGAGCGGTTGGAGTGTCCTCTGATGTTGGCGTATTATGCTTTGCAGAAGCCAAATGGAATCTGCCACACCGTCACCCTTCATAAACACCTTTTGGCGCGTGTTCCACGGCAGAGTCGCCTCAAACGGTGAAGCCAAGATCTTGTGGAAGTACCGCAAGATGACGTCCGATATTGTTATCGGACGGTGCTTATCTGGTGACGGCACGCCCGCCTCTTTGGCGATTAGGACAGTCTCCGCCCTGCGGAGGGATGCGGGCGGGTAGCCCGCTAACAGCCACAGATTGAAGTGGGCTGCTACCTCCTCACTCGACATCCCCTTCAAGTCATTAAGGGATCGACTGTCCGGCCCGGGGGCCCCGTCCGACATCCCCTTAAGGGCCCTAGTAACGTCCCCCACAGTAATGGGGGCAACTAGGGACCACTGCTTTGGCCCTTTCGGTGGAGGTGTGCGATGATCTGTGATCGATGGTTGCTGGAATACGCCACGCCAGTACGGCTCCTGTAAAGCCATCGGTACTGGGGAAGGCTCCTCCTCCCAGGTACCGGAAAGGACGGTGCGAGCAAAGCGCTTCCTTGATCTTGTGAATAGTCGCTCTCGCATTGCATGATGGTAGTCCAGTCCGTACCCTGGGGGCCCTAGTCGCTCTGCTAGGTGGCCTTGCTGTATCTTGTCCTGCCAAGGGAGGAAGCCACCAGGCATATTCCTCATCGATCATCTCCCTGGTCTCGGGTGTTGGGAGACCAGGGACGATGGCATCTAGGTCGATGCCATCAGGGACGCCGAGCTGCCATATGGCGTCCCTAACCTCCACCGCCCAGTCCACGTCGGGTACCGGGTGGTCGCCCTGAGTGGGCAAATCGGGGATTACATTCGGGGGCCCCGGGTCGGAGGCCGGTATGCGTTCCATGAGCTCACTGCTATCAGCTTCCCGCTGTAAAGAAGCCAGCAGCTCCTGGTATCGCTTACTTTTGCGAACCCCCTTGATGGAATCGAGGGTCCGGCCAGGGGTGATTTGCACCAATCGTTGATTGATGTTCCTCACCCCTGACCGCCGGAACACATTTTCAGCGCGTGCCAGGATTAAGAGCTCTTCATGGTCCCAGCGTGCCTTCATTCTCGCAACGGGCACATTCTCTGCGTGATACTCACTGGGGTGCGCTCGGCGCCGGTACTCGGACAACCCTCTACCTGACCCGAATGCCCTGGAGCACTCGGGGCAGATTGAAAGCAACCCCGTGTCCGTCGCCGCGCCCTCCTCCTGTATATCATCTGTGAAGGCAGCAGCGGCCGCCCCCGCTCTAACTCTGGGATTCATAACAGACGATCAAGACCACAGAGGGCGTTAACCTCCGTGGCCTGGGAAGTTTTAGTTTCGGGGACGAGCCCCTAATTACGGCCCCTGCCGGGGATAGATCGATGATTACCGTAGATGGGACCAAAGTCTCCATACGAACGACTAGCCCAACTCGTGAAGGCACTTCCCACAGGGTAAGGACGAAACCATGACCCTCTTCCTTAAGAGAGTCATAGTTACTCGCGCCGTTTACCCGCGCTTGGTTGAATTCCTTCAATTTGACATTCAGAGCTCTGGGCAGAAATCACATTGCTTCAACACGGCCTCCGTTCATTGCAATGCTTTGTTTTAATTAAACAGTCGGATTCCGCTAGTCACTGCCAGTTCTAAGTCCGTCATTCGTCGCCTCCCGATTTCACCTGACGGCCATAGCTGGGCCAATCCACGGGCGGTCCCTTCGTGGTCCGACCTTGGCCTTCTTCCCTCACTCCCAGAAGAGTTTGGTTGGTTTGCCTCAGCCAGTCCAGGCCGGCTCAACCCACTTCAGGTCTAAGCCGAGAGACCCAACTGTTAGAGCCAGTCCTTTTCCTGAAGTTATGGATCTATTTTGCCGACCTCCCTTATATACATTGTTCTATCAACCAGAGGCTGCTCACCTTGGAGACCTGCTGGGGTTATAAGTACGACCAGACACGGAAATCATTGTCTCCCCATGGAGTACCAGTAGGGACTCAGCACCTTCCGTCGACAGCATCTCCCTAATTACTGGGTCATTGCTGGCCCAGAGACGGTCAATGCATTTGATCTTAAACAACAACAACAACTTTATTAAACCAAATATAATAGTTAGTGGATGGTCTACCCCGCAAATAGCTAGAAAAAGCTAATCGAGGCAGGGTAAGCCAAATACAAGAACACGCCTATTGAAAGATAAATTTACACAACAGCAATTAGTTTAACAAATTAAAGGTACAAATTACACAAGGACTGATTATTGACAAATATCTATTGACTGATAATTAAAGACCAGCAAATCTACTTGCAAATATATTTTACATACTAATTAGAAAGAAACATAGTATACAAGGAACTTGGTTATTTACAAAAAAATAAAGAAAAAATATATTAGTCAACTTCTCCAACTTTCTTAATTATCATAGGGATCTGAATATAGTCATCTTTGTTTTGCAAAATATTTAATAGCGACGTTCGAAGAACTCTTTTAAATGTTTTCTTTGTTGGCAAAACCCTCATGTGGGATGGTATCTCATTCCATCCATAGTCTTACCCCAAGTCGAGAGAAAGAACGCCTTTGCATTTCCAGACTAGAGTTTTAAACATAAAGGTTCCCAGAGGTGGATGATCGTGTATTATACGAATGAATGCTGGATGTTTCCTTAAATAAATGCAACATGTTGATTGGTGCATTGTTACTATTGATGTCGTTCATTAAACTGGCTACACATTCATGATATAGAAATGTTATGAACGTTAGCTTCAAGAAATAAAGGAATTGCATGATCACGAACATCTGCGAAAAACAACCCTTTTCTGGAGAGTTAGAATTTTATTAAGATACTAATTACCTGCCTGACCCCAGGCTGGAAGACCATATGTTAAATAGGGATGGATTAGTGATTTGTAAACATTCAATAGTATTTTTCGAGGTACATAATGACGTTGTTTTGCAATAAGCCCAACATTTTTACTAATCTTTGTAGCAAATAGCATCAATATGATGCTTCCAGGAAAGATTTTTTATCAATTAATACACCAAGGTACTTAATGTAGACTTAAGACACAAGATCAACATATTTATTTTGCTCATTGTCAAACATGCAAATTTTTGGCTGATAAGCAAGCTGTTCTTGATAAGGATGAAAGACTATGAAATTTGATTTTTTAGAGTAAAGCGTTAATTTGTTGGCTGTTAACCAGACATAAAACGTTCCTAATTCAATATTAATTGTTGTTTCAAGAGCCTTCACATTTTTTTCAGCGCAAAGGACATTAGTGTCATCAGCAAAAAGATAAAACCGAAGTTTATTTGAACATTTGTGAATATTGTTGACATATACCAAAAAAAGCAATGGACTGAGAATGGACCCTTGTGGCACACCACAGGTGATGATTGCTTTATCTGAGATATGCTAACCTACTTGAGTTGTTTGCGTGCGATTGTTTAAGTATGATGAACACCAATCATTAACAACCCCACGGAAGCCATAGTGGTTGAGCTTATTAAGTAAAATTTTGTGATCAACTGTGTCGAAGGCTTTTTTAAGATCTATAAATACTCCACAAGAAAGCAATCACTGATTCATATTAGCTTGAATGTCATTAATGATGTCCAATATTGCATGTTGGGTGGAATGCCCTTTACAGAAGCCATATTGGGACGAATGTAATAAATTATGTTGCTCAATATAGCTTGTCATTCTTTTATACATAATTTTCTCAAAGATTCTGTTAAAATTTGGCAATAATGAGATAGGTCTGTAATTATTGGCATCACTTTCATCATCACTTTTAAATATTGGCATAATTTTGGCAATTTTAAGCTTTGATGGGTAAGATCCCGATTTGATAGATATATTAAGTAACTCTGATAGGACAGGGGCTATAGTAGAGCTTGAGAGTTTAAGTAATTTAGTGGGGGAGGAATATAAACCATAAGATTTGTTGTTTGGTATGGATAATATCTCGGAGCGAATTTCGGAAGGAAAAACTAGTTTAAAAAAAGGATGAAAGTGGAGATATACATTTGCTAACATAATCAAGGTGATGCTTAGGGTGAGAGGACAATTTATTAGCAAGTCGGGTATCTACTGAGGCAAAGTGCTTATTAAGGATATTAGGTATCTGTGAGGGTTCTTTCACGATGTTTCCCCTGTCCTTGAGTTTAGTTATGTTTTTAAAATTCCTCTTTCTACGATATAGCAGCTCATTAATTCATTCCCAAGTTTTTTTCATGTTAGCAACATTATGTTCGAAATACTCGTAGTAATATCTCTTTTTACTTAGCCGAATTAAGCTACAGATTTTGTTTCTAAAGTATTTGTACCTATAGTCATCACCTGATGCATACAATTTACTTTTAACTGCAATTGATGCCTTAATTCCAGTGGTGATCCAAGGTTTAGACAGCTGTTTTGCTTTCCGATTTGACATTCTTCTAAAGGGTGCATGTTTGTTGACTATTTTATTATACTTGTTGTAAAACGTTGAAAACAACTTATCCAGACAGTTCGCTCCATTTGCAATCATCCTGTCCCAGTCAACTTCTAAGAGATCTTTCGCAAAACTATCAGTGGAAAATTTTGAATAGTCGCGCATTTTAAGAGATTTGATTTGTTGCTTCCTGTCTCTCGCAAATAGTCGCGCATTTTAAGAGATTTGATTTGTTGCTTCCTGTCTCTCGCAAATGTTGTAATACAGAATTAAGGAAAATGATCGCTAATATCAGATATGATATTACCACTGGCAAGAAGTTTGTCAGGATTGTTGACAAATATGTTATCAATTAGCGTAGCAGATACTCTATAAACATGTGTGGGTTTGTCAACTTTTGGAATGAGATAGCAGCTTTGAAGAGACAACAAAAAATGTTGACTTATTTGAGATGTTTCACATTTCAGTAAATCTATATTAAAATCCCCCATGATATAAACAGTTTTATCGTATAATACCAATTTTTCAATAACCTCCTCGAAATAGGACTGAAAGTACTCTGGTGAGTTGTGCTGTCGATAAATTATGCTGCAAACGATGTTTTTCCTAATTTCTTCTTCATCAACAGAACATGATGTCCAAGCCTGACAATTCCAAGACTACCATCGAAGATCTTAGAATGGAAAAAGGCCTTGGGCATATCATGTGGCAACCTCAACCAGGATCTTACAGCTGCTCTTACGGACTTGCGACCTATCAAGCCACTTGACATACTTCTTGCTAGTCTTGCTAGTCGTGGTCAACACCAACTGGTGGTACAAGGATGGTATGAAATTGGTGGTGAGGATGAACAAACGTTGCTGGGGCTTCAGAGGGGTTGAGGTGATGTTCCCCAACCCCTTGTTCAGCTTGCCAACGATGTCCGCCCTTGTTCTCATTGGAGAGAGAGGAACCCCCAGGTACTGTTGAGTACCGGTGACGTCTATTGCAGGTATCCGTTTCCCGAATACCTGCAAGTGGGGGTGTGGGTTAACAATCCACATCTTTGGTTGCCCAAAGACCTGCAAGTGGGGGTGTGGGTTAACAATCCACATCTTCCGCTTGCCATCAATGTCTATTCGCAACAAAGCCGTCCTACCATCCAGTCCCGCGCTAACTTCCAAGCAACTGGGCTGAAACTCAGCAGCAAGGTCATTAAGCAAGAACTGGAGGCCGCCTGGTGTCCTGGTGATAAGTGCTTTATTGTCTGCGAAAGCTCCGGCATTCATTCTCACCTCCCCAACCATGACGCCTAGCTGCGAATCTAAGCAGTCTAGCGTCCAGTCAATGGAAGCATTGAAGAGATGGACAGAGAGCAGATCACACTGTCTAACTCCCAGTGACACTCTTATAGGTTCACTGCGGTCCAGGCCT
Source organism: Micromussa lordhowensis (assembly GCA_964020085.1). Classification (NCBI taxonomy): domain Eukaryota; kingdom Metazoa; phylum Cnidaria; class Anthozoa; order Scleractinia; family Lobophylliidae; genus Micromussa; species Micromussa lordhowensis. The sequence goes on from OZ026601.1 coordinate 15,682,937, forward strand.
ATGCGTAAGCAAGTCCAGCCGTCTCCGTAGAGCTCACCCAGATAGCCCAGCCGGGGGGTTGGAACACCCATCCACCTGGCAGCGAGGAAGGGACTCTCATGGCTGATTGAATCAAAAGCCTTCTTAATGTCAAGAAAAGCAATGTTGGGTGGTTGGAGCATCCTCCGGTGTTGGCGTATGATGGTTTGTAGTAGCCAGATGGAATCGGCTACTTCGTCACCCTTCATGAACGCCTTCTGGCTTGTGTTCCACGGTAAAGATGACTTGAACCGTGATGCAAGAATTTTGTGGAAGCACTGCAAGATGACATTCGATATAGTAATCGGACCGTGCTTCCCAGGTGACAGTATGCCCGCCTCTTTAGTGATCAGAATGGTCTCTGCCCTACAGAGGGAAGCGGGCAGGTAGCCCGCAAGCAGCCACACATTGAAGTGGGCTGCTACCTACACTCTCGACATAGCCAGCAAGTCATTAAGGGATCAACAGTCCGGCCCCGGGGCCCCGTCCAACATCCCCTTAATTGCCCTGGTAAGGTCCTCCACGGTAATGGGGGAAACTAGGGACCACTGCGTAGGTCCTTTCGGTGGATGGCTGTTGGAATACGGCACGCCAGTACGGCTCCTGTAAAGCTATAGGTACTGGGGAAGGCTCCTCCTCCCAGGTAGCGGAAAGGACATTGCGAGCACAGCGCTTCCTTGATGCTGTGAAAGATCGCTGTGTGCATGCGTAGGCTGCCCTATGTCTCCCCCTCGCATTGTGCTCTCGTGGTCCAGTCCGTACCCTTGGGGCCCTAGTCCTCCGCCTAGGTGGCCTTGCTTTCGGTGCAGCCAAGGGAGGAAGCCACCAGGCATATTCCGCATCGATCATCTCCCTGGTAAGTGTTGTTAGGATACCAGGGACGATGGCATCAAGGTCGGTGCCATCAGGGACGCCAAGCTGGTATATGACATCCCTAACCTCCACCGCCCAGTCCACATTTCGGACTTGGTCACCCGAAGTGGGTGAATCAGGGATAACGTTTGGGGACCCGGTGTTGGTTTGGGGGGTCGGGGTTCAGTATGCGTTCTATGAGCTCACTGCTATCAGCTTCCCGCTGCAAGGAAGCCAGCAGCTCCTGGTATCTCTTACTCTTGCAAACCCCCTGGATGGAATCAAGGGTCCGGCCAGGGGTAATTTGCACCAATCGTTGAGTGATGTTCCTCAGCCCCGACCGCCGGAACACATTTTCAGTGCGTGATATGATTAAGAGCTCTTCATGATCCCAGGGTGCCTTTATTCTAGCAACGGGAACATTTCCAGCATGGTATTCACTGGGGTACGCTCTGCGCCGGTGCTGGAACACGCCTCTAGAAACTGAAAGCAGCCCTGTGTCCGTCACCACGCCTTCCCTTTGCATGACATCTGTGGGGGTGGCAGCGGCCGCCCCGTACTACGTTGAGTTTCTGTAACAGCCTCCGTGATTAGTAATCTTTGTAGAATTCTGGACTTAAAGGATGCTTGGCGATACTTGCACCCAAATGAGGCATTGTTTACTTGGCACCATAAGTCTTTAAAAATCCACTGCAGATTAGACTTTTTTCTGGTCTCAGGCGGCATCATTAGTCAGATACAAGAATGCAAGATATTGCCAGTGTCTTTTTCGGACCACGCGGCAGTTTCTTTCTCTTTATTTTCCAAGGAGTATGAAAAGCGCGGACCGGGTTTTTTCAAATTTAACAATGCCCTTTTAGATGATAAGAATTTCATAGAAGAACTCAAAGAGAACATAGAGATGTATAAAGAAAAATATCGCGACGTGACTGATAAAAGACTATATTGGGAAATGATCAAGATGGAAATTAGAAGTTTCACCCTATTCTTTTCCAAAAGGCTTGCCAAACAGCGCAGAAATGATGAAGAAATGTTGCAACAGGAACTGTGTAATCTGCAAAGAGAAATGGGCCTCGATCCATCGGAAGAAAATGTGTCCAAATTTTACAATGTAAAATTTAAATTGAATCAGGTATCGTTGCTCAAAACGAAGGGAGCCATGACACGAAGTAAAGCTCGCTGGTGTGAACAGGGTGAACGTAATTCTAAATACTTCTACCGCCTAGAGAGACGAAATCACAGTGCTAAGTATATATCTGAATTGAAACGCTCAGATAAAGCAACTATTACTAAACCCAAAGAAATTTTAAATGAGGTGTATCGTTTTTACAACAAGCTCTACACCTCCACTGGTGCGTGCCAAGATGACCAGCGTTTTGACCACTTTTTTATCAACCCGGCTTTGCCTAAAATATCTGCGGATCAAAGGCAATCCTGTGAGGGACTTTTAACAAAAGACGAATGTCTCGCGTCTCTGAAGCAAATGGCAAAAGGTAAATCTCCCGGATCGGATGGTCTCTCCGCGGAGTTTTACTTAGCTTTCTGGGAAAGTTTAGGGCAAGATCTAGTTGAGAGTCTGAATTATGCTTTCAAATGTGGAGAATTAACTATCTCTCAAAGAAGAGGAATCATCACTCTCATTCCAAAGAAGAGTAAAGATAAAACTGTACTGGATAATTGGAGACCAATCTCGCTGTTGAATACTGACTATAAAATTGCTACTAGAGCAATAGCCTTGAGAATATCTAAAATCTTACCGGACATCATTCATAGTGACCAAACGGGTTATGTCAAAAAGCGTTTTATTGGGCAGAACATTCGCTTGATTTCAGATGTTATTGAACGTTGTCAAAATTCGAAAATTCCTGGCATTGCGTTATTTCTGGATTTTAAGAAAGCTTTTGACAGCATCGAATGGTCTTTTTTATTCAAGGCTCTAGAAACGTTTGGTTTTGGAGATATGTTAGTAAAATGGATCAAAACCTTTTATGCAAATCCACAAAGTTGTGTTACTAACAATGGTTTTGCCACTCCTTTTTTCCTCCTTGAACGTGGAGTTAGACAGGGGTGCCCCCTTTCTGGAATCCTTTTTGTTATAGGTGTGGAGCTCCTAGGAAGCGCTATTAGAAGTGATAAATCAATAAAGGGTCTATCGCTTGACTCAAAAGAATTTAAATTATCGCAGTATGCCGATGACACTACTTGTTTGGTTGCAGATACTTTATCCGCTAGTAATCTATTTGAAAAGCTAGATTTGTTTAGACTATGTTCGGGGCTCGAGCTCAATAGGTCCAAAACAGAGGCATTATGGTTAGGTTCAAACAAGAATAGAACTGATACTCCCTTTGGTATTCGTTGGCCCAAGGTCTATGTCAATGCACTTGGCATATGCTTTACTACAGACCAGAATATTTCTTATAGTGAAAACTTAGAACCAAGGTTGCTTTCCTTAGAAAAATGTCTCAACGTGTGGTCTTTGAGAGACTTGACTCTGTATGGGAAAATTAACATTGTAAAATCATTAGCGCTCTCTAAATTGACCTTTGTCGCGACTGTTCTTCCAATTCCCGACGATTTTGTAAAAAGTGTTAATAAACAGATTGCGAAGTTTATTTGGAGTCAGAAGAACCCAAAGATCAAAAAGACAACAATGATTGGTGAAAAAAAGGAGGGGGGGTTAGGAATGCCTGATTTTGATATAATTAACAAATCGCTTAAAGCAGCTTGGGCTAAAAGACTATCCGTTCCTGATTGTGCCATGTGGAAATCACTGCCACTTGAGTACCTTAGTGACGTTGGAGGGGGATTTATTTTCTATTGCAATTTCTCACTTAAAACTCTTCCGCATCTTTCTGGTTTACCGCTATTTTACAAAGACGTGCTTAATGCATGGGAGAGGATTGTGGGTCACACTCCCATGAGCAAATATGAAGTGGAAAACGAGATTATCTGGAACAATAAATTTATTACAATAGCAGGAAAGTCAGTATTCTATCGATCGTGGTATGAAGCCGGTGTTAAATACATAAAAGATCTAATAACTGAGAATAGTAAGTTAATGACTCTCAATGTTTTCCAACATACTTTCGGCATTAAAACTCACTTTTTGCAGTATTTAGGGCTTTTAAACGCTATTCCTACGAGCTGGAAAAAGAAACTCAAGAGCAACTACAAGGAGAATGAAACTTGCGACTGCGAAAATAGGATTATTGATCTGCAAAATATTTCAAGTAAGATCCTTAGAAATATGCTGACAAAAAAACTGTTTGAGAAGCCCACCTCAGTGGCAAAGCTTGAAAAAGCATGTTTTACTGTGGATGAAATTTCGCATATTTATGAGCTTCCTTTCAAACTAACTCTCGATGTCAGATTGTCAGTTTTTCAATTTAAGATTAATCACAACATTTTGTATACAAAAAGTAGACTCTTTAGGGACAAGATAACAGAGAATGACGAATGTTACCTTTGCAGTGGAAGCCAAACATTGGTGCATCTCTTTGTTGATTGTGACTTTAGTAAAGCTTTTTGGTCTGATTTTACTTCTTGGTGGAATTGTAAAAATAGCATGCAAATCAAGCTTCAACAGCGTGATATTATATATGCTTTTCACCCAGGAAAACAGTCCTTTTTAGGCATCAACTACTGTTTGCTCGTGGCCAAAAATTACATTTATATTTCGGCAAAAAATGAAGACCCCTTCTGTTTTAATTCCTACCTCACTTTTTTAAAAAAACAAGCTCGGGGCGGACAAAAAGAAGATTCGAGACCTTGTTACGCTTTAGAGCACTTTTTTTTTTTTTTTGTCGTTGTTGTTGTTGTTCGATGACCGTAATTCGTGGCTTTTGTATAATGCAGTGTTGGTAACATAGTAACGAAGGCAAAAAAAAAAAAAGTAAGCCAACTGTAATTTCATTAGGTGATTGGATATTGTGTTATATGTGTTGCAATTAGTGCTGGTATAAATAGTGTATGTATGAGCAGTGCAATGTAATGTAAATGTAACTATAATGTTAGTATTGTAAGTAGTGTAAATGCTCGTCCTGTTTGTTTGTATAAATAGTGTAAGTAAGTAAGTAAGTAAGTATTTTTGTAAATAAGGTTAGTATTTGTTGGTAGCTGTAGTGTTGTAGGTAGTTGTATATCTAGCTATTAGCTGTAACCTGTAAGTAATGTCCACATTGTAATGTAGAACTGTTACTAATTAAAAATATTAAAAAAAAAAAAAAAAAAAAAAACAGCCTCCGTCACCTGGGAAGTTTTAGTTTCAGGGACAAGCTTGTAATTACAGCCCCTGCTGGGATAGATCGATGATTACCGTAAACAGTGCAGTAGCCTGCTACTTAAGACTAGCCCAACTTGTGAAGGCACTTCCTGCGTGGTAAGGACGTAAACTACGACCCTCTATTTTTATTGAGTCATAGTTACTCCTGCCGTTTACCTGCGCTTGGTTGAATTTCTTCACTTTGACATTCAGAGCACTGGGCAGAAATCACATTGTGTCAACACTGTCTCCGGCCATTGCAATGCTTTGCTTTAATTAAACAGTCAGATTCCCATAGTCACTGCCAGTTCTAAGTCCATCATTCCTCGCCTCCCGATTTGACCTGAAAGCCATAGCTGGGCCAATCCATGGGCGGTCCCTTCCTGGTCCGACCTTGGCCTTCCTCCTTCACTCCCAGAAGAGCTTGGTTGGTCAGCCTTGCCAGTCCGGCCCAGCTCCACCCGGTTCAAGTCTTGGCCCGAGAGACCCAACGGTTAGAGCCAATCCTTTTCCTGAAGTTACAGATCTATTTTGCCGACTTCCCTTACCTACATTGTTCTATCAACCAGAGGCTGCTCACCTTGAGACCTGCTGCGGTTAAGAGTACGACCGGACATGGAAATCATTGTCTCGACCGGATTTACATGGGCCGTCGAGAACGCACCGGACACCACAAGAAGTGTGTTGCTTTACCAGGCATCAAACCCTATCTCCAGATAATCTGATTTCAGGGTGAACCAGGAACCAATGAGTGACGACAAAGAAAAACGAGTTTACCCTTGTGGTAAGAATGTCTGCTGGAAAGAGTCGGTGAGTGCAGCTGCCCTATTGCTTCAGATGAGTAAGAGCAACAATACCCTGTGTTTGATTATTGGAAACTCCTAGCCATAAAACTGCAGTTCAATTGTTATATTTTGTTAGGATTTTGCATCTTATCCATGCCTGTATCTAACACTTTGTGACGGTTGACAAAACTCTGGTCGGTTTCTCCTTCTGAGCAATCATGAGTAGGATCATTCACTTCAAGTATTCTACCTTGTTTTATTTGTGTCTGAGAAAACCGTAGAATTTCTTGTTGTCAAGTCCTTTCTCCCTACAATATTCATCTGACTCCCTAACAATGTGGTTAATGGTATACTGACATCTCTCCACAGGTGGGCTGCTACCAGGAGGGCTGACACCAGATGACACATCAGCAGTTGCAACTGGAGGAGTGCCACTAGAAGGTGTATTGACAAGTGCAGCAGAAGAGTCAACACTAGATGATGCATCAGCAATTGCATCAAGAGGGCCGTCACTAGTAAGAGTATTGACAAGTGCAGCAGAAGGACTAACACCAAATGATGCATCAACAATTACATCAGGAGGGATGACACCAGATGATGCATCAGCAATTACATCGGGAGGGCTGCCACTAGCAAGTGTACTGACAGCTACTGCAGAAGACTCTTAACGCTCAATAAGTTAAACTGTACCACAGGTTTTGTTTCCATATTCCTTCTTTGTAGTAACAATCCGTAAGCAATGTTTGTAACATAAAAGGGATATTGCTTGGTGCCAAATTTTTAATTACCATCTCCCACTCGTTCAACTTTGAAGTATGTAAATAAATGTCTCGTATGATTGGATTATGCCTTTTTGTACACCCCACAAAATTCAAACGAGACTTACCTAAGTCGATGTTTGATTGGAATTCTTCCTCGTCATCAGTCAGGAACAAAGGAGTTACATGAGAAGCATGCGCATGCTTATCAAGTCAGTCTTAAAAGCGAGTGTTTCCAGGAGAAAAAGGAACAAAGGAACGAGGGGGGGGGGGACCCAAGGGCCATGGATGTAACTCCTTTGTTCCTGACTGATGACGTGGAAGAATTCCAATCAAAGATTGACTTAAGTAAGTCTCGTTTAATTTTAGAATTCTACCTCGACATCAGTCCAAGTCACTACGGAGTTACATGAGAATTGAAAACCCTGGAAACTCAAACAAGTGAAGTAGCTGAGGATTGGGTAAAGGAATAACAGGTTTAATGGGTCAAAATAAGAATGATAGCAATGAACAATCCATTGCATTACACAAAATATAAGCTAAGAGTTTTGTGCTGTACACCACCCTCCGGCCCTAAGTATGTCTTGGAGAGAAAGACCAATGTGAGTACCATACCGCAGCGGGTCTAGCGATATTCCCAGAGAATTTTGTGACATCAATGCCTGCGTTGTTGAGAATACACTTCACCCATTTACCTATTGTGGAATTTGAGACCGGATTGTGTGGCTTGATAAAGTTATGAGAAGTTGACAGTTCTGTCCTCTGAGCTCCTTTGTGATATGGAGATAATGTGTTATGTGGGAAACCACAGATAAGCTTTCATCCTGCTTGTACGCAACTAGTTTGATTGGCTCAAGGTGTTTCCCTGGCTTAATGGTTTTAAGTTTCTCTCCGATGGTGAACATGTATTTATCCAGCAATGCTTGCATGAGAGAAATATCTAGATTTGTTAAGGTTTGGCACCGTTGTCCGGTCAGAAGACAAAGAAACATTGTTAGTTTCTTAGTCAGAGTCTTAGATCAAGTCCAGACACTGTCCCGACATCCCATATAGTGGTGTCTCTTGGTAAAGAGGGTTTAAGACACCCTTACGAAATCTAGTCACAAGTGGGTGAGTAAAGGGATTCTGTGAGCAGGGTTGTATTTAGCATCCATTCAGTTATGGTTTGGTTTTGTCTGGATTCCAGATCAGCTTGTATGTTAGCTTTTCCTGCATTGTGCCCCGCACTGATCAAGAGATTTCGTGCTATACACCAATCGCAAATTTCCTTGCATAATTTGTTTAAGTGCCTAAAATGTCTTGTTCCCATGTGGTTTAGTACCGCAACCGCATTGGTGTTATCAATCTTTAAACTAATATGCCCGTCTCGGTGCAAGGTACAAAGAGCTTTAAGGCCTAGAAAAACTGCTAACAGTTCAAGATAGTTTTTGTGGTGGCACTTTTCATCCAAAGGCCACATGTCGACTGTGGTCTGCACACAGCCCCCCAACCTTCGTTAGAAGCATACGTCATCAGCTCGCATGATGGCTGACCCCAGGTCATTACGTTTTCCACTGTCAGCACATTAGCTATCCACCACTCAAGCTCCGATGTAGCATTTGCCGATAAAGACATGCGTCTGTCGGAATTCCATCAGTTGTTTCGCAGTGCGGAAGTTTTATCATATTCAATGTGGCAATAATATAGAGCCCTGTACATGACCCCAGGAAAAGATGAAACAATATTTCCGAGCACTTGTGCTACCTCCCTTAAAGTAGGGGAGTCTGTGTTAAGCAGCAATGTGCACGCAGTTTGGAGTGCCAGGGCTTTTCCCAAGCTAATGTAATTGTCATATTAACTGAGTTCAGAACGAAACCAAGAATTACTAGTTGTTGGGAGGGGTTAAAGACAGATTTTTCCGGGTGGGTTACGAGTCCCAAGGTATCAATTTGAATTATGGTGTCTATAACATTATCCACACAAGCATCATAAGTCTTCCCTTGTAAGAACTTGTTGTCTATATAACTGCTGGAGATATGACCCTTAAGGTTTAACTCTGTTAGTGCGGGTTTAAAGAACTTTAATAAACTTTCTGGGTCTGCATGAGAGGCCTTTGGGTAAACATGTGGACTGATAAAGTTGCTCCCTCCAAAACAATCTTAAGTATTTCCTGTGCAATGTGGCGATGGGCACAGGATAGTATGCGTCTTTCAAGTCAATTGACACCATGTAACAGTCTTTCTCAACTAGTTTAATGATACTGTTGAGTGTCCATCTTAAAATGGAGTTTGTTGGCATATTGGTTAAGATTCTTAAGGTTAGGAATAATTGTGTGACCACCATCTTTTTTAACGGGTATGAATACATCCGAAATTATTTCTCCATGACTGTGCCCGGTGGGCTCTATGACACTTTTGCAATAGAAGCTTTTTCACTCCTAGATCTATAACAGCTTCCTCACTGGTGGGCTTCTTACATATGGGTAGAAAATATTGCTGGGGAGGTTCATCAAAATCAATTTTTATTCCCATTACAGAGGAAAGAATTTCCTTATCAAGAGTTATTTCCTTCCACATCCCTAAGGAATGCCCTATGCACCCTGCTGCAAAGGTATCACAATGAGTGATAAGGTATTTCTTTAAATTTGACTCTATAAATGGTAGAAATTTGCGCACTGCTAATGTAATTTTTGCCAGCGAGGCAGTTATTTCTTGTCTGTCTCAGTCCTGTCTTAGTAGGGTTTCTTTTTCTCCGCCGAGCGGTGGCGTTTCCCCAAAAAAGGCAGCCGTGAACCACCTGGTGTTTCTCTGATGCTTTGTCTGACTATGAGCAGTGTCGCTGGTAGCCTTTATTGTGGTTAAACTGTTGGGATGGACCAGCGACGGTTTTGCCTAGGTGATTCGTCTCTTTGGCATCACAAATTTGTTTTGCCAGGTCGTCCGCAAATAGGACATTCGAGGTTGAAGTGCAGTTGCTCGCGCAGATCGCGTGAAACTCGGGCCTTAAAGAGGGCTTGAGGTATTGCATGGTATGGCGCCTGATTACTTACGCCATTTAATATCTGTCTTGCTGCCGTCTAGGTATAATTTAAGGTGCAACGATGACTCTGCAGTTTTAAGAACGAAGAACCAAGAAGATCCTGGCGGATAGATCGTTTAGTTGTGCCGCCCCTAGACTTTGGAATCTACTTCCTACCACAATAAGATCTATTTCCAGTTTAGATATTTTTAAAATTAGACTTAAAACTTTTTTATTTAATAGGGCGTTTAATTAGTTACTATAGTTGCTATAATTAATTTGCATTATTATTCTATTCATTTATGGAATTTTAGAATTGTAAATTTGAACTTCTATTTTATTTCTAATTTAATATTTATTGTAAGGCGCAGTTGAATATTTTTATAGAAACGGCACGGTATAAATTAAATTTATTATTATTATTAATTTATTATTATAGTTCCGACGCCACATGCCCAACAAGGGCAATGGAGTCAACGCTGTGTCTGAGCATTTCCTTAGTCTCTACTTGAGATTTCAGGGCCAAAAGCTTTTCACATGTGGATAACAAGGCCTTTTTGCTACGATTGTTGCATGTTAGTGAAGTGCAAGTCAGCCTGGCACTTAAAAGCGTTTAGGGTCGCCCATATCTCAGGCTTTACCTGCGGAATGTTTAATTCTTCACAATTTTCTGGTTGCACATGCTTGGCAAGAATGCTGCTGATTCTGCGGTCAGTTTTTTACCCCAACATTTAGGAGCGATGTTTGCAAGCTGCTGCATAATTTTCGGCCCCTTTTTATCGGCATCGTTCAGGGCAGCTTCAAGCTCTTTGAGAAAAACATCCTCATTATCAGCTTTGTCGCCAACTTTGCTTGAACCCGGTGGGTTACTATCGTTCAACAGATCATTGACTTCATCGTCCGAATTAGACGTGTATGCTTAAAGCGTCGCCATCTATACACCTTGGTTTTTCATGAGGTCTATCCTCTTCGGGGTAAATAATTACTCGGGCTTTCCAAAGGAAACGCCCGAGTTGAAATTTCGGCTTCGTTTTTTTTTTTTTCGTTCAGCCACAGTTTGCAATTCTGTAATTAATACGCATGCGCGAAGATTTTATTGATGAGCACATGGCATGGTGTAATGGCGGACGGAGAAGAGTTTATGCGGAGGAAGATCAGCACAAATACTGTGTACGGATACAAAACAGATACAAAATGTGCACACAGCGTTCGCGGTAGACCCACACTAAAAGATGAGGAGCGCTTTCGGAACGGGTTGGTCCGCAAACCTTACGAGAGTTCTCTTTATGAGCGAACATTTATGAGTGAACCTTTCATCGAGAAACATGCTATATCAACTGAGTTACGTAATGTTAACGAAAGAAAATAGAAAAACTTAACGATACATAAATATACCTCCGATTCCCTCAAAATTTGGTAATCGAAAGGATTGATGTATAAAATCTGGCAGTCTTTATCAAAAATTGTTCGTATAAATTCTCTTTGAAAAGGTAGAACTCATTCGTTTCGTCGAATGAATATTTAATCACAGGAGTGAAACTTGAAACTCCGAAAAATGCCTCCCACGTAGACGAATGATTATGTAAGCAGTAACTCCGCGCTTAGGTTTGCTTCTGATAAACACTCCACTTTGCTTTAAGTTAACTTCACTTACTTTACCTTCCGGTTACATTTAAGTTGTATGTTAGATTAATTCTATATTAATCACAGGCGGCCGAATGCAACACCTCCATATGCTGCAAGCAAGAGTCGCGTTTTCGCGTAGATGTAACAATATATGCAATATGTCGCGCTACGCTGAACTTTGGCATAAAAATGAAAAAAGAGATAACTCCTAACATTTTGACCAAGCCCAGGAACATGTCTTCAGCCTACATAACAACTATGTTTTCAAACTTCTGCTTGTATACATAAGTAATAACCCTGCATTTTCAACATACCGATACAGAAACAATTACAAGATAAATCCTTGCGAAACTACGTCCAAAAAAACCAGAGTTTCTCCCAAACATAAAGCCCGAGTGAACGCAAGTATGCGTCTAGTTATAATTTAAAAGCTTATAAGGCACAAATATCTATATAAATATATTCAAATGTGCCATACTAATAATAATAATAATAATAATAATAATAAAAATAAGAACATAACAACAATAATACAATAGCAATGAATAATAGAATAAAAATCTTCTGGGTTAAAATTAAGAAATAGTCCAAGTCTGAGTCAGTAGGAGCACTTCGTCTAAGTCTGAGTCAGTAGGAGCACTTCGACATTGGCGTTTCTCGTGCGGCCAGGTGGCCTTTGGCTCGATACATTCTTGTTAAGGTGCTCATACATTTTTCCCATCATGTCTGCCATGTGATCCATATTTTGGCTTAGGCTCGCCATCGTCTCTTCTAGAGTGGATGTTATGACCTGATGGGTCAGCTGTAGCGCCCGGTGGGCCAATTGGGACTATAGAGGATGGGGTTAGCTCGTCGGCCCTTCAATTAAAGGATTACTGGTGGAAAATAAAGGTTAGTGGAAAACAAAGAAAGGACAAAGCAAATTACTCGCGGTGACTCGGTGACTCAGTGACTCCTGTAAAGCACTGTCCAAAGGGTTGAAATCGCTTTAAAATCCTGTCAACTGGCTCAACAGCAAACACTGCAATGACTTGATAAGCATGCGCATGCTTCTCATTTAACTCCAACATCACAATGGCATCTTCTGCTTCCAGTTTTGGCACACTAACCTTGCCAGTGTCCCTGTCATCACTGGCTCGTTTATCAAGAATTTTGCTTGAGAAAACCTTCCGATAAAGGCTTCATTATCTCAAGGATATAGATTTTTCCATGAAAGTTTCGTACACAATACTGAAGGTTAGTTCGCATCAGTTTCTCCAAAGCCTTTTAGAAACATCATCTCATATGAGTTGGAGTTTTATTTTAGTGAGAAACTCGATCAGGTTGGATGGACTCTTCATTCCCATTGTTTTAGAAGCATGAAAAAGAACGGTGAGCCTCACTCTATTTTGATCAGTTTTGGGCTGCAGAGAGAAGTCCCTGAGATACAATTTGTTTTTTTGCAGCTGTACTGCAGGTAAAGGATTGTGCTATCACATCAATGACCATAGCGGTACTGTATACACACTCCCACTACCAGCTCCAAGGATTAAAGAGCATTCCATCCATTGTTTTGATAACATCTTTACCTCAGATTCCTATTAAATGACTGCGATTTTCTTCAAGTTCCATGTGGAAGAAATTGCCAGTCTTTTCACCAAATTATAGACCACTTTCATAAATTGCGGCCAATTATAAATTATTTTGCAAGTATGAAAATTAGCCTTACTAACCTCATTTTGAAGTTGGTAATTCAAAAGATTTTTTACTCTGAAACAAGGTTAGTAAGACTAATTTAAATGCATACAAAAGAACTTTACATTGGCAGCAATTTATGAAAATGGTCATTACTAGTGAAAATGCTCATAAATTTGGATATGCCTTTCTCAAAGCTTTATTTTCATTTTAGACATGGTATATTCCCAAGAGATAAGATGGAATTCAGCCAAGACCATTGATAGAAGTCATTGTGGAAAAATTGTCATGTCCAACAGACATCTAACCTAAGAAGAAACAAAAAATAACTGGTCTCACACCAAAGCTATATAAATCATTGAAACAGTCACCGGCAGAACTTGATGTACAAGCAGCTCTTGGACCCCTCATTAAGGATAGTAGTCCTGAACCTGGCTTTTTGAGACTTTTTTTTTTCTTTTCGAGACTTTGGCCTGAGGAGGGACAGGATGCTCACTTGGTTCATTGTAGATTTGGATTAGTATCAGAAGGTTCTGTTTTTTTCAACAACCACTTACTACAAAGAATTCTTTAAATTGTAATTTTGATATTCCTGCCCCTGATTTCAATTTTCCTACCCTTTCATTTCCACCCATTGTGCTAGAAGAGAATGAGCAACTCCATTTTGACAGTCTTCAAATTCCAGATGAACAGTCAAAAGAATTTGAGCTTGAAAATAGGAAACAATCATTCAGCAAAGACTGGTATTGGTTAAGGAAATCTGGCCTTACTGCATCAATTTTTCGCTCTAGGCAAAAATATTTTGAAGCTCTTGCAACCAGATTGTTAAAGGGAACAAAAATACAAACAGCTACCGTGAAGTTGGCTTAGAACATGAGGATGAAGTTGCACAGCTTTATGCTCAAAATTTCGGTCGGTCTGTTTTTAAAGTTGGTTTTGTGACTAACCCAAGAGTTCCTCATAGTCCCTCATCTTGGTTGTTTTCCTGACAGGAGAGTATATGACCCTTCAGAGAGTTCACCTTGGGGTCTGAAATTAAATGCTCCATTGTTGAAGGGTTAAAATATATAAAATATTTGAAAAAATCTCACTACAGGAGTTTACTTCCTAAAAAAAAGCCATTGGTGTTATTATCAGGTCATGTTTAGGGGTGGGCTGACTTTTATCTTCAGTGCAAGAACGAATTTCATGATGAACAGACATATTATGAACAGACATATTATGATGTTGAGTTCTTCTCAAATATGATGGAAAAACTAAATTTATTTTATTTCTGTTATTACGTGCCTGTATCAGTGGCTTCAAAAAGTGAATCCTACAGCACCAGGCGTTTCCTTCTCAGACCTTCGAAGATCTTCTCGAGACATTCGACGTTTTGAAAGATCAATTTGGCATGCATGTGCGCCATCAAACCCCCCAGGTAGGTTTCAACGTTGTACTGGTCGAGGGCGGTGATCTACAAGACGACAAAACCAAGCAACAATAACAAGAGAATGATTAGTACACCACAAAAACCACAACAAAAGGAAAAAAAACAACAAAAGAAAAAAAAACAACAAGGTGCAAAAACGGGGGATATCGTCGCCGAAAGTAAAGAAGACGGGAAACGCTTCTGACTTTGCCGACACCTTGTTGCTTTCTTCTGCCGAGTCTGCTTCATCTCTGCTCGAAACGTCGTCGCCGTTGTCGTCATCGTCCACTATCGACGACAATTCTTTCTTACTCTCTTCGTGCATTCATTCTTCTCGTCTGCTACATTTCCCAAAATTTCATCATAGCGTGTTTTGCTGCCTTTTCGCGAAATAAACTTCAGCAGATTTTAAAGATTGCTTCCATTTCACCGAAGCGTTTATCTCACGCTTTTTTGAGTTTTTCTTTAAGTCCTAGTCCCTTTTTTCAGTGATTTTAAGTTTCGTTGGCTGTTCCGATATATCAAAAGAAACGTTCCGCTAGTATCGTCTGTTCCTCGTTTTTGCGTTCCTATTGACTCTAAGAGGACCAGCTTTTATACAAGGTAGGAACGAAATGTTCACTCTAGGGCAAAACAGGAACATTTCGCTCCGAGTTCCCAACTGTAAATGGAACATATTGTTCTCAAATTGATAAATTAGGACTGTTTTGTTCCTATCTATATCTATCTGTGCGTGGAACACATTGTTCCCGAATTGAAAAAATGGGACTGTTTTGTTCTGAGTTCCTATCTGTGCGTGGAACACATTGTTCCCAAATTAACAAATTAGGACTGTTTTGTTCCGAGTGCCTATTTGTGCGTGGAACACATTGTTCCCAAATTGAAAAATTAGGACTCTTTAGTTCCGAGTTCCTATCTGTGCATGGAACACATTGTTCCCAAATTAAGGGAAGCAAGGGCATGCTTTGGCAAATACAAACATATATATATGCAGTTCCTTTGTTTGTCATCGGTTCCTGTTGGCCAAATGTTCTAAAACTGAACGCAAAATGAGCAAGAAGTGCAGAGTCAATTGGTCGGATATCGATGGAGCGTCACCAAAACCAAAACGCCTTCACCTAGAAAAAGACGATGCCGACAGTTTGTACCATTGCCCGATCCAAATGTGCGAACATGAAGGATTTCAAAGCCAACACGGGTGTAGGAAACACGTCAACAACAAGCATAGTTGGTTCTTTTATTTTGACGAAAAACCTCGCGTAGACTTAAAGCTTACCGCAAACTCTTTAAAAGTGCCAACAGAATCGTCCGCCTCAAGTACAAATGATGATGATGTATCGTCTACGCGTTCAAAACCCGGCGCTAGATCAATGCCTTCTCAACTTCCAGTCAAATAGGCAAGCAATTTGCGACTTGGCTTTCTGGAAGAGGTGGCAGTTACAAGAAAGATCGTCCCGCTCGGCAAATTGTCAACAGATGCTTGAAATTTCTCAAGTTTTGCTGCGAAGAGGAGGAGGAATTAAATTTCGAAGTAATGGATTTTAGCCTGTGTTCTCCAAGCCTGTTGTTTAAGTTTATTGACTATTTACAAGAGGAGTGCATGCTCGGACATGGCGGGAGATTGGGTTACATAGATGCCATTTCGGAGTTGATCGACTTCAGAAAGGTCAACGGGGCATCAGATGGAGTTCTTAGAAAATTATCTGCCATGGAATTGTACATAAAAAGAGGACGCAAGACATGGCAAAGACGATGAGATTGCAATGGACGTAAGATGTCGTCGAAACATTAGAGGCCAGGGGTCATTGGGCCACCATGGAAGAACTCTTAGAAGTTGTGTCGTTTCACTTGCCTCGCTACCAACAAACTGTAAAAACGTGCCAAAATGACGCCGGGCAAGTGAATCCGTCAGACCTGACATTTGCAACAAAATTTTTGGCCACCTACTTGTTCATCAAAGTGAAAGGATCGCGTCCCATGACTTATCAGTATCTCGCAGTTGACATGGTAAAGGCAGCAAAGGAAAATGGGGGTTTCATCGATCAGAAAAACTTTAAAACAGCTGGAAAGTACGGATTTGACTCTGTGATTCTGACAGATACGAGCATGCAAATACTCGACGGCTACATCACTTCCGTGAGGCCTTTGCTCAAACCCCAGTGTGATTTTGTTTTGGTCACCAAAGGCGGAAGCCAACACAGCAAATTGGGCAACGAGATGAGCAAATTGGTCGTTGACGCTATTGGCAAATACATTCACCCCATGCTTTATCGCCAAATCGTTGAGACGCAAAGTCTTGACGCGCTTAACGACAAAGAGCACCGACTTTTGTGTGAAGACCAGAAACATAGCTCTGTCGTTGCCAAAGTACACTATCAGAAGCGGAGATCACGCGAAGTTGCTGTAAAGGCCCACAAATGTCTTCAAAAATTACAGGGGACCAAAGGCTCAGAGGTGGATATGGAAGTGAACACTAGATTTGGCAGCTCAAGTTCCATAGCCTTTTTTGAGCCAGCCATTGACTGTGCACGATCAGAAAACGCACGACCCAAAATCAATGCCCCGCATTCAAACCGCTTACTAAGTCGCGGCCATCAACGTCGACCGTTGAGATTTACAACAGACGAAGAGGATTGTTTAAAGAGGGGTATCGATAAGCACTGATTTGGACAATGGACTGCTATTTTGAGAGACCGAGATTTTTGTTTTCAGAAAGACAGGTAGGCCGGTTCTTTGAAGAAGAGGGCCGAACTTAGGTTTCTGCCAAATGAAAAACCTTAGGGGACTGTATTGGCTGAAAGACTTGTAACGCGCGGCAAAGAATTTTGAGTGTTTCGAGTTTCAAAGGAGAAGGAAAAAGGAACTCCGGTTTTACTAGCAACTGAAATTCAACTTGACCGGTGAGGCCACCAAGCGAGACGGGTCTCAAACCATTTATTGCGGTCGAGATTCCCACACATGAATACACTTTTTTTGAAAATGTTATATTTATTGCAGTACAAAGTTCTGGACGCTTTCGTGCAGCTCCATATCCAGATGGCAGAGTAGGATGAACGCGCATTCATTTCACATTTTCTTTACTTGTACTGCAAAGGTTTAAGTCATCCTACATCAGTGGCTTCTCTACGTTTACTTCTGGCTAAAATAGCTCAGAATTGTTTTACGCAGCTTCTTGTTGCCAACTCGAGTTCGTTCTCCAGACTTGGGTCTTTTTCGTGTAGTGCTGGTCCATATGAGGTCCTCTGAAATGGCGAGATCGTGCATGAAAGACGAAGTTAGTGTAGCTGCATAGCAAGGGCCCGCCTGCAAACTTGGGACGGGCGTGATGAAAATTTCCTCGCCACTGCTGTCTCCACGCTGAGATGGAACACTCTGCGATGCAGGTGTGTTGCTTCTGTACCCTGAGGAAGTTGCCATCTTCTTTAGTCCCGATCGATTCGCACGCATCCTCCACAATTAGGAAGACACTGGAAAAGGTTGGTGACAAGATGCCTCTGGTCTTTTTTCGATAGGCCTTGTGACACGCACCATCTTCTGCGTCCATCTAGGGCGAACTTGGAATTCAGCGTACCGAGATTACAGTGAAAGTTTTTTAGTTTATCTTGCAAAACGTCTAGGTAGGTCTGCATGGATGCTCTATTTTCCTGATCAATGTTTGAGCCGGTTACTTTAGCTGTGCATTCCCGCAACTCTTTCTCAGTTCGCACCAACCATGGGTTCTCGAATGCCTCCACTGCTTGCTGCATTTTTCTCTTTGTCTTATTGCGGAGAGCCTTGCTGGGCATGGATTCATAGGGACCTGCAGGTAGTAGCTCGATATTCTGAGTACTCACTCCCCGGTTTCTGAGCATCTCTTTCCTCCCTTCGTGTCTCACCCTCGTCATATTCTTCTATGTCACGTTTTCGTTCCTGGTCCTTGAGCATGTGTTCTAATTGCGTGGTGCTCATGTTGCGTTTCAAATTTTCTAAGATGTCGTTTGACGATTGCTGTTCGACGACTGCCTCTTCCGCTGAATCCACAGACATCACTGTCTCATTTTCTTCCTCGTGTGGGGGTGAATCAACTGCAGGCGGCAACACGTCTGTAAAAGACATTGTTCAAATTGCTTCCTTATCAAGCTCAGGAAGAGTGCCATCGAGATGTTCTGCCTGTGAATCTTGGTCTTCTTCGGTGCCGTCTGACGTTTCTTCCTCATCGCCTGGTTTGCATGCCTTCCGTGCTGCCCACACTATGCAGTCCATGGGATGTTTTCTGAGCCATTCCGAAGCTCTCTTCTTGGGCGTGGCCAGACTCTTGAAGGTGTAATTACACAGCCTACGTTCCATTGCCGGTTGATCTTCGGGCTTAAACTGCAATTTCTGTTGGCCCGTGAGAAACATAGGACAGCAATTAATAAACGATCTGGCTGTTTGGTACTTGATATCGCATGCCGTGAATCCACCTTGGGTTAATATTTTCCAATCGTCAATGTCCATGGTTGACGTAGACGCTTCATCTATGAAAATCACTTCGGTAGACTTTGTTATCATGGCCTTGTTAAAGACCCTCTGTTTGGTTATCGTAGCTACGTTGGAATGGTGGATGAGTCCAAGGATTAGATGGAAGAGGCTGGTTTTACCACTGTTGGCATCTCCGATCAGACAAGGGACTCTGTCCTTGTGGATCTTTTGGTTGAAGTTGAGCAACTTTAAGTAATCCTCGCAGAACACGGCAATTTCTCCGTCGGAAAGGCTGTTTTCCAGAATTTCTCTGAAGTATTTTGGTTCGGGCCCTGTTTGCGAGTCGTACCTGCTGAACGCACATGGAGTGACCATGCCGATCTTTTCATCTGGGATGGGGTTCTCTAAGAAGTGTCTGTCCTTAACCGACCAGCAGTAACCAGCATCTACTTCAATGAGGTTGTAATCAATGACAATTGGTTGAATCACTTCACAGTCGGGGTCGCCAAGGATTTCAATAACCTTTTTCATGTCCCTGAGTAGCCGCGCTTTAAAAAAATCGTTTGCCGCCAAACAATTGACAAAGGCTCACATTTCGCACTTGTAGGCATATGTGAACTTGGCTGCAGAGACCTTTTTGAAGATTTTACCACGGAACAGGGCGTATTCCATTTTCTTCATGGCTATTCCTGTCATTCACCAGAACGGTCAACTTATCTGACAAACGGGCTTCTTCATTCGGGTGCATCGTTTTTCTGATACCGTCCTTTAAGCCGAACGTGTCTATTTGCAGCTTTGCCTCTTGAAGTTTTGCAACAGCAGCCTGCAACGTGGTGCTTAAAGATGAATTTATCAGCCATACTCTGGCAACATTCTCTGTACCACACTGTTGCAAGTCCAACAAATTTTCCTCGCCCAGCATTCTCTCCACCTCGTTTCGGAAGCAATTTTCGTATGATAAATTGACTAAATCCTGTATCAAAGGGTTCTTGTGATCCTTAAGGACCTTGAAGAGCTCTTTCATAGCCGCCGACTCTTTCCCTTCATTGAATGGTATCTGTGAACAGAGCAGTTGCATTATCAACTCACACTTGTACTGTCAAACATTCATTAAATATTTCTCTTCGTTCGTAGTACCGCTACAGGCTTAAGTGTGTATGGAGTGAAATCACGGGTTTTGAACTTCTAACGCTAAGGAAAGTTACTTTGATATACCCTGGACTTGGGCTTTTCCACTTATGCGTTCTCCAAATCACATTACTCAGCACACAGTCATGTTCTCAATCCTTTTTTTTAAGAGTTTCTTGATCGACCTGAGGTATTTGCCATTACGACTAACAGGGGCAGCAAAGGATGAACTTTTCAATGTTGCAATGGCACAACTACGGTACTGAAGCCTGCAAATAGTTTCGAGCAACGTTGGTGCATACCAGGAAGGGTATGCATTATAAATATAAAGGCTGTGCTTTTTATTCTTAAATTGATTACTCATATTTGAAGTAGTTTAATATTAAAGTGATTTGATTTTGATTTGATGTTGAAAACATGAGGTGATAAGAATTGACAGAGCAATTTTTTGTTTCAACTTGTCGCAGACATAGTTCGTAGGTAGCCTGTGAGGTGTGGGCGGGCTGTTTGCACCCCTTGTCGAGTCCCGACGGCAGACTGCGAACATTTGCAGAATCACATGCGAAGTTTGTGGTTGCACATGTTGTGCAGCTCTCAAACTTTGCATGTGCACTCACACCGTCCCGGGGAATGCATTGGTGGCATTAGTTTGCAAAGAGGCAAAATCCATAAAGCTCGGCTGTCTAGGGAGCCGGCCACGCCCTTTTTCTTCACAAGCTGAAAATCATAGTTGCACTTGATGTGCAGCTCTGAAACTTTGCATGTGCACTCGCACCGTCCCGGGGAATGCATTGGTGGCATTAGTTTGCAAAGTCACAAAATCCACAAAGCTCGGCTGTTTAGGGAGCCGGCCACGCCCTTTTTCTTCGTAAGCTGAAAATCATAGTTGCACTTGATGTGCAGATCTGAAACTTTGCATGTGCACTCGCACCGACCTTGCAAATACAGCGGTGGTGTTAGTTTGCAAAGTTACAAAATCCACAAAGCTCAGCTGTTTAGGGAGCCGGCCACGCCCACTCTCTTTTTAGGCTTAAAATAGCACTTGCACGTGATTTGAGGGCGCCAAACTTGGCGTGTACACTCGCAGCGACCCTGCGGGGATAGATTGGTGGCCTTAGTTTGCAAAAACATGAAATTTCAATTTTTGGTCTAAAAATCGACTGTCTCCATGCTGGGAGTGGGAAAAAGACGGTTTCAGGTACTAGTAAGAGGGTAGGCGTTGGGAAAGACCGAATGAGCAATTGAGCTGTATCAGTCCGTAAGAGTAAGCCCTGCTCTGTAAGTGTTCCCGGGGACGAAATGATGGCATTTTGAGGGAAAAGAAGCAAAGTTGACCAAACTTGCTCGGTTGGTAGCATGGCAAGAAAATGACCGTACTTGCAGCCTAGTTGTCTCGAGCTAGACAACGAGAGAACGCATGGATGTTGTATGAGATGGCCTTTGGCCAAGAATAGTGGCTTAGATTCGGAAGAATCATTCTTCCCTGATGTATCTTCTTGGCATTCCGTGGACTTGACAGTCCGACTGGTACGTCTGAAGCTTACAAGGGTGAAGCAGTGGAAAGACGTGGCAAAGATAGAACGGGTTTCCGTCAGACAGGTCGAACACATTGGAGGCATGTTCCGTGGCCGAGCAGATTCCCAATGCAGAATGTGAGTGGAATGCGAGCATCCTTTGAAGGGATGCAGAGGCCAAAGGGTTCGTGTGGCTTCTCGCTAGAGAGCCCTGGTTCCCTGAAGGATAGTTACCTGGTTGATCCTGCCAGTAGTCATATGCTTGTCTCAAAGATTAAGCCTCCCTCCTCCCCTTCCTCCCCTCCTTCCTCCCCTCTTTCTTTTCCCCTCATCGCCCCGTTTTCCCCCCTTCTTCTTCTTTCTGCAGTCCTTTGCTTTGTGCCCTTTTTGGGCATATCGCCAACAGCGTACTAAAATGAAAGAAAGACGTAAAGTTGTGAGATAAGTTTTTTGTTTAACATATTTCTCTTTTACATATTTTAGGGAGAGTTTCTTGTTAACGTTACAAACAACTATTACTCACTCCGATTTAGGACAACAGTTGATCAAACGTCAGATAATATTACAACCGATGAGCAAAACACTAGTTTCTGTTTCCTTGGCTCTAAAGAATTATATACAGACAAGGAATTTGGAAACTTACTGGTGGAGAGTTGCATTCTTTCTTTCAAGGCTGAAAAAGAATATTGTAAGTAAGTAAGTAAGTTAGTAAGTAAGCAACAGACCTCATGTTATGAGGGTGACACGTAACAGTAAAATAAAGAATACAATTAAAATAAAAAAATACATTAAAAACTACATTAGCGATAGATATTATTGTTATTGACAATTTTATAAAGAAATTCACGGTCAATAACACGACAGACGCGTGAAAACTAACGTCTGTTTTTTCACGATAACAAATTGTCAAATTGTCCGTTCTTGCTCGTTGCCGAATCACAAATGAAAAATTCATTGGTCTGTCGGCATACTGACAATAAAAATTAGTCCCGGCCGTGAGCGCACGAGAATTTCTGCAGTTATTTAACAATTATCCTGCGAAATCGCGCGGAATATCGTCTGATACTTAGCCAACGAGGTTGTAGGCCGAGTCGGCTAAAATCAGACGATATTCCGCGAGATTGAGCAGGATAATTGTTTTATTATTCAACAAATTGATAACAAAACAGCCTAAATCCTTTTAAATCTCTCTGTCGACATTTTCTCACTTCACTTTTTCTTCCCACGTACGAAGCTACGTATACCGCCGGATATCTGTTACCTACGGATGACAGATATCGAGAGCATCATGACCATATTTGGATAGTGTTACAATTTGTTGAATAATAACGTAAAATATAATTTTGACTGGATAATGACGTTAACCTAAGCTCGAAATAGTTATGACAACAGTTGGCATATTTACCATCAACCTGTGCCTTAAGAGCTTTAACGGCTTGATTTTGATCTTTACCTGTAGAGAAACCAACGTGTATGTCAGTTATGTTTTCAACTCATTTTTTCTCCAGAAATTTTGTAGTTTATAACAATAATACTTGAGGTTATCGCAGCTTGTTTCTCACCTTCACCTGTCATGTTTTGCGCGTCTGTAGAAAAGTCAAAATAAGAATTTTGTCATGAATTAAACCTCGAAACCATGCTACAATTTTCAAACTTGTGCTATTTAAAGGTTTCAAACCTTTGTCCATATAACCATATCTTTGTAAAGGTTTTCTAGATCCTACCTCCTCCCTCCTGCTTGTTTATTTCTTCTTCCACTGTAGAAAAACCCAAAAATGTAATATTGTAAACGTCAACATCATCCTTTTATTTTAAAACTTTTACTATTAAGAGGTTTCGCAACCGTACCGGAACGATAAGTCAGGAGGGAGTATCTTTCATTACCACATGATAAGCTGTTCGGTATAGTGTACACATAGCCTGAAACTAAAAGTGAGTGTTGTTCATATGTTACCTCTCGACATCGCCTGTGTATATGTCTTAGATTTTCCATTGACGCAGGCCTTAAACTACTTGAGTAGCCCACCTCTTTTCAAGACGCTTTGAATTGAGTTAATCTTTTTTTGTTTTGTTTTTTCTTGTTGTTATTCTTGTATTATAAACAGAAATTTGAGAGTTTACCCGTTTGAAAACGCCCCTAAATTTTCTTTTTGCATGTTAAAAAAAAATTAAAGGAAATGCATAAATTAAAAAAAACATCCATTTTTGATGTGGCTATAGCCAGAAAGAATAATACAAATGTGTAAAGCTGTTACCGTTCTCGATCTCCTTGTTCTTAACAGCCATTTTCTTAGCAGCCATGTTACGGTCTAAACGGGGCAAAGTATAACACAAATCAATAGGGAAAGAAAGAGGAAAAGAAGATCATAAGCTCCAAAAAGACAAAGCAGGTTGGAAAGGCAGGGTACCAGTACAGTAACAGCATTACCAGATGATAAGCATTCAGGTTATACATGCATTAGTTTTTGTGCGGGACACCTCGCCAACCACTTGTTATGAGTGTGGTGGCAAAGAGTGTACCACACCAAGTTAAAACCCACCTCCACCATTTTTTGACATTTTCCTTAAAAGATAACAATGCAGGTTATTCAGAAGAAGAGGTGACGTAAAGCTTAGAGTTTCCAAGAACAAGGAAGCTGTATATTACCATCCTAATGCAATTGTCTAGCCCAAAAGCATGGGGAGGGAAATGCCACAAACATAGCCTGTTCCAGGCTCTCGGTAGTTGGGGACGAGCAAAAACTAGCGAGAAAAAACGAGGGAGGACTAAGGCAAGTAGCGGCGGGAGAGCCTGTTAGACTTTCTTTAACGGCCCTCTTCTGGTATAGCAGGAGCTGCTATACCCTCTGACTGGTCAATTTTGACAGTACTGTCAACACTCTGGCGGTTACCTCATATCTTGTCAATCCAAGTTTACCATCTCGCATTTCCCATTCTCCAAGAGCTTGATAGCCAGGTCTCTGACTCAAAATTGACCAAAATTGATTTAAGAAACAAAAATCTCGTGCCTTAATGAATTTTGAGAACGGAATGGGAATGGAAATTATAAAAGGTTTGTACAGTAAAGAAATGACTTAAATCTTACTATTGTGTTGTTTGATGTTTATTTGGAAAAGCAAACTACAGACACTGTCAACCTTAATTTAAACGTAATTTGTTTATTATATAAAACTGCAAAAATAAAAACAAATCAAATGTATTAAAACTAGGTTTGTCACCAGGTGGGTACATTTGAAAAAATATTTGAAAATACAAACTTAGGTTACACTGGTGGTTTAAAAGATGATATTTACAATAAAAATGTTCCCGACGTTTCGGTCGCAACCACGGACCTTCTTCAGGGGAAGTGAAAGAAAAAACCACACAAAGGCTTAGATATAAACAAGACGCTGATTAAAAATTCAAGATATGTGTCATTTTTTCTTGTTTGCGAGGGTCAAGTGCAAATACTCCTTGGGGAGTAACGCCCCGTCGTCTCGGTTGAGCGGGTCTTTCGCGCAATTAATCTCCCAAGCTTCCAGAATCTTCCTTTGGTGCCAATTAGTATTGGTCCTGAGAATTGTGGCCTCATCCCATGCGATATCGTGATTAGTATTTATCACGTGATCTGCAAGTGCTGATTTTTCGCATTGTCTCCGTGCGACAGCCTTTTGGTGCTCGCCTCTTCTTGTTGAGAATTTTCTTTGCGTTTCGCCAATGTAGCTCTTGCTGCAATCAGCGCAAGGAATGTCGTAAACAGGACCACGAGTTTCTTCTTTGTCTATTTGGTCTTTCGGTTTGGGAAACACCTGGCTTATTGTTTGATAGGGTTTAAATGCCACTTTGATGCCGTGGTTTTCCAAGACTCTCTTTATTGGCTCAGAGGTCCCGCTAATGTATGGAATTGTGCTATAGCCTCGCCCAGATTCTGCAGCGTTAATTGTGTCTTTTAACGGTGACTTAGGCTTGCTGGCATCCAAAATAAACCTCTGTTTCAACCTCAATCAACCTCTGAACCTCTCAATCAACCAATCAACCTCTGTTTTGGAAGAGATTTGTGGACGACGTGAGTACGACCACGAAATTTGATAGTACTCAGCCTTTTCTCGAACATCTAAATTCAATTGAACCTTGCATTAAGTTCACGATTGAACGTGAAAGCGGGGGAAAAATTGCCTTCCTTGACACTATGGTTCACCACCAGGAAGACGGAAGATTAACTACCACCGTTTACCGGAAACCTACTCACACTGATCGCTATCTATCTTTCTCATCGCACCATCCTAGTATGCACAAGCGAGCTGTGGTTAAATCATTGATGGATCGGGCCGAAAGAATCCCCACAACAAAATCTGATCGAAGTAAGGAAAAGCAACGAGTAATATCGACATTACAGTCCAATGGATACCCCAAGCGCTTTATTTTGGATGCCAGCAAGCCTAAGTCACCGTTAAAAGACACAATTAACGCTGCAGAATCTGGGCGAGGCTATAGCACAATTCCATACATTAGCGGGACCTCTGAGCCAATAAAGAGAGTCTTGGAAAACCACGGCATCAAAGTGGCATTTAAACCCTATCAAACAATAAGCCAGGTGTTTCCCAAACCGAAAGACCAAATAGACAAAGAAGAAACTCGTGGTCCTGTTTACGACATTCCTTGCGCTGATTGCAGCAAGAGCTACATTGGCGAAATGCAAAGAAAATTCTCAACAAGAAGAGGCGAGCACCAAAAGGCTGTCGCACGGAGACAATGCGAAAAATCAGCACTTGCAGATCACGTGATAAATACTAATCACGATATCGCATGGGATGAGGCCACAATTCTCAGGACCAATACTAATTGGCACCGAAGGAAGATTCTGGAAGCTTGGGAGATTAATTGCGCGAAAGACCCGCTCAACCGAGACGACGGGGCGTTACTCCCCAAGGAGTATTTGCACTTGACCCTCGCAAACAAGAAAAAATGACACATATCTTGAATTTTTAATCAGCGTCTTGTTTATATCTAAGCCTTTGTGTGTTTTTTTTCTTTCACTTCCCCTGAAGAAGGTCCGTGGTTGCGACCGAAACGTCGGGAACATTTTTATTGTAAATATCATCTTTTAAACCACCAGTGTAACCTAAGTTTGTATTTTTAAATATTTTTTCAAATGTACCCACCTGGTGACAAACCCAGTTTTAATATATATTTTCTTTTTAAAATAATGAAACACGTTTTTCAAAAACTCAGCGCCTGTCAACATGTTAATGTCGACATGTTCGTTGATATCTCTAAGAAGAAACGAGGCCTCTAAATAATGTTTATTCAAATGATTGGTGTCTGCGTTGTACCATGTCATGTACACCAAAGGCAAACTGTCCGTTAACCAATTAAGTAAAGTGTTTTGATGGTCTGGAATGGAAATACTGGCCAAGGCAACCTTCCAATCTCCCTGTAATCGTAATGGTGTTGGCAATCTGACCTTGAAATTATTGCTGCTGTTGTTAGGATAATCAGTCAAGCTACTGTTGC
This sequence comes from Micromussa lordhowensis, assembly GCA_964020085.1. Classification (NCBI taxonomy): domain Eukaryota; kingdom Metazoa; phylum Cnidaria; class Anthozoa; order Scleractinia; family Lobophylliidae; genus Micromussa; species Micromussa lordhowensis. The sequence continues at coordinate 15,709,894 of OZ026601.1, forward strand.
TCGGGAGGGTCACATAAAAGTCTTCTTTCATTCTTGAAATGAAATGTCACGGTTGTTATGCCTTGACCAAAGTTGACTAACTGTCCTGTGGCTTCTGCAATCTGTACTTGATTAATGTCTAACAGCTGTTTACGAAGCGGTTTATATTGGAGATGGGTCGGTTTAAAATAATAGCTTCCATTGCCTTCTCTTTTATAATTTACTTCGCGAATAAAATCAGTAATTTGATCGCCTAATACAGTACTTGCATTTAGATCTGAATAGACATACAAGGGGCGCGTACTGTGTCCAAATACGTTTTCAAAGGCATAGTCCAAATTTATAAATCGCCAACTGACATCTAAACTGATTTTTATCGTATCCATTAAACTTCCGTCGGCCCATCGGGGTCTAATCCAATATTTGTCGGAATGTGCGACATGTTGCACGCCCCCATTTGCTGCAAAAAACAAAACAATGTCTGTGGTGGAAGGAATTTCATAACCGTTGAGTTGAATACTTAAATTGGGTCCTAGTTTATAAGCAAACTGCGGGTCGTCTTTGTCTTCATCTTCTTCAAACCATCCTAGTTCCAGAGCTAACGTGAGGTTGATCCATATCGCAGGGTATATTAAACCGGTCATGTCCGTCAATGCTATCTTGGACGTGTCTAAAATAATTTCGTCGTCCTTAATAATAAACTCGGGGTGATAAAGTTTTGTCGTAGAACCAGTCAGCCATCCCGGATACAAATTGTCTTGAAGATAAAGTTTTTGTGTATGTTCAATTAACCCCTTGAGAAAACCATGTCCGATATTTATTCATTAACGATACATCCACATGTTTTTTAATATGAGGTAATTTGACGTCGGTCTGAAAACCGATTTTATTGGATGTATTGTTCTTTTCAGCGTAATAGGACGTATAGCTGAATAACGTTAAATTGTCGTGTAACCATGTGGGTAACGCATTCTTGGGATCTGGGACCGAGATACTGGCCAGTGCCACTTTCCAATGTCCTTCGGACAGTCGAATGAGTTTCGGGAGTCGAACTTTGAAATTATTGTTGGCATTCTGTGGAAATTCCTGTAAACTGCTATGACTGGATAAAGTCAAGTAAAATTCGTCTTGGATCATAGTTTTGCTATTTGACCTTTCTTGATCCAGCTGTTATATTTTTGTGGCCAGCCCTTCCACTGTACCAAGACTTTATTGCCCTTTCGTTTGACAATTTTTTCAATGCAAAAAATATCATTGTCTTTAACATTGACTTTTTGTAAATCTTGTTCATAAAATGTCCCTTTTAAAAGGCTGCCATCAAATTCTTGAACTTTGTAAGTAGGGACAGGACCTACACGACTTTCTCGAATGACAAACACTTCCTCTGTCCATCCAGGTAAATAACCTTTTTTAAACAATCTGAATTTTTTGTTCAAACGTACGCGATCGCCCACTTTCAAGGCGGGTTTTTTTACTTTTTTATTCTTGTACAAATTAGCGTACACTTCAGAGCTGTTGGCTTCTGTCACTTGATTTGGTGCCATTTTAATACTGCGGTGGTAAGAACGATTATACCCTTTGACCAATGATTGTAACACGGGTACAAACTTCAAGGTATTGTTGGTGGTAAAATAACGATACATACGCTGTTTGAGTGTCCGATTAAATCGTTCGACGACACTGGCTTTCGTATCGCCACTCGTACTAAAATGATGAATCTTGTATTTCTTTAACAAGGTTTGAAATGTTTTATTATAAAATTCTTTTCCATCATCCGTTTGCAACTGTATTGGTTTCCTGCCTTGTTTTAAAATCTTTTCAAAGGCCTCTGTGACAGCCTTTCCTGTCTTGTTTTTTATTGGCTCCACCCACGCGTATTTAGAAAATACATCCACGACAGTGAGTAAATACTTAAACCCTTTGTTTTGTTTTGAAATGTTAATCACTTCAATCAAATCGCCCGTCCACTGCTCGTCCATCGTAAACACCTTGACGGGAAGCGTAGGAAATTTGCGTCGGCGTGGTTTGTGAAGCGTATATCCCAAATCGTTTCCCAAAACGGCTTTGGCCCGTTTAAGACTGATGCCTTGACTCTTTGCAAAGCTTGACACGCCTCCATAACTTGCAGGGTTTCCCGGATCATGATACTGTTCCAATAGGACTTTATCTGTTTTCTTTTCTTTCATAACATCCAAACTTTAAAAGTACAATCTTCCCAGAGATCACTTCTAAACATGTAGGTATACACAGCTTTCGCAAATGCATCGGATTGACTTTTTAACCACAATATATGCGAACGTGATCAGTGTTTGTGCGCGAATGAAAAAAATTTTCCGAGACCTTATACAATACAGCGTCGGGTTGTTTTCTATGCCGTCCGCGTTTCCATGTGCTTACTCTAGAGCTGTGCGAAGTTCTGTGTTTGTTGGCGAAGGAAAATAACTTATAACACTGACGTAAAAGTAGCTACCGCTCTGAAACTTGAGAGAAGGTAAGTTTTTAACAGTTTCTAAGGATAACACGACACAATTTGACGGTTCCTCAATGAAAAGAATGTGAAAATTGTTTTAATTCTTGCACGGGCTACTCAAACAATAGGTGTGTTTTCTCGGGGCGGGAAATAGACCACAAGCCAATAGAACGTTAGTTTTAAATGTTTTCTCAAGGCTACGCACAAATATTTAAAGTCAAACGTTTTAAAACTAGACGAAAAATTGGCAAAACTAGCAAAAACCTCATTTGGATAAATTAATCAATTAGTAACTTTTACTTATTTTCAATCGATCAAATATCTCGGGTCTTTAAATCAAAAGAGTAAGGGAAAATATTGTTGATCATTGACTTTTATGAAATTGGTGGCTCCTAAAGGAGCCGTTGGTTTTCGTAGAATAATCTACATGGAATATCCGTTCTTCCGGTGCCACAAAAAAGAGTCATAGCTCGCGGAATACGGATATGCGGAAACTATATGAAATCTTTGATCCCTCGAGGGCCGCCAGGAAAAATATATACAAATTTTCCTGGACGGAAACCCCCAAGGGTCCGTACCTATGACTTTCGGCAGTGTAAATACATAACTGTAGTAATGGCCGTGCCCCTGCTTGAATCCCTGCGCGATGATTTCGTAGTCACTACGCTCCTTCCAAGTCATCTTGGTCAAACGTGCCAAGCAGCTGACAAGATGGAAGTTTTGTTTAAACTTCGACGCTTGGGTGTTGATGTCTAGTCGCACGTGTCTTTCATTTATATGTTGCGCGCGTTCCTCTGAAAGTACAACATCGCAATTCTCGAAAGCCACAGCCATTTTCAGTGTCTGGCGATCCAAATAGTCCGCACCCTCTAAAATACCAGCGCGGCATGCTTTGTATGCCGTACAAACAAGTACCGACTGCGTCTGTTTGCATAAAACTATCTGCTTTTTGTGTGACCATAACTATGTTTTTTAAATTTTAAAACCAGTCAGACGGTTAGTATGTCATATAAACTTCCTAGAAAGCGTAAAAGAATAATCAAATGTTGTTTGGAAACTTACGAAATACAGTAAAAACTAGCAAAAACATCATTTCGGAGCAATTAGTATGCAATTTTTTTCAAACAAAAGACTTCAGTATGCATATCGCCGCGATGAAAATTTGTGTTTTTTCGCACGAAACTATGCACTAATTGCACGTTTTAAAGTGATTTTTAAACTTTTTAAACCCGCTCCTATCTTAAGACGTGACATAAACTACTAGTTTTTCGGTTTAGATTTATCAAATAACGTTAGAATCGAACGAAAAACGTGAAAAACGACCTAAAATTTTAAGGGAAACCAAAGTTTTAATGAGGCTGTTGTCTAAGAGGTCCGCAGCATAGCTTTAAGAACCAAAGGCACGCCGCTTTTCAGTCACAATCGTTTCATCGTTCGTGACCTAGTGTGCTTTTTAAGGACATCATGGCTAGCAAACGTCCTCGACAAGAGACCCCGGTAAGTGTTTTAAACCATTCCGTGAAGCATTTATCAAAACATTGCATTTAGTTGTAGTGGTGTTCGCTTCTATCGAAGCGATTTATTCCATGTGCTTTTATCGAAACATCACTGATTTTCCTTCGTTACTCCTTTTCTAGCTTACGACAGATGACCAAACGTTGTTAGAAGCCCTAAACGACTTCGAAGATGACCTTGTCCTGGCAGAAACCATCGCCGCTTTGGAAGACAGCGCCGCGGTACCTGAAGCAAGCCAGGAGATTTATGTGAGTCTAGGATACATTGCCGATCGATCTTCAAGAACTTATAGTAACGTTTGTTAGAATTGAACCAAGAAGTGAAATGTTATGTTAACTTGTATCATAGGTGGAACGAAACGATGTATCACGGTCCTATTAAGAGTCAATCGCCAAATCTTTGTTTAGTAACAAGACACGTACTTGTTTTACGTTTAATATCAAACCACTAGTGGAAAAACGAAACTTTTTTACCTATACGTAGAAAGCTCGCCGAGGCAGAAAAAATCTGTCGAGCGCGCAAAAGATTTATGTCATCGCCATCTCTTAGATGTAGATTTCCTTGTCGCAAACGCAATGAATTTTAACGCATGTTTGAAAGAACACACCAATGATTCGAAAAGGAGAAGAAAACTTTTTAGTCCGCTTTAATTGCAGTCATTATGGGATCTATTGCCAGTTGAAATTCAAGAACACATTCTACATTTGGCAAGCAAACAGGACCGATTAGAAAAAAGTCAAGAGAAACATGACTTGTGTCGCGAAATAAGAACTTATCACAAAATGAAACGAATGTGGAGGATAGGTCATTTAGGATGTGTGTTTGTGAAATGTAGTTCACCCTATTGCTCAAAGAAAAGTTATCAATTGTTTAATTTTGTTCAGGATGACAATTGTCATTTCCATTTCGTATTCTGGTTATTGTACGCTGTTAAATTTTCGATCCTGTTTCAAGGTCCTACAATATGGAATTCATTACCGAGCAACATTAAAAACGCCCCGACTTTTAATATATTCAAGCGTGTGATCAAGCCATTTTTAAGAGCCAGACAAGATTCAACTTAAATACCATAATACTTAATACTTTATATCTATCTTCTTGTGTAACCTCACTTATATACTTAAGATATACGTCTTTATTATTTATTTTTAAAATGCCGCCTAGTATTTAAATTGCCCGTGGGGGGAAATCTCTCTTCCTCATAAGCCTTGCTTCTCGGAGATTTCCCCGCCACAGTCACTCCTCTCAAGCTGTATACTTATTTCAATTTAATGTCAATTAACTGTTTAGTATCATTTCTATTATATCTGTAACTTATTCTGTGTGGCAAGATAATAAATAAATAAATAAAAATAAATAAATGGAGACGTCCATCGCTTTTATCTTGGTTGGGACTTGAACTGTCACTGGGTGAAAAAACAGATTTGACGCCAGACAAAGGCTGTCCAAATGTGGTTCAAATATGATATTTGTCGCATTTGACGGTATTTGACCTAAAGACAAATATGACATTTGTCCTGAAGATAAATAGGATAATTGTGCATTTGCTTCTGAATGTAAATGTGGACAAATGTGGTGTAAATCTGAGTTAAATATCATGATTTGTCCTGGTCTAAACATGGACAAATGCGGTAAAGTTAACATTTGTAAGGACAAATTCAGGACAAATACTGAGCAAATAGTATATTTGTCATGGACTAATCCAAAATTCTCTTCCCCTTCATGGACCCTGTTCTACATTTGCAGAAAATTGCTTTTTCAATATATCATTTCATTATTAGGACTGCAAATACCCAATAATACACTTCATTAAATAAAATATCAGAAATTTCTCTGTTTCAGTAGTATTTTAAAATGGAATTTACTTTGATCAACACAATCCTCTCATGTCCCAATAATCTCACACCTGCAGTCCTGACTTCATCAACACACAAATGTACAGTAAATGACATATTTATTTAACAATTCTCCTTTTTCTGTACAAACAAAACCATTTCTTTTAAAGAAATTAAAATTTACTAAATAAATATATTTATGTACACTCATACACAATATATACAGAATAAAACCTCAAAAATGGGGAAAAGCTATAAGGTAGGTTACATGTATATATAGCTGGAATTAATGCTGTTTGATAAAAATAATTTATGTAATTTGACTGTATTTTGAGCTAGAAAATTAACTATCAACCTATCAAAATTGAAATGTTTTATGACATAATCACCACAGCAACTGCAACTATTTTCTTCACACTATTATTCACATTAAAGTTTTGAAACTGATGCAACATACAAAACATATCTGGTTAAAAAAAAATGGTCATGTGATAAAAGTTTGTAAACATTGGTGTTTAAATTATGGTCCTTTCTGCAATACACCAGCAAGGGCCCAAGCTGGGGTATTCTTCGGATAAGAATGAAGGGTTTCAGGAATGATGTCACCCTCCTCCCTCGGTACCATCGTCCTTTTTGCTCGTTGACTCCTGGCCCTATCTGCCTTACGGTCAAGGCTCTGGAACTCACGATTTAACTCATCAGACCTCCACTCAAACTTGTGTCGCACTAGCTTTTCAAGTTTGGGGATTGATTCTTCATCTGAGTTGTCTGGTTCATAAACACTTTCTTCTGGTGACATGTACTCTATGGTCAGGACCTCCTGTAGTTTCCTCTTTTTTTCAGCCGTGTATGAACTCTGCATGAGGGCTTCTTTGCGTGCCTTGAGTTTCTATGAGAAATGATGAATGGCTTTATTATGGTATCACTTCATCAAAAGTTCACAGTAATTTAAAATGCTCTAATAATAGCAAACATTGTCAGTAGTCTGGAATTAAACTGACAGAACATACATGTATATGGTCAATGAAAACAATTAATATGCTGGTACATATACAAATCTTAATACCATAACAGAGAGATTTCTCGCATGCTCATCAGTCAAGAGCTATGATTGATGAGAGTATATCTACTGTGATGTGACATAACATGTGACACAATGTAAGTCAACCTTCTGAAAACTTGAGAAATTGTTTATGCTTTTTCAAAACACAGGAAGAGTTACTTCCAAAAAAACACCTACTCAGGCACTGTTGTAAAATGTCAACAAAATGATTGGGGCAATTTTTTTCTACACTATTGACAGCTTCTGGAGGAAAAAAGTTATTGTACATGTACAGGCTGTCACATGCAGTGCACATGTGTTCACATGCAATGTTTTTCGATCTAATACACCAGGAATTTATTGTTATGTTATAATACATATCAACCACATTTTCCCATGGTCTGCACTCCAATAATACATCATAAAGTGACGCCAATAACAGGGCTGCCCTCGAAGGGCCCCAGGGTGCCTCAGGTGACTAACATTTTAATTTGAGCAACCAGAGATAATCTTACTTTTTTTATATAAGCTTTAATGTTGGGTGACCTGGATCTCATAGTTTTGAACCTTTGGGCTCCTTGTAATTTTTCTTAGAGCACAGCTTCAATAAATTGTCCAAAACTTTGCAGTGAAACCATGAGTCGCATGCTTGAAGCTCTTGGTTCCATTTGAGTTTTAAACATTAATTTTAATGACATCATTCTGTGGTCAATTTGTTACACATATAATATTATGTTATGGTTTAATTTATCCTTGGATTCATTTTTATCTTCCTTTTTTCACACTCATTATCAT
>OZ026601.1:15727529-15765029 GCA_964020085.1 Micromussa lordhowensis
CAGCTTAATCAAGAATTAAACCAAGATACCAAACGACAGGAACTCTTGCAAGAAATTAAACTTTATGATGAAATGAAACAATTATGGAGGATAGGAACCTTGGAATGTTTGTTTGTGAAATGTAATGACAAGTACTGTCTTGAGAAAAGTTACCAACGTTTTAATTTTCCCGTTAGCACAGACTATCATTATCATAGACACGTGTATGGTAATTATACCCTACTCAATGGTGACGAAGATAGCGAATATTTAGGATGGAGTCTAACACATTGTGATGTTACCATTCCTCATCCAGTAATTGTTTATAATCTCTCATAATATGGCAAAAGAGAAGCATTAAAAAGTAATTTTTAATGGCCAGTACTTTATAAAGACAGACAGGCACAGCTGTTAATGGAAACTACATTCCTTTGTTGTTAAGATTATTACTGATTGTTAGTTGTACCTACAATTAAAATTATTTTACCTCTGTGAGTTCATAATTAAGTTATACATTAAAAGCTTTATGACTCTATAAATTTTCCATCACCTCAGTGAATTTAACTCCATCATTTTCTGTCTATATTATAATATTATAATCCACCCTTGTAACCCGTTCTGAGCCTCTTCATTAACCTCTTGTCCTGTCCATGACAACCTTATCATTTGATAATTGCTGTAATTTACTCAATTATTAAATGTTGTACTTCAGGTCATTTTCACTTACTCATGGAAATGAGGCCTGCAAACTTAAATTAAAAGTTAAAGCGAAGATAAACATATGTATTTACTGGAATAAGCACTACCCCCTAAAAAGCACCACATTGACCCAAAAACTTAAACAAGCACCACATTCCTGCATGTGCTTATTAACTTTTATTTTTAGTTATTTTCAGGCCAGGGATATAATAGCTGTCGGTCTTGATTCTACTTGCTACTCCCCTCATAGTTTTAGGCATGGTGGCGCTACCTTTGCCTCTGAAGCTCAAGTACCATCTGAACTAATTAAGGCACAGGGCGACTGGCATAGGGACTGTTATTTAATTCATCTTGACATGACTGATTGACAAAAGGGAGCCGCCACTACTTGCATGGTGACCGCTACCATTAAGTTAAGTCTCAGCTTTTTTTTTCTCTTCACATTTCTGTTATTTATTTTGTTCTAATTATGTAATCACTCTCAAGCACATACTACCATGTTTGGGCGTTGGCAGATCACCACGCGTGATGATTGCTAATTGCTGTTGAGAACACGCCCCTGTTAGGCTAGTTGCAACATCATTGTAACTATAATTTTACCTCTTGGTGGACTTCAACGGCACTTGAATATTTGTTTGTCTCTTCGAGGGCTGAGAAAATGCTAAAAATGACATAAAAAATGAAAAAATTAATGACAAATTAATGTATTTCTATGTTTTTTTTAATTGCAATGTCTCCACTTTCCAGAGGACTCCACCTTCTAGAGGAATTTGATTCCCTGTAAACAAATGTATTTAATAGATTGTGGAGGAGAAAAAAAAATTAAAAATCCCCTGTACTTTAACCCTTTAACCCCTAAGAGGTCTCCCTTTGACGAGTGAAATTGTCTGACGTTAGAGTCAAATGTATAAGTCACTCTTAGGGGGTAAAGGGTTAGGGAGATAGTTTCTTAAGGGAGATAGTTTCTTAACCCTTTAACCCTGAAGGGGTCTCCCTTTGACATTTAAAATTGTCTGGCGTTAGACAGAGTAAAATCTAGAAGTCCTTTTTGGGGGTAAAGGGTTAACTAAGCAATTGCAATTTAATTTTAATGTAAATTCATGTACACAATAAGTTTTGTCTCAATTTTATCCTTGATTAAAAATTCTACAAAACCAGTTTGATTTTTAATTGCCAATATCTCATTTTTTTTAACAAAAGAGGAAAATAATGGTTTAAAAAATTACAAACCAAAGATAACATTGAGCCACTACATATACCTTCATCAATGCTTTTCAGCATTGGAGCAGGAAACAGGGTTCTTCTGATGTGTAGACATCCTGACACCTGTTTCCTTCCTGGAAATGTTAGTCTCCTGACACATCCTTTTCCTGTCTTGCTGATAAAACGTTTTAGCACCTGCTCTTTGCCCATTTCTCCAATAAACAGAAGTGCTTCATCCACTTTAAATCCTAACACATCTCCACATTTACATTTGGACATGGATGTTCTTGGGATAAAAAAACTCTTTTGTCTAAAAAAGAAAAACATAAGAGAGTCAAACTGAAATTTCAGACATACCCCTGTTGTAACTTATCCCTTCATTTAACCCTGTATGTTCCACGAGTCAGACATTGGATCCTAGTACAGAAAAGCCAGTTTTTGCTGACAGGCATTAATAAATTAGCAGTCTGAATTGAGGTGACTCAGTCTGTAGTTATTCTGGGCAAACTCGTCCATGCCAAACTTTGGATCATAACTTTTCTTCAAAGTTACCTTTTTCAATATTTCTCTAAAATTAAGCAGCAGCATCATGTCAAACTTCTTTCAGATAAATTTCATGATGTTACCACAATATTTAAACGAATTATGTTGCTGCACCATGCTGCAAATTGGAGAATTTTGGCTGGAATCTCTTGCAAAACATACAAGCAGTTCAAGTTAATGTAATTTTAAATACTAAATGAGCATGTTCGGCCGTAATTTCAAGAATTCACACATTTGCAAGGGGGAGTTAGTTGTTAAGGTTGAATTTAAATGACCTTGATATTTCTGGATTTCTGCTCCAGTGATTTTTTGTGCACCAGAAATTTGGCAAAAATGTATCAGCAAAATTTTTTGCTGCATGCGTTTGTTTTTCATACAGGTGGAGCTAATTCAACACTACTAACTTAGAGACTGTTTTCTTACAGTGAAATCAAATTTGATCGTATTGTAACTGAACGCTAGTTTTTCCAAAGTGTCAAATGTTGCCATCGCGTTTATGCCATAAAAGTTATTACGCAAAGTTTGGCAGGACATGGTCAAATTGACAAAGACCTCTTCTGGATCATCTGAGCATTTTTGAAGAATTCTGTTCACCACTGTCATTATGTCTGAAATTTCCTCCTCATTGTAGTCAACAATGTCTGATCTTCCTTCCTCTGTTAATTCCTGTTCCAAGAGCTGCATGTGTCTGGGCACTAATGTCTCTGAGAAAAAACTCTTCACTGTATCAAAATAAGCAGCCTTCATTTGGAGCTTTTCAAGTATCTATAAAATCAACAAAATTAAGACACAATGTGGTATTCCTTTATGCCACCATAAAACATTACTAACAGATGTTTTACGACTTTATTTTAAAACTGAATACTGAATATTGCAATGTATTTATATACCTTTCCTTTTTAAAATTTTAACCACAATTTTTCCATAATATTAATTTTGTAGATAATTAATATAACAACATCATCAGGATATTACATCTTAAGTCACAATTAGTTGGACTCATAACTTTTCCCATTGGAATAAAAGAGAAGGCGTCAACTTCCAGATTGTTAATTTCCCTTTCATGGACAGTAACATCCCTGCCAATCCAGTGTATGGTGTTTGCATATCTCAACTGGGGAGATGTGCTAGGATTTGTACAGCCAAGGTGGACTTTATGTGTAGAATCCGTACTTGCCTATCCTCTCATCTTCAACAATAAGGCTTCAAATCTATGTTACTCGTCAAATTGATTAATAAATTCTTCAAACATCATTGTCAGTACAACAATGGTTAAGTATAATGTTACATTACGAGAATTAAGATCGGCAGTTCGTGATTGAAAAACATTGTAGCTCATCGATATATCCTTACTCGTAATTAGTGTTTTTATCACCTTAGTTTGTAATATAAGTTGCCAAATAACACACTGCTTCTGCACGCTTTTCCTTGAGTGACTGATGCGTGTGCATTTTGCTCATTTAGTTGACATGTATGTGTACTTAGTTCGCAGTTTACAGTAATTGAAAGGTTTACATTCATATTACGTTGTTGTCCTTGTTAACATTTCTTGCCGATAACTGTGCTCACATTGTGGGTGGCTCCACCTAAAATGTTCTACAACTGGTATAGGATTTGATGGAGCCGAAACCAATTGTGGAATTGCACGCATTTTAGGCATCCTACTGATGAACGGTTACGGCAATTAGATATCTACAAGAGCCGCACATCAGATCGTGGTCTGTCCTCTTTGAATGATATGTATAAAACAGTGGATGTATGGATGGTCATTTATTTAACCTGGTGACGAGTAAACTAGGTTGAAAAGGTTTTTTTACCTTTGTTATTTATATTTTTGCATTTTAAATAAATATAATAGACATATTTTAAATCTTAGAATATTTATGGTCAAAATAATTTCTTTTCATAAGATATTCACACTTGCTCTATAAAAAAGATTTAATAATGTAATTACAATAATAATTGTATAACTAACCTTTCCAGTTGAATATAAAAGGAGTGCATAATTCATTTGGCTCCTCATATCAAGGCATGATTCTGACATCAGGGAGCAAATCTCCTTAAATAGCCCATCTTCCCTCATTGTTCCAAATGAGGACCTTAATTCAATCATGGTCCCCACACTAAGTACCGTCTTCTCAAGAATGGGTTTTAAGTCTGCTCTTAAATTGAGACAACCTTCCAGAGTTTGTCTGTTGGTGACTTTTCTGAAAGGTATCACAGCTATTCTTCAAAATACCCTAAATCAAAAAAAGAAACTAGATCAAACATTAAAATTCTTCAGTTTTTATACATGTACAACACTTTTAAACATGGTTAACACAAATAAAAGTGCTTATGATGCATGTGGCCTAGTACTGTTTGAAGCTGATTGTCTCCCCTCTGATAAACATTTGAAACCAGGATGTTTTAACATACAACTTGTTTGTTGGGGTTAGACTTTCAATAACAAGCTTTTTCTTCTTTTCCTTTAGTGTCCTTTCTATCTTTCCTTTTTATGTATCAGTCAATTCCGGTAATACCCATGATGCACAAATCAAATGTCAGGAAACTTTAATGGAAATAAACTTGTATACAACACATGGGACACTAGAGAGTATCAAAAAGTGGTCATTATTATTACAATCCCAGTGTTTGAATGGTTTGCTGGCCAATACTTGTTATGTGAGCTCTTATACCATGAACCTCATTCACTAACATGGTGCTGGTGTTTACCTTTTTGACCCAATTTTTTGCTCTCTTGTTTGTTGGATGTAAGGTTCCAATAAATATAATTATTTTTACCACAGATAAGCCACGGCACAGATATAGGCCAAACCCGGAGTTGAGAAACTCAAATTTAACAAAACAAATATTAATTAATTTAATCAGTCAGGTCAACCAGTGGTATTGTCACTTTTACAATAATCAATTATTCAAATTGTAACTTAATGGCACACCTGGAGACTCTCTCCTTGTCTATTTTCTTTTTGGAATGTAGGCACTGGGGATTCATGGTTACCAACGGAACAGTTCTTGGAATAATGTTTCCATCTTCTCTGGCAGTTTTTCTTTGTGACTAATAAAACATATGAAGGCAAATTAAGGCAAATTTGTATAAAATTTAATATAAAAATTAATAACACAACTTGATATAACATACAAGTAATTGAAAGTGAAGAATGATCCTCGCTGTGAATTTTCCAATTTATGCAACTGGAAAGAAGAAGCCTGAAAAAAATCAGGGCTTCAACGGGATTTGAACCCGTGACCCCCGCGATACCGGTGCGATGCTCTACCAACTGAGCTATGAAGCCACACATTGGGAGCGAGGTCAGTTTGTTGAGTTCATATCTTCCCGTGAGGAGTGAAATGATGTAAATATATATGAAATAATTCATATATTTGAACTGCGGTCATAGATGAAAGTGAAGAATGATCCTCGCAGTGAATTTTCCAATTTAAGCAACTGGAAAGAAGAAGCCTGAAAAAAATCAGGGCTTCAACGGGATTCGAACCCGTGACCTCCACGATACCAGTACGATGCTCTACCAACTGAGCTATGAAGCCACACATTGGGAGCGAGGTCTATGGAACGCCAGAACTGTCTTATGATACTTTTTTTTATTATATTGGGTGGTTATGTCATTATATATGGTGGTTATGTTATTATATTCGGTGGTTAAATCATTATACTCGGTGCTTATGTCATTATACTCGGTGTTTATGTCTTTATATGCGGTGCTGTCTTCATTATATTCGGTGCTTATTCCATTATATTCGGTGTTTATTCCATTATATTCGGTGCTTATTCCATTATATTCGGTGCTTATTCCATTATATTTGGTGCTTACTTCGTTATATTGGGTGCTTTTTTCATTATATTCGGTGCTTTCTTCATTATATTCGGTTCAAACTTTGTTTGGTGTTTTCTTCATTACTACGGGTGCTAAGGCCATTATATTCGGTGCTCTCTTCCTTATATTCGGTGCAAATGCCATTATATTCGGTACTTCCTTCGTTTGGTTATTTCTTCATTATATTCGGTGCTTACTTCATTATATTCGGTGGTTTCTTCGATATGATCGTCACCAGTCTTTGCAAGGGGCCGTACAATTTCGAGCTAGTCTGGGGAAAGCTGAAATTCTCAACTTTCCCGCTCTTTATTCAAAAATGGCGGACAAACCAGAGCTTATGGCAGGTATTCTCAAACAACATAACATGGGCAATCTAGTTGAAGTATTCCAAAAGGAGAAGATTACCCCTGATATAGTTTCACTATTGTCTGTACGTGAAATGAATCAGTTGGGTATAAATAACCGAAGTGATATGATGAAACTGCGAATGGTATGCGCCATCCACGGCAAACAAAAACCACCAAAGGAACGACTGCGATCTGGAGCTCCAACGTTCGATATCCCCAAGTCAGTACTCGAGAATCACATAGAAGAGGGTTTTATGATCAAAGAAATTGCCTCTATGTTGTCCGTCTCGGAAAGTACGATTTATCGTCGAATGCAAGCCTACGGACTGAGCTCTTTAGATTTCAGTGACATTTCTGATGAAGACCTTGATTATCATATGTCAGAATTATCAATGGACTTCCCCTTTTGTGGAGAGGGAATGATGAAGTATCTTCTTCAAGAAAGAGGCATTAAGGTACAAAGAATGCGACTTCGGGACAGCATCCACCGCGTGGATCAGGAGGGAGTACTGGAAAGAAAGAAAGGCCGCTTGCAACGAAGAGTGTATAATGTCCAAGGCCCCAACCACCTGTGGCATATTGACACTAACCATAAACTTGTGAGGTGGAACTTTATCGTGATTGGGGGAATTGACGGTTACAGCCGACTTCCTGTAATGTTGCAGTGTGCAGATAGCATCAACTTTACTATCCAGAGTGTGGCTTTCCTTGATTTTCTCCCCTTCTGAGTCTGAATGAGAATCACTATCAAAACCAGCAGAGCACATATAAAAAGAATGTGTGCGAAGTTCACTCATAGGGAATTCTTTTTTGCAGCTAATGCATTTTTCCTTTACTTCACAACAATTTTCTGGAAGAAGGGATTTGGTGGACAGATTTCTTTGAATTGGTCTGAGATAGATCTTTGACTGTCCTCCTAGGTTGCATCTCAATTCTCTGACCGCCCAAGAACACTTGAGGGGGGTTAAGTCCCGGCAATTTGGAAGACAGTGAAGCATTTCAAATCCACCTGCTTCCCGTAACTGGGGAAACCCTTTCATGTCACCCGCATCATCTTTCTCCCCAGAAATAAGCTTTCCATGTACGGAGGTTTCATCGTCATCTAACTGAAGTTTGATCTTCTTCACTCCCAGGCCGGCCTTGTGCAATGTTTGCTTCTCGGTGGCTGAAGGGATTTTACACTGATACCTGTCAGCCAAACAGACAAACTGAACAGTCCAAGTGCGTGCAGATTGCTTTTTCTTGTTTTTGGATTGCGTCCTGGAGCCTCTTGGATTAAAAAGCCTCTCTCGCTCCTCGCGGATTGCATCAGCTGAAGGTCTTGCGCCAGCAACACTTCCACCGCCAGCGGAGGTCCCAGCGCTGCCTTCTTCAAAGTCTCTGCAAAGCAGTCGCAATCGAACACGATCTCCAATCACTGAAACACCCAATCTTTCAATTTGCTCATCGGTCATCGCCAAAATTGTCGAAGGAACTATTCTTTCTCTTCTCAACTGAGCTCCTAAACCCTCGAGATGGAGTTCTTTCAAAATGGCCTCCATTTTTGGGTTTGAAAAGGCGGGAAGGGTAACTGCATTCTGGGTTTTTCCCCAGACTAGCTCGAAATTGTACGGCCCCTTGCAAAGACTGGTGACGATCATATCGAAGAAACCACCGAATATAATGAAGTAAGCCCCGAATATAATGAAGAAATAACCGAACGAAGGAAGTACCGAATATAAAGGCATTTGCACCGAATATAAGGAAGAGAGCACCGAATATAATGGCCTTAGCACCCGTAGTAATGAAGAAAACACCAAACAAAGTTTGAACCGAATATAATGAAGAAAGCACCGAATATAATGGAATAAGCACCGAATATAATGGAATAAGCACCGAATATAATGGAATAAGCACCGAATATAATGAAGACAGCACCGCATATAAAGACATAAACACCGAGTATAATGACATAAGCACCGAGTATAATGATTTAACCACCGAATATAATAACATAACCACCATATATAATGACATAACCACCCAATATAATAAAAAAAAGTATCATAAGACAGTTCTGGCGTTCCATAGAGGTCAGTTTGTTGAGTTCATATCTTCCCGTGTGGAGTGAAATGATGTAAATATATATGAAATAATTCATACCTTATGATGTCCAAGTTTATCCTACGAAGAGTGCTCTACACCCACAAGTGGGGGAGCGTTATAGTTCAATGGATGGGACTATTCGTTTGACATTTGCCTACAGGCCTGTTTCGTGGAGGCTTTAGGCTTCCACTCTTCAGGGCGTTTTGAAGAAACGCCCTGAAGAGTGGAAGCCTAAAGCCTCCACGAAACAGGCCTGTAGGCAAATGTCAAACGAATAGTCCCATCCATTGAACTATGAAATAATTCATATATTTGAACTGCGGTCATAGATGAAAGTGAAGAATGATCCTCGCAGTGAATTTTCCAATTTAAGCAACTGGAAAGAAGAAGCCTGAAAAAAATCAGGGTTTCAACGGGATTCGAACCCATGACCTCCGCGATACCGGTGCGATGCTCTACCAACTGAGCTATGAAGCCACACATTGGGAGCGAGGTCAGTTTGTTGAGTTCATATTTTCCCGTGTGGAGTGAAATGATGTAAATATATATGAAATAATTCATATATTTGAACTGCGGTCATAGATGAAAGTGAAGAATGATCCTCGCAGTGAATTTTCCAATTTAAGCAACTGGAAAGAAGAAGCCTGAAAAAAAAATCAAGGCTTCAACGGGATTCGAACCCGTGACCTCCGCGATACCGGTGCGATGCTCTACCAATAATATATTAACTTAAAATGACATCGCTACAGTGATTTTCCTGTCGTTTTCAATAAAGCACAACTAAAACCAAGTTATCGTCTTCAATTCACTTTCACTGTAATTTTTATCAGAACTGGACCACCATTAGTCTATGTGTAGCTAGGATTAGTCAATGTGTAGCTAGGTTTCCTTTTCTGTGTATATAATTTTTTTTTTGCACTTGAGGACTCTTTAAGTGTTGTTGCCCCTTTACAAAAGTTATATATTACAAACATGGCCTAGAAGCAAATATAGCCGTGTCAACTTAATGTAAACAATGCAAGCCTTTTTTTCAGATTTAACACATGCGATACTAAATATCAACATACCTTCAATATCCACTATTGGCAATGGTTCGACTTCATCACCAAGAACTGCATATGGAGACATCCGCTCATGTATCCTGTCAGCTCTGTCATTGTGGAGGACAACATGCAGGTTGCTCCCAATTACCCAGGTTGGGGGGGGAGCTACCTCTTTGAAGGCCATGACACTAATGGTACAAGGGATATCGTTTGAGTTTACCTGTCTTGCAATTGATATACTTCAATTGGATAACAATATATTTAGAACAAAAGCCTGATAACCATTTCCAAGGATTAAATCTTTGACACCCTTAAAATTTTGCTTCTGTGCATCCTAACTGAGGAGGAAACTACCAGGCATCTCTCAGCATTTTATGTTTAGCCATACATAGTCACGTTTCCACACCTGGGTGAAGAGAGGCATTATAATCATGGAAGTGTCTTGCCCTAGGACATAACATTGTACCCCAGCCCTTACTCTGACCTGCATGGTCTGTTACGAGTCTTGCTCTGGCAGGTCCCCTCCCAGTTACTAATCAGTTGGGTAGCCCCCCAAATTACCTTACTAAATTCTCATATTGTGGTAATTTTTCTGTAAATTTTACCAGAACAACGTACACAGAGTGACCTAAAACAATATTGCAGCAGAGTAAAATAATTTATTAATAATACTTACCTCCATAGGAAACACCCTACGAGAGCTCCCAGAGTTTGCATACTCGTCACAGAGACGCTTGAAGTAAGCCGGTAGGTACTGGTCCTTTGATGGCACTGTCCATAATTTTTTAGAGGCAAATTTAGACAATATGCCTTGTTGGGTTGACATGTCCCTCCATGTCAAGTAGTACTGTCGACTAACAGAAACATATACCAGTAATTAGTCCAACTGCCTAGTTAATGCATTCATTTAGTCTCTTATTATTTTTTCTGTGGACAAGAAATATATAAATATATTAGAATGAATGGAGAAAAAGATGGAGTACCCGTGCTTGTTGATGAGCTAGAGCCATTTTTCAACTGACAGGGCTCACTATCAAGGCAAATCCGCCATGTTTTTTTTTAAATGCACACCTGCACAAGCGTGTGCCAATGACATCATAAATTATGCGCAGTAAGGATGTGCAATGCAAATGTGAGGATTCCTCACAATAATTTTGCACCGTGCATCTCTACTGTGCATAATTTATGGAGTAATCAGCACGCACTCGTGCACACACACATTGACAACATGGCGGATTTGCCTTGATATGGAGCTCTGACAATGGAAAAATGACTAGCTCACCAATGAGCACAGGAACTCCACCCTTTTTTTCGGTCATTGTAATGAACTAATGATAAGCTTTGCGTGAGAACAGATTGATCTAATTTCTATTGGTGAATGTTGAATAAGGAAAATAGCAGATCAACTGTGGTCTTTTCCAGTTTGCAGTTTGGTAACCATATCAAGAAATTTGGTTCAAATTTTTAATCAAGGACTTAGCTTTCTGTCTGAATCAAACTTAAAACATTCATTTCAGTCCGACACAATGTTTTGATTGTAGTTAAATGCGTGTCCTCATGAGTCTGGTCTCACAAGATTTTACGAATACTGGCAATGCGTTCTTACAATAAGCATTAAATAATGCCAAAATGGGGCGTTTTCAATGCTTCACTGCTCCTTAATGAGCATGGGCACCCCCTTTTTATTTCAAAATTGAATTTCTCATATGAAAAATATTCAGTGGGCAAAGTTTGAACAAAAATCTATTGTCACTTTTAATTCAGAGGAATTACCTAAAGTTAGATTTGCTTTTGTCATAAAATCCAAACTGGTGGCATGCAGGAAATTTAAAAGTGATTTAATCTTCTACATTTAATATTATTGTTAGATGTTATATTTCCCTTGTCCGGTAAACTTAATAACTTAATTTGCCTCAACAGCCGAGGTTTCCTATAACTGTCAAAAAGTCAATTTTGTATTGTTATCAGCATATAGACTGGCATTCTCAATATTGTAAAGTAAAACAAACAAGCACAACCCATTTATGAAGTAGCTGAAGTAGAAGCAGCTGTGGTCTCTAACCATACTGATTGATTTTAAAAAAAATAAGAAAGACATGTACCGCAATAGTAAGCTTAAATGGCTTTGGTGGCAGATTTAGTCTCAGATATCAAATGCATTGACATGACCCAAACAATTTTGAAGCCAAAAAATTCCCATTTCATGTCAACCATCTAAATGTGTATAACTGGTCTCACCGTCATGTCCAGGATGTAGTGTTGACGAGTACGTAATGAATATCAGTGCATGTGAGAAAAATATTCATGGTACTGGAAAGGGGAAAGGCTGATGAGTTGGCCCGACTTGGCCCACTCTGGACTCGGCCTGTGTGCCGATTATTACGAGGAACTGGTGCGTGCATAGGCCCCAGGCTAGGACGGACTAGGACAGTCATGGGACACACGAGACGACACGTGAATAATAAACTATTGTGTCATACTGGCGCGCCACGTGGTCGAAAAACTAACTACGAGCAGTAGCAAATGCCATTTCCAAAAAAACGCAACATAAACATCTCCCTTTCCCCACCCAAACAGAAGGAATCATCTGTTGTCCTGATTGTGACACGCTTGATTCTTCAATGCGTTCCGACACATGTCCGCAAAGTAGCCTGGAATTCTGACGATTAAATGCTGACTGGAGATCACCAATATATTTCTTACTTTGTGGCAGCATAAATAACTTATGTCTATTGCTTCATGGTTTTTGGGTATACCACGATGATCAAAGGTTAATAAAAGATTGTATTCGCCAAGTTTGAAGGATGTAGCTTGGCCGGAAGATGCTCAGCTAACTTTTCTAATTTTCGATACATTTGTCTGTATTGTTTCCCCACGCCACCGCGTGTACCCAGGCAAATTTACAGACAAATGCATGGAAAATTAGAAAAATTAGCTTACCATCTTCTAGCCAAGCTACAGCCTTCAAACTTGGTGAATATAATCTTCTACTTCGTATTTTAACATGGCGATTCACAAAATTTTGTGAATTCAAGCTTGAAAAAAGTTATTTGCTACCAAATTGCCATACAAACACTGTAATTTCTGAGCGCTTCGCCGACCCGCCAAGATGGCGTCCAAAACTATAATAAGGGGATAACACTCAACATTGATCTCTACAGTACAGCTTTTCAGGATCGCTTTTCTGTTCCCAGTTTCTTATAAATTGTTACTGCGAGGTTTGTTAGGCTAATAGGGAGATTCTACATATATGTGCGTCAAGATTCACACGCAGCGGTTCAAAAATAATTTATATCATACCTTGTTTCTGCATCGATTTCGCAGTTCTCTCCGTTTGATAAAGATGTCTTCGGGAGCACTCGGAACAGAAATCCCTCAGAGCTCCAGCACGATGGTGTTTCAACCACGTATCCCATGCAGGCGACCGAAAAGTTTGTCATGGGAACGAACTCTGTGCCCTTCTTGACAAAATACCCAATCTCCCCATCGTTATCAGTGAGTACTTTGTCTGTCACTCTGATGCCTTGTTCTTGAGATGCGCTTTGAGCCTGATCAGACATGCTGAAAGTTTATGGAGCTGCCTTGAAGGTTGTGTCTGGAACTGTCTCAGCTTTGGCCTGATAATAGCGAGTAAACTTGCCCTCGTGGTGACACGAGTTACATATTCCAGTAATGCATGATTCACCAATTAAAAGGTGCGAAAGATGTGTGTGAGAACTGGCCAATTTAGACTGGATATCCCTTGAAATCATAACGAGAAGCCGACAATAATTTCTTGAGAGTAACAAAAGGAATCTTAGATAAGAAGATCTTATTCATGGCAGCAGGCCAAAGTTTACCTTCGCGGAACCTTCTCTTGTTACTTTTCACAAATGAAATTAAAAATCAAACACGCACGTTGAGTCCCAAAAACATTCAGATAAAAAGGTCAATGACGACAATGATGCTATAAATTAGTGTATTCGGATCACTTAACCGCAAGGATCCCAAAGGAGTTTTGAAGCCCTTTTCAGGTGTAAAAACAAGAGTAACTAATTCACCGGAATTTCAGTCGGTCATTTTGGCGTTAACGGCTTCTGCCGCTGTACGAAAGCAATGGGCAAAAAATACATTTTTTTTCGAATTCTACATTTCAGAACCTTTCTATTTATCTCTGATACGTAGTTTGAGGGGGTTTCTTTGAAAGCAGCGCGCGTACGAATTTATTTTTCTGGAGGACACCAGCGAAGGCCATTCTCCTGGCGTTATCAAAACAATTGCACTTTGGTCCAGAACCGGAAACCGTGCAAGAAAATTAATTCTCTGGCACCCAAGCAGTCCAAAACAGATATCAGCGTTTGAGTGAAAAGAAAATGGAGATTTTCAAGATCAAGATATACGGCTCGTACGCACTTGGCGATTTTTTTTTGTTTATTTGGCAATAATCTAGTGCCTATGATACCATATACCAGAAACTGGCCGCCATGAATACAAATTGTCGGCAATCGCAGGCGTTTATGATTTTTATCCTTCTCACAGTGGACATTTGCTGCTTTTGTTACAATCTGAAAAACGAAGAAAATGTTGAGTCGTACATCAAAGACCTGACTGACAAATTTGAAAAGGATGCAAGTGATTCGCTTTTCCTTGGTATTATCGAACCTCCTGTGTCAAGGATTGGAAGAAGGCAGACTTTCTTACTTCCCAAAACTTTCCTGTGGAGTCCACAAGAGCAGTACCCTGCAGTTTGTATGCTCAAATGTCCAACGCACAAAGAGGTGTCCTTAAAACCTTGGAAGTGGACAAACTGCTTGGGCGAAAGCAATAGTAGGAGGCCAAGGCTGATCCACGACCTTTTTGGCAACGTACTTCTCGTTCAAAGAATTTATCTCTGCTCTCAAAACCAAAAAACTCACAAGATATATGGCACCTCTCCAGATCTCCTCAACATGTTACCCGAGAGTATCAGAGAATTATTTCCAATACAGTTGTTTCAACAAAGCGGATGCTCTAAAAGGCTGCTGTTATATATAAAAAATCAAATTATTCAAGGTGTGAATTTCCTAAAAATAAGTGAAGGAATTGCAGCCTTAAATCACGAAGGGTTTACGCGACTTGGTGAAATCCACAATGCTGCAATAAGAGATGGGCTGATAGAAGGTGAAACTTATGACGAACTTGAATTTTACGCAAATGATTTGTTTGTATTTCCCAGCAGTGATCAGACCACAAATTTATTTTTGGATAACTTCAAAACGTACAAGAACTTCTACGTGAATAAAATGCAGAACATTTCAGCTACACGTATATCTTGTGATCACACTTTTAAGATCAGCCACAATATTGGTGTTGTTTCTGAAGGAGAGAAAACCAAGTTCGTGACGCTGTTTAAGAACGTTTTTATCGTTCTTAATGAAAACGGTGAAATTGTGGACTGGAGGTTGACTAAATCAACCGCATTCAATGAGATTAGCGATATGTTAACTTCCCTAAAGGAAAGACTGCATAGGAAAGAAACATCTCTCACCATGATATGCATAGATGACTGCTGCAAAAACAGAAATCAATATCAAAACATTTTCCCAGACACTGAGATAAAGTTGGACTAAGGACCATTGAACCTGGCCCTTCCCACCTTAGATGTCAATTTGGAAAAGAGTTTGGCCTTATATTTAGGCAAAGGAACGATCTTGATGAAACGCGTACACGAGATACTGCAAATGAGGCAGAGATCGAAGCTAATTTAGAAAGTCTTCTTGAGAGGTGGAGAAACGTCACCTCTTTGTGCCTGACGTCAGAAACACTTAAACAAATACAAAACTTAGGAGAGCATATCAAGAAAGGGTGTTTGTCAAGAATTCCACCGGGATTCGGTACTGAAAAGAATGAACAAATACACCGGCTATTAAATCGTTCACTACTAACAGGAGCTACACGAATTTCAATCGAATTAGCGGTCGCTTTGCTGACAGTTTTGTTTTACAGTATCAGTTGCAAGGCGTCTTCTAATATGAACCACAAGTGTAACGCTAAGGTGCATTGCATTCAGCCTACACGGAGAAATGTCGCGTTAACTGGTGAAACAATGTGGTCCCCTTTCAAGACTGAGTCTTCGCTAATAACTAATGATGCTGCTTGTCAAAGTGGAAACGAGACAAATCGCAAACTCGGGAATACAAATGAAAGCTCGTCTCCTGAATTGTTAATTGTGGAAGACATCAATGATGTATGTACAGAAACTGTAGCGCAGTGTATTCTTAATGTTTCAGTTTCCGCCAAGGAGATCATCAACAGCCTATCTACTGATAACTGCAATCGATCGTACCATCCAGAAGATCTGCTGCTCATTGCAGACAACCCAGATGGCTTGAGTGTACATCACGTGTGTGCTGACAATAGTGATTGTAGCTCATTGGCAGATACAACGATAACTGAACACCAGGCTCGTCTGCACAAGGATCTTGCGACCTTTAATCGCATTATCAACCCTTCGGCTAAAGACGGTAATTGTGCATTTCGCAGTGTCGTTAGAATGATTAAAGCCTCCTATTCAAGCGACAATAAAGTACTGTGGGAGCACTTGGAAACGCTTGGCCTTCTTAAAACTGAAGAAGAGGATATCAGGACATTACGACACCTTTTTGCTGAAGAAATTATGAAAGAAAGCGAAGAATTTCTTTCATTCCTTCCCAACCAAGATCGTGACTCAATAAACATGCGAGCAGAAGAGTTTAAGCAAAATGGAGTATTCGATAGGTCTCTTGGCGACTTGGTCATGAAAGTTTGTGCCCACGTACTTAAAATCCCCATTATGGTTGTTACATCCAACGAAAACTATCCATACGTGCCATTTATGCCCGGAAGTGCACTTACGAGCAGGTGTATTTATGTTGCATACCATTACTACGGGGCTGGTCATTATGATGCAACTGCGTTAATGGAAGGTGAGCGTTATTGTATTGTCATAATGAAGCATACTGTGTTTTGTTTTTGCGTGGAACAAGTCAGACTTGTTCTCAGCGTTTTGAGAGTGATTGCGGTTCAGTGCTTTTGAGTCAATAGCCCATTCGGCTTCGCCTCATATGCCATTGACCCGTGGCCCTTGAGGCCGAAGGGCCTAACTGTTTTAGTATCACCAAACTAGTCGGAAGGAAAAGGCAATAGCAAGGTTAGCAAATGCAAGTTAAATAAATATTTATTTGGAAATAAAACGAAAGAAAGTGTCAATTTCGAGGACTAAAGTATTACTAATAGTCCCCTAGTAGCGTAGCCAATTAAAATGTAGGATTTGCATTAGTCCACCAGCAGTTGCGTGATACTTGTTTCAGTTAGTTAGACCAGTTAGACCCTGGCCTGACGGCAAGTTGTGGCGAATTTGATGCCTTTTACGTTTAACTCCTCGGTTTTGACCAGTTCTTGTGTGTCAGCGACTTTTAAATTAATCGGAACTATTTCTGTTTAGACTGTTTGAACTAAAACTTGTTACACCACTTATTTCATATCATCTGTTGCTGATAGTATAACAAATAACAACAGAAGCGGTTTAGTTATAATGTTTCATTAGAAGCTGTGTTCGTGATTGCTTTGGTTTAGCATTAGTTGCTATGAATTTTTGTTTTGTTTTGTTTTTTTAATTAACACACAACAAAACACTGCTGAAAGTATTCTAATTCATAGTTTAAACTTCTATGTAGAAAATTAATTATAATACAATACTCAACAGTACACTACTGACAATTCCTTTTTTTTTCACCTTTTCAAAGCACAGACCAGAAATAATTTATAAGCACACTGCTAGCGGTAATTAATAATGAAAGATAACGTACACTACTAGCACAAAAGAAACTAACGCTAATTTGAGAATTACATTATGTCGCTAAAGCTGTTAGGATACACTGCACAGAAGGAAATGTAGGAAATTGCAAAAACCAATATAAATAAATAAATGAATAGATAGATATGGCACCTGGAATATGGAAAATAGAGATGGCAATTTACAAAGGTAGAAAAGTAGAAATATTTCACGCATCGCAAATGCAGTGAGAGCTGTGCTTCGTGATCGACCAAAAAATATCCGAGGTAAAACCAAAACCAGTTTAAATCGTGACTTTTTCACACGCGTTTTCAGGCCCGTGCTAATCGCCAACTACTTTTACAATTTCTTTCAGTTCTCATTGGTTTATTGCCCGATTGGATGCGTCTGTCGTGATTAATTGGCCAGAAATGTTAACTGAGTTCATATTTATTTATCCTACTCTAATTAAGTATAGTATTTTATCAAGTATGAACCATATCCTTTCACTAAATGTGCAGATGATGGTGATGTCTCGACAACGTCGAATGAGTGTGCTGCAATGAAGCAGAAAGGCTGCAGCTGTGGATGTCGAGTAAAATCGAGGAGTCAGCTGTCTTGCAAACCGGCGGAAGGTCAAACTTCTTGATGTCCTTGCGTTCGCAACGGAAAAATTTGCACAAGATACTGCAAATGTCGCCACTGCAGCAACAACGCAGAAGTAAAAAAATTAGTAACATGTAGATGTGGAGAGGGCAGGAAAAGTACACACCAAGGATTTGTGTCCTGTGTTGACATTAAGGGCGAAAGAAACACAAAATGTCCATGCTTTGGTAGTCGACAAGGCTGCACCGAAAGCTGCCGTTGTTTTAATTGCAGAAATAGCTTTGGCACTTTGAACCATCCCCGTAGCACTAGTATATCAAAAGAGAAAAGGAAAAAGATTCTTTCAAGTCCTCCTTCCTTAAAGCGGCAGAGAGGAAGTCATTACATGAGGGAAAGTGGCATGGCAGAACCAAATGAAGGCTGGACTCTATTCGAAACCTGTGTTCTTCACATGTCGGAGTCTTTTTTATATACAACTTGTGTCTCTCCAACTAAACAGAACCTTCTGTTACTATACAATCATGTAATTGCAAGTAAAACTGCAAAAGAGTTGAAGGTTTCTGGAAAGACGAAGTCACTACTTCAACTCAGCGGAAAATTAGAATTTCTCAAGAGAAGACAAGAATAGCTTAGATGCTTAAACTTAGGAATTCAGGCTATATTATGAGTAACATCATAGGTGACAAATCCAAAGCGTTAATTTATAATTACAAAGTTGCTATGGCAACATTTCCTTTTGAACCCAGTTTCATAGACCACATGATTGTGAGCGTAATTTGTCACCCATGATATTAAGTGGAAATCAAATGGTATACTCGTGAAATTAGCAAATCATTTCAATTGCTTTCCGTCCAAAGTCCAATAATTTTCCTCGTATTTCCTAATTTCACTCGTCGCCATTTGATTACAGATACTAATAATCTCAGTAGCCATTCCATATTTGAAATTGTAAGACTCCTGTAACTTTCAACTGGGTCAGACCGTACGTTATTCACGCTAAACGCGTAAGGCTACACCTGATTGGCTTTAATGATGATATATACGGTATATATACGATAAAACCCGATGTTTAGGAGTTGTAATGAAGCAACTGCATAATCATTCGATCTGCCAGTGGGTAAAGTATTGCCAGTGGGTAAAGTAAAGTGGGTAAAGTAAGTTATTTTCCGTGCTACGTTTCTTCTTGTATTAGCTTATCGTTCAGCCATAGGTTTGATATTTTAAAAAGAAACTGTAGATATAAAGCCCACTGTGCTATGCTACCTCTCACACTGCTTTCAATGTGAGTCAAAAACGTTTTTGCTTTCCTCTAAAAGAAAACTATTTATCCTGCCCTTCCCCATTTAACATAGCATAACAATAAACACCATTGTTTGGGCTTGCTCTATTTGCTGTGAAGGGTGTTTGACAAGGAATCAACAAACTCTCCAATTTTCTATAAACTTTGGCTATGTAGCTGGCCACATAGCCGCTTTAATAATCCTTTCCATTTAATTACAAACAAATGAATTAAGCCCTACACAGCAAAGGTGAGGGCCAAAATCCCCCAAAGCCCACTTGGGTAAAGTGAAGCAGCCCCACCCAAGCCCCAACAATGGTGGACTTAAGTCACATACTAATGTCAACAAGCAGAAATGTTTGTTAGTGTATATTAATGTCATAATCTGTAGGAACAGTCTCAATAGTGGCCCCTGGAGAATATGAGAAGTAGCATGCACAATGGTAGGAACAACTGTATGCTAGTAGCAGCAAATAAACTAAAAACCAATTAGTGGCCTAGCCTGAGAATAGTGACCCCTGTACACTATGAACACAGACAGGGCTAATAAAGCAGTATAATGGTAAGGAAGAGGAAAAACTAACATGGATGTGCTCCATGTTTATGTCAGCAGTGGCCCCTGCACACTACTGGGACAAATTAACACATGTGAAGAATGCAACATATGGTAATGGGAGGAAAAAAACAAAATATCACAGAAGCCAAGGGCAGAGCAGTTACCCCTGCAAACTGCTCTGCCACCAAGGCCCATGCCCTTCCAGCCTGCAACCAAATCGCTCCCTGAAAAATAACAGTTAGTGTGTTGTTGAACTGTATGAAAGGCTAGGAAGGCGAATATAACTTTTGAAAGCATCTGAGTGCCGTCTCCCGAGTAGGCGAATTTGAGTATCAGAATAGCCGCGTGCAGGTGCATGGGAGGCTGCACCTATTCTAAAACTATGACCTTTATATCTTGTGGAATCAAGTCCGCAAGATTTGATTACCCTTGCCAACCACTCATCGAATTCGGCTCTGGTGACAGGGTCCCCATTCAGGTGTTGAAATAGGGGCCCTGGCACTGAGCCACGTACTGAAAAATATCTCAAGAGGTTATCAACAGGGCAAACACCAGCCTGGCGGGAGATGATTATGGAAATTGGGGACTGGTTATAATGGTGCTTAAATTGATGAAAAGTGAGCTTCACTGAAGCTGTAAAGCCAGATGTATTAGAGAGCTTAGTGAGTTGACTAAGCTGTATGACGTCAGGTGCCTGCTTGGTGGAAGTTATCTCACCAATACGCAGGAAAGCATAAAAAGCAGTGCTACACATAGCTTTGAACATACAGGCAATATAACCAGAATCCAGAACTAGTGTGCAGTTAGCACACATCCGTTCTAAGATGGAAACTGTGATCGGAAGTCGTGTATCAAATCTTGTACTAACCTTCCCATACCCCTTCAGCATCTCCGTAATAAAAAATGCCCTTGTTGGATCAGCAAAACCCGCCAGCCGGTGTATGTACCCAAGGGCAGAAACATATTTATTTACAGTGGATGAGGCATAGTTATGTTGATACGAATAAGCAATAAAAATGGCCAAATTGGAGGGTGGCAAAGGTAATTGACAGGCAGACTGGCCTAAAATATCTATTGAAAAGGTATTGTATAACCTCCATGCACGCCTATAAGTAGGGAGAGAAGATGGCTGAAGGCTGGAACCCATCAAATATGTTACCACATCTGCCAATGTTCTGGTTGTAGGACTGTCGGAATAGTTACTGGAGAGAGCTGCATGTGTGCTGGAGCAAGCCGTCGAAATCTCTGAATCTGTAAACGGGACAGAGAGTCTGCCAGGTCATTCTTAATACCGGGCACATGTCGTGCACGAAATAATATGTTACTTTGTAAGCACACAAGCACCAGTCTTCGCAGAAATGACATAAGGAACTTACCCCGACAGCTGCACTTATTAATGACATGGACCAAGGCCTCATTGTCTGTGAAAATTGTGATACGCTGATTACGCATGAAATAGCCCCAGATAATAACACTCAGAACAATTGCGGTAAAATTCTAACACGGCAATATTCAAAGACTTTCAAGAGTCAGGCCAAGGTCCATAAAACCACTGGTCTCTGAAAATCGCTCCATAGCCAAACGAACCAGAAGCATCAGTATAGAGCTGGAGACTGGGATTGGTGATCCAGTTATGATTTAAGAAAAAGGATGAACCATTAAAATTTGATAAGAAAGCCAACCATGTTCGCATATCAGCCTTGACTGACTGAGACAATTTGATAAAATGTTGTGGACGGGATATCCCAATGGTCAAGTCAATTAGGCGACGCAGGAAAGCGCGTCCAGGGAGAATCACTGAACAAGCAAAATTCAGCAACCCTATCAGGGACTGTAATTCCCGAAGGGTTACCTTCTTGCGCTTTAAATAGTCCGCTAGCATGGCGCTACAGCGCATGACCTTATCATGCGGCAAGCGTGCTTCGGAGCGCACAGTATCCAGCTCTATACCAGCAAATGAGAGAACAGTAGAAGGGCCAACAGTTTTCTCAGGGGCCATTGGTATACCTAAGCAGGAGCAGAGTTCCAGGAAGAGAGATAACTCTCTGGAACACTGCTCATGAGATCCAGAAATAATCAAAAAGTCATCCAAAAGATGTAACATGAAACATGTCCCTAACTTAGTCTGGGCAATCCACTGAACAGCTGTACTAAGGGCCTCAAAAGTCTTACAGGAACTTGCTAGGCCCATGGGCAGACATCGGTCAAAATAGTAATTACCAAGCAAATTGTAGTCTGCGGGCCTAATAGGGATGATTCTAAAAGCACTCTTAATATCAGTTTTTGCTAAACAACTGCCAACCCCCGACCTCAAAATCAGCCCAACAGCATCATCAATACGAGAGTAAGTAACCTTAGAGTGCTCAACAGGGATGCCATCATTGATGGAAGCCCCATAGGGGTATGATAAATGTTGAATACAACGAAATTCACCAGGGGTTTTCTTAGGTACTACCCCAATGGGGGATACACGAAAATTTGGAAGTGGAGGATGGCCAATACCTCCTTTGCTAAATAGTGATCCACTACATCAGGATGCTGTCCAGCAGATAATAAATTAGGGGCGGCAGTTGAAGAGGATGTCCCAGAAAAGGAATGGGGAACCCAAAGCAAAAACCAGTAATCAAATACTCAGCTGCTGAAGTGGAATATCCAGACAAAAGAGGAGCTAACCTATTTATCCTGACTGGGGTTGGTAATTCGAGACCTGGTTTGACTAGGAGGCTTGGATCCTGGGGCACGAAAGTTACACTTACAGCTTGGATGGTTTTGGTGACATATGTGGCATTCATGTAATATATCAAACACGAGCGATAGTGTTTTATCGGGATATCCAAACATCGAGAAGAGCGTTGAAAATACGACGCACAGCGGAGTATTTTTAACGAAATTCGAGGTGTTTGGATAGCCGATGAAACACTGTCTCGAGTGTTTGATATATCTTCTCAATCGAAGCAAAAACTAAGGAGAAAATCGAGAGGTAAAATCGTCAAAATCTATGCTAATTAAGACCGGGTATCAAAACCTCCTTCACGGTTGTGATTTTCTTTGTTTTAGCTTGATGAATTATTAATGAGTTTGAGAAGTTTAAATGAACAACCGGTACAGTTACCTCCTCTGTGAAAATTTTGGCAATGGCCAATGGGCACAAAAGTGCTACTCCGAGAGAAGCGAGATGTACTAGGAGGCATACTATTATTCTTGTGTGGAAACTGCTGGGACCTTATCCAAAGCTCAAAGTGGATGTTGCCCCAGGGGAAATCACCAGGCTTTTGCTGCCTCAAGTAATGGAAATTGGTGTCATAGTAACTCCAATTTGCCCCTTTTGCTGCCAAGTCTCTCACCACCTCCCCATACTTCATAAGGGCTGGAGCTTCTGCAGGAAATTTAGAAGTGTATATTCCAACAAATATCTGGAAAGCAGAAGTCCAGGTGGTGTCAATAGAGTTAATGTGTTTGCCCTTTTGAAGCGGCTCAAGACACAAGTAGGCTGACCAGGGGAGTCCTTAGAGGTGTTGACTGAAATATTAAA
The DNA here is from genome assembly GCA_964020085.1 of Micromussa lordhowensis. NCBI lineage: Eukaryota > Metazoa > Cnidaria > Anthozoa > Scleractinia > Lobophylliidae > Micromussa > Micromussa lordhowensis. The sequence continues at coordinate 15,751,009 of OZ026601.1, forward strand.
TTTGTCCTCCATGGGTGTTACTGTGATAAGTTGCCCAAAGTTGATAAATTCATTGGCCCAAATTTTGGCCTTCAATTTAGTTGTAACCCGGGCATCAATGGGCAGAGACATAGAACTAAAGATGTCCCCTGGCCTGTCATGTGGTTGGGCCATAGCCACCCCAGTTAAAGGCTCACCTGAGAGAGTATGGATAACAGAAGCCACAGACCCCTGTACAGTGGATTCTGCTCCAGTCGGAAAATTAGGCGAGGTGTTCACAGGAGCATCTTGGACTGGTGTTTCTGTCGGTGCGGACGTTGAGGCAGACTGGTCAGAAACCATGAAGGGGGTCAGAGACTGGGTAACTGCTTGTGAGACAGCCTTGGCAATGCTCTGGACCATGGTTGCATTAGGGGTGACTACTGATTCTGATGCTATTGTTTCAGTTGGTGTGGGACGCGTGGTTGTTGCTATTGGTGCGAGAGGAGCTGCACGCCCACGCCGGACTTCGGGGAACCAGTGGGCCTGAAGTACGTACCACCTTTTTGGACCGTGATGTAACATTACATGAGAATTAACTCCCCAACCCAAAATTGGTACAGATACCAAAGTATAAATGAATAGAGGGCATGTTGGCTGAAAGATACCCCACAAAATTAAATTCACAGTTGACGTGCAGTGACAATTACAGCACCCAGGCGAATATTTGTTATTCAACAATAAAAAAAAACAATATCAGATGTGTAATCTAAGGTCTGAGCGTACAGGCATGGCATACACTAAGCCTACTGGGAGGCAAAGAGACCCCTTTTAAAATAGCACCCCTGTAGCTCCGGTAAAGACAATATTGCCCGTGGCAGTTCAAATGCATGCCATCAGGCAAAAGGACTCGACGGGTAAGGGACTGAATTTCAAAATGTCCCCACACAAAGACCGACGGGCGATCGTCAAAAAGCGCGTCCAGCATCCTGTTAAACGTGGCAGCCTTAATATTGAACTCTTCGTGAGGCAAACCCGTGCTGCGGTGTCACTGAGGAAGGACTTTGCATACACCCACAACTGTAGAAGAGTCAACAGACTGCAACAATTCGGCCAAGTCTAAAAGATCCCCAATTACAACCTCGGGAGAGCGAGAACTGAGATCATTTGTACCAATCTCAAGAATAATAACCCTGGGGGAGGTTGGTGAGAAAAAAGAAGCCGTAATTCCCTTGCTAATCGAGGAAGGGTCAACTCACCAACGCCATGTAATGACACAGTCGCGGTTCGAGTTAAATTAAAATCCAGAGCGGCACAGAGATCAAATTTGCATTGCAAATCAGACTGAAGCCTCTTCACAAACGAATGACCCGCAATAAGAACACTTGGGAGAGGAGATGCCATAATACAGATGGAAAAAATAGCAAACAACAAGCTTATAATAATTTCACCCAATGGCGCCAAATTCTAAGGACAAAACTATCGAACACTGATAGAACAGGAAAGCTAGACGAAAGGGATATTTGTACCAATCTCGAGAAAATATCCTACAACTAAAGAACAAATGGGGCCTCTGTGTCGAGAAACTAATAAAGATAACAGCACTAACCTTTTAAAATAGAAGGACAATAGTAAAACAAAGTAGGATATGATTGATCCCTCTATGCAGTCGAGTCCAAAACCACATGGGATGGACAGACTGCCTAGAGGGTTTCAATAATGTTCCAATACATTGCACGCCCTATTGGAATACCCTAGTCAGCATAGCAAGTCAAGTTTAAATATTAACTGAGGGACAGAATAAAATTTTTATTGTCTGGCCAATAATTTCTATACTATCGATAATTTTGAAAAAGACAACTGTTAATGATATTTTTGTCATATTCCATGAAGTGAGGCTATTGTTTCGTGCATAGAAATTTGAATGCAATCCAGATTAGTTTTGTTATGTGGGCGTCCGTACATTTCTCATTCTTTTTTAACTTTGTCAAGGAATTATTAGGATATATTCTGGCCCTGTTGTGTTTATTAAAACCATTCATTTGAAATGAGTCACTGAGTATCCTGATAAGATATGTCCTTCTCAGAAACATTATCCTTTTGTAATAACAGTGTCTGAAAATCGTTATACTCGCCGTTTATGCTGCTTTGGTTCAGTTCACCAGCACAATGAGAGCTTGCACAGGGGATTTCTTTTCTCATGAAACTGCTCGATGCTCTGTAACAAACTGTTTCGCAGCTATTGACCAAATCAAGGAGATTAGAATGGTAATTCAAAAACGCCACAATGGTCTCGCCATCTCGCGTAGTAAAACAAAGTAAGCAAAGCACCTCAAGTAAGCAAAGCACCTCAAGTAAGCAAAGTACCTCAAGTAAACAAAGTATCTCATGTAAGCAAAGTACCTCAAGTAACCAAAGTACCTCAAGTGAGCAAAGTACCTCAAGTAAGCAAAGTACCTCAAGTAAGCAAAGTACCTCAAGTAAGCAAAGCACCTCAAGTAACCAAAGTACCTCAAGTAAACAAAGTATCTTATGTAAGCAAAGTACCTCAAGTAAGCAAAACACCTCAAGTAAGCAAAGTACCTCAAGTAAGCAAAGTACCTCAAGTAAGCAAAGTACCTCAAGTTAGCAAAGCACCTCAAGTTAGCAAAGTACCTCAAGTAAGCAAAACACCTCAAGTAAGCAAAGCTCCTCAAGTAAGCAAAGCTCCTCAAGTAACCAAAGTGTCTCAAGTAAGCAAAGTGCCTCAAGTAAGCAAAGTACCTCAAGTAAGCAAAGTACCTCAAGTAAGCAAAGTACCTCAAGTAAGCAAAGTACCTCAAGTAAGCAAAGCACCTCAAGTAAGCAAAGCACCTCAAGTAAGCAAAGCACCTCAAGTAAGCAAAGTACCTCAAGTAAGCAAAGTACCTCAAGTAAGCAAAGTACCTCAAGTAAGCAAAGTACCTCAAGTGAGCAAAGTACCTCAAGTAAGCAAAGTATCTCGTGTAAGCAAAGGACCTCAAGTCAGCAAAGTACCTCAAGTGAGCAAAGTACCTCAAGTAAGCAAAGTACCTCAGGTAAGCAAAGTACCTCAGGTAAGCAAAGCATCTCAAGTAAGCAAAACACCTCAAGTAAGCAAAGTACCTCAAGTGAGCAAAGTACCTCAAGTAACCAAAGTACCTCAAGTGTGCAAAGTACCTCAAGTAAGCAAAGTACCTCAGGTAAGCAAAGCACCTGAAGTAAGCAAAACACCTCAAGTAAGCAAAGCACCTCAAGTAAGCAGAGCACTTTAAGTAAGCAAAGTACCTCAAGTAAGCAAAGTATCTCATGTAAGCAAAGTACCTCAAGTAAGCACAGTACCTCAGGTAAGCAAAGCACCTCAAGTAAGCAAAACACCTCAAGTAAGCAAAGTACCTCAAGTAAGCAAAACACCTCAAGTAAGCAAAGCACCTCAAGTCAGCAAAGCACCTCAAGTCAGCAAAGCACTTTAAGTAAGCAAAGTAACTCAAGTAAGCAAAGTATCTCATGTAAGCAAAGTACCTCAAGTAAGCAAAGTACCTCAGGTAAGCAAAGCACCTCAAGTAAGCAAAACACCTCAAGTAAGCAAAGCACCTCAAGTAAGCAAAGTACCTCAAGTAAGCAAAGCACCTCAAGTAAGTAAAGTACCTCAAGTAAGCAAAGTATCTCATGTAAGCAAAGTATCTCATGTAAGCAAAGTACCTCAAGTGAGCAAAGTACCTCAAGTAACCAAAGTACCTCAAGTAAGCAAAGCACCTCAAGTAAGCAAAGTACCTCAAGTAAACAAAGTATCTCATGTAAGCAAAGTATCGCATGTAAGCAAAGTACCTCATGTAAGCAAAGTACCTCAAGTGAGCAAAGTACCTCAAGTGAGCAAAGTACCTCAAGTAAGCAAAGTACCTCAAGTAAGCAAAGTACCTCAAGTAAGCAAAGTACCTCAAGTAAGCAAAGTACCTCAAGTAAGCAAAGCACCTCAAGTAACCAAAGTACCTCAAGTAAACAAAGTATCTCAAGTAAGCAAAACACCTCAAGTAAGCAAAACACCTCAAGTAAGCAAAGTACCTCAAGTAAGCAAAGTACCTCAAGTAAGCAAAGTACCTCAAGTTAGCAAAGCACCTCAAGTTAGCAAAGTACCTCAAGTAAGCAAAACACCTCAAGTAAGCAAAGCTCCTCAAGTAACCAAAGTGTCTAGAGTAAGCAAAGCTCCTCAAGTAACCAAAGTGTCTCAAGTAAGCAAAGCACCTCAAGTAAGCAAAGTACCTCAAGTAAGCAAAGTACCTCAAGTAAGCAAAGTACCTCAAGTAAGCAAAGTACCTCAAGTAAGCAAAGTACCTCAGGTAAGCAAAGCACCTCAAGTAAGCAAAGTACCTCAAGTAAGCAAAGTACCTCAAGTAAGCAAAGTACCTCAAGTGACCAAAGTACCTCAAGTGAGCAAAGTAACTCAAGTGTGCAAAGTACCTCAAGTAAGCAAAGTACCTCAAGTAACCAAAGTACCTCAAGTAAGCAAAGCACCTCAAGTAAGCAAAGTACCTCAAGTAAACAAAGTATCTCATGTAAGCAAAGTATCTCATGTAAGCACAGTACCTCATGTAAGCAAAGTACCTCAAGTGAGCAAAGTACCTCAAGTAAGCAAAGTACCTCAAGTAAGCAAAGTACCTCAAGTGAGCAAAGTACCTCAAGTAAGCAAAGTATCACGTGTAAGCAAAGGACCTCAAGTCAGCAAAGTACCTCAAGTGAGCAAAGTACCTCAAGTAAGCAAAGTACCTCAGGTAAGCAAAGTACCTCAGGTAAGCAAAGTACCTCAAGTAAGCAAAGTATCTCATGTAAGCAAAGTATCTCATGTAAGCAAAGTACCTCAAGTGAGCAAAGTACCTCAAGTAACCAAAGTACCTCAAGTAAGCAAAGCACCTCAAGTAAGCAAAGTACCTCAAGTAAACAAAGGATCTCATGTAAGCAAAGTATCTCATGTAAGCAAAGTACCTCATGTAAGCAAAGTACCTCAAGTGAGCAAAGTACCTCAAGTGAGCAAAGTACCTCAAGTAAGCAAAGTACCTCAAGTAAGCAAAGTACCTCAAGTAAGCAAAGTACCTCAAGTAAACAAAGTATCTCATGTAAGCAAAGTATCTCATGTAAGCAAAGTACCTCAAGTAAGCAAAGTACCTCAAGTGAGCAAAGTACCTCAAGTAAGCAAAGTACCTCAAGTAAGCAAAGTACCTCAAGTAAGCAAAGTACCTCAAGTAAGCAAAGTACCTCAAGTAAGCAAAGTACCTCAAGTAAGCAAAGTACCTCAAGTAAGCAAAACACCTCAAGGAAGCAAAGCTCCTCAAGTAACCAAAGTGTCTCAAGTAAGCAAAGCTCCTCAAGTAACCAAAGTGTCTCAAGTAAGCAAAGCACCTCAAGTAAGCAAAGTACCTCAAGTAAGCAAAGTACCTCAAGTAAGCAAAGTACCTCAAGTAAGCAAAGTACCTCAGGTAAGCAAAGCACCTCAAGTAAGCAAAGTACCTCAAGTAAGCAAAGTACCTCAAGTAAGCAAAGTACCTCAAGTGACCAAAGTACCTCAAGTGAGCAAAGTACCTCAAGTGTGCAAAGTACCTCAAGTAAGCAAAGTACCTCAAGTAACCAAAGTACCTCAAGTAAGCAAAGTACCTCAAGTAACCAAAGTACCTCAAGTAAGCAAAGTACCTCAAGTAAACAAAGTATCTCATGTAAGCAAAGTATCTCATGTAAGCAAAGTACCTCATGTAAGCAAAGTACCTCAAGTGAGCAAAGTACCTCAAGTAAGCAAAGTACCTCAAGTAAGCAAAGTACCTCAAGTAAGCAAAGTATCTCATGTAAGCAAAGTATCTCATGTAAGCAAAGTATCTCATGTAAGCAAAGTACCTCAAGTAAGCAAAGTACCTCAAGTAAGCAAAGTACCTCAAGTAAGCAAAGTACCTCAAGTTAGCAAAGTACCTCAAGTAAGCAAAGTACCTCGTGTAAGCAAAGGACCTCAAGTCAGCAAAGTACCTCAAGTGAGCAAAGTACCTCAAGTAAGCAAAGTACCTCAGGTAAGCAAAGTACCTCAGGTAAGCAAAGTACCTCAGGTAAGCAAAGCATCTCAAGTAAGCAAAGTACCTCAAGTAACCAAAGTACCTCAAGTAACCAAAGTACCTCAAGTAAGGAAAGCACCTCAAGTAAGCAAAGTACCTCAAGTAAACAAAGTATCTCATGTAAGCAAAGTATCTCATGTAAGCAAAGTACCTCAGGTAAGCAAAGTACCTCAAGTGAGCAAAGTACCTCAAGTAAGCAAAGTACCTCAAGTAAGCAAAGTACCTCAAGTAAGCAAAGCTCCTCAAGTAACCAAAGTGTCTCAAGTAAGCAAAGCTCCTCAAGTAAGCAAAGCACCTCAAGTAAGCAAAGCACCTCAAGTAAGCAAAGCACCTCAAGTAAGCAAAGTACCTCAAGTAAGCAAAGTACCTCAAGTAAGCAAAGTACCTCAAGTAAGCAAAGTACCTCAAGTGAGCAAAGTACCTCAAGTAAGCAAAGTATCTCGTGTAAGCAAAGGACCTCAAGTCAGCAAAGTACCTCAAGTGAGCAAAGTACCTCAAGTAAGCAAAGTACCTCAGGTAAGCAAAGTACCTCAGGTAAGCAAAGCATCTCAAGTAAGCAAAACACCTCAAGTAAGCAAAGTACCTCAAGTGAGCAAAGTACCTCAAGTAACCAAAGTACCTCAAGTGTGCAAAGTACCTCAAGTAAGCAAAGTACCTCAGGTAAGCAAAGCACCTGAAGTAAGCAAAACACCTCAAGTAAGCAAAGCACCTCAAGTAAGCAGAGCACTTTAAGTAAGCAAAGTACCTCAAGTAAGCAAAGTATCTCATGTAAGCAAAGTACCTCAAGTAAGCACAGTACCTCAGGTAAGCAAAGCACCTCAAGTAAGCAAAACACCTCAAGTAAGCAAAGTACCTCAAGTAAGCAAAACACCTCAAGTAAGCAAAGCACCTCAAGTCAGCAAAGCACCTCAAGTCAGCAAAGCACTTTAAGTAAGCAAAGTAACTCAAGTAAGCAAAGTATCTCATGTAAGCAAAGTACCTCAAGTAAGCAAAGTACCTCAGGTAAGCAAAGCACCTCAAGTAAGCAAAACACCTCAAGTAAGCAAAGCACCTCAAGTAAGCAAAGTACCTCAAGTAAGCAAAGCACCTCAAGTAAGTAAAGTACCTCAAGTAAGCAAAGTATCTCATGTAAGCAAAGTATCTCATGTAAGCAAAGTACCTCAAATGAGCAAAGTACCTCAAGTAACCAAAGTACCTCAAGTAAGCAAAGCACCTCAAGTAAGCAAAGTACCTCAAGTAAACAAAGTATCTCATGTAAGCAAAGTATCGCATGTAAGCAAAGTACCTCATGTAAGCAAAGTACCTCAAGTGAGCAAAGTACCTCAAGTGAGCAAAGTACCTCAAGTAAGCAAAGTACCTCAAGTAAGCAAAGTACCTCAAGTAAGCAAAGTACCTCAAGTAAACAAAGTATCTCATGTAAGCAAAGTATCTCATGTAAGCAAAGTACCTCAAGTAAGCAAAGTACCTCAAGTGAGCAAAGTACCTCAAGTAAGCAAAGTACCTCAAGTAAGCAAAGTACCTCAAGTAAGCAAAGTACCTCAAGTAAGCAAAGTACCTCAAGTAAGCAAAGTACCTCAAGTAAGCAAAGTACCTCAAGTAAGCAAAACACCTCAAGTAAGCAAAGCTCCTCAAGTAACCAAAGTGTCTCAAGTAAGCAAAGCTCCTCAAGTAACCAAAGTGTCTCAAGTAAGCAAAGCACCTCAAGTAAGCAAAGTACCTCAAGTAAGCAAAGTACCTCAAGTAAGCAAAGTACCTCAAGTAAGCAAAGTACCTCAGGTAAGCAAAGCACCTCAAGTAAGCAAAGTACCTCAAGTAAGCAAAGTACCTCAAGTGACCAAAGTACCTCAAGTGAGCAAAGTACCTCAAGTGTGCAAAGTACCTCAAGTAAGCAAAGTACCTCAAGTAACCAAAGTACCTCAAGTAAGCAAAGTACCTCAAGTAACCAAAGTACCTCAAGTAAGCAAAGTACCTCAAGTAAACAAAGTATCTCATGTAAGCAAAGTATCTCATGTAAGCAAAGTACCTCATGTAAGCAAAGTACCTCAAGTGAGCAAAGTACCTCAAGTAAGCAAAGTACCTCAAGTAAGCAAAGTACCTCAAGTAAGCAAAGTATCTCATGTAAGCAAAGTATCTCATGTAAGCAAAGTATCTCATGTAAGCAAAGTACCTCAAGTAAGCAAAGTACCTCAAGTAAGCAAAGTACCTCAAGTAAGCAAAGTACCTCAAGTTAGCAAAGTACCTCAAGTAAGCAAAGTACCTCGTGTAAGCAAAGGACCTCAAGTCAGCAAAGTACCTCAAGTAAGCAAAGTACCTCAGGTAAGCAAAGTACCTCAGGTAAGCAAAGTACCTCAGGTAAGCAAAGCATCTCAAGTAAGCAAAGTACCTCAAGTAACCAAAGTACCTCAAGTAACCAAAGTACCTCAAGTAAGGAAAGCACCTCAAGTAAGCAAAGTACCTCAAGTAAACAAAGTATCTCATGTAAGCAAAGTATCTCATGTAAGCAAAGTACCTCAGGTAAGCAAAGTACCTCAAGTGAGCAAAGTACCTCAAGTAAGCAAAGTACCTCAAGTAAGCAAAGTACCTCAAGTAAGCAAAGCTCCTCAAGTAACCAAAGTGTCTCAAGTAAGCAAAGCTCCTCAAGTAAGCAAAGCACCTCAAGTAAGCAAAGCACCTCAAGTAAGCAAAGCACCTCAAGTAAGCAAAGTACCTCAAGTAAGCAAAGTACCTCAAGTAAGCAAAGTACCTCAAGTAAGCAAAGTACCTCAAGTAAGCAAAGCACCTCAAGTAAGCAAAGCACCTCAAGTAAGCAAAGTACCTCAAGTAAGCAAAGTACCTCAAGTAAGCAAAGTACCTCAAGTGAGCAAAGTACCTCAAGTGAGCAAAGTACCTCAAGTAAGCAAAGTATCTCGTGTAAGCAAAGAACCTCAAGTCAGCAAAGTACCTCAAGTGAGCAAAGTACCTCAAGTAAGCAAAGTACCTCAGGTAAGCAAAGTACCTCAGGTAAGCAAAGCATCTCAAGTAAGCAGAACACCTCAAGTAAGCAAAGTACCTCAAGTGAGCAAAGTACCTCAAGTAACCAAAGTACCTCAAGTAACCAAAGTACCTCAAGTGTGCAAAGTACCTCAAGTAAGCAAAGTACCTCAGGTAAGCAAAGCACCTGAAGTAAGCAAAACACCTCAAGTAAGCAGAGCACTTTAAGTAAGCAAAGTACTTCAAGTAAGCAAAGTATCTCATGTAAGCAAAGTACCTCAAGTAAGCAAAGTACCTCAGGTAAGCAAAGCACCTCAAGTAAGCAAAACACCTCAAGTAAGCAAAGTATCTCAAGTAAGCAAAACACCTCAAGTAAGCAAAGCACCTCAAGTCAGCAAAGCACCTCAAGTCAGCAAAGCACTTTAAGTAACCAAAGTAACTCAAGTAAGCAAAGTATCTCATGTAAGCAAAGTACCTCAAGTAAGCAAAGTACCTCAGGTAAGCAAAGCACCTCAAGTAAGCAAAACACCTCAAGTAAGCAAAGCACCTCAAGTAAGCAAAGTACCTCAAGTAAGCAAAGCACCTCAAGTAAGTAAAGTACCTCAAGTAAGCAAAGTATCTCATGTAAGCAAAGTATCTCATGTAAGCAAAGTACCTCAAGTGAGCAAAGTACCTCAAGTAACCAAAGTACCTCAAGTAAGCAAAGTACCTCAAGTAAACAAAGTATCTCATGTAAGCAAAGTATCTCATGTAAGCAAAGTATCTCATGTAAGCAAAGTACCTCATGAAAGCAAAGTACCTCAAGTGAGCAAAGTACCTCAAGTGAGCAAAGTACCTCAAGTAAGCAAAGTACCTCAAGTAAGCAAAGTACCTCAAGTAAGCAAAGTACCTCAAGTAAACAAAGTATCTCATGTAAGCAAAGTATCTCATGTAAGCAAAGTACCTCAAGTAAGCAAAGTACCTCAAGTGAGCAAAGTACCTCAAGTAAGCAAAGTACCTCAAGTAAGCAAAGTACCTCAAGTAAGCAAAGTACCTCAAGTAAGCAAAGTACCTCAAGTAAGCAAAGCACCTCAAGTAACCAAAGTACCTCAAGTAAACAAAGTATCTCATGTAAGCAAAGTACCTCAAGTAAGCAAAGCACCTCAAGTAAGCAAAGTACAGGAAGTAAGTCAAGCAAGTAAAGCACATCAAGCAAATAAAGTACAAGTAAGTTATTTGGGGACATAAGATGTTGTTTTACATCAAGTAGTAACTATACTAGATACTTGGATGCATATATGGCATTCTCACATGAAGTATATACCAATGAATGGCAAGCACATGGCTTGAGAGTTCATATGACTTGTCAAAAACCTTAGAGGGGGGTTGAGCATAATGGCCATTGACACCTGACCCAAAGCCAGTCCTCTTTGATTATCAAATAACCCCTGGTCAAAGAGATGAGACATAAAAATTCTATTCGCAAGCAAATATTTTGTTTATGTCTTCCTCTCTCCGCCCAAAACAAAACCCATAAATGCTGCTCTTGCCTGAGCTCTGCTTACTGGGCAATGAAAATACACACACCTAACTTGGAGCAATATGGCTATGGACAAATAGGTCCATAGCCGCTTTCATTGAAACAAACAGAACAAAAATGAATTCTGTTATAATATGTTTGCCCAGTAAAGATGCGGGCCGAGAAAAATGCCAAAAGCAATGACACATAGGTGCATTGCCACCCTACCCCAGGCAAGAGCAGAAGTGAGGAAGAAATGAATCCCCGCTATACAACAAGCTATTAACACTGATCATTCCAGAAAAAGGAAACCTCTATTCTTAAGATGGTATACCAGCCTCCCTTGCAAGCATGGTACAACAAAATTAAGTAATCAGGCCACTAAGACGCAACTCATTCAACTCGTAACACAAAATTGAAAGCTTATTCTGAAAAAGCCGCCCATGCAAACTGAATCAGGAGTTAAACTGTTGATGACAAGAATGAAACCCACTCCTGACAAAGCCGCCCATGCAAGCTGAGCCAGAAAACTAGTTATAAGGAATAGACGGTTGTAAAAATTTGTTTTAGAGAAACAAGATTATTGGAGTGTGGCACAACAAGGGAGGACAGCAGCCCATGCAAACTGACCCACCCTGTTGCAAATATAATGACCCCAATAATTTAAAATAATATTTATGAAGGATGGTATAAGTTGCTGTTTGCTAGATGAATCCTTGGAAGCAAGAAAATGGAGAGTACCAAGAAAGTGAGGCAGCCGCCCATGCAAACTGACCCACCCTGCCAGTAATTACGATGAGCCCAATTATTGGTTCAGAAACTTGGACTAGGAACCCTGATATAGCGCAGAAAGGCATTGGACTTCCAATGCCCTAACATTCTTATCTGAGCATCAGACAACCCCCGATCTGCTGCATAGGAAGCTGCACCAATACGGAAACTATGACCCTTATAACGGGAAGGATCTAAGCCACACAAGTGACAAGCCCTTAAAAGTTGGTTGGAGAAGACTGATCTTGAAACAGGCAACCCACCCTTGCGCCCCGTAAATTTAAATACTTGGACAACAATACAACTGGACAGGTGGAATTGGGCTGCTGAGAAAGAGCCACAGAAAAGGGGCGTGAATTGTAGCTATGCTTAAAATCCCCAAAGGTGAGTTTAAAAGCCTGCAATTCCCCAGATGAGGAAATCAGTTTTGTGACCTGATAGAACTGAAGGGGAGGATTAGCATTACTTTTAAAATGGGTGGTCATTTCTCCTATGCACAAAAAGCATAGAAGGCCAACGAGCACATAGCCTGAAACTGAATGATTTAAGTAGGTTGACCCTTGTAAAAATAGGTCCGCAATGCGAACTTGTGTCTAGTGCTAGGTTGAGGTAATGTGAATTTTGTGTAACCATCCTGTGTGGTATGGTAATTATATGAAATAGTGTGGTGTTATCATTGTATTAAGGGTATGTATTTAACAAATAGATAAAACTCTGGTTTTGTAGCAAATTGCATTCCATTCACAAGAGCAGAAGGAGGAACTTTATTCTTTGCTAAGTAATTGTGGCATGTTCTGCACAACCATTCTTTATCTTGCACACTTTTTCGATTGGTCAAGTATTTTTTTGCGGTTGCAGGATTTGATTTTCGTATTGTGTCAGTGCAAGACACACTGTGTTTATACCACAACTGGCCACAGCAGCTACAGATATATAATGGACCATGAAACACTAGTTTATGAAATCTTGTTATGAAATTATCCATCCTTTTTTTGTTTTTCTCATTACTTTTTGTAGTGGTTGTTGCTAGTTCATTTTGACATTCAGCAGTCTGATTTTTGTTAGTTGTAAGACTTTGTTCTTCAACCTCACATTCAAGAGTATGATTGTTTTCATTTGATTTTTTCTTCCTATTTTGATCAGCCTTCTTCTTTTTCCTATATTCCCTCGTGTAAGCATTGTGCTTGCTTTTTGCACTTATTTTATCAGCCATCTTTTATTTGTTATATTCCCTCATTGTACCATCATTTTCTTTTTCAACTTCACATTTACCGTTTTGGCTGTTGTTAGTAAGACTAGGATTGTTTGTGTTAGATTTTCCCGTCCTACTTTCATCGCCCTTCTTTTTTTTCCTATATTCCCTCATGTAAGCATTGTGCTTGGTTTTTGCACTTGTCTCATCACCATTCTTTTTCTCCCTATAATTCCTCATGTAAGCATTGCGGTTCCTTTTCACACAATGTCGTATTTTATGAGTGTTTTTTTTTCAGTACTGTTCTGATTCTTGTAAGTGGTAGAACTTTGTTTTTCAGCCCCACATTCTAGACTACGATTGTTTTCATTACACATCTTCTTTTTCCTATATTCACTAATGTTATTGTCACAATTCCTTTTTGCACCGCTATGAAATTTTTCCAAGAGAAAATGTTGTTTTGTTTTGTTTAAATGATCACCACTATGATGAGTTTCTAATGAGTTAGAGCTACATGTATATGGCACTGTTGATACATAATGTACTTCATTTACATGACCTAAATATATTGTAGCAGGTATCTGTTGTGATAAATGAACTGGCTCTATCAAAGTTGTGTGAGCAAAATTTTCATCGGATTCTACAATATGAATTCTCAAATTCCGTGACTCTGCAACAGCTTGAACAATGAGGGCATCACACCATGAACCTTGCAGTGACATATTTGACAAATATTCATTCCATGAATTCTGGGTATTGCTTTCAATAAAACGCTCTGGGTTTTCCCTCAGATAATGAATACCAGCTTGCCTGATATACCAGTGATGACTTGGATCACCATATAACTGATGTGAAACTGCTCTGAAAAAACAGTCACCTGCACCACCAACATCTAGAGGTCTCAATCCCAGCTGGCGTAATCGAAAGCTTAACAAAATGGTAGAACCTACTGACAATGTAGTTTGATTGTTGACACCTTGTTGAGGGCCTGGATTTAGTTCAATATCACCTGATGTCAAGAGCTTCATTCTTGATACACAAAATCTTTCAGTACGGCTACTTGATTTTGTTGTTTTGTGGTTAGCTAAAGAAGGATTACTCGCTCGTTTGCTTTGTCTTAACAGTTTCTTTGCGATTACTCTGTTTACCTTCACAAAGTTGGAGAAAAAACAGCAAGATCTGTTTAGGTACCTTACATACCAGAACTTATTGTAAGTTGCTAAGCTGTACAATCGGGAAAATTTCGGAGTAGATTTTCTCACTATAATCTTCAGTTTGCATTTAGCTTTTCTTTTTTTCGTGAACCTTAAAATCTTCTTAACCGATAATCTGGACGGCTCTCCCTGTCTCCGTCATTTCATTCGCTTAGCTATTTTGGAATATCTGTCACGATCTCTTGCACTTGAGCTTAAATCTAAAGAATGTTGAGCATAAATGCTAGTCATACTTGAATGAAAAGATTTGGTGAAATTGACGCTTGCATAATTTTTAAACGGATTACCAGAGCTACGGCTACTTGATTTTGTTGTTTTGTGGTTAGTTAAAG
>OZ026601.1:15770029-15787529 GCA_964020085.1 Micromussa lordhowensis
ATATTTACGTTGCATGAAGGTCTTAGCCAACTAATAACCATGGTAACATTTTTTTGTCCATTGTCTTAAGTGTTTCGGAGAACAGACCACCCCCCCAAAAATATGCCCAGTGGCGTGACAAAAGTTGTGATTTTAGGTCAACTTTAGTAGTGTGTATCTCTGAGGTTATTCAAGTAACAGACTTGATTTTACATCAACATCACAGTTGTCCTTTGGTAATTCAAATGCATACAAGGACAAATGTTTGCTATACATCGCTTATGTTCTACATGCAAACTTAGAAGGCATACTTCGTGTCATTTTATAAACTGGCAAAACTGGGCATTTTCAAATTCTTTTTTCTCAAGGGTCCGGGAAGATACAAATATTCTACTTATCGCTAGTTACTCACCACACATAGGTCAATGTTTTAAGCCAGTGTTAAAATTGGTCCAGCGAATTCAAATTTTTCAATGGTTCCCTTTTTTACCGCTTTGTAGATTGTCGTTTTCCAGGGCAATTTCGATACAACTGTGACTTCAGTGCTGCTGGCAATCTCATTATCCGGATTTCGCCGAGGTGACTCCCCCAGCGGATAAAAACAACGAATAACAACGGTTTCCTGTGGTGTTACTCATGTTTTCGATGTAATTTATATCCATTTTACGCGAGTTTCAGGACACATTCTTCTGGAGATTGCGTGACAGCAGTGGTTTTCAGTGCGGCCATCAAACCAAAGCGAAATCTTGGGTAAAATTGGCGTTGATACACAGAATGGTAACGTTTTCCTTGAATAGGTGTTCTTGGACCAGAAAAAGCTTTGAAAAACCCATAAGTGGGCTGAATGTGTCTTGCATCCGCTTGTTTTCGTTGTATTGACTCGCAGAGTAGAAAGTAGAACGCTTCTTTGGAGTCCGTGGGCTTGTTGCTTATCATTGATTTCCTTCAAGTTTGGTTTTAGTTTGTTAATTCGTCAGCCAAGATAATGGTGGACGGATCTTTGAAAAAAAACGTTTGCTTGTAGTGATATAAAAAAACTGTCAGATGTATTAATAAACCGACGGCTGACACAGTCACGGTGCTTGGTAGCCTGGCTTCTTAGCGAAAGTATTGAAAGGTATGGACTACCGGAATACTACTGGAATTTGCGGGAATACGAGAAGCTAGCAATCATGTTCTTTTCAGCGTTCACGTTCTTTTCAGTGCATGAGAAATAATGAAAAAAGCAAATAACAAAAAATAAGCTACAGACGTTCCCATTGAGTAATTAGGACAGTAAGGTAAATGTGAATTTTGGCACAAATATCGATGGTTTTATTATTTTCTTTGATATACCCAGCGTTAGTTACTCTCAACAGCCCCTTGGACTGTAAAGCTTTTTTGATGTGCGCAGTTAAACGTTCATGACAACTTTTTTTTCCTTGATAAGCAAACCTGACGGCTATGCAGTGGTAGACCTATATTCTCTCCCTAAGGAGCAAAAATTTTAAGGCTGAAAAAGCTTTAGCTTTGGCTTTGGCTCTTTAATTTAGGTTTCGTTGGTGGTCTCGTTTGTCATCATGAAGTAATGGCCCAAAGGGAGGAAACTTTGTAGCCCCCCCCCCCCCCCCACCCCACCTCAGCTTGGACGAAGCTCGGTATACTGACTGGTAAATTTTCATCAGTCGGACTAACCACAACCAGAAGATACCTTCTGAACCTCTAAGTTGAACAAGACAAGTTCCTGTTAAAATTACAGTATATTAAAGAAATATAGAATGCGTCGGCATTGTTGAATTATATAAGCACGGGGGAGTAGAACTTACATAACTTAAGAATGCACGAGGACAAGCTCTTTATTTCTGTCATAAATTGTAGCCTAAATGTTTTAAAATGATTGAGAAACTGCGAGCGTTGCGATTCGTCAGTTCGAGTTCATTATAGTGCTTTATAAATAAAATACACGCTGCTTAAGCGGGACTACACGTTGAAGCATTATTATACAACATTTGTTGATCCGACAATGCTGGAGCGTTTCGGACCCTTGTTTGTTCGACATCTTCTGTTGGACAAATGTTTGATAAGTCCTCAAACATTCGTCCAACAAAAAAAAAATCGAAAAACATGGGTGCTAAGAGCACCAACACTGTCGAATCAACAAATGCTGTACAACAATGTTGGAGCGTGTAGCCCCAGCTTTACATCACAAGCTGCAGCGCGCACAATTCCTTCGCTCTCCTGTATTGTCGAGTTATATAAGCACTTGAGAATTTAAAAACATTCGGCTGCTCCTCGTACTTCTCTATGCATTCTCTCGTTTTCTTTAAAATTTGCGCACTCGATGGCGTTCAAGCCGCGTGCACTATAACTCAAAAAAGCAAGCCTCGTCCAATCATAACGCGCGGAATTTCTCAATTATTTATTAATCACTTAAAAAACATAATGAGATAAACTGGGCAAAGAGTGCTTATTTCTTGGAACAAGAGCAACTTTGAACTAGGACAGAAATGGCGGAAACGAAGGACACTTTCCTGTTTTTGGGTTCCTCCACACTCAGGTCAAAATGTTGGCAGATGTCTTCCAACTCCTTGATTTTAAACTTGGAATGAAGTTTTCCTCTTCTGTGTAAGCTACACAAGTCCTCCCCTCTGTATTGCAATGGATGGCAAAGATTTATTTCTTGATACACCGACTGTCTCATTAGTGCCAACCCTTCCTCTCTTTCCCATTCTTCTTCTTCACCATCTGTTTGATCCTCTTCAGTTCGTTCTACGGCGGTAGCTGACGGCTTCTTCCTTTGTTTTGCCGCAAGCCTCGAAAAGAAGCCGCTTATCTGCTTTGCTGTCCGCCATTCTGATTGCTGAAACATGGCCTTTCCGCATCTGTCCTTTGCTAATCGCATCTCACGTGAGACCTACCCAAGAGGGAATATATGGTTGCATTGTCGTGAACGTAATTTTTAATCTCTATTATTGCATTAAAGGATGATATCTAGTTTTGATTGATTTAAAATAATCTTCGTGATTAAAATGCGCTAGTGGTTAGAGAATGTTAAAAGTGTTATTTACATGATTAAGTTAATTACATTTAATTATTAAACATGGCTGAATAAAATATTATAACGTAAGTCCGCTAACTTCTTTTTTATAAAACCGGTTCCAGTCAGAAAGAAAAAAACATTACTTGCCTAACAACCTCCGTAATCATGTCATATATGCCTGACCGGACGATAAAGACCAAAAAAGGCTTATGCAAATGCATAACTTAGTTGGATTGGATATTTCAAGACAGTTCATTGATCAACTTATGCATTATATATTTACCTGAACTGGATCTGCTTTCAATCCAGTCACTGAGCCACTGTTAAACTTCTCTACTAAAAATGTTTTTACTTCTGGCGTCATCCGGACGATCTTTGACTTTTTCTTTAATGCCCATCCAGCACTAAGAAGTGGACCTGATACATAATACGATTCCGCCTGGTATGTAGTGTTGCTTGCACCTTTTGGTGGCACCACAACTGAGCTCACACCAGTGTCTTTCTCCGCCCACTTTGTTCGAATAATGTTGTATGTTGACTCGCACTCAGCAATTCTTAGATGTTCTCCAGTGTCCATGTGACTTTGAACTTCTGCTTCGGTCACAAAGACTTTTACACAGCCGGCCTCTTCACATGCAAACAGATTCTGGCCATTAGCCTTACACTTGAAAGATGCAGAGCCTAAAGTGGTCTTGCAGGAGAAAGGTTGAATAACTCGAAGACACGTTTCTCTTTGTTCCTCCTTAACAAGATCTTCGTAGGCAAAGAGGCGCCCCTCTCCAACACCAAACGCACGCCAAGCAAGTATACCTTTCTCTTCATAAAGGAAACTGCTGTAAAAGCTAACGCCTTCCCACTTTACAACCCCTGTCTCCTTAAGACCATTAACTTCCACAACTGAAACTCGACAACCCTTTATCCCGCCGCTAGATTCAAGGGCAGTTTTCAAATCTTCAGCAAAGACCACATCGTGCTTTTCGTTTACATAGATTCTAACATGGCTCTTCATCGATGCAATGTTTCTGTCGCAAATACCTTTTCCAGATTGGGTCTCCGAAAAGTCATAACGTTCGATGTCAATCCCGACTCGCACCCCAATGTCTCTCAAGCTAACAAGGTAGGCCCCGTTATGGTAGCACCCGGCGTTTTCTGACTTCAAAAACTCTTTCTTTATCTGGGGTCTTTCTTCCTTGATTGTGCGCAGCACATGTTCACAAATTGAAGCAACTGCAAACCAGTTCTGTTGGCAGTCGTTAAATACATGCACAAAAGACTCTACTTCCATCCTTCCGTCTTCTTTCTTTGCAATAACGCAGGTGACGTGCCAACTCTTTCCTTTTTTTCCAAAAAAGTCAGTCATTTGCTCGCGAAATTTCAGTGGTAGAAATTCCATTGCCCAATCGAGGACTAGCATGGCACTTTCTCTGTCCAAACCAGACAACACTTCATGTTTAGCTCTCTCCTGGTTTATTGTTCGCAGTAAGTGAGCTTTCCAGGCGTTTACACTTTCAACAGCATGTTGCACTTCAAATTGAATGTTTCCTTTCTGAGTTTCGGTAAGAACAGTGCCTGATTCAGATAATTTCTTAGTTATCTGTCCCAAAGTATTGCTCAAGTTGAGACATCTGTCGCAAACAGCATCGTGATTATGACTGCAAGGTGAAGAAAAGCTGGGCTGACTTGGGTCACTTAAGCTAAAGTACAAACAGTGATCAGGACAGTTTTCTTCGCCACCAATGTGTGCTTGATACTCGTTCTTTAGGTATCTCTTCCCATTCTTGAGGTTAGCTTTCATTTCCTTTGACCAGAATCCATCAACGCCATTTTGCTCCAGTGTTTCCACAGCTTCTTCTAGAACTGACGTCGAACGCCTCTGAACCTTCTGTCGACACATAATCAAGTCCTTGTAAAGACTTCTGTTGAGATGCTTGACAAACTTCGAGAATCCGAAATAGCGTCCTCTCCCCGACAGGCTTGAAGCCACTCTCAGTACAAAAGGCCAAGTATTGCTTCACTATTCTGGAGGGAATGACAGTTCTTATTGAATTTGATATCGTGATTTGCTCCCCTGAATCAAGCTTAAGCTTTCGCATTCCATAGGCAACGTCTTGAAGAAAACATGGCCTCGAAATAAAGTCCAAAAAGTGGTCAGTTTTAACTGGATCCAATCTGGTGCGGTGTATTGGCCGAGAAATGGACGGCATTCCTTTCCCGTTAATTGCTGCGTGGAGTCGAGCTTGATCAATTTTCCACTTGGTAATACCAGGAAGAAGTCGCTTTAATTCTTCCCTTGAAAATGAGCCAGAGAATATCGAAAGAATCTGCAGTCGAGTCTGGGAAGTTTCTGCTTGGTTGTATGCTTCTACAAATTCGTCAACTAGGCGTGTTTCCCATTTTTTTGGTTCCGCTGGACACTCAAGCTGGTACAAATTGCCAAATTTTCTCTCTTGAAACGCTCTCCAAACCAACCCTTCCTGGCCAGGTGCAAGAACAAAGAGAGTTGTTTTAATTATGTCTTGCAGCTTTTTCAGATAGTAGGACTGCTGTCTGTGAGAGACATCTTCCCAATGAAAATTAAGAGTTGATGCCACTGGACTGCACCTCCCATCGGAGACTTGCTCTAGGGTCTCATTAAGCGCAGCTCTTTTATCCTGTTGTGCTTGGAGTTGATCCTCCCAGATGCTGATGTCTTCTTCGCTTTGGCCAACGTCATTTAGTGAAAATTCGACAGCAGAAATGCGAGCATCTTCGTCTCTCTGTTGAAGGACAATACCATTTATATTTTACTTTATACTTCTCTGTTTGTTGAAAAAGTTTATCAATAAAACACAGCTACATAACTAGAAATACAAGTATTCCTATGCAAATAACACGTGCTAAATTGATACTTCAAAAACAGGTTCAGTGGACTCTCTCTAACCCACACATCTATAAGGCGGACAACTCTTTATGATGGAAACCTAGTGTTGGTCCCTGCCGTTTTTCAGTCATTTCACTGCAACTTAACTCTCGGAAAACCGTTAACGTATGCTTGAAAAGTGGTTTTTGCAGTGAATAATACTTTAAAATGATAATGTAGGTGCTGAATGTGACAGTAAAAGTACCGCTCCCTCAGAAAAAAAATTAAATATTAGTATTGTTCCAGTTTACAGAGTTTGCGAAAGTAAACAACTTGACACGTACCGACTAATGTAACAAACGATTGAATGCAGAAGAACCACACAACGTCGAACAAAACAACTTGGCCACTCTGTTGCCGGATCTCTTGTAGAAATTCACGCACCAGACGTCACTTGAAGTGTAAACAAAACCAATTTGATAGCAAGGCTGGTACTACGGCACGGGCAATTGAAACTTTAATGGGCCAATATTTCGACTAGCAGAGCTAGTCTTCTTCAGGGTCTCTCTGTATTAGTACTGGCCCTGAAGAAGACTAGCTCTGCTAGTCGAAATATTGGCCCATTAAAGTTTCAATTGCCCGTGCCGTAGTACCAGCCTTGCTATTAAATTTTTTTTTTTTTTTTTTTTTTGTACCGACTAACTTATAACAGACGAATATTCATTACGTCCAGGTCCAGCTTTTATGTTATATTACTCGGAGTTACCCGTGTCAGGTTACGTCTACGGCTCTACTTTCTGTAGGCCGGACACCTCTCTAGGATGGACAGCCGAGGTCGGTCCCTAAAGGTGTCCGCCTTAGAAAGAGTTGACTTTACCTCCATATATTCACTTCCGTCTTGACCGTCGGAAAGATCTACTTTCTCAGGACACGGCTTTCTTTCTGGTGTGATCATATGCTGCTCTTCAGTTTCTTGTTCCTTATAAAGAAATGCAAAGACGTGTTTAAAACCGATAAGACCGGCTTTCATGGCTTGCTTTCCACTTAACTACAATTCCTTTAGAGGTGTTACTCACGTCTTGGTCAGTGGGCTGGTTATCTTCATGCCTTGTGATATCTTCATCCACGCATTAACACACCTTGCAAAACAGATGAAAATACAAAGCCTTTAAAAAAGCCACTCCGGGTAGTATGTCTTGAATTAATGGGCGTCATTTAATTTCTTTCTTTCTCGGTTTTTGAATCACTCGTTTTGATATATTACTTCAAATATTTTGATAAACCACAGCAGTTCGGTTTCGCTGCAGAACCTTTTTGACCTTGAAGGAAATTCATTCAGAGCCAACATAGAATTATCGCAAGTAAAGGGGAATGTTAAAACAAATTAACGCTCGCAAAAAAAAAAACAAGAGGCAGTAAACTCTCTAAAATACTACATCAAAACATATTAGGGGCAATTTACTATCCAACGCTCGAGTTCACTTACAGCCGGATGGGGCTAGTCAGTCCCTGAACTCTCTCTTCCGTGCGCTCTTTATTGGCCATGTTCTAAACGAGTAGGGGACTGGGAACGAATTTTTAAAATCGATTGAATTGACAAATGGACCCATCATCTGAAAGAGCACCCTAAAGTTAGTAACTTTACCAAATTTAAGAGTTATTGGTTTAAACGCAAAGGCATGATACACTCTTAAGAATCGTTAAAATAGGAGAGCTTAGTATCCATACTGAGCTCTAATTTTAGCGAATTATAAAGGTGAACCATTCCTTTGCATTTAAATCAATAACAATCAAATTTGGTAAATCTACTAATTTTTAGAAATCCATACCCAGTCCCCTGCTCGTTTAGAACATCGGCTAATAGAGATTGAACTCACGCGCGATTAACACGCGCTTGGGTTCAACCCCTATATAGCGCGCGCTGAAAAGAGAGTTCAAGGACTGGAAAAGATGAGGCTGGCGCACGAGAGAACGAGGATAAAGTTTTCTTTGTGCACCAGCCCCATATGGTTGAGGACAAGAATGCGAAATTTGCTCTAAGGTGCTGGGGCTCTGGGATCCAGGTTACGAACAAAGGCCTAAACAACCCCCTTGATCTAGGCGTGATGTCTACCTGATTCTGTTATTTTTTGATATTTTTAAGCCCGGAAGAGAACGATTCTTAACTTCGCTTGTCACCTCATTAGACCTTCTTTCTATCAAAATCCCATTTTTATCTACTAGGAGATACATACATTGTCCATCGCACGCTTTCTTTGGTCCGCGTGTTTCAATCTACAGGTCTTGCACATAGCTAAAATAGAAGGGAGAAACGTATAAAAATCACGCCTCTGACTTATTTGTGGTTTTTTCTTTGACTTCGGCTGCGATCAGTCTTACGCACCCATATCTCATTTAAACTTCTCCAAATCAAATGTTTCAATTTTGTTCACTACAAACTATAGGCGTTAACTCGAAACTGAAAGTAGCTTTCCAGTTATTTGTGTTCACATGTACAGCCCAATAAAGTTATTATTATTATTATTATTATTATTGGATCGATTCGTACTTACCTTCACCAATTGGTACAACGGTATCGTACATCCAGCATATTTTTTCTGAGACTTGTTTGGTTATCCGCCGAACTTTTCCACTGCATGTTGTCCTAGATTGTCTCTTTTGATGCAGCAGGTAGCGACAACTGACAGCCTTCCCCCCTGGCCAGTTTACAGTTAGATGCTTCCTATGTCGCGGACATATTGTCACTTTTTTTATGTCTTCGTCATTGATAAAAAGCAGACCAGTTCTATTTAAAATAAGATCTTGCTCTGTAACCTTAGCATGCGCTTGTCGCCCACGCGATCCACTCACTCCAAGGGAACGCAAGTAGCTAGTGACATCTTTAGTGCAACTGAGCAAAGGAACTGAAACCGCATTCTTGTCTTCTATTTTTGCATCTCCGCATTTGGAGTGAGGCGAGTGGGCCGAAAGTGAACAAAACATCACTGCACTTTTCCCAAAGCGAAATTGATTTCTGTACGTTGAGTGGAAGACGTAATAGATTGCTGCAAATTCATAATTTACAGTGTAAACATTGGAACCAATCAAAATCTTCAATACTTTTTGGTGCTTTGTATCAGGAACGAAATTGAATTATATACCTGATCAAAGATGGTCTGACTTCTGAGTGAAATTTGTGTTTGTTAAGACCCAAAAGCCAAAATTATTCTAAAAATAAGAACAGCTCTTTAGTACATCCAATTGTAGCACTACTTTTCCAATTTGTAAATTCATCTACTTTTTTTAATGGCCCAATTTATACTAGAGACGGATCATCCGTCCAGACAGATCATCCGTCCAGACGGATCATCCTTCTAGTATAAATACGGGTCGAACTATATGATAGGGACTATCGGTGATTTCTTAGAAAGCGTGACAAAAAGGCCTGGGTGCTAGTAAGACCAATCTTTCGCGGCAAATTTCAAAATGGCAGCAAATTGGACCAAAACACAGTTCGTGAAGCTTTTATTGAATAAGAGAAAAGCTGCAGAAGAAGGATTTAATTCTTTGCTGAGGATGGATGATGAAATGACAAAAAAGCGTCCAATGGAGTGTATTTCCGTTTGCTTGTGGCTTTTTTCCCTTTCATTCTCTTCTTTAAACTCGTTCGACAACATGAGCTCGTTAAATTTCTTTGAGATTTCTTCAAAGACTTCGTTGTTTGCAGACTTCTTTAAGGCGAGTGTTTCCAGTCGAACGGCAAATTCTGTTTCCTCGTCAGCTAGCACGAGGGCAAGGAATTTTAGTTCCGTTTCAGTCCAAACACGTTCTTTTTTGGGCTTTCGCACCGAATCGTCCTCCATGTTGAGTCACAGGCAGACCACTCTATGTGCTCGTGGTTTAATATAGAGAATGTATGAGAGTTATGAATAAAGCTATGAAAATTGCATATTTAAATCACATCTCGGCCTAAATATCCCAATAAAGTTAATGAAACCATGATCGACTCATGTATGGTGTTTTTTCGCCTTCCTGGGCCATCTAAAGCGTTTTACAATGAAAATACTTTTGGCCGGTTACGGTTAGACATAAGAAGGAGACAAGGCATGCAACTTCGAGGCCGTCAGCCCCGACCTCCTCCACTTCAAATTGGAATTAACGCAAAAATACTGAAAATCTCACCTGAATGGCGACGGATCTTGATAGATGAGTTTTCCCTCTATCTCTTCGCCGAATTTCAGCTTCATCCCTCCAACAGTTTCCGAGAAAATCGACACTGAAGTCATAAATACAGCTTTCTCAATATGATCGGGGGTGTCTACGAAACGAAGACCTAAGACCTAAGACCCAAAAACGAAGACCCAAAAACGAAGACCAATTTTTTTTTACAGGCCTATCAAACCAGTGCAAAGCCAGTCAAGCCGAGTCAACGCTTTTCCACCAAGTGACGCGAAACCAGTGGGGTCTTCGTTTTGTAGATAAGGCCGGCTCAAACTACAAACCGAAGACCCTCGCTTAAATGCTTTGTTCGTTGTCAACTGACGCGAAATCAATGGAGTCTTCGTTTTGTAGATAAGGCCGGTTCAAACTACAAAACGAAGACCCTCGCTTAAATACTTTGTTCGTTGTCAACTGACGCGAAATCAATGGGATCTCCGTTTTATAGATTAAGCGGGCTCAAACTGTAAAACGAAGACCCTCCCTTAGAGACCTAGACAATGTAATTAAGCGGAGTGGATTGCCCTCTTTATGTGTTTTCACATTACCAAAAGCTACCCCCGGTTTAGGTTCCAAATTGGTAACCCATGTGGCAATCTCTTGACTTATCTGACCTTCACCGAGCCATTTGCGTCCCCAATTTTTTACCTTTTCAAAATGCTCCGGTGTTGGATCGCTATTTACCTTATTATAATGCAAGTTGTTGTTAAGTTGCCCTAACATTTTAGCTTGATATTCTTCTTGATTAAGGATTACAAATCTAGAGCCCTTGTCTTGAATTCTAATTACCTTATCACTAAACTTAAAATTATGTAGTGCTAACCTTTCGTCTTGAGTTAAGTTGTCCTTGACAGTTCTCAGATTTTGGGGTTCCAGGATATCCTTTCTCACATTATTGATGAAGACTTCGACTTCTGGAGAACTACATTTAGGAGGCATCCAATTGGTAGCTGAAGGAATAGCTGGCAGACGATCATCAACTTTCCTTGGGTTTTCATCCGGATTTCTGCCATGATGGAAAAAGGCGAGGCGGATTCTCCTTTCAAATTTATCCAAATCATCGATTACCTTCTGCCAGTTGACATCCTTTGGCGTAGGACAGAACGCCGGTCCTTTAGTCAAAAGAGAGCGCTCTGCATCGGTGAGTTCAGAAGATGTTAGATTAATGGGATTTAAATCCGGCAAGTTGATATCCGGTCTTGCCACCACATCGTTCTCATCACGAGTAGGGGCTCTGTTACTGGTCTGGGAAGTTCTTCGGAACCTCCTCAACTTGGTTCTTGAATTCTCCGATGGTGTAAATTGATCTGATGGCGCTGGGTTATAGGGAGTGGCCTGCCAAAACTTCTGTCGCGCTCTCCTCCTCAAATCAATCGCTACCTTTTCCATTTGTCTTTTAACTCTTCTCCAAATAGTCTTGGCGGCAGTTTCCTCGTTGTTGTTGAAAAGCAGTTCACGTTCAAGATGTAATTGCCTTTGTAGAATTTTGGTCTTCGACCAAACCGCAGTAGAAATGTCCTTTAAAATATTGAAAGAAGCGCTGAGTGAATGCTGTATACAGGACTATTGTAAGCTCCCATTGTAAGCTCCCATTGTAAGCTCCCATTAAGCAATGAGAGGTCCGAACTCTTAACAAAAAGAGTCAAGCCAAAGAAAAAGGTTTTTCCTCTAGTACTTGACTACAACCCAATTCTTCCAGACATCCAGCAGGTGATTAAAAAACATTCCCACTTACTTAGATTGTCTCCTGAGCTTTTAGAGATTTTTCCATCAAAGTTGATTTTTCCAGCTTACCGCAGAACAAAAAACCTAAAAGAAATCTTAGCTCCATCTAAATTTCGGAACATTGAAGCCAGAAATGAAACCTTGGAAGATGATCGAGGTTGTTACAAATGTAACAAAAGATGTGACCTTTGTAAAAAATTTTTGATTCAAGATACTAAGTTTGAGAGTTTTGCTACTGGCCGCATATATAGGATTAATCAGAAATTAAGCTGTACTTCCAAAAATGTCATTTATTTGGCTGCTTGTAACAAATGCAAAAAGCAGTACATGGGCTCCACTTCAACAGAATTCAAGGTTCGTTTTCGTAACCATAAATCATCAATGCTTAAGAACAGAAGAACATGTGAGTTGGCGGTCCATTATAATTCTTTTGAGCATCAAATTTGTCAAATTAGTTTTATTATTATCGAACAAATTGTAAACCACAAAAATGCAACCCATCTTGAACAACTGCTCCTCACCAGAGAAGCATATTGGACCTCACAACTCTTTTCATTATATCCACACGGTCTTAACAAAAGATGTGAATTCAAATCCAAAAATCGTATCTGCTACAACAGTTGACTTTGTCTCTATTGTAGTGTAAATTCTTTTCAGCCCAAATTTGTAATCATCGTAATTTTTGCTGTATGTAGGACCTCATTAGCTCCCATCTAGCTTTGAATGTTTCTAGTTTGTAATCTTGCCCTTCTGTTTTGTTAGCTTTCACCTAGTCGTTGTTGTTTTTGTTCAAAAACTCTATTGGGGGATTCTGTTATGTTTGTGTTTGGTTTTTCATTCAGGGGCTTTCGATTGGTAATCTATTACATTGTTTAGGGGCCCTCTCTGAGGACCTTGTTATGACATTGACCCGCACATTCATTCAGAGGCCCTCAGTAGGGAGTTTGTTACGTAAGAACAGGATTTATCTGATTAGTCTGTTTGTTCTTTCTTTATCAATTGTTTTTTGTTTTGCCTAGCTTGTAATTAAGACCTTTTCTTGTGTTACGTAACCTTAATTTCCATTTTCTGTGTACTATATAAAAGCCCGTAACCCTGCCACTCACAACCATTGTTTGCCAACGAGGATGACGCTTGTGAGAAGGATCCAACGGATACAAGACGCTTACACTCGGTAATTGTAGGTTGAGTGAAAGAGCAACAGCGAACTTCTCACATGTCCATAAAAACCTTTACTAAACGTTTCGCCCTGCGGGCTTCATCAGTAGTGGGCTACAATATTAAAAATACTTGGAATAAAAATTATTTACAATCAAGATCTTAAATACCAAAAATTTACAAAGAAAAATAATTTACAAGTAAAATAATGAAGAGTAAACAATGGAATGAAAAGTAAAATAAAAATGTCTTTTAAAAAAAAGTGCTAATTACACGGCAACTGTCCCTTGAGTGTTACGCAATAGACTAAATTAACAAACATATCACAACAAGATCCAAAACCAGGGCACTTGAATAAGGCGTTTTCCAGCGCACAAAAGACAAGGAAACAGGATACAAAAATAGGGCCTTTGAATAAAAAATAACAAAATCCCTAAATGAGCCCCCTGAACGCATGTATAAAAAAGCGCTATAATCACAGCCTCATAACAAACTCCCTGATTAGGCCCTTGAGTGATAAATCTGTGGTATTGCAGTAGTATTACGTAACAGGAACACTTGTGAGAAGAATGAAAGAGAAAATAAAAAAAAAAGCGTCGTCAATTGTTAGTTGTATCGTATTCTATTCCTGGAATTGAATTCAGATCTTTTGTTTAAACCAAAAGGTTGGAGGGTGCAAAGTTGCGCACTCCAATAAGCTTCTCTCGTGAGCAGGCGTTCATCAAGGCTATTATTGTCACTAAGGTTGGAAATTTGTTCAATGATAATAAAACTGAAATCAGAGAGAACGTGAGAACTTTTGTTAAAATGTATAGCAGCCTCACAAGTGTTCTTGTTTGTATTCATGGCTGATTTATGATTTCGAAATCTGACTTTGAATTCGTTACTCGTGGAACCCACATATTGCACATTGCATTTGCTACAAGTGATGAGGTAAATGACGTTCTTGGATTTACAGTGGAGGTGTAGCGCTGGTGAAATGGTCATGTATGTAGATATATATAAATATGTAAACATTTATATAATGAATAGATAAATATATATACATAAACTATATACTACAAAGCCTATGACATAGATAAATCTCTAGCAATCTAAAATCTGTATATATAACTAATTAATTTAAACCCATAATGTAAACGTACAAAAAATAAAAATTCTATTCACAAGAAAATATTTTGTTCTTGCTTTGCTAACCTTCTTCGTCTTCTTCTTGCTACCGGACACCATTTTGAACAATGTTGAACACAATCCACTACGCAGACGCAGTGTGTAACGCTTTTACCGGAACTAGGTCACACCTAACAACGCAGTGACAAAACAAAACCCAAGTTGGATATAGAGGTTATTTTGCATTTGTTTTTGTTTCTGGGGGCATTTTACACAGCGGTGTTTCAAAATGGCGGGCAAGAAGTTTGAAGTGACTATATCATTGAAGAAAAGGTGATTTTGAGACAAAAATTGACTGTTTTAACACCAAAATAATAAGTTTTGAGCAAGTGGGTCATTAGCCCTCATTTACGGGAATCCATTTTTGGGGAAAATGGATGGGAATTTCTTTGCGATATTTAGCAATAGCACTTTGCACTATTACTAAAAATAGATTTTGCCACATGAGACCCACTGCACAGACTCGGACAAACATTGTGACCCACTACAAAGAAATGAAGTGCGGTATCGAAGGAAAAGAGTGAAAAACTTCTGATTCGCTCCTATGATTGAAGGTGCTACTTGCTTCAAGATTAAGCCACCAGGGATCCAAAATTATCAGGTTTATTGCACTAATGAGTGACCACGGCTCGTTGCGTCCGTGGTTGCATCGTATATAGTCAACTGAAATTAAAATAAATTGCTAGATTACTATTTACATTCTTATTTGAATCTACAACAGGGTTTCGCTATTTACAATTTGTGTTCCTGAGTCGGATCCCTTGGTTTGATAAGGTTTTGCTTATGATCGATGGTTGACTTCGAATGTCGTTATGGAATAAATTGTTTCCTTTTAAATCATTTGTCACCTGACGTATTTTTCCCGCCTCACATTGTCGAGGCGATTTCGCAAGAGCTTACTAAACATGATTTCTAGAATGTTCGCTACACGTCATTGAACATGCAAATCACTCCGCCCTAGTGCGGAAATTAGGCATGACTAGTTAATTAGTTCTAATTGAGCAACGACTAGAACCCGATAGTCTTTAATGATATAACTGACACAAGAAAATAACATTAGTGTTCACTATTTCTCCGACTAGACTTAATTAAGAATTCAGTTCCTCTTTGGTTGCTATGAGACACAACTTGTGGATCGGTCTGTCATATTCACCACACCGGGTCTTGATTCTTGCCTTCCTGACCAGGCCATCAGTTCCTGGATACGTGGCAACAACACGAGCCAGTTTCCATCGTGATCATTTCTGATTCGGGTCCAACTCCAAAACTAAATCATCAACTTCAACATTTTCTCTGGTACGGAACCACTTGTTTCGTGGTAAGAGATTTGCTGCGAAGTACCTCATCCAGCATTTCCAGAATTCATTCACCCGATCTTGGGTACTTCTTAGAAGATGTCTGGGGTTGATCCTTTCTTCAGGCTCTGGTTGAGGTGATGGAAGATGATGACCTATGAGGATATTGTTTGGTGTGATGTGGACTTTCCCAGATGTCGTTAGAACTTGGGTACAAAGGACGTCCGTTGATGATGTAGGTTGTCTCCGATAGAAAGGTTCTCCATTGCTCTTCGGTAAAGGCTTGATTCTTGCAGGTAGCATCAAGACCTTTTCTGACAGACTTGATGAGAGTTTCCAAAACACCATTTTGATGACTTGCGTGTGGTATATTCCATAGCCATTTGAAATCACAACAGAAATTCTTGGAATTCTTGTTCCAGTTCCGCATAATTTCCTTTAAATAAGCTTGTGCACCTACAAAATTTGTACCACAGTCCGACCAACAAACACTCGGATGACCACGCAAACTCGCAAAACGGCGGAACACCATCAAAAAGGCATGAGATGTTTTGTCATTAACAAGTTCTAGTGAACTGCCCTTGTTGTCATGCAGGCGAATATTACAACCTGGGCTTCTTTCCGAGTCTTCCGATTGAGCTTAATATGCACTGGTCCAAACATGTCAATGGTGGTGTTGGAAAAAGGAGCAAAAACCTGCTGCCACTCGTAAAGACGGTATCTGCCCCATTAGCTGGTCCAGCAGTTTCTTTTGAAGTTTCCTGCAGGTGATGCACTTTGCAGTGAGAGCTTTGGACATACTGCAGAGCCCTATGATCCAGTACTTTCTTCTAGTTTCATGAATTAGGCTTTTGAATCCACAGTGTGCACGCTTGTTGTGCAGATGACGTAGCAGCAGCTTGACAAGTGGATGGTCGCATGGTAGAATTACCGGGTTTCTCATTTCTTGAGGCAATGATCTCGCATCTTCGAGTCGTCCATGGGCTCGAATTAGACCATATTCCTCCAGGCTTGGAATCAACTTCTTGTCAATGACGCATTGATCTAAGTGTAGTTGGGTCCACTTCAAAAGTTGATTCTCAGACTCATTCAATTCTTGAACGGTGATAGGGCCTGTCTTTGCATTCTTCTTTCTAGCATTTTGGGCGAAACGTCGCACGCATGCGAGTGTTCTCCGTATCTTTGGAAATGTTGAACAGGACTTCAGTAACTGTTGAAAAATTGGGTTATCCTCTTCTGATTTGGCGCTAACTTCTGTTGTGGCTGCTTCATGTTTCTTCGCGTTAACATCTGCTTTGTCTGTTTCCTGTTTCGGGGAAATGTCAGCCTTCTCTGAGGTTTTCATTTCCTTTAAGACTTCAGCCCCTTCTGCAAGAATACTTTGGTCTTCAGCTCGAAAACTGGGCCATTTGGCTTCGGGCAATTGGAGGAAAGACTGTCCCTCTAGCCAATCTGTAAGTCGTAATGGTGCGGTTCCTCTTGTGAGAGTGTCAGCGGGATTACTCTTCGATCTGATGTAGCGGAAGTCATCAACTCCGACACTTTCTTGTATCTCTGCTACTCTTGCTGATACGAAGGGCTTAAACTTTTGTGATGGGGTCTTTATCCAGGAGGAGGAAAATAACTGCACCGTAGGCTTTCTCGCCTCCATCACAGAATCCATGGACCTGTGGTACCCCAACTGCATGACTTGGTTTCAACTTTCGGTCGAATTCGAAGGCTAAAAGGTGATTCATGGTTTGCACATTTTCTTTCCACTTGCTTTGAATACTTGCTGGCAGGATCTCGTCTGTACCATTGCAGTTATGTCCTATGTAGCAGACATGTCCTCTGACGTAATGGGATATACTGAGCCAATCATATCATGTGTCAAAACACCACAAAGCGCTTTGTGGCCTATTCAAAACACCACAAAGCGCTTTATGGCCAATTCACAACACCACAAAGCGCTAGAGGTAGAGAGAGGGGTATATCGAAAGGTTTTACTAGTTCCATTGAGAACCCGAATACCCAACACTCCTAGAAATGTTAACCAAGTATAAGGAGCGTCCAAGATGGCAGGGGAAACAATGTTTAGGACCATGATGCACAGTTCTCATAAGTACACATCTCTAAAGC
>OZ026601.1:15795029-15805029 GCA_964020085.1 Micromussa lordhowensis
GTTAATGGACCATGTCATCTTCAAATTTGTTGACGGTAAAACATGTCAGATTTATTTGGTTCGTCCATAAACAGTATATCGTTTTAATAACATTCATAAAACTACTCAGTTATATTGGCCACTATCAAACATTTTACGAACAATATCAGTTTTGAGTTCTGTCATAATAATAATTGAAAGGCTGTGTGCAAGAACGTCCCCTTGATTTTCGGCTATTTTTGAAAGTGCTCAAAAATAGCTGAATTTTGCCATGTGGGTTTCGTTTCACCTGAGAAACACTGCTCTGAAGTTTTTTTGGCTGGGTTGCTCTTCGTTTTCGAAATATTACGTATGCAAACAACCCTCAGTTTTCCAAGCGGCATCTTTTGGAGATCTATTGTTAAACGAAAAACAAAAGAAACCTTTTGTTTCGCTAAAGGATCAAGTGACTATAACACAATCGATTCTCACTGCTGCTTCGTTAGCTCAAGTGGATAACGCAACGAACGGAGCTGATTCGAATTTGTTTTGTCGTGACACTCGAGGGTTCAATTCGAGGTCGGTGAAATGTTCTGTTTTTCTTCTTTTTTCAAAAACCTTCTTCGTGTCTTTGTAGTTGAATTGCCGTTTTGACTGGTAAGGATCTGGATATGTTTTTTTTTAGCTGCCATTGTGACGTTGGCTTTTGGCGCGCAAAGCATCGATTACTTCCATAACACAAATTCAGAGCTTACCTGTTAATTAAGCAGAGTAGTTCCACCGAGATTCGAAGCTTATTTGAGGAATATTTGCGACCACCTGGTAGGAGATTTGGCATCATTAAGCCTTTGATCCTCGATGAAAGTCACCAGCATGCCTCAAAGAACCGAGGCGTGTTTTTGTTCCGAGATGGCTAAAGTCCGCCATTAACTTAGCCACTGAAGAACAAGTGAGCCAGGTGGTAGAGTCTAGAAAGGATTCTTCTTCCAAAACAAAGCATCCGTCGCGGACTTAAAGCTCATTTGCTAAACTTCGGCATGTGTCAGTATTGGAAATTAGAACTGCTTTCTAGACTCTTAATATTTTCTTGAAATGGGCGGCCTTAACATCCTCCGCTGCAAAAATTTCTGGGACATCCCATAATAATCTTTCATACGTATACGTATCGTGTGTGCTAGCGTGATGTGTGACTCAGACACGGCCGGCCGGGAGGGAACTGGCAAGAGAGGCCAGGCAGCAAAGTCGAAGATCTCAGCCATTTTTACGGGACCCCCGGCCAAAGAGAAATCGCAGGTCGGTTAAATTCGCAAGCAAGCGTTCCGTGAGTGTGTATCGTGGTTTTCCAAGCAGATGTACTTTGAATTGCAATAGAATCGATCCCGCCGCGAAGAAAAAAGACAGAGAACGCCTGATCGCAGGTTTAACTATAGCAAGAAGAAAACTTCAGCTCAAATGTAAGTTTTGCTTTGTACTTCAGCCTTCCTTTGCTGATAAATTTTATGTTTCATGGGCTTTTTTTCTGCATGAGCAGCGTGTTAGCTTAAGGCTTGTGCTTTCTGTGCTTTCTGTGTTGTCGGATATAATCATTTCACGGACCGAGCCGAGTTTTTAGTTTATTGCCAACGAGCCAGCCGAGCGAAGACGCTCGGCTGGCGAGGCGGCAGAGAATAGTGCCGCGCGAAGAATGGCGTATGCGAAAAAATTCTCGATCGAGCTCTGAAAGTGTAACTGTAAGGTGTAAGATGTAACAATGGCTCAGTTTGAGCCAATTGCAAGGACGGAACTATTCGAGCTATTGTAGTTTTTAGCCAATCAGGAGGCGCGTTACATCTAGAGTGCCCTCGTGGAATATAATTGTTTTCTTTGCTGTTGTGTTTATCCAACTGTGCACAATTTCATAGTCTCAGAACATATCGAACCGGCGTGTTTCCTCTCTCACTTTATCGAAATGAAAGTTCAATTGGGGAGCGTACCCTTTACAAAACTCTTCTTCTAATTCGAATATTCAGGAAAACTGTTAGACAAGAGCAAATCCAAGACACAAAACCGACATGAAAACGAACCAGCGTGTTCACCACGGAATTGAACGAGCGTGTTCATGAATCGAAACAGTGTATTCCTTCTCTGTTTACCTATATAGAACTGAAAGTTCCATCGGGCAGCTTTTTTGGAAAGATTGTGTTCACCAGTCGAACCACTAGAGCAAATCCAGTGTTGAAATCTAGCATATCGAACTGAAGGTTGAGTCGGCAGTGTTTCCGAACAGAACTGAACGAGCGTGTTTATCATACAGTCGAATCCAGTGTTCAAAACACAAATCGGATCTGTTTTGCGACAGAATTAAACGAGTCGTGTTTATCAATCAAACTAGCGTGTTCACTTTCACTTTGACTTTGCCCATCATATTGAACTGAAAGTTCGACCGAGCAGCGATACATTCCAATACTCTTGATATTCTGGGATTGCGTGACGAACGTTACCTGCCGGTAAAAGCGTTATAATTTTCTCTCGGTAATGTTTGCAACAGAAATGAACCAAAAATCCGTTATGCTGTATTAATAAACCCCTTATTATAGCACAAATTATTCGCTCGTTGGCACTCTATCGATAGGTATACCTAGTTTATTTCTTTATTTACTTATTTATTTATTTATTCCATTTTCACTGCATTAGTTTTGTACCAAAAAAGTAAGTAATTTCACGTAGAAACATTTCAATCACCGACGCAACCAATTTGCAAAACGTTCAACCTCTCTCTCTAGCCACTATTCATTGACTTTATTTAGGTATCGATTCGTGCAAGTCGAGATTGTCTCCCGCGGCCTAACACCGCTAACTCTAACGTGTCCTGACCTTAACTCTCGCTTAACCCTAAGCGCTAGCGCTAACTCTGAGCAATAACCCTAATCCTGAGCGCTAGCCCTAACCCTAAGCAATAACCCTAGGCCTGAACGTTAACCCTAAGCTCGACCCATAACCCTGCAGACCCCAAACGCTAACCCTAACCTTGTTCCATAACCCTAACTTTCAACGTTAACCCTAGTTTCAAGCGGTAATTTGAGTGAAATTAACGAGTCTTTGCGGCCGCACGTTAATTTAACGTTTCTTCTACCTGAAATGAACACTTCTTAAGGTTGCGCTTTTCAAAAGATCAATATTTTGCTTGATTTTAAGTGAAATTAGCGCCTTTGCGGTCACGTGCTGACGTGACCACAAACTTAGGGTTTTTTGCATACGTAATATGTCGAAAACGAAGAGCAACCCAGCCAAAAAAACTTCAGAGCAGTGTTTCTCAGGTGAAACGAAACCCACATGGCAAAATTCAGCTATTTTTGAGCACTTTCAAAAATAGCCGAAAATCAAGGGGACGTTCTTGCACGCGGCCTTTCAATTAAAAAAAGACGGCCTGATGAAGAACCCAACAAAATGGAATCAATTTGCTTGTTGAGTTTTCTTTCACTTAATTTGGTGTTAATCAATTTACCATCATTAACTCCAAGCAAAACAATCTGAACAACTGTCAGGGCTTGAAACTGCCTGTCCCTATAAAGCACAGCCACAGCTTAAAATCTTTTAAGAATGCTATTTTTAAGTCCATCAAGGATCTTTATGGGGGGCTAGACCATTTATATTGTGATATCTTTTTAACTATTAATATTTGTACTTCTATTTTTCATTCACCATTAGACTTTGTTTAAATCTCCTCAGAAAACCTATTCACAGATCTTCACACATTCCACTGTCGTACACTAAAATGTTTACGAAAATAAGAATATCATTAAATCCTAATTCATCCACACAGCAGAGTAATGACCATTTCCTCTTAGAGTGCAAATGAGTTGTTTTCCTCTCGCATCCACACGGGAGAGTAATACACAATTTCTCTTAGAGTGAAAACAAGTTGTTTTCCTTACACATCTACACAGAAGAGTACCATATGTGGGTGGTGTCGGTGTATTGAGTTGTGTTTGACAAACCCTTTTTACTTTTTGTGTTTCCACATTAGCAATGTAAAGGGACTGTTTTTTAACTGTTTAATAGCAAACCAGTTTATTTTGAAAAAAAATGTCTGTTAATTAAGTTAATTTGGCTAACAATTCCTTTCTAATTAGGTGTACGATGCATGGAAACTGTGATCAGGATGGCCCCAGCTGCAATTTGAATTTTTCTGTAATTTTGAAAAGCCAAGCCCCACTGTTTGTCATATTGTAACAAAAGGATAACACCATTTATTCTTACTGGCATTTAAATGGCACTGTGCAATCACTTCTTTCCTTAAGATTTGGAAATCCCATCTACTAAACACTCCCTATGCTAAATTTTTAAACTTACCGGTAATACATGTAGCAGGGATGAAAAGGAATTAAAAATTAGAAACTGGCTAATTTATCCAGGCTCAGAGAAGATGTGTTTTCAAAAGTAATAGCCAAAACTATTAGTTTGCTTTCTCTAACACATTTGGTTTGCAATGATTGTTCTTCTTGGTATTGCTGAACAATTTTGTGTACAAGAAAAAAATTCATTACAACCTAACAAGATGTTGAACCATAATATACTGTATAGGTATTTAAACCCTAAAATTCATGAAAGTGCTGCCATTACGATTAACACACATTTACATACATGCAAAAAAAGGAATGGCAACTTATACACATATAGTTAAGGTTGTGCTCACCATCCCTAGTCTCTTTTCTACTAAGACTTTCTTTGCTTTGTGTATTCCTTCCCTCGTCCAACTCTTGATCATCATCCATTAACGCTAAAACAGAAATTCAAAGAATTTTGTTTTAAACACAAATCACATGAATGCAATATTTTATATATTAAGTTAAACTGACTGTTCTAAAATAACATACAGGCTTGTAGAATAAAAGCAGTACACCAGTAAAGGGAAATTTACAAGAAAACAAAAATCACTAAGAAACAACTGCAAGAGCACAATGTACGACTATCTTATCAAGACGTGGGTTTTTAAGTAACGCTAGGATAGCAAAAACAATAGGGCCATGGCAACAGAAGCTATTAGTAGCTGATGAGCAGAAATGTGATAATTAAATTAATCTGAGCTCCTTTATTGGCTAAATCGCTATTAGCACAAAATTCAAATGGTTTAATTTACAAACATTGGGGTACCTAGAGGTGAATTTCCTAGCTAAAATTAACAGGATATCTTTGTTATCACATATCATACTTGGCTACGACGTATGAAGAAAATTGTATGTGAGGAACTTTATCTTTTTGTGAACTGCCAGACTTAACGCTTTACATGTATTTTGTCTCCTTTTTGTCATAATCTTGACATATTTTTAATTATCAACAGCATTTTATTGTCTTGGTTTCATTCTGGTGCAAAAATGGGGTGGCCATACCCAGGCTACAAAACCAAATCTTTCACAAAAACAAAGTTGCAACTTAGTTTGGTATACACAAGCTTACGGCAAGCAACATCTCAGAATAGATCTTCACCTTCATCTTTGCAGTGTCCAAAAAAGATAATATTTTATTTAGTTCATAAATAGGAAAGTCTTGGAAAGAATCTTACAAGAAATCAACTCATCTTGAAGCCAATGAATAAATGCTGATATTGTTTGAGCTGAGCCCAAAATATCTTGTGATATGAGCAAACATCTTGAGCTGGCAATGTTACAACCACCCTCACAAACAGTACTGCCTTTCTGAAGCCTTCCGCCATTAGAAAAAAACAACACAAGTACCAAAAATATGAATAAATTGTCCAAAAGATAACAAGAATGGAAATGAACCTCAGATAAGAGCTGGCACAATGAGATAATGGCAAAGCTACCTAATGAAGACATGACAAGGCACTGGCATGTATCCCTGTTATGTGCTAATTAAACCAGCTGCAAAGAAATGGACACCTGGGCATGCATGCAAGCACTTCTTGAAGCAGCATCACATGATGACTGTGCACAGTCACTAAGTCTACCAAACATTGCTTTGTAACAAACAGCTTAAAGGGTGGCAGTCTGCAACAGCAGAAAAGAAGAAAAGGAGGACAAACAACCCTAACCATTACTGCATAATTAAGGTGATTCTTTAGCACTACATTGGGAATCAAGTACAGAATTTGCACTTATTCAGTAGCATGCAAAATAAGAGCTTAAAATCCACAACTCGAGGAATGCTTTGATTCTGTGATCGCTTTTGATTCTTTGATTATTTTAGATTCTTTTCCTTATGCTCAGAATTTCATGCCTATCAAAGTTCATCTTTAAATATTACTTAAAAACTGTACCTTCCAGCCACTACAAAATGTATTGTGGAGTGATGAAATAGTGTAATCTCGTTCCCAGATCTCTTGTGCACAAGATATCTGGGAACAAGATTAGAAATAGTGAGAATGAATAGTACTAGAACTGGCCAAATAGGGTAAGACTGGAACATAAAATATCTTCTGCAAGCATGGTGAGCTACCTTTTAAATTTATTTTTAGAGACTGTGCTTGGTAGGGAAAGTTCAGGAAAAGGTATTGTACTGATGTGTCCAGGAGCTTACTTTAAGGTGGCTCAAAACAGTTCTCTGTTTTTTTAGACTTACAGAACTAGGTATGATTTTTCAACTCTCCACTGTTCCTTTCATTGTGTTCAAGTCACAAATATAGGTAGCACTGTCCTGTTGCATAGCAAAAAACTTGACCCACTTTAACCATCAATTGCATCTCTTTTAAAAACTGAGCCAGTGACCCCATATTGTTTTGATAACAATCTTATCATTACACACTGAATTAGAAACAGGGAAAATAAGAAAAAAAATTGCGGAGTAGATTTTGCTTAAATTAAAAACAATGGAAATTTCCAATTTGGGAAAATTCCACTCCACAGTGTTTTTTTTTTACAATTTCACACATGCATTCTGCTTTTGCTGTTGAATAATTTTGTGCATTAAGTGGAGTAGTAGGATCAGTTTTTGAGATATTAGCTTTGTGAATGAGGAATTTTTCGAGTGCATGCTATGCACAAATCAACATCTTGACATTGTAAGATCGCACTCACTCTTGAAACTCAACTGCAACATCAACACCTTGCTAAACTTGGATTAAAGGATTCAAAGTTAATTGTTGTATGTATATTTCTTGTATGAAAACATTTTTAACTGCTTATGTTTTGTGTAGTTTGAGGTTATTCAAATTCAAAACTGAAGGACAAAATATATAAACAAAAACCTCACCCAAAGTTACAAAACTGAAATCAAATTTCTCGCTAATCCTGGGTTAGCTTCATCTGGCTTCAAACAACCCGGCCAGAAACTTTTCGGGCCCGTAAAGCCATTTTTAGTTCATCTGTATCTGAAAACGGAGAAGTGTACACGCCTGAAATTTCGTTTGTGAAGAGAACGTCTGTTTATATTACAAATAAATGAATAAAACAGCTCTGTAATCATAAGCTTCGAGATTTTGCTATGGCTTTCCGGGTGCGAAAACTTTTCGGGACCTTCGAGAAACGGGCCCCTGGCATCCAACCAAAATATTTAACCGATTTGTTTTTTACGATAACAAATGGTCGAATTGCCCGCTCTCGCTCGCTGACGTGTCGCATGAATTTCAAATTCATGTGTCTGTCCGCATATTGACGATAAAAATTAGCCAATGAGCGCGCGAGATTTCTGCAGTTATTGTAAAATACTGTTTTGAGCCACCTTATGCATACTTAAAATTGGAAGAAATCATTGCCATTACTGATAGAAGCAAAGAGATAAAAGACAAAATCAAGGGTCGAAAGTTCAAACTCTCACAAGAATGGTATACTCAATTTCTTGACATCCTGAACTTAACTCAAATTTCTTGAACTGTAAACAATTTCCATTCTTGCAATCCTGCACTTTATTTCGAAACTACTGCTTTTATTTTGCTCTATACAACTTTTTTATCCAACTAAGGTGTATATTTGGTGTCATTTGGCGATACAAGGCGGAATTAACCTGAGTGAAAATTTGCTATGTCGGTATGACAGCGTTTCTTTACGCCTGTGACGAAGACAAATTATGTACTATGCAGTTTAGCAGCACGACAGAATGCAAAATAAAACAGTATGGACTATATAAACTAGTGCCACCTTAGTTCGTGCCGCTTGAAATCAATAGATCAATAATGACAATGATGAACATGGACGCCTTGGTCGAAAATTGTGCCATTAATTACCCACTCTCTTACTACAAACAAAATTATAAAATAAGTTACAGTTCGCAAAGCTTCTTACCAACAATATTAAGCTTCACATGTGCAGCTGTGAATGTGTTTCAGAACATGCAGATCGGAAAAAAAAACATCCTCACAGTGAAAATTCGTAATCGATAAGTTATCGAACTGGTATGGCAAACACCGTCCCGTCCCCAAGTAAGATAATCTCAGAAGACATGATCACAACGCATTTTCATTGGAAGAAACAACAACACCTACAATTGGTCAAAAGGTGTTAGACATGTCTGCTACGCAGGACGAAAGTGCAACGCTACACTCGTCCCAGTCATACCCAGAGCTCCACAACTCTTGGAGATCGATTCTGAACTTGATCGCTGCAGGCAGCATGAGGCCAATGGGATCCCAGAATTGACTAACAAGACCTAAGCAACGTCTCTTTGACAAGACATCCAAATGGCTGAGCTCGTTCATTTTCAAGCCAAACTTGTCTGTCTGTTTATCCCATCTTAGACCAAGTAAATCTGTGTACCTTTCACTGTTGGATTGGTCAATTTCTGCCTGATTGGAATGCCAAGCTTTGATCTGGAAGTAACCTTTCTTTAGGATAGTGTCAATGTCATTGGTTATCTGTTTTGCTTTCGCTGTAGTTTCTCTAGACCCACCAATATCATCCACGTACGCATGGTCTTGAACTTCCTTTGCGGCTTCAGGGAACTCAGCTTGTGATAACTTTGCCAGAGTATTGATAGCGTTGGTTGCTATGTCAGGAGCTGGTTTATCGCCAAAGTTCAATCTGAGCCATTGGTATACTGTTTGTGAATCAGTTGTCTTATTCCTCCACAGAAACCTGTGATAACCTTGGTCGTCTGGATGCACCAACACTTGATTGAACATCTTGCGGATATCGCCAGTGAATGCTACTTCGTTCCATCGCCATGCTGTCAATACATCAAGGAGACTATTGATGAAGTTAGGACTTTTCTCGAGATGGTCGTTAAGGGACAAACCATCCTGACCTTTCGAAGATGAATCGAAGACAAGTCGTACTTTTGTCGATATTTCTGGCGTAAACACGGCTTGCAGTGGTAGGTACCATTCTGGTTTACCATGATCAATTTGTTCGGGTGGAACCTTAGTCACAAAGTTCTGCTCTACTAACATTTGGACTTCCTCGTCAACAACTTTGAAGCAACCCTTTTTCTGGAACGACTTTTCAGCAGAACACATCCTTTTCAGAGCAATTGCGTAGTTACATCTGCTTTGTCTGTTTCCTGTTTCGGGGAAGTGTCAGCCTTCTCTGAGGTTTTCATTTCCTTTAAGACTTCAGCCCCTTCTGCAAGAATACTTTGGTCTTCAGCTCGAAAACTGGGCCATTTGGCTTCGGGCAATTGGAGGAAAGACTGTCCCTCTAGCCAATCTGTAAGTCGTAATGGTGCGGTTCCTCTTGTGAGAGTGTCAGCGGGATTACTCTTCGATCTGATGTAGCGGAAGTCATCAACTCCGACACTTTCTTGTATCTCTGCTACTCTTGCTGATACGAAGGGCTTAAACTTTTGTGATGGGG
The DNA here is from genome assembly GCA_964020085.1 of Micromussa lordhowensis. Classification (NCBI taxonomy): domain Eukaryota; kingdom Metazoa; phylum Cnidaria; class Anthozoa; order Scleractinia; family Lobophylliidae; genus Micromussa; species Micromussa lordhowensis. The sequence continues at coordinate 15,804,710 of OZ026601.1, forward strand.
TCTTTATCCAGGACAAGACAGTAGAGGAGGTCCTCCATCTTTCCAGGGCATCTTTACTTGTATCCTCCTGTCGACTAAGGTAGTTGAAGCTGCAAGGGACTTAATGAACTTAAAAGGCTCATTTTGGACTTAAGGCACGTTAACTTTTTTGTTAAGAAATCCAAGACTAAGTTTGAGGATGCCAAGTCCTTTTTGGAGTGTCTGGTAGCCTCACTTTGCGCATGGGCTGTTTCATTTGATATTAAGTCGGGCTATCATCATATTGAGATATTTGAATCTGATCAACAATTTTTGGGTTTCTCATGGGTGTTTGATGGTGT
>OZ026601.1:15810029-15847529 GCA_964020085.1 Micromussa lordhowensis
TCTTCGTTTTCGAAATATTACGTATGCAAACAACCCTCAGTTTTCCAAGCGGCATCTTTTGGAGATCTATTGTTAAACGAAAAACAAAAGAAACCTTTTGTTTCGCTAAAGGATCAAGTGACTATAACACAATCGATTCTCACTGCTGCTTCGTTAGCTCAAGTGGATAACGCAACGAACGGAGCTGATTCGAATTTGTTTTGTCGTGACACTCGAGGGTTCAATTCGAGGTCGGTGAAATGTTCTGTTTTTCTTCTTTTTTCAAAAACCTTCTTCGTGTCTTTGTAGTTGAATTGCCGTTTTGACTGGTAAGGATCTGGATATGTTTTTTTTTAGCTGCCATTGTGACGTTGGCTTTTGGCGCGCAAAGCATCGATTACTTCCATAACACAAATTCAGAGCTTACCTGTTAATTAAGCAGAGTAGTTCCACCGAGATTCGAAGCTTATTTGAGGAATATTTGCGACCACCTGGTAGGAGATTTGGCATCATTAAGCCTTTGATCCTCGATGAAAGTCACCAGCATGCCTCAAAGAACCGAGGCGTGTTTTTGTTCCGAGATGGCTAAAGTCCGCCATTAACTTAGCCACTGAAGAACAAGTGAGCCAGGTGGTAGAGTCTAGAAAGGATTCTTCTTCCAAAACAAAGCATCCGTCGCGGACTTAAAGCTCATTTGCTAAACTTCGGCATGTGTCAGTATTGGAAATTAGAACTGCTTTCTAGACTCTTAATATTTTCTTGAAATGGGCGGCCTTAACATCCTCCGCTGCAAAAATTTCTGGGACATCCCATAATAATCTTTCATACGTATACGTATCGTGTGTGCTAGCGTGATGTGTGACTCAGACACGGCCGGCCGGGAGGGAACTGGCAAGAGAGGCCAGGCAGCAAAGTCGAAGATCTCAGCCATTTTTACGGGACCCCCGGCCAAAGAGAAATCGCAGGTCGGTTAAATTCGCAAGCAAGCGTTCCGTGAGTGTGTATCGTGGTTTTCCAAGCAGATGTACTTTGAATTGCAATAGAATCGATCCCGCCGCGAAGAAAAAAGACAGAGAACGCCTGATCGCAGGTTTAACTATAGCAAGAAGAAAACTTCAGCTCAAATGTAAGTTTTGCTTTGTACTTCAGCCTTCCTTTGCTGATAAATTTTATGTTTCATGGGCTTTTTTTCTGCATGAGCAGCGTGTTAGCTTAAGGCTTGTGCTTTCTGTGCTTTCTGTGTTGTCGGATATAATCATTTCACGGACCGAGCCGAGTTTTTAGTTTATTGCCAACGAGCCAGCCGAGCGAAGACGCTCGGCTGGCGAGGCGGCAGAGAATAGTGCCGCGCGAAGAATGGCGTATGCGAAAAAATTCTCGATCGAGCTCTGAAAGTGTAACTGTAAGGTGTAAGATGTAACAATGGCTCAGTTTGAGCCAATTGCAAGGACGGAACTATTCGAGCTATTGTAGTTTTTAGCCAATCAGGAGGCGCGTTACATCTAGAGTGCCCTCGTGGAATATAATTGTTTTCTTTGCTGTTGTGTTTATCCAACTGTGCACAATTTCATAGTCTCAGAACATATCGAACCGGCGTGTTTCCTCTCTCACTTTATCGAAATGAAAGTTCAATTGGGGAGCGTACCCTTTACAAAACTCTTCTTCTAATTCGAATATTCAGGAAAACTGTTAGACAAGAGCAAATCCAAGACACAAAACCGACATGAAAACGAACCAGCGTGTTCACCACGGAATTGAACGAGCGTGTTCATGAATCGAAACAGTGTATTCCTTCTCTGTTTACCTATATAGAACTGAAAGTTCCATCGGGCAGCTTTTTTGGAAAGATTGTGTTCACCAGTCGAACCACTAGAGCAAATCCAGTGTTGAAATCTAGCATATCGAACTGAAGGTTGAGTCGGCAGTGTTTCCGAACAGAACTGAACGAGCGTGTTTATCATACAGTCGAATCCAGTGTTCAAAACACAAATCGGATCTGTTTTGCGACAGAATTAAACGAGTCGTGTTTATCAATCAAACTAGCGTGTTCACTTTCACTTTGACTTTGCCCATCATATTGAACTGAAAGTTCGACCGAGCAGCGATACATTCCAATACTCTTGATATTCTGGGATTGCGTGACGAACGTTACCTGCCGGTAAAAGCGTTATAATTTTCTCTCGGTAATGTTTGCAACAGAAATGAACCAAAAATCCGTTATGCTGTATTAATAAACCCCTTATTATAGCACAAATTATTCGCTCGTTGGCACTCTATCGATAGGTATACCTAGTTTATTTCTTTATTTACTTATTTATTTATTTATTCCATTTTCACTGCATTAGTTTTGTACCAAAAAAGTAAGTAATTTCACGTAGAAACATTTCAATCACCGACGCAACCAATTTGCAAAACGTTCAACCTCTCTCTCTAGCCACTATTCATTGACTTTATTTAGGTATCGATTCGTGCAAGTCGAGATTGTCTCCCGCGGCCTAACACCGCTAACTCTAACGTGTCCTGACCTTAACTCTCGCTTAACCCTAAGCGCTAGCGCTAACTCTGAGCAATAACCCTAATCCTGAGCGCTAGCCCTAACCCTAAGCAATAACCCTAGGCCTGAACGTTAACCCTAAGCTCGACCCATAACCCTGCAGACCCCAAACGCTAACCCTAACCTTGTTCCATAACCCTAACTTTCAACGTTAACCCTAGTTTCAAGCGGTAATTTGAGTGAAATTAACGAGTCTTTGCGGCCGCACGTTAATTTAACGTTTCTTCTACCTGAAATGAACACTTCTTAAGGTTGCGCTTTTCAAAAGATCAATATTTTGCTTGATTTTAAGTGAAATTAGCGCCTTTGCGGTCACGTGCTGACGTGACCACAAACTTAGGGTTTTTTGCATACGTAATATGTCGAAAACGAAGAGCAACCCAGCCAAAAAAACTTCAGAGCAGTGTTTCTCAGGTGAAACGAAACCCACATGGCAAAATTCAGCTATTTTTGAGCACTTTCAAAAATAGCCGAAAATCAAGGGGACGTTCTTGCACGCGGCCTTTCAATTAAAAAAAGACGGCCTGATGAAGAACCCAACAAAATGGAATCAATTTGCTTGTTGAGTTTTCTTTCACTTAATTTGGTGTTAATCAATTTACCATCATTAACTCCAAGCAAAACAATCTGAACAACTGTCAGGGCTTGAAACTGCCTGTCCCTATAAAGCACAGCCACAGCTTAAAATCTTTTAAGAATGCTATTTTTAAGTCCATCAAGGATCTTTATGGGGGGCTAGACCATTTATATTGTGATATCTTTTTAACTATTAATATTTGTACTTCTATTTTTCATTCACCATTAGACTTTGTTTAAATCTCCTCAGAAAACCTATTCACAGATCTTCACACATTCCACTGTCGTACACTAAAATGTTTACGAAAATAAGAATATCATTAAATCCTAATTCATCCACACAGCAGAGTAATGACCATTTCCTCTTAGAGTGCAAATGAGTTGTTTTCCTCTCGCATCCACACGGGAGAGTAATACACAATTTCTCTTAGAGTGAAAACAAGTTGTTTTCCTTACACATCTACACAGAAGAGTACCATATGTGGGTGGTGTCGGTGTATTGAGTTGTGTTTGACAAACCCTTTTTACTTTTTGTGTTTCCACATTAGCAATGTAAAGGGACTGTTTTTTAACTGTTTAATAGCAAACCAGTTTATTTTGAAAAAAAATGTCTGTTAATTAAGTTAATTTGGCTAACAATTCCTTTCTAATTAGGTGTACGATGCATGGAAACTGTGATCAGGATGGCCCCAGCTGCAATTTGAATTTTTCTGTAATTTTGAAAAGCCAAGCCCCACTGTTTGTCATATTGTAACAAAAGGATAACACCATTTATTCTTACTGGCATTTAAATGGCACTGTGCAATCACTTCTTTCCTTAAGATTTGGAAATCCCATCTACTAAACACTCCCTATGCTAAATTTTTAAACTTACCGGTAATACATGTAGCAGGGATGAAAAGGAATTAAAAATTAGAAACTGGCTAATTTATCCAGGCTCAGAGAAGATGTGTTTTCAAAAGTAATAGCCAAAACTATTAGTTTGCTTTCTCTAACACATTTGGTTTGCAATGATTGTTCTTCTTGGTATTGCTGAACAATTTTGTGTACAAGAAAAAAATTCATTACAACCTAACAAGATGTTGAACCATAATATACTGTATAGGTATTTAAACCCTAAAATTCATGAAAGTGCTGCCATTACGATTAACACACATTTACATACATGCAAAAAAAGGAATGGCAACTTATACACATATAGTTAAGGTTGTGCTCACCATCCCTAGTCTCTTTTCTACTAAGACTTTCTTTGCTTTGTGTATTCCTTCCCTCGTCCAACTCTTGATCATCATCCATTAACGCTAAAACAGAAATTCAAAGAATTTTGTTTTAAACACAAATCACATGAATGCAATATTTTATATATTAAGTTAAACTGACTGTTCTAAAATAACATACAGGCTTGTAGAATAAAAGCAGTACACCAGTAAAGGGAAATTTACAAGAAAACAAAAATCACTAAGAAACAACTGCAAGAGCACAATGTACGACTATCTTATCAAGACGTGGGTTTTTAAGTAACGCTAGGATAGCAAAAACAATAGGGCCATGGCAACAGAAGCTATTAGTAGCTGATGAGCAGAAATGTGATAATTAAATTAATCTGAGCTCCTTTATTGGCTAAATCGCTATTAGCACAAAATTCAAATGGTTTAATTTACAAACATTGGGGTACCTAGAGGTGAATTTCCTAGCTAAAATTAACAGGATATCTTTGTTATCACATATCATACTTGGCTACGACGTATGAAGAAAATTGTATGTGAGGAACTTTATCTTTTTGTGAACTGCCAGACTTAACGCTTTACATGTATTTTGTCTCCTTTTTGTCATAATCTTGACATATTTTTAATTATCAACAGCATTTTATTGTCTTGGTTTCATTCTGGTGCAAAAATGGGGTGGCCATACCCAGGCTACAAAACCAAATCTTTCACAAAAACAAAGTTGCAACTTAGTTTGGTATACACAAGCTTACGGCAAGCAACATCTCAGAATAGATCTTCACCTTCATCTTTGCAGTGTCCAAAAAAGATAATATTTTATTTAGTTCATAAATAGGAAAGTCTTGGAAAGAATCTTACAAGAAATCAACTCATCTTGAAGCCAATGAATAAATGCTGATATTGTTTGAGCTGAGCCCAAAATATCTTGTGATATGAGCAAACATCTTGAGCTGGCAATGTTACAACCACCCTCACAAACAGTACTGCCTTTCTGAAGCCTTCCGCCATTAGAAAAAAACAACACAAGTACCAAAAATATGAATAAATTGTCCAAAAGATAACAAGAATGGAAATGAACCTCAGATAAGAGCTGGCACAATGAGATAATGGCAAAGCTACCTAATGAAGACATGACAAGGCACTGGCATGTATCCCTGTTATGTGCTAATTAAACCAGCTGCAAAGAAATGGACACCTGGGCATGCATGCAAGCACTTCTTGAAGCAGCATCACATGATGACTGTGCACAGTCACTAAGTCTACCAAACATTGCTTTGTAACAAACAGCTTAAAGGGTGGCAGTCTGCAACAGCAGAAAAGAAGAAAAGGAGGACAAACAACCCTAACCATTACTGCATAATTAAGGTGATTCTTTAGCACTACATTGGGAATCAAGTACAGAATTTGCACTTATTCAGTAGCATGCAAAATAAGAGCTTAAAATCCACAACTCGAGGAATGCTTTGATTCTGTGATCGCTTTTGATTCTTTGATTATTTTAGATTCTTTTCCTTATGCTCAGAATTTCATGCCTATCAAAGTTCATCTTTAAATATTACTTAAAAACTGTACCTTCCAGCCACTACAAAATGTATTGTGGAGTGATGAAATAGTGTAATCTCGTTCCCAGATCTCTTGTGCACAAGATATCTGGGAACAAGATTAGAAATAGTGAGAATGAATAGTACTAGAACTGGCCAAATAGGGTAAGACTGGAACATAAAATATCTTCTGCAAGCATGGTGAGCTACCTTTTAAATTTATTTTTAGAGACTGTGCTTGGTAGGGAAAGTTCAGGAAAAGGTATTGTACTGATGTGTCCAGGAGCTTACTTTAAGGTGGCTCAAAACAGTTCTCTGTTTTTTTAGACTTACAGAACTAGGTATGATTTTTCAACTCTCCACTGTTCCTTTCATTGTGTTCAAGTCACAAATATAGGTAGCACTGTCCTGTTGCATAGCAACAAACTTGACCCACTTTAACCATCAATTGCATCTCTTTTAAAAACTGAGCCAGTGACCCCATATTGTTTTGATAACAATCTTATCATTACACACTGAATTAGAAACAGGGAAAATAAGAAAAAAAATTGCGGAGTAGATTTTGCTTAAATTAAAAACAATGGAAATTTCCAATTTGGGAAAATTCCACTCCACAGTGTTTTTTTTTTACAATTTCACACATGCATTCTGCTTTTGCTGTTGAATAATTTTGTGCATTAAGTGGAGTAGTAGGATCAGTTTTTGAGATATTAGCTTTGTGAATGAGGAATTTTTCGAGTGCATGCTATGCACAAATCAACATCTTGACATTGTAAGATCGCACTCACTCTTGAAACTCAACTGCAACATCAACACCTTGCTAAACTTGGATTAAAGGATTCAAAGTTAATTGTTGTATGTATATTTCTTGTATGAAAACATTTTTAACTGCTTATGTTTTGTGTAGTTTGAGGTTATTCAAATTCAAAACTGAAGGACAAAATATATAAACAAAAACCTCACCCAAAGTTACAAAACTGAAATCAAATTTCTCGCTAATCCTGGGTTAGCTTCATCTGGCTTCAAACAACCCGGCCAGAAACTTTTCGGGCCCGTAAAGCCATTTTTAGTTCATCTGTATCTGAAAACGGAGAAGTGTACACGCCTGAAATTTCGTTTGTGAAGAGAACGTCTGTTTATATTACAAATAAATGAATAAAACAGCTCTGTAATCATAAGCTTCGAGATTTTGCTATGGCTTTCCGGGTGCGAAAACTTTTCGGGACCTTCGAGAAACGGGCCCCTGGCATCCAACCAAAATATTTAACCGATTTGTTTTTTACGATAACAAATGGTCGAATTGCCCGCTCTCGCTCGCTGACGTGTCGCATGAATTTCAAATTCATGTGTCTGTCCGCATATTGACGATAAAAATTAGCCAATGAGCGCGCGAGATTTCTGCAGTTATTGTAAAATACTGTTTTGAGCCACCTTATGCATACTTAAAATTGGAAGAAATCATTGCCATTACTGATAGAAGCAAAGAGATAAAAGACAAAATCAAGGGTCGAAAGTTCAAACTCTCACAAGAATGGTATACTCAATTTCTTGACATCCTGAACTTAACTCAAATTTCTTGAACTGTAAACAATTTCCATTCTTGCAATCCTGCACTTTATTTCGAAACTACTGCTTTTATTTTGCTCTATACAACTTTTTTATCCAACTAAGGTGTATATTTGGTGTCATTTGGCGATACAAGGCGGAATTAACCTGAGTGAAAATTTGCTATGTCGGTATGACAGCGTTTCTTTACGCCTGTGACGAAGACAAATTATGTACTATGCAGTTTAGCAGCACGACAGAATGCAAAATAAAACAGTATGGACTATATAAACTAGTGCCACCTTAGTTCGTGCCGCTTGAAATCAATAGATCAATAATGACAATGATGAACATGGACGCCTTGGTCGAAAATTGTGCCATTAATTACCCACTCTCTTACTACAAACAAAATTATAAAATAAGTTACAGTTCGCAAAGCTTCTTACCAACAATATTAAGCTTCACATGTGCAGCTGTGAATGTGTTTCAGAACATGCAGATCGGAAAAAAAAACATCCTCACAGTGAAAATTCGTAATCGATAAGTTATCGAACTGGTATGGCAAACACCGTCCCGTCCCCAAGTAAGATAATCTCAGAAGACATGATCACAACGCATTTTCATTGGAAGAAACAACAACACCTACAATTGGTCAAAAGGTGTTAGACATGTCTGCTACGCAGGACGAAAGTGCAACGCTACACTCGTCCCAGTCATACCCAGAGCTCCACAACTCTTGGAGATCGATTCTGAACTTGATCGCTGCAGGCAGCATGAGGCCAATGGGATCCCAGAATTGACTAACAAGACCTAAGCAACGTCTCTTTGACAAGACATCCAAATGGCTGAGCTCGTTCATTTTCAAGCCAAACTTGTCTGTCTGTTTATCCCATCTTAGACCAAGTAAATCTGTGTACCTTTCACTGTTGGATTGGTCAATTTCTGCCTGATTGGAATGCCAAGCTTTGATCTGGAAGTAACCTTTCTTTAGGATAGTGTCAATGTCATTGGTTATCTGTTTTGCTTTCGCTGTAGTTTCTCTAGACCCACCAATATCATCCACGTACGCATGGTCTTGAACTTCCTTTGCGGCTTCAGGGAACTCAGCTTGTGATAACTTTGCCAGAGTATTGATAGCGTTGGTTGCTATGTCAGGAGCTGGTTTATCGCCAAAGTTCAATCTGAGCCATTGGTATACTGTTTGTGAATCAGTTGTCTTATTCCTCCACAGAAACCTGTGATAACCTTGGTCGTCTGGATGCACCAACACTTGATTGAACATCTTGCGGATATCGCCAGTGAATGCTACTTCGTTCCATCGCCATGCTGTCAATACATCAAGGAGACTATTGATGAAGTTAGGACTTTTCTCGAGATGGTCGTTAAGGGACAAACCATCCTGACCTTTCGAAGATGAATCGAAGACAAGTCGTACTTTTGTCGATATTTCTGGCGTAAACACGGCTTGCAGTGGTAGGTACCATTCTGGTTTACCATGATCAATTTGTTCGGGTGGAACCTTAGTCACAAAGTTCTGCTCTACTAACATTTGGACTTCCTCGTCAACAACTTTGAAGCAACCCTTTTTCTGGAACGACTTTTCAGCAGAACACATCCTTTTCAGAGCAATTGCGTAGTTACATCTGCTTTGTCTGTTTCCTGTTTCGGGGAAGTGTCAGCCTTCTCTGAGGTTTTCATTTCCTTTAAGACTTCAGCCCCTTCTGCAAGAATACTTTGGTCTTCAGCTCGAAAACTGGGCCATTTGGCTTCGGGCAATTGGAGGAAAGACTGTCCCTCTAGCCAATCTGTAAGTCGTAATGGTGCGGTTCCTCTTGTGAGAGTGTCAGCGGGATTACTCTTCGATCTGATGTAGCGGAAGTCATCAACTCCGACACTTTCTTGTATCTCTGCTACTCTTGCTGATACGAAGGGCTTAAACTTTTGTGATGGGGTCTTTATCCAGGACAAGACAGTAGAGGAGGTCCTCCATCTTTCCAGGGCATCTTTACTTGTATCCTCCTGTCGACTAAGGTAGTTGAAGCTGCAAGGGACTTAATGAACTTGCTTTCACGTAACACGTTTTCACTGCGTGAACAGAGTTTGGTCGGTTTGACGCCAAGGAGGTCTTGGTGAAGAAGTTTCTTGATATCCTCCACGGCACTTACTGTCCCAACTTCTATCGACTGAATTTCAGATGTCACAGAGCCGTTTGACTCGAACTATCCCAGAACGTACCATCCGAAACAGTTTCTTTTTTGCGATAGGTTCTCCTGGTTCTCCGGACACTGTGTGGATATCGACTAAGGCGTCTACAAAATCTGTACCAATAAGGAGATCTATGGCACCGCCCGAAAGATGCAGCTTATCGGAAACGTTCTTCAAATGAGTGAAATGTCTCACTTGCTCCTTAGAAATTGTTTTGGCACTACTGCAAGGTCTTGTAACAGTGTACACCTGAAGGGTCTTTGAGATATCTTCGTCAGTAAGCGAGGCAACTGTGATATCGATTATCTGCGAAGGTTCGCTTTTCTTCTTCCCACCATATCATAGTGAGATGCGTTGCTGATCCACTTAATACAAGTCGTCTAGCTGCATTTTTGGAGAGTAGGCTAGTGTTCGATCCAGAGTCCAGCATTGCAAGAACCTCGAGGAAATTTCCATCTTTGGTTAAGACTTTAACCTTTTGTACAGGGCACAAGCCGGTGACAGATTTGAACTTGCTTTTCTGGTACACTGCATTACCTTGGATGTTACCGTTCCATGTAGCTGATGGTCCTTGGAACTGACTTTGGAATGGTGCTGCTTTTGGATTCAAATTTGTGTTTGTTTCCCCAGCCTTTTCATTGTGTAGAGACCGGTGGTGGTTTTTTCGGCATTTGTCGCAGGTTGAACCATCTGGTTTCTGACAATCATTTGTGTGATGCATTCTCAGGCACTTGTGACATCGCCAATGTTGCTCAACAATTTCCCACTTTTGATTAACTGTTAAATTCTGGAGCTTAGGACAGGCAGCCAGGTGATGTTTGGTTTTACAGTTAAGTGCACACGTTTCATCATCCGTTTCCTCGCTGCTACTGGCGTTATTTTCTGTCTTTTTGGGACCTTTAGCAAAGACAGTTCAGCATAATCTTGACGACAATCCGGTGTAATTCGAGAGCGTCCACGACGATTCCGTGTAATCTGTGACGGCTCAACTTGAACTTGTGATACGAAGTTCGGCTATGGTCGATAATTTCGCGATTCGGCGTAATCTTCGATGACAAATTTTGACTGATTCGCTCCTATGATTGAAGGTGCTACTTGCTTCAAGATTAAGCCACCAGGGATCCAAAATTATCAGGTTTATTGCACTAATGAGTGACCACAGCTCGTTGCGTCCGTGGTTACATCGTATATAGTCAACTGAAATTAAAATAAATTGCTAGATTACTATTTACATTCTTATTTGAATCTACAACAGGGTTTCACTACTTACAATTTGTGTTCCTGAGTCAGATCCCTTGATTCGCTATGGTTTGATAAAGTTTCGCTTATGATCGATGGTTGACTTCGAATGTCGTTACGGAATAAATTGTTTCCTTTTAAATCATTTGTCACCTGACGTATTTTTCCCGCCTCACATTGTCGAGGCGATTTCGCAAGAGCTTACTAAACATGATTTCTGGAATGTTTGCTACACGTGATTGAACATGCAAATCAACTTCATCAAATTGAAGAGTTGGCTTCAAGAAAGACAAGGAATAGTTGGTATCAGACACTCTTGTTGGGGTGAGTGTAAAACCGACTCAAGATATCCCGACAGATGGCCAAAATCCCTCAAAGAGTTGAACGAGTCGGGAGACAAAGTGTTTATACCGTTCCCAAATCCAACCGGCAAGAACTTTGAGAAGTGTAAGCGTTGGATAGTGGCTTGTTTAAGAGAACATTTTACCGATAAATGTATCACAAGAAACACATATATCTGTGCACTTCACTGGCCCGGAGGAAAAGGTCCTACGGCCGAATTTCCTGATCTGCTCAAAGGAAATCTGACAACAGCACAAACAAGTCAAGCGTGTGCTCCGAAGAGAAAGGCCCCGAAACAAAGAGTCATGCTGGCAGTTGCGCCAGGGATTGAAGTTAATCGAGGAAACCACTGTGGAACAATCTTTAAATGTCCCTAAAGATCCGGAATCATTGGAATCCATTTCCCTGGTCAAAGCTATCGATGAAGAGCATGATGAATCGACCAAAGCAAATGTCCTCGTGTATGAGAGCCTGTCAGGAAAGCTTGTTTCTGACCAAAGTTCTCAGACTGTTTATCCCAAATACGTGTTATCCGCCAAGGTCGAGACAATGATTTTAAAGAATGAGGTTTCTACGTCAAAAGTGCAGGTTCCCAAAGTAATTAGTACTCTTTCCTACGAGTACACTGTGCGAGATTCAAGACTTCTAAAGCACTTTACTGGCCTCACACCTCTGCAGTTCGAGGATTTGCATAATTTCCTCAACGACATTTGTCCTCTCGAGGCCATCAAGTACTGGACCGGTAAAGATTGCCCTGCAACAGAAAATGCGAGGACTGGCACAAAGAGTGAGTTCTCGACAAGGGAAAAACTGTATATTTGCCTATTGAGGTTAAGGAGAGGATTTACTCTTGAAACCCTTGCAGCTCTTCTTAGCACTCCAGAAAGGAGCATCGATAAGTCTTATGTGAGAAAATTTTTTACAACATTCATCCAGGTTATGTATGTAACATTCAGAGACATGCAAGAATTTATCTCTCCAGAAAGAGCACACCTAAGCAAGTTCCTTCCCAAAGTCTTCAAAACCATGAAGAAAATTAGGTGTGTAGTTGACTGCACAGAGTTTAGAGTGGAATGTTCCAGGAATTTTGCCAGGCAAGGGAACACTTTTTCCTCCTACAAACACACCAACACATTTAAGTGCCTTATCGCAGTCACCCCGAATGGTGGGGCATGTTTTGTTTCCGATTTGTTTGAGGGAGACATTGATGATGTACAAATCTTTAAAGAAAGTGGCCTTATGAAACACCTGCTGCCCCATGATGTAGTACTGGCTGATCACGGTTTCACTGTACAAGAGCTCTTGAATCCACTCCAAGTGGGATTGAAAATTCCATCATTTTTGAAAGGAAGGAAAAGTCTCAGTGCTGCAGAAGAACTGGAGACACGTCGCATTGCAAAGGCTAGGATTCATGTGGAACGTTTCAATGAATGTCTAAAACAGTTGAAAATTGTTGGCAGGAAAATACCTTTGTCCATAGCTCCTCTTGCAACTCAAATGGTGGTAGTTACTGCATTCCTTGTCAATTTTCAAAAAGTCCTTTGTAAGTAGACATTTAAATTAAAATTATACTTAAATCTTGTTGGGGGGTTCATTGGGTATGTGCCATTGGTCTCTTAGATTCCATTTGGTGGCCAGAACAGGGCTGGTTGTTCAAAGCTCATTAACACTAAGCCGGGTTTAAAAGTCGATATTGTGTTCGAATTCTCATGTGAAAGTGAATTTACTACTAATTTTTTTTTTTTACTTTTTGTGATGTGTCAACATTAAACCGGGATGACGAAAATATGTTCAGCAAAATTAAAAATCAAAATTAAAATTAACAAAGATGTTAATTTACATTAATCCTGGATTAGCTGAATCACGCTTTGAACAACCCAGCCTAGACTTTCTAAAAGTCCTTTCCAATAATTTTGGTTTCGCCGTTGGAAAGGACTTTTCCCACTTGCAGCGCGCCAAATTTTACCGGTGGATTTTTCCACCGGTGACGTAGACGCCGGTTAGCCAATGAACAAACAAGTGCCGTTATACGTCATAATAGTCTAGGAGGTAGAACCCTGAAAAATCGAGACGTAGCACACCCTCTACACATTTGGTCTGGCATCACAAAATGATAGGGCAATACCCATAGTACATTTTTAGGTATGATGTACTGATGTACGGGTGGGACGTCATTGTGCTTGGGGCTCATTTGTGACTGCTGGTAAAGCCCCTGTTATTTAAGCATTTTCTAAATGTTCAAGTAGACATTTCTCCCCTTGAGTTAAGACTCGCCAATTTTAAATTGGTTCAAGCATTACTGGTGTGAATATCTTTTATTTTGGTGGGTGAACAACTTAACCAGGTTTCCATGGTAACTGTTGCTATGGTCATTTTTAATTAATGTTTTAAGTGATAATTTGCATTAGCTTCTTTAGAATAACGACCAAACTTATCACTTCTTTATCCATCATCTTAAGTTAATCGAACAAAACAATATTTTTGAATTTAAAGTTATTCAGTTTTCGAAATAACGTATCGATCCCTTAACAATTGCTGTTTACTCCAGTGATTATGGTCAAAAGTTGTTCCTTTATTTTCTCTTTTTGCTCACAATCTTTCACTATCTTGACAATTTCACGGTAACCACTGCCAATAAGACATTTTGTACGTGAAATTTGAAAACTGATTTTGATACCGAAATGGCACTACCTTTGGTTTTGAAGATAGTTTTCAAATCGACAAGAGAAGTGAACAAATTGAGGACTTTCCATTGCATAATTTACGTATAAACTATAAAACTGCAATATGGAATGCTAAAACTAGAATCAAAATTCAGATATTGAATTTTGGGGAACAGTGAACGTCATAGTTTAAATACAGAAACTTGAATATGTATTGTTGTTACTAGAGCACTAGCGGTTAAACGTCAGCATCTGTTAGCTCATCTTCACTGCTTCCAGGTGTTAAGTCAACTGGCTTGTGAGGATTTTGGCAACTTTCATCATTCATACAAAGGCATGCCTCTGTACAGGGCATCTCGTGGGCTTTGCAAGGACACAAGTCATCCCTTCTGCAGACAGATTTGGTACATTTGCAAGTCGTCAGTTCAAGCAGCCCTTGTGGTGCTGGATCCTTAGACATCAAAAGTGGTTCCAACACACCATTCACTTTCTTCGTCTATTGCCGAAGCATTTTGTGTCAAGCCAACAATACCCCCTCTTGTCTTGCTGTCGAGATTGATGGTTTGCTCCAAGGCCATATCAGTCCAAACTTGGCTAAAGGGTTGACTTGATCTGCTCACTGGGTGGTTGCCATTTAGGAATTCTTCGTAAACTTCTGGAGCGCGAGTGGGAAGCAGCTGCATATCAGCCAAGTAGATTGGGAGCCACCTGCAATTTAATGGAGAAAGAGGACAAAATTAGAGAAATGTACGAAGAAGGGGCCGGGTAAGTGAGAAAGTTAAAGCTAACCACAAAATAAGTTAATGTCCTATGATAATATGTAGATCTCTTCACGTGTTTGAACAAACGCGTTCACCACTTGGGATAAAGAATAAATCCCATAATAAGTTCGATATATTAGAATTCAGTCTTATATTAAACAAAACGCATCATTTCGAAGCAAAGGGGAGTAAATCCTTACAAATCCTAATGATACAAGACTTCTAATCCTCGTAGCGATGACTCTTTTAAATTTCAATTTTAATATATCCAATTTAGGCCACTGTTCATTAGTACTGATACACAATTTGCAGTCAATCTGAAAGATACGAAAAAAGATAATCAGAATACGTGTAAATCGATTGCCCACATACCTGGAATAGTTAATGCGATCCATTGCAAAGAAGTATGGTACCATTTCTGCAACGGCTTTCAAATGAAGTTTCCATGATCCCTCTCGTTCAGCTCGAATGAAGCGCAACATCAATAGCACAATGTCAATATACATATTCCAGAAGTGGAATAGTTTAGACTGCTGACTAGCTTCTGTGCAGAATGTCGCGAAAATTTGTTGAAGTTGTGGGAGTTTGTCGCAGGGAAGACCGAATGAGGTCTTAAGAGAGGCTACATCATTACTTTCTCTCTGACAATAGTTTATTAAAGATAAACACTGGCGCTGATATACTGTTGGGAGCTCAACGTCCTCAGCTTCCATCCAAGCTCCAAATGCTTGCCACTGCAGTCTCAGTAGTGCTTCGAGAACAAGCTTATGTGCACGCACGCCTCTGTTGTATGACTTCCCCTTCAATAGCATAGATGCCGTGTGGCATCCATACACACCAGATTCTATTAGCAGGTCTTGAATGCCACTGTCCTGGAAAATCTTTCCAATAACTGAGAGGAAGTTTAATGCTATATGAAAACCTCCCATTCGGATTACTGTGTTCTTAAATTCTTCAGGCCGTCACCACTGAATTTCTTTGGCCTTCATGTAGATTGCAAGATCAAACGTTATTACACTGTGCTTCTGGTGTAGTACATCCATCATTGCTTGGACGTTCTTTATGGCAGTGTAAACTGTACTGTATTCAGTAGGTGAACCATTGATCATTGGACAGTAATCAACGGAGGTCAAGGGTGGCGGCTCACTTGCTATCTTTGCATTAAACCCACTCCAACTTGGCAAGAGCTGAAAAACTTCGCCGTCGCGGTTATGTAGATTTTCACTAAACAACTGGTGGTACACAGACATGTTAAAAAACAGCCAAAATCCGTCTGAATTGCAGTGGTACAGAGTGAGCTTGAGGACTGAAACCACTCTTCTTCTATTTTGTCTTTGTAAAAGGTTACAGCAGGCCGTTTGCCGCAAGCACCAAACTCCAACAGGGGCGGATTTGCATCTGAGATGTTAAGAGACCGTTGTTTTTCTGAATGGGCAGCATGAACTGCAGGTTTCGGTTTTGGTCCTTGTTGCTTTCTTTGGTACAGGACAAGTGTGGTGGCATGAGTAGTTTGCTTGCCGTCTAATGTCTCCTCATTGATATCGTTATTGTCTCCTGCGACTTGAACGAACACTCCTGGTGAAATGTTAGATGGAACAACAGCACCCAGATTTTCTGAGCTGGCTATAATGTCTAGTGCTAGGCTAGTGTCAACTACCTTTATGTCATCATAAGAACAGCAGTGACCGAATGTGTTTAATATCGTTACCAGGAGCTTTGAACTTGTCACATGGCGAACAGACATCGCCAAACCAATGTGCTTAGGGGTCTTCACGCGACCATGAGTTGTTGCATATATTAGATCTTGTGCAATTGCTAAAATATGTCGCTCATCTGCGGCATTGGAAGCAGTCGGAGCAGATACATCAACTTTATCTGGATTCGAGATCATCAAGCACAAGAATTTGTGAAGATCTTTAGGCATTAAACTCTTCACTTTACAGGCACTGATGTCCTCCACATCAACAGGTTGAATCCCTATACTTTCGCTTTCACTCTGTATGCTTGACCTCAGTATTTGAGCGGCGTGGTGCAGTATGGAATTGACATCATTCTGACCCTGGCTGTTTGAGGATTTATCTTCAGAAGACCCTGGCATTTTAGCCGAATGGCAACTTTCCTTAGCGGCTGAATTGATGACATCCTGCAAAGATATAGAGCTAGAGTAAACCAACTCTGGCTTCGAGGGATCCGGTAGCTTCTGAAAGACAATTTCCTCTTGAAAACTGTGTTGCAGTCTGCGTTTTAACCTCTCTGACTTGTAACTTTTTGCCGTGTTGCAGCCAAGGCGTTGTAAAATTTCCTGGTAAGAGTCCAAGAGGGTTTTCATATCAAAGGCCACTCCTGATTCTAACTGAGGTTTGATGTCTTGTCTCAGTTTTTGGAAAGCTTGGGTGTAAGCATCTTCCTCCCCATCGACTCGAAAGTCAGCAAACATTAGGTTGGATTTACTTACATATTGGGAGCGGCAGTGTTTATGATACTTGGCCTCTGCAGCTATCAAGTCAACTCCTGAAATCTTCAACAGCATGCTCTTATCACTCCTTCTTCGTGCAGCCTCCTCTATAGCCTCGCAAGAATCAAATGTTGAAACGTTCATAAGTTCTTGTCCCCTTTGACTTTTTCTGCTGGCAAAATAGACAGAGGGACCAATCCACTGCATTAACTTGCGATCTCGAACTTGGTCTGTCAACGTGCCTTTCTTGACTTTCGGCAAAAGGTAATGGTTTAATAAAGCTAAGATTTCTCTTACTTGTATAATTTTGAAAACACTTGCCGTGCCAGACAACATCTAGAGCTTCTAAATTTTCAAAAGTCGACGAAATTCTGTGGAAAGTTTCATCTTTCCTAACCTCTACAGCTTCTTTAAACGATCTCAATCCAGCTTCAGTAGGACTTCTTAGTCTTTCACTGCTTTTTTCTTGACAAATAATACATTTTGTTAAGTCTGCATCTGATTTGGGCTTCTTTTTTGGAGGAAGAAGCCTCACTTTGCTTTCTTCCTTGCTGCTTTCAGTGCAACTAGCCATTACCAATCATCTTAAGAGAAAGTAAAAAAGAATCATAGATTCTTTCCTCTGATCAGGAAATGAAACCTGCTTTCCTAAAATTAGCAGTGATTAACTTCTGAATTCAAAAAAGAAAACATGTCCTACGCAGTCAGTTGTTTGCTGGCGATATATGTACTTGAATATATGTACTTTTGAAGATAAAATCGAGATTTGCTCTATAGATTTGCATATAGTTTCAGATAAATTGCTCTAAGCAAAGCAAAATTACTGATAAAAACTTTTACAGAACATGTTTCATTGTCAATAACTTGTACTTAACCAGGTAGATTTCCTTAACAAAACAGAATTACTTATAACTAACGGGATGGGATTACAAACTCAAAATCTTTACACACGGTCATTCATTCGCTACCCACACATTTAAATATCCGTAATTTTCAACATATAAAGGAAATTTGCTCTCTGATTTGTGCACATCTTCAGATAAACTGCTCTCAACAACATAAAACTACTCCTAAACTGAAACTGAACATGTTTTTAAGGTCAAACCTTACCTGTGAAAGAAAACAGCGTCAAGCCAAAATCCAATATGGCTGAACTAAACAGTCTGTCAGTACCAATTGCATTATGGGAGCCTTGCTCCCTTTGCACTCTGGGAAGTTTTCCATTGAGTAAGAATCGCAAACGTTATTATAAAACCAAAAAAGACACTTACATCAGGCAATTAGAGGTAGCTTTTTGCTGAGAATCTATATTGATTCAGACAAAAATTTTTGGTTTCATCTCTTGCTAAGGGAATTTGATAAATAAAGTGGTAGAGATATAATTACTGGGTAGATGCCAAGTTCTGGAAAATAATATTTTGATGTGACAAATATTGTTTTGTTTGATTAACTTAAGTTGATGGATAAAGAAGTCTGGTCATTATTCAAAAGAATCGACATTGTAATGCTAATTATCGCATAAATAGCCTTAATTACAAATTACCATAGCAATGGTTACCATGGAGATTTCGTTTTACACCTTAAAATAAAAGATATTCACACCAGTAATGCTTGAACCAATTTAAAACTGTCTAGGCTTAACTTGAGGGGAGTAATGTTGAGTTGAACTGGTATAAAATAATCACACTAAAAATATGCTTAAATAACAGGGGCCTTACCAGCAGTCACAAATGAGCCCCAAGCACAATGACGTCCCACCCGTACATCAGTACATCATACCTAAAAATGTTCTATGGGTATTGCCCTATCATTTTGTGATGCCAGACCAAATATGTAGAGGGTGTGCTACGTTTCTCACTTTTTAGGCCTCTTCTGGAAATCTCCTCTTAGTCTATAAGTTCGCGCGCGATGAACGCGATAGACTCGCATAACAAAAGCAAAATGATCAGGCCGGCCATATTGATTTGCTATTTTTTTTTGCGAGTCTCTGTGAGTATGAAGTTTAAGGAAGCAATTGCGTATGGTGCATCGAAACTTCAGTACGATTCGTTGAAAGAAAGA
Source organism: Micromussa lordhowensis (assembly GCA_964020085.1). Taxonomy (NCBI): domain Eukaryota; kingdom Metazoa; phylum Cnidaria; class Anthozoa; order Scleractinia; family Lobophylliidae; genus Micromussa; species Micromussa lordhowensis. The sequence goes on from OZ026601.1 coordinate 15,829,177, forward strand.
CAGAGAAAGACAGAGAAAAACAGTGGAAGGGTATTTGTCTGGCCAGGACGTGTTTGTCTGCTCTCCAACGGGATTGGGAAAGAGTCTGTGTTTCGAGATAGCTCCTTACGCGATCGATTGGGTACGGTTTGGACCTCTTGAGGAGGAAAACATCGTTCGCACAGTTTGTGTAATTGTGGCACCGTTATTGTCTTTAATGCATGACCAAGTGACTTCCCTAAAAAGGAAAAGTATCGCAGCAATTTGTATCAGACCGGAATGAAGACATTAAAGCTATACAAAACGGACACTACAATTTGGTTTTTGGCAGCCGAGAGGCACTTTTAAACGGCTACAGAAATATATTTAGAGGAGAAATAAGGAACCTACTTGGAGCCGTCTTCATCGACGAGAGTCATTGCATCGCAAAATGGTAAGTTTCCAATTAAAACTCCAAAATAATCAAGAGATTAATTTGGTGATTGTTTTGATTTCACATGATCCTTCGTGCTAAGAAATTCTGACTTACAATATTGTGGACAAAACGTGGATAAAACGCATACGAATGTATTATTATTGTATTATTATTACATGATTTCAAGTACCAGTCAGAAAGAGAAGAGTATAGTTATTCCAAAAACGTTATTTCCAGCAATAAATTTCATTTGCACTGGTACCTATTTTATATTGTTTGTTGATTACTACATGTTGTTAGAAAAAGTTGTGTCAGCCAGTGTATCGAGAATTTGATTTGCTCCACCCCCTTATACATCCGGGACAATACTCCTTGAAACCTCCTCGCCCCCTCCCCACCCCACCCATGGGCTAGGGGGGGTTTCCCAAGCCAGGAGGAAGGAAAGTTGGTGACAGCAAGAATTAAACCAGACATTATTAATACTGGTAGCTGGCCTTGGTAGCTTTAGTCAGTGTTGACAATTAATATTTTTTTTAGGGGAAAAGGTCATGGTTCAGAGGAGGCTTTAAGGGCTGATTATGGAAGACTCGGAGAGTTGAGGTCACTCATGAGAAAGGAAGTGCCTTTCATTACTCTGACTGCAACAGCAACTGCAGCTACCATGGCAGGCATTATAAACGATTTGTGTATGCAGGGATGCATTGAAGTGTTGGACAGTCCCAATAGACCAAATACACATTACTCAACATTTTGCTGGTTAATTGAAGCACTTGAGAAAAACAATGTTTCAACCCCTAAAGTCATTATCTTTTGCCGTAGAAAGCAACACATGAAAGAACTTTATGAACTGTTTTCTCAATGTTTGGGTGAAGGTGCTTATTACAGGCCAACTGGTAATGAGCCCAGGGATGACAGAAGTCGGTTGTTTGTGAACTTGTAAAAGAAACTGTGGAGAAGGCGTTCTGCAAGGGAGATGGAGTTGTGAGAGTTCTAATCTGTTCAATTGCTTTTGGTATGGGCATTAACATCAAAGAGGCCTACTAAGACTTACACCTTGGACCATCTGGGGATTTGGATGGCTACTTACAGGAGACGGGGCGCATCGGAAGGGATTCTTCCCAAATAAGTCATGCAGTGCTACTGAAGTACAAAGGTTGCACTGCAGGCAGGAACATCACTAAGGAGATGAAGAGCTATGTGAAAAAACACCACAAATGCTGTTGAAACACTTTAATATGAGTGCGACAGAAACTGTTTTGCATGCCTGCTGTGATGTGTACGCAAAGATTTGTAAGTGCCTTTGTCACTGCCAGCATGACTGTGAATGTGCCAACAAATGCTCCCAGCAAGATTGTTTGTCAGTAATGGAGAGACATATAAAAAATTTAAGTAGCAGTATTTCTTTTGTCACAAAGCAGAAAGTACATAATGTTTCAAAGCATGATGCCATTAAGCTGAGGCTAGCCCTCTTGGACTACAGGGCAGAACTTGGCACTCGAACTAAAGAGTGTAGTCTTCTTACAGGACTTGATATTACAACTGGTTTTAGCAGAAGTCTAATTGAGGACATTGTGAACAATCTTCCCTATATAAAGGATAAGGAGTTTCTTGAGGAGAACTTTGCTTTCTTCTCAGAAGATCATGTTCAGAAAACATGGGAAGTCCTCAACTCGGTTCTTCTTGCTTCTGACTCGGACAATGAAGAAGACACAAGCAGCATTTTTGAACCACGGGCTGCTAATTCAAGTGACTCTGATGCTGGAAGCGAATTTTCCTGGTCCTCTGAGAATAGTGTACAACAACAAATATGTTATGCAATTTTAAGCTCTGAATCATCAAGTTCAGAATCCTCCTAAAAATATGTTAAATATATATCAACAACTGCAGATGCAAGGCTAAACGATCTCCTGATCCTTGCAGGGTTTGTACGGGTCCTGGAAAACCTGGAAAGTCCTGGAATTTTATTGTGGCATTTTCCAGGTGAGGAAAATCCTAGAAAAAGGCTACTGGTACTGGAAAGTTCTGGAAATCTGTTAAACTGAAGTAAAAATTGTGAAATGTATGGCAGACAGTAAGGATAATTAACATTGAGATCTCAGGAGTAAAAGGATTAATGTGAATTTTAGAGTCATGGAAAAGTCCTGAAAAAGTACCTGAAATTTGTTTTTTGGAAAGGGTATTGACTTGGGACATTTACCACTAATGATCTGCCCCAAAAGTTGTATTTGGTCTTGCATGCAACTACTCAAACATCTTAATGAAATGAAATAGTTCGTGGGGTTTAATATATAATAGGTAAGTAGTTTAGTAGTAATAAAACTCTGCACCAAGTGGTCAAACTGGCAGTTGGGCAAAATGATCTTCACAGCCGATCAATTTTCCCGTTGCCCGTCCCTTAATAAAATGGATTGAAATCCCTGATCTATCAATAGGAATTCGACTGCACTTGCCGAGAGCCCGTCAAAAGTGTCGAGAGATGTGACCGTCTCAGATGCCGAAGCAAAGGTGACCCGCTGCTTAACCGGCTTCTGCAGGTTGCAAGAAGCAGTAAGTGAATGACTTTCAGGACTTTCGTGAACACTTGCCTGAAGTTGTTGTTTCGTTGCAAGTTGTCCCCGTTGTACACACAAGACAGCTTTCACAGAGTTGACGCTTTCCTTAACTAACTCCATCTTCTTTATTAAAGTGGAATTTTTCTCGGTGCAGGATCTACAGAGAGTATTAGTTATGCAGCTTTCTGGATCTAGACTGCAAGAAATAATTCTCTCGAGGTTTAAACAGGCTTGTGTCTTTTCAGGTGGAGATTTTAAATGAAACAGTTTTCTTCGCTTGTCAACATTGCTGACAAATTCTCCGCACTGGATACAAACAACTTCTTTCGAGTTCGGGGACACAACGACTCTCAAAACGTTTTGGTCGGCGTCGCATCCGCCATTTTCTCCCTTCGAGAGCATCGCGCGGATCGCGTGAAATCTGAGAAATGTCAATCATTTTTTTCGCGCCAAAAATTGTGGTTCTGACTGACTTCCCTGCAAGTAAAACAAGTCGACCTTTCGCGACTTACGTCGCTCGCGCTCGCCCTCGCGACTTCCTCGCTTGAGAAATAAGGTCCTCCCTTGCCCTCGCGACTTTGTCGCTCGAGAAATAAGGTCGACTTGTGGCAAGTCTAAACCCAGCCCAGAAAGTAAGCTAACTGTAGGTGTAATGGCTGATAACTAATATTAGAGGCCCACAATCAAGGCCCAAGATGCCTTTCGACCGCGATCACTAATCGTGTGTTTCTCGCTTCTAGAAATAAGCGAATCTGGTGAAGGGTGTCTAAATCGAGTTATATCTGAGAAATCCGACCTGTACATAAGTTTCCAGGTTACAGTTTTTTATTTTTTTCTGGTAGTATTTTGTGTATATTTTGTAAAAAGCTGTAAGTTTTGCTGATTGAAATCAACCAGTGCTGGGCAAGATGGCAGAATAGATTACATTTCATTGGATTTCATGATTTCATTAAGTCCCATTTTAAATTAACTGGCATTCAAGTACTATCTCATGTCTACACTGTAGAAGACTGGGTGCTAGTGTGTCTAGGTTATATGTAACTTTCTCATTCTTGTTCCGCTCTTGGTGGGCTGTGTTTTTTATTAAATTAAATATTGAAACAACACTTTTCCGTAATCCTTAGTCAGCCGTTGGCACTGAGTTCATTTGCTTGGCATGGCTTCCTTTTAAATACCAGGAAAAAAGGAAAGTTGTAGGCAATTCAAAACAGAAGAGACCCAATACCCTGGATTTTCTGACCATGTTGCAAATTTTAAAGGCTGAAAACCCTTTTTATCATTGGTTATGTTAATCTTCTCAATAAATATCAGTCAGTAAATTGATGTTTCACTTTCTCCTACCCGACACCAGTATTAGATTTTTATTGCAACGTGACAGTTTCGCATTTTACAATTCTTATTCTCATTATTTTATGTACAACTTATTTACATGACTGTACAGTAATGCAAATTAAAGCTATTATTTAATGCTACATGCGGACAGTTTCCTCTTGAATTAAAGTTTAAAATCCATGACTTATGCAAATTCTTTCTTGTGGCATTTATATTTCAGACAAAATTTACTATGTAATAAGCAGCCCTTGTTTTTTTTTTTACCCACAACAGCTTCTCTCACTTTGAATGTAAAATTTAACAACTAACATTGGACAGACAATACTGTGGCTCCTGACCAATGGGCAAGTGGAAGAATGAAAAGTTGCATCCTTGTGAACAAAATCTGCCCTTCCTAAATAAGGAGACATGACTTAAATATAAAACCTTATTAATACAATTTAAATTTTACAGGGCTGAGCTAACCAAATCTACAAGTGATTCCATTTTGCACCCTATGTCTACAATTATAAATTCTCCTGTATGATCTCTGTACATTTGTTTGTTATGACAATTTGTCAAAAGCAGTATTGCCAACTACAGTATTGTGCAAAAGTAATGCAAACGTATTTCGCCGAAATTCGCGGCTTTTCCTGGCTTTTCGACGAAAAAATATCGAATTTTCGATGGAAGCGAATTTTCAACGGAAAGTCACGATAATTCGTGATTCCTATTGTTTCCAACTACGGGAATTTTCGAACGACAATTCGTTTGGAACGAAAATATACTTCGAATTTTCGAGTGAAAATTCGCAGTGTTCGATAAATGACTTAGAACATTGAGCGCAATTTCGCTCTTTGTTTGCCCTGCTCAAACATTCCCAAACATTTTCTGGACGATAAACTGCCCAGTTCAAATTTGCCGCGACGATTCTTTTCTGATGTCATTTCACAGTGTAAGCTTTACGAAAAAACTCGTGTCCATTTATACAACAGGTTTCTACAAGACTCACCTGTATTACTTCAAAGGTTCCTTTTACTGTTTACTTTACGTTGAAAGCATCGCAGCTCTTACACCGTTGTTCTTTGGTGGTTTTTTAGCTTACGTTTGTTGAACACAGGGGCCACTCACTGACACGGCCATGTTTGCGTCATGGTAACGCCACAGCCCAAGTTACTGTGGGCTCGCAAATAATTTGCCAACATGGCGTACGTGTCACATGGTGAGCCCCAAACGTTTAAATCATGAGACAGAGTGAAGGAATTTTTCTGAATTCAAGAGTTTTCAAACTGAAATGGAATTTATCTGGATTCATGAGTTGTTAAACAAAGCAAGAATTATGTTTGAAAGGTAAGATGTTCAAAGAATGTTTTCTGCGAACGAACTCTGGAAACGCATCTTGTTGTTATCTGTTTTGAACAGGAATGTTCAGTGAACGTCAAAACAAATTAAGTTTGTTCACTTAGATACGAAATTACAGTGTCAACTTATAAATAAATATTCTGTCTGCACAAAATATATCTCGTTTCAACAGGTTTTTTACATGGGAAAGCGGGCTTCTGTAAACATTGCTAGTTAAGATTGCAGCCATTTGTTTTATCATGGCGATGAAGCGAATATTGATGCAGAGTTTCAATAATAACGTTAATGTTCAATTTGTGCCCCAAGTAATGCTTACACAAGTCGCAGACAACTGTCTTGTAGGCGAGACTAGTTCATTTAACGATCACATCATTGTTATCATTGAAACTCAATCCAACGTGTTGTTTGTTTACATGTCAGGTTCATGCAATCCTTGAAAATTCACTATACTTCGAACTTCGATACTTTGAACTTTCGTTTCGCTACATCGAAAATTCGCTACTTCGAATTTCGTTATTGCGAAAAATCAACGAAGTTCGCTAATTTTTCAGGAAGAATCCAACAAAATCTCTCTCGAAAGTTCGTTGATTTTTCGACGTTAATTCGCGTGAACAAAGGGCGAATTTCGACGCCTTTCGTTTGATTTCTTTTGCACAATACTGTATTAACTGCAATCTGCGATTATTAAATTAAATTTCTGAAAGCTTTATCAGTATTAAGTATTGAAATCCTGCTCAAGAGGTTCTCTGTGCCAGGATTGCTCTTCAGACAAGTATGACCAAAGGGGCTTCTAAGCTGTAGCCCTTGTGTGGAATAGAATGATCACATGGTTACAAAAATGCATTTTCTTTTTTCAATTTGTCATTACATTTTGTCAGGTTTCAGAAAACATCCATACCCACCACAAGGAATTTCACCTCTCCCAAGAGCGAGGGGTATCTTATCAGTCAACATTTATTAGGCAAAGGGGTGTGGCTGCCATGGGGGGGATTGGATATTTTCTGGAGCCACACATTTTAAGTTCTGGAAGAAATGTTTTGTCTAACCACAATACAGTAAATAGCTTAATGAAAAACCCAGTGGCTCAAGAACCATGGTTAGAGAAAATTCCAGAGCCCCTTTTTCTATACTCCTTTAGGCCATCATAAAGGCACCAGTTGCCCTTAAAATAAAAGATACAAATGTAGTGACCACCATTCCAAAGTGCTGCACCATACAATTTTAAACTGTTTCCAAATACAGAAATTACAGGTGGCGTGTTTGACAGCTTAAGATAACCTCCCCGGCTGAGAAGGTCAACTGAAAACACAAGAAATGATTTAAAATTGAACATCGAACGTGGGCTGCTCGCACTTAAACCTGCACAGTGCCATGACATGTGTGCATTCCCATTTTCGTCTATTGTCACATCTTCTACAAATGGGGTTCCTTCTGCAGGCTGGCTTCCAAATTTCCTTCTGCAGTCGGAATCTGGAGGAATAAGCCAATCTTCAAGAGCATCAATTACCACATTGTTGTGGATTTGCTTCGATAACCACATTGTTGTGGATTTGCTGTGAGGGCTGTGGCAATATCACTGAAAAGGACTGGACTGTGTGGACTTGCAACAGACAGGAATTGAGGCAGCAAGTTGTTGTCAGAGTGCTTGTTAGGTAGGGACGGAGCAGTATTAAGAAGAAGTCGCCTTCATTACTGGAATAAATTATTGTTTTTATTTTTTAATAAAAACAACCAATGAAATACCATGCAATCATTGCAAAAAAGGAAGTGAAAGCCTAACACATTATTTGTTTATTGCCTGCCAACCAATCAAAATTAGGATCAGCAAATATACCGCAAGTAGGCTTTAACTTAACTATATATTAAAATAATTTAAAGCCTGCAACTATGTACCTTGATGCTGCTGTGGCAAAGACTGTAATATCAGTAACTTGGCATCTGCATGAAGACCATTATCTATGAGCCTCATTTCTGTCGCTATCGTGTGACCTGACTCTGGAAGGTCCTGGAGCTTCACCTTAAAAAATTTTACAAGAGCCTGGAAAATCATAAGCCAATTGTCTAATGGACGTGTATTGGTAAGTGTAATTCCATTACTTGTGAGTCCACCCCATGGGAAAACAGTCAGTTCCTGGTCTTGTTTACTAGCAGTTGTAGGGTTACTGGATGTAACAGTTCTGGTAACTGAAAGAAGAAGAGCTTCTGCGACATCCATTTGCTCTTGAGTGTACAAGCTGTCAGCCAGGAAGGACTCTTTGGACTCGCAGGGAGGCGTGGCAGGATCCATCCAACCAGTAGACAGTTGTTCAGCGGGCATCTCTGTCTGCACACAGTCAACAGTTGATGGTAAAGAAGTGCAAGTGGTAGGCTCCTCATCATTATCAGGTTTCAAACCATCAACAGGTGATGCAGAGAGAGGAAGTTCGAGTGGATCTAACCTGTCCACGGGCTCTGCTAAAATCAGTGGCAAGAGATCCCTGGGGACATGCATTTCAAAAACCTCTGGGGCAATAACACGAGTCCACAAAGCTGTTAGGTTGCGCAAAATCTTCTCGATGAGGACTTCATCTCTTGGTATCCTTTCCACTGAGTCAGGACCACTACAGTATTGTGCAAAAGTAATGAGAGCGAAATGCGTGAATTTCGTTCTTTGTCTTCGCGACTTTTCAAAGAAAATTCGCCCGAAAATTTGGGCATATTTTCGCAATGTCTTGAGCGTTATTTCTTTAAAACAAAGGACGAAAGTTCGCCGCATTTTCGAGACCAGAACGAAAATACCTTACCAGAGGAATAATTCCGCTTGTAGAATGCGAAATATCGCGCAGTGAGCTGACCAGTATCGAACCAACAACGTTCCGTTCTCTTGTGAACAACCGCGGTCGCGTTGACGCTTTACTCCTCGCTGTTGTTAATGTGTTAATTCGTCTTTCATGGCGAAGAATTTCAATCCTTTGATTGTTTTCCTTGACACGAACCTTACATGTAAGCGTTGTCACGTCAATGTGCCGGCTGACAAGGCAGGTACAAAAGTCGGACTGCTAGTCGGGTAAACTCGGACGAAAGTATTCTCTCAAAAGGTCATTTTGAAGGGCTACTTCACTAAAGCGACATCAAATGTTGTTTATCTAGTGCCAGGTCTCTATACAGCTCCACAACGTGCCCGTGCCCAGTCCCCTCGGCCACGTTCTTGCCCGACCGCCATGATGGTATATTATTTGTGACATTCCCTCTTTATTTCACGCTTGTTAAATAGTAAATGGAGACATACGACTGCGCTTGAGCATGTTGGAAGTGCAAAGACATGGGATAAGGGAAGGAAATAAAAGTGCAGAGACGCTTGGATGGCAAGTGCTGCGATGAGCCGAAGGATTCTTTCGCGAACTGAGCCGAAATGAGATGCTCTTATTCGAGCTTATACCGTACTCTTGCTGTAAGAGACTGGTCTGAATAGTTCGGTAATAGCATCAAATCTTCGACGGTAATATTGAGTTTATTTATCTGGAAGAATTGCGTCTTGCTACGTTTTTGCCTGATAAAACATGCGCTCGAACATCAACAGTAATCCTCGGCAGTTGTGAATTTAGTACAAGCCTCTTCACGGTCAAATGAATGTACATGTATTATCATATGGCGGAAAATAACAACGGTAAGACATTTCCTTTTTGTCTCTATGTATGAGTTTAATTTTTGAATAGGCCGTCCCATCAAAAGCTGTGTATCAAAATCAAATTATTTTGCAATGAATAATATTATTATTACTTTGTTATTAACCTTACATCGTTCGCTGGGAAAATACAGTTCTTTCCAGAAATGATTTTTTTAATTTGATCAAGCCTACTATGGATGAAATGAATTCACTAGCAAAACAAAATATTAACAAAAGTGGAAAGTGGTGCGAGCCCTTAATTTAAAATATTTGTGCTACAAGACCTTTCATCCCACCCCAGATATCACAAGCACAATGTAATGTAAACTTGAACAATTTTTATATTGAGTAATGTTACACTGAACCTTGTTTTACAAAATATATACAAAGGAATACTAAGGAAAAAAAATTCAAACCCTGTTTTACAAAATATATAGAGAGGAATACAAAGAAAAAATTCAAACCTTGTTTTACAAAATATATACAAAGGAATACAAAGAAAAAAATTTAGTCTGCTCTTTGCTTCTCTCCCTTCCTCAAGTTTTGACATCTTTTCCCGATGCTTGTTTTGCAGCATTCCCACATTCGGATGGATTCTTCTGTCGTTCTACATTGGTAACCAAATGATGTCATCACTTCCGCTGAAAAAATAAGTAAGGGAAAAGTGATAAATTCAAAGTTGACCCAAAGAAATAGCTTAGTCATCATGAAGTTCTTGTTTGCTCAATACAGTTTGCTAGTATGGATATCTTAAGCATTACTGTTTCAAAGAATGCTTTCAAATGGTGCAAGATAAAACAACCTTTCAGCACATTGTTGAGGAAACCCCTTCCCCTAATTTGTTTGTTATGCTATAATCAGTATCACATTTGTGAGTATCACTATTGCTTCAGTTCTGCATCTTATATACGGTTAGAAGTTGATGAAATTAATGCAAGCTAAGCCGTTATTTGCAGCCCTGATATCCCATAATGCAGTTCATCTTGGGGGGTTATTTACATTAAAACAATGGATATTCAGTTCAGTGAAGCATGATACAGTCCCAAGAGTAAATAAATTGTATTGTTTTTATGTAAAGAACCCTCCAAAACGTATTGCTTTATGGGATCGTGAAAACAGGCAATTAGGTTAGTGCATTGTTTCAGTCTGAACTTACCTTTTATTGCAGCAATGACAGCCTGGTCTAAAGGAGCAAATTCTTTGGTGCCATGTACCGTTGACCTGAGGAGCGTCTCTCTGCTGAACAGTTTGTCGGTAAGACGGAGAGCCATTTGCGTCGGTTTATGAGCTGCTTTGGCAAAGCTGTAGTCCTGTCTGGACAACCGCACAGTGCCACCTCCCCCTAGGGCCACTGAATCATTTCCTGTAAATTTAAAAGTATAATTAAGTCTTGTTTCTCTGAAGTATAGCAACAACAACATTTGAACTAACCTGCAGATTTCATCGAAGTATTTTTAGCAGTTTATGTATGACTATAATCAGCATTCGAAGCTATTTTCTGGCTCCATTGTGAGATTTCATAGTGTACATGTAGAATAAGTATTTTGATTTTTGCGTTATAATCAGCATGCCAAGCTATTTTGTGGCCCCATAGAAATACTGTTAAGTTTTTCCTCTTCTTTTTTCTTTCCTTCTTGTGTGTGCATTTGTACTTCAATCTTCTTGCTGACCTGTATTTTATTTCTATTTAATGCTGATGTCAACCAGGACTCCAATTTTACTATTAATTATTATTTTCAATTTTTTAACTTATAGCAAGAATGAGTGAGTACAAAAATAAAGATTGATTGATTACCCATAGAAAGATTTCATAGAATACATGTAGATTAAGTTTTTTTAGCAGTTGATTTTTGAGTTATAATCAGCATTTCAAGGCTACATGCCCTTCCTAATCTTTTAGTAGGTACATATTTCATGGAGTAAATAAACTAAATTGAACAAGTTAAGTCATATCTTTGTAAATTACCTGCTCCATTGTTGTCATCAAAGAATCTTTCAATTCCTTGTAGGGATGCACTAGCTGGCAAGTAGGTGTTCTCTACCACTGGAGCCCTCGGAGGAACTGCAGATGGTGGATACTCTAATGATGGCAAGCAGTTGTGGACAGATGTAGATGACTGCGGAGGCATAAGCTGAGGTGTCTGTTGGTGAGCTACTGTTCTTTCCATTGTTGGTGCCCTTGGAAAAACTGCAGATGGGGGGTACTCCAACGACGGTGTGTGGCTGTTAAACGGTGTTGAAGTGTGAGAAGGTGTGGGCTGCTGTGACTGCTGTAGTTCTGTTGGAGCAGTTGGTAACATAGCTATAAATTTGTCCAGTTTAGCTTCCTGCCTTGCGAAGGCGCACTCAAGCCGTTCCAAGATAGTGCGTGTGAGTTGGAGCTCTTGTGATAACATCTCTAGATCCAGGTTGTTTTCTTTTACATGTGGCTGGTTCACCTGCTAAAAGGCAATGAGGAAATAAAAATATTATTAGAAATTGTGAATGTTTACTTCCCCTACAGAAGGGATTGGAAATTCCTGGAGAGTGGGGTCCCAAAGCCCAAAAACTGAAATGCGTGAAGCTTAATTGGAATTTTTGTGGGGTGGGTTGGGAAAAATCACTTCTGTGGGGTGGGTATAGATAATTTATGAAACTACGCAAGTGCATCTCTTAAGTAGAAAAATCTCGAGGAATTGAGCTTGGTTTGTAAGCTCGTACTTCGCAAGTAAACATGGGGACATTTTCTGAATTAAAATTTCATTTATTCGAAAGATACTACTGTAAGTCCAGGATATTTGAAAGGATCAAGAATTTTCAAATTGAATATTCACCAATGTCTTCACCAATGTTCACTGAGCCTGAGGTAAAAAATTGTTAAATTTCACTGTAGCAATGAGAGTTTATCAAATTTTTAATAATACAAAAACTTAGAACTAATCGTCAAGGAACCAAGAGCTTCAAGTGAATTAATTTTACTCTGCACTGTATTTTGTTGATAATTAATTTGTTTACACTGGTTCTAGCGAAACAAACTGTTGAAAATGCCGATTATGGTACTTTCACAATGATCTAAAACAGACTTGTTAAGATAACAGAATGTTTAAGGTCAGCTACGAATAATGGAATATTCTTCAAGGTAAAACTTACATTTGTAATGACATCAACAGTGTTCATCGCTTTGGACAGGAAGTCCTGGTTACAGGTATCCAGTTCCTCTAGCTCCAGTTCCCCATCTAAAAAGTCACTCAGGATTTCTGGACGTACTGCAGTGGAGAGGGACAGTGGGTTGTCGTCATCGGAATCGCTTTCATCTGAGGCGGCTATTTGTTCTATGGACTTGACAGGCGAAGCTGCAAGTATAATCTAAGGAAAGAGAAGAAATTAAAGTAAGTTGAGACTATATTTGTTCATATGAGAAGCTGGGCGGGTCCAGTTACATCGATCTTAGTTTTGCGGCACAAAATAGCTTTGCTTTGCAGCATAGCAGCCAAAATGGCATAAGTTTTGTCTTGTATGTATTTCTACTTTAAAAGCATGCAAATTAGTAAGGTTACAAGAGTCCACAAAGCTGTGACTGCCCCAAACGATGAATGTTTATGGTTGTGTTTCTTAAATTTCATCCTGGTCGACTGGGCTGAAATTTTCCAAATGAACAAACAACAAAATTTGTCTCGGTAACCAACCAGCCAGGGCTGAGTTGTTTAACAGTCGGTTAACACTAACTCAGGATTAAAAGTTAACCAAAGTATCAATATTTCTAGTATAAAAAATTAATGTTTTTCATTGCTCATGTATTGTGCAGTATAGGATTATTCAAACTCGTAACTAAAGGAAAAACAATATAAACAGAACACCTCACTGAAAAGTTACAAAATAGAAATAAAAATTCTTGCTAATCCTGGGTTAGCTTAATCAGGCTTTGAACAACGTGGCCCAGGTTACTGGGCTCATATGAAGAGGCCCTTAGTGACTTATTTCTAAGATTGCAAAACATGCATGTATGTTTGACGAAGTTTGAAACATTAAGTAAACAATATCAGTAGTGTTTACATCATAACTCCTCTTAGTTTCACAGTCCTTATGATCACATAGACTTCTATATCACATTTTTACTATGGGTGATTTTTTCCAAGGTCAGGGAAGAGTGAGGCTTAGGGAATTTATAAATCCCTGTTCAATAAAGTCTGTGAAAATTTGGGAATTTTACCTTTCTGTTGCTATGTTTCGAAGCGATCTGACTGTTTCTCCATTATTTTGATGCACTGGAGTTTTACATGGACTATTAACTAATTTTCAATTGACCTAAGTTGTTATAAATCATGTAGAAAAACTTAGATGAATAGAAACAAATCAAAATGAGCAAACAAATATTTATATAAACATAAGGGGTTAAATCGTGTAACGTTTGAAAATTCGATTTGCTAAGAGCTCGTACAGTTGCTGGCCGCAATCAGTTGGGTTGCCACATAGTGTATATAACCGTAAAAGGAAACTTTTCCGTAATCTGAAGCTTTTCCCTTGTATTTCAAATTGATCATTCAAAATTGTGTACTAAGTTTTGAAGTTAAAAGGACTTTGATGTCAGCCATAGGAGGTAGGTAATTGTCATAAATAACACGTGCGTCGAATTGTTTATGTAACAGAGCGAAAATACTGTTCAACTTATGTTTAAACCCCTTATGATTTGTTTGCTTACGGTGAATATGGTTACTTGTACTCACCTTTCCCTTTGGTTTATCCTTCTTTTTCTCTTTGCAGGTTTCCTTGCCAACTTTGGTACGCGTTTTCTTGGCAATCTTTGCCGGAGGTGATTCAGGGATCTGAAAATTAAGTCAATGGCAATAGTTAGTTGGTGAAGAGCAGTCAAAACTCCATGGAATCGATCATAAATGCCATTACGTTTCATCCAAACAACAAATAAAGTACTTACCAATTTTCGCTTCGCTTTCGTTCTGCGGGATGGCAATACATCCTCGGTGATTGCATCTTCTTTTTCTACGACGGGGTAGACACTTACAACAGCAGTTAACTCTTTTTTGGTCTTTGTGCCCCACAGTATCTGAACTTTCTGTCCCTCTTTTAACGGGGAAGGATCTATAATACTTGAACGAAAAACGTCCGAATACTGGCCGCGTTTCCAGTTGACACGTGCAATTTTTTGGTCCATGATGATAGCAATGTAAGTGATACAGTGATCGCGATGATTTAGAGTGACTTAGGTCTGTTTCAGTCTTTTTATAGTTTTCTTTGTCTTTGATAGGATCAAAAAACTTTCAACTTGATTGGCTCTCAGTTACAGTGTTATGTAAAGTAGTTTGTAGCATTGTTCTCGCTTGTAAACAATTCCATGGGCGTCCTTTGTCATGTCAAGAGACGCCTAGTACTGATTAAGTATGATAAGTGTTACATGTATTTAATAGAACTATTAATAGTGACGACAGAAAAGTCTTTCGTTTTTATTCGGCACACCGTTCAGTTAAGTTCAGTTATATTTTTTGCAAGGAAAAGTTTGGCTGTTGGCACACATCGGCTATATACGTTCTGCATTTAGGTGCGCGCCGTCAAAGTCGGAAGTGTCATTGACTTTTTCAATGTTTTTTAAACTTGTTTGTAGCATTGTTCTCGCCTGTAAAGAATTCCATCCTTTGTCATGTCGAGAGACACTCGCGACATTAATTAAGTAGAATAAGTGTTATTTATTTTAAAACACATCAAGTAGAACTATTGTCACTACAGAAAAATTGGTGGTCGAAACGGTAAAATACTTGTAAGTAATAGGTAAATCGTTTAATAAAACTTGTTATGATGCGCAACTTTTACTTAATTTTTTTTTCAGAAGGAAACGTTCTGCATTTAGGTGTGCGCCGACAAGTCTCAGTGTTGTATTAGCATTGTTCTCGTCTGTAGATAAGTCCATCGGCATCGTTTGTCATGTCAATAATAACACTCTTGATACTAATTAGGGGGTGGAGAAGATGAAGTGTGAAAAGCTAAAGTTTTTTTTGCGAGAAAAAGTTTGGCTGTTGGCACGCACCGGCGAGGCTGCTGTTAATTGTCTTGAAGTGTTGCGGTAGTTAAAAAAAAAATATAAAAAAAAACGGTTCTATAATCGGTTAATATTTCTTTCGAAAAGATGTGTTCTGCCTTTTGACACGCGCCGACACGTCGAAAGTGTTATTAGCGAGATCAAGCATGACGTTATGTTAAACTTACCGTATTTACTTGAACAAGCACCGTGGCGCTTATTTACTTTCTCATGCCACAAGTGCGGCGCTTATTCGAGGGCGGCGCTTATTAGCTTTTTTGTCCCAGATGCGGCGCTTAATCAAGAGCGGCGCTTATTCGAGTAAATACGGTATGCTGTCTTTAGAGTGGAGTGAAAATAATTATTTGTATTTGCGGTGAATAGTAGGAGGCATTTTTTGTGTGCGGATTACAAGAAAAGAATAAAAAATTAGAGGTAATCTTTGCCGTTTGACGTAAGATCATGCGGTTAAATATGGTTAATTAATAATGATTAAATTTTTATTGCGTTGATCATTGACTTTTGCAGATTTGGTGGCTCCTAATAGAGCCATTTTTAGCGACCTACAGTGCAATGTCGAATCAGCATTCGACGGAGCAGGGCGCGGTGGCTCCTAAAAGAGCCCTTTACTTAAAATTTGGTAGCAGCGCCTTGTGCCTCCACCACAGCTGGGATTGCCTTATACAAAACGTGATCAATGTACTTTGTGCATTTCAGCGGGGTTACTTTCCGTTCCCAGAACTTCTTGATGCCATCTACAAGTTCTTGTTTGGTGCGTGGCTTCACTTTGGACTCTAAATAGAACTTCAGTTCGTGCCACATATCTTCGATGGGATTTAGGTCTGGGCTTTCCGGAGGGGTGCGCCACCAGTTGATATTATTTTCCTCGAAGAAGGCCTTGGCTCGTCTGGAGGTATGCTTCGGGTCGTTATCCTGCATGAACCGGTGAACAGGAAGCTTCTCTCTAATGAATGGAAGGAGCGTAGTCTCCAGGATGTTGCAATAGAGATCGGCATCCATGATGCCATCAAAGATGCAAATCTTTGTGGCACCATGTCTACTAACCCCCGCCCACACATGAACCTTCAATGGATGCTTTGGCCTCGGCTTACGCTTTGTTGGCTCATCGATCTTCCGGTAGCAAGTTCGCCGGTACTGCTCGAGAGAGACAGAACACTCATCGCTGAAAATCACGTTTTGAAAAGTGTCGCCACTTTCCAAAACGTGCCGTGCGAATTCCAGCCTCTTCACCTTGTTGGCGTCTCGGATGAGCTGACAGTATGCGGTTCGCTGCAACGTCCAGCCTTGTTCCTTGCGAGATCGTCGCACCGTGGATGAGCTCACAGTAATGCCACGCTTTTCGAGCTTCTTTTGTATTTGGCCACTGGTCATTTCGTCGTTCTTGCGCATTTGCTGGTCTATAAAAGCTTTTGCTTCTGTAGACAACTTCGACGGTCTTCCTGAGCGCGGGAAATTGGCCAGAGTGCCGGTGGCCTGTAGCTTCTTTACGATGCGCGCCACACTCGGAAAGCTGACACTTAAACCTTCACGTTTTAAGACCTTAAATATCCCAGCTGGGTGGAGGCCTTCCTTTTGAAGAAGCTCAATTCGAGTTCTCGTGTACAGTGACACTTTAGGCATGGCTAACTGCGATCGATTGAAAGCCGAACTGACTAAAACACACAACTTTTCACTATGGTAACAATCTCGTTCCCAGAGCCCACATGCCTATTGGTGCTGACCAAAAGGCACGCGGGCTCTAGGAATGAGATTGCAATGGTAACCAGCGATGGTAACGAACATATAAACAATGCCAAGGTCGTGCAGGGCCTGGGTTCGTTATGGGCGCACCGCGAGTTCTACCGCAAGTTGCATTCCTTGTTCAAAGAAAACAGGTTGGCAAACAAACCATTTGATTTTGCAAGCTTTAAGACTAACAAACAAACTGATATAAGCTTTCTCTGGACATAAGCAAGGTAAGTAGTGAGAAAAGGCTTTGAGATACTATCACTCACCACGGTATTAAGGTTTTTATCGCGCACGTTCTTGTTTTGCTCTTGCTTTAATAATTCATCTTTCAACTGGAACTTGACGGCAAACCTTAACAAACAGAGAGAATTTTCGCGAGAAATTTCGAAGGAAAATTCGAGTAAAATGAATTTTCGCTCGAAAAATCGGGCAAATTATCGGTAGACACGAACTACCGCCTGAAAATTCGCGTCGACTAAAACAATGGGCAGCGGGAAAATTCGTTGAATTTTCTTCGAACTTTCGAGGTGAACAGAACTTCGCCATTTTTCGCCGAAAAGCCCCGAAATTCGCGACTTTCGTCGACTTACGCTCTCATTACTTTTGCACAATACTGTAGCAGCTTGTAAAATAAAATCACAGTACTTTCAACCAGTCACAAGCAGGATCTGCGGACATTGGTAGAAATATGAATGGGAACGCTTTAAAACACACTTTCCGTTCTCAACTTTAAAGCATTGCTTACTGAGAACACTCTTGGGGACTGGGGATGTGGAAGATGTGATTGTTTGTACACTGTACTGCATTAAGATTTTCGGTGATTTAATCTTAATAACAGTATCACTGCCAACCAGGCCATCTGGAGAGCAACCAAGGAATGGAAACTTGGGGTTTACCCAAAATCCTGTTTGAAAGACTTTTGTCTTTGTGCATTCTCGTACTTCAGTATCGCCTCAGGCTCGCATTCCTGTCCATATCACATCCAGTATGACTGAAAGTGTTCTGATTCCAGTCTCCAAATGTTACTAAAGATGAACTTACTGGCTTCTACAGCTGCATTTGGCTGACACTCAACAACAAGTTTTCCAACTTTAAAAGCAGACAGACATTTTGATGCAGTTAGCCTGCACCATCGTTCTCAGAACCACTTCTCAGATTTACTCTGCTCTTGTGTTCCTGGAATTTGCATCAAGGCTTCTGGCTTCAAGTTTTCGTGCAAGGCACTCGCTTGCTCTAACAGGACTCTATTTCTGTCACCTTCAAGCTTATAATCGTTGTAAGTCATTCTTAACTGAGTTTCCCACATTGTGAGTCCTCCATCTTCAGCTTGAG
>OZ026601.1:15852529-15877529 GCA_964020085.1 Micromussa lordhowensis
GAATAATGCAGATGCAAATTACACTGTCTTTCTTTTTTGCGTTTCAGCAAAATGTATGTATATTTTGTGCGAGTTCTAGGAATTAAATTAAATTAGGAATTAAAAAACCCCATTCTTTGAGATTATGAGTGGGATATTAGTCATTTCAGGATAAATTTTAAACAATGGTCAAGGTTAGCATTTTAGTTGAGGTTATTATGTCATGTTCTAGGGCAAGACAACTTACTCTCAGTGTCCCTCGCCACCCAGGTGTGTAAATGGGTACCAGAAAATTGAAAGCTGGGGGTTCCCTGCAATGGACTTGCATCCCATTCAACAGGAGTAAAAATATATTTGGCCTAATGGGCCACAAGGCTCCATACAGCCTTTACTGTATAGATTTTTAATTTTTTTTTGTTTAGGCTACACTACATGACCTCAACCAACTGTGGGTTCTGCCAAGGAAACATGTCCTGGTGCTATAAAGTCAGAGAACCAAACTACCTCTGGGTGATCGATCTTTATGAGAGGCTTAACCTTCCTGTCATTCCTGCTGTCATTGTGGCCCTTCAAAAGGAGGTGGTGGACCGTATGAAAGAGATAGAGACTGGGAAGACAGACCACAAGGAGAAAATACGAATCCAGATGACGGTGGCCCGGGCTGAGGATCAGGAGGCGAGGAAAAAGTGGGTCAAGTGACAAGCGGTTTAACAAAAATATGGAAATGATGCTGATGATGGCAATGCTGATGATGATGTTGACCCCAGCATAATTGCAGCAGTCAGAGATGCTATTGGAGGAGCAGAGAAAACTGATGGAACCTTAGTAGTTATCAGTGGCAAATCATGTTGATGTGGCTACAAAACCCACAAATGGGTAACACATTCTGACTGGCCCCTGAACCAAGACATGCGAAGTAAACAATTTTTAAGTGCATTAATGCTTATAACATAGGTTTTGTTTCCAAAAGAATGGGTTTCTAAGATTAATACTCCCCTTAAGTGCAACCGTTTTTAAAATAAGTTTACAAAATCTTCAGGAGACTTGAGACAGTCATTTTGTGAATGTAGCTTTTTCCAATAAAGCCATTAATGTCTGATTGTGTTGTTGTACCATCTTCATCATTTCTAATTGCTGCTTGTGCATTTTACTTTGCTGATCCATCAACATCTGCTGTTTATTTTTCTTGAACTCCATTTCATCCTTCCTCAGTTTACTTTCTAACTCAAACTTCTCCTTGAGGTATTCAACAGCATCCGAACTTCATCTCTTCCCTCTTCTGAATCTGCATTTCTTTTCTGGGTTTTGCCCAGTCGTTCCATAGCTTGGTGCCTAACCTCTTTGGCACTTGCCTTCTCACTCTGGTGTTTTTTGGTTAGAGTGCCAGCTTCCTTTCCATGTCAGCTACCTTTTCTTTAACAAGAATTTCTTCAACTGCTGCATCTAGAGGGGTCTCCTCACAGTCTATGCCTGATGCTCTTTTTTCTTCTCTTATTTTCTCATTGTACTTAGTCTGCAAAAGGGTCAGTCTGTCTCTTACTGATCTCTTAGACACTTTGAATATGGGACTTGCAAGACTGTTAAGATAAAGGGCTATCTGCCCCCACACTTCACCTCTTTCTTTGCTGTTTTTGGGATGCTTGAAAGGCTCCTGGAGAAGAACTTCCCCACAGAGGGTTAAGTCATGGCCTTCTGTCCATTTCATAGAGTTATTTCTAGAGAAGAAAAATGTGAATGTCTTAAAATTCCTTTTTCACTTCTGAGCAGGGATTAAGACTAATCCTGCTTTAATTGCATATCATATTTAACTGCATACACCTTGACAATTAAATGTAAATTAGTGCTAATCAGGCTACCTCTGGGCTGCATTACATGCAGTTTAGCTTATATTCCTTGACATCCCCAAATTTAAAATAATGGACCTTCGTTGCAAGTTTGCGATCTACAGGACTGTTTTATCAATCTCTTGGAATACGAGCTTGCTATAACGATGTGGCTTTTGTTTCTGGGATTCATCCCTACATATCAGAAACAACCTTAAAAACAACCTTAGAAACAGCTGAAATATTCAGACAGATTGAGCAATGAATTAAGTCGAAGTTGATAACTCAGTCAAAATTTATAAAGGTTCATGATGCTCTGCTTTTCACTATTCGCGAGGAACATTTCGGGTAGACTCAACCACAAATTTAACCGTCTCGAAGCGACTGTCATTTTTTACAAGGAAAACAATATAAGTTCATCATGAACGATAAATTTACTAAGACTTGAGATCTTACCCTGATGCGGGAGTTTGAGACGCCATGTGCAGCTCCTGCAAAAGAAGTTTATGGAGGCTGATTACTTTAAGTTAGAGCTAAAAAACAAAAGAAACTTCCGCATACTAAATTCAACCCATGATTGGTTAGGTTTTGCTCAATTAAACCTCTAAAAAGTGAAGAAATAGTCTGACAAATACTTACGTACAGCAGAGGACGGCAACACAGCTGTTTTCACGTTCTCGACGTTGGGTGGACGACGAATGAAGTCAGCGAAGACAAGATATGACATGCGCAGTATCATCTTATGGTTCAAAGTTACTTCCGGTTCGTACTCATCGTCTGCTCTCATCGTCTCTGCTTAAGGTCTCTGAATCTTCAACATCCAACTAATCGTGTCAATGAGTTTTTCAAACATAAATTATCATCCCCTGGCATGCGTGTGTGTGTGTGTGTGTAGAGAGGGAACAAAAGTTACGTTTGGATTTATTGGTACATGACAAAGGCATTCATGCAACAAAAGGGAAATATCTGTTTGGTTGCATAGTGTGAGTAATGAATTTCAAATGCAAAAATGAACGTACATTACAGTGTATTTGATCTGGCTGATCAACAGCTCTCTAGGGACAACCACTCTTGCAGTAGTTTTCTTGGTATTTGGGCAAAGAAATAATAAGAGCCCATGTTGGGCACATCAAATGTTTCACTTACTTTTGCATGGGTCAGGTCTGGCTTGTCCAACAGTTGCCCAGGAATTATATTCCTCACCACCCTTTTCAGGGTGGGAGGGAACACATAAGTGGGCTATACCCCAACATGTGAGCCCCAAGGGTCTGCTTACTACCAAACTAGATTGAAAAAAATGTACACTATATAAAGCCATATCTGAGTTGCTTTTTGCCTCTCTTTCAAAACTAGTCAAAAAGCAAGACCTTTCTTACGAAATGAGTTTTACAAGTTCATTTGGATGCAAATCAAACTCATTTTTGTGAGAAAGGTTTTGCACTTTGACTCGTTTTGAACGAGAGGCAAAAGGAAACTTGGACATGATCTATTAAATTGCAGCTGCAAATGTTGTACTACCCCCCTTCCAACACAACCAAACCTCTTGTAGTTCCCACTGCCCCTTTCAGACAAAACAATATTGTTATAACCTTGAGTCATGGTAGCCCTTTGTAAAATTTCTATGATCAACCAATAATGGCCCTAAAATATGGCTTCCTCAGTCAAGAGAAACAATAACAAGAAATTCTGGTTTTGGACCTGACAATTTCATCATTTATTTACCGAGCTTGAAATTTACCATCTTCATTATTTATAAGACAAAGTTCAATTTAGTAATCAGAAAGTGATTTTGGAGTTACCAACGAACTGAATATAATCCTATTTTGAGCTTGTACACACCGGATGAACAGTTGGCTGACCATATTCCTGATGCTGGTGTTTCCATCAATGGATCGTGGTAGAAGCATGGGTGGACTGCTCGCGATGGAGTTATAGCAGTGATCTCCTTAGACACGGAACATGTTGGATGTTGATTTCCTTTCCAACTTGTGTAGCATGTGCGAGCAAAAGAAGAAGAAGCGACAGGAAGGGGTAATGACTAAACTTGACTACTTGGCTTGGGTTTTCAATCATGATGACATGTTTCCACAATCACGAGGGAAGTTTGCAGGTTTGTCTCCTAGTTTGTTAGCCATTTGTTATTATTTTGGAAACTGCCATGCAAACATGTCAGGTTTACACTAGTCAACATGTATTCCTCTCATAAAAGGGGCCAATGTGTGGACTATTCATTGAATTTATGAATGGGGAGTGACAGGGGCTGTTGTAAAATTTACACATTTCCAGTTGCATTCATTTTTTTTATTCAGTTGGGTGTCGATCTTGCCCCCCCCCCCCCCCTCCGTCATTTTCTCCAGCTCTAGCAAAGCAATTGTGCAACTGCACCTTACATACATACATACAGACATACACGCATACATACCTACCTACCTAGCTACCTACCTACCTACCTACCTACTTTACTCGTCCCAAATGGGCTTCTCAGAATAAAGAGATAATTAATACTATATACACAAGTAATTCAATTAACTAATTAACTAGTAAGTAAAATGACATACTCGAACTGATTAATTATTAAATAAAAAATTAAAAAAAAAAAACGACAAAAGTAGAGCAATTTAAGTCACTAAAAAGTTTGAGACAAGGCTTCTCTTCAGGCAACGTTTGAAGTCCTGTAGTGTTGGTTTCAACTTAAGAGAAGAATCCAGTGAGTTCTAGAGTTTGACTGTCCTGAAGTAGAAAGGTCTTTGCCCTGTGGCTGTTTTATACAAAGGAATGTTTAGCATCTGGGAGTTCCTCGTTGTACGCTTGGTGATCATAGCTCCTTTGAATATATTTAGAAAATAAAGAGGCTGGTGTGCACCCTGACATACATTTGAAGGCCATTATTGCGTGGCGATAATACAACTGCTGTCTTACAGGTAGCCACTTTAGATCTTTAAGGATAGGGGATATATGGTCGTATTTCCTTGAGTTACTAATGATACGAGCCGCAAAGTTTTGTACAGCTTGGATCCTACTTAAATTGTACTCGGAAATGTTGTTCCAAACATTACAACAATAATATAACTTACTAAAAACTAAGGCATTAATTATAATAGTTAAGGTGGTTGAGTCAAAAGCATGTTTAACTCGATTAATCTGGCCTAGGCGTGCCATGCAACCGGACACTGTTGAAGCTATGTAATCATTATAAGTCAAGCAGGGATCCAAAATGACTCCCAGATCCTTAGCAACGGTAGCCGGTGTAATTTCTTTTCCTAACAAAGTTAGCCGAAAGTCCTCTACTTTGCTGACCATCGCTCTGCTGCCAAAGATAATTAAAATAGTTTTACTAGGGTTTATAAGGAGTTGATTTCTAAAAGTCCAGTTACTAATTTTGCATAAGTCTTCACTTAGTTTTGCAATTGTGTTTGCCTGGTCCTGTAGGTTGAAATTTAGTATCAGTTTAGTATCGTCAACATAGCACTGAGGGGAACTATGGTGTGGAATGTTCGGAATGTTCTATCATCTTTTTTTCTGAACAAGTATACATCTTTCCAAGTTTGCTGATTATGAAGATTTAGCCAGGTGATTTCGGCCAATCATTAATGGCAAAATATTTATCTGTAAATAGTATTTTTTAGGGTTTGGCCTATTTCATATGCTGTACTGTAAATACATGGATTAGCACTTAGTGTACTAATGTGATTTTCTGAGAAAAGAGGATGACTCAAGTTTTTGTCTTAATAAGACGCAATCATCAAATTAACTTTGATAGTCATAGTTGCAAGCTGTTTTTGCACTTAATAATAATTTTAACCACTGCTATCAGATGTTATCAAAGAAATCATTTTTTAGGGGTGGGGAGGGGGCAAACCTGAAAGGGGAACGTATTTCAAATCTCACCATTTCAAGCATCTGAGAATTGATTATTTATGAATTACATAATTTAGAGAGATGAAATACAGTTGAAGGGTGCTTGGCTATAATATTAATAAATTTGGGCATTGAAATTTTCTAACTTATGCTCAGGGTCTGCATAAGAAAGTCTTTTGTTCCAATTACTGCAGTAGACAGTACAAGTATGACTTCCACAAGCTAATGTAATCAATATGTTGTGCTTTAAATTTATTATTTGTTGTTGTGTTAATTTCCTTTGTTTTTGGGTATGGTAATGTTACTATGATTTATGAGGTTGAAACAAAAAATTAAACCAAAGGTAAATTCAAGCCGCAAAATTACAGTAGCATTGCGACCATAAAAGTAATTTTTATTTTTATTTTCAAACACAACAAAAATGCTCTGATGGCAGAAATGTGTATGCGTTGGCCTTGATTTCAGGATGCTCCTTTGAAGAAAGCACAGGATAACAGCAGCACACAATGGCTTTATGATATAACAGTTTTTTTTAATTCTAACAGTCTAAGGAATACATGTACAGATGACAGCAACTACTTCTTCTTATACTTTTTTCCTTTTTTACTGCTGGCCACTTTGTGTCCACCAGGTCTTGCAATGTGATGTGATAAATACCTAAAAACACAGAAGTCATCAACAATCTAACATGTTTACATCCACTGCCTTGTAACATACATTTTCTCAAATTTTCAGTGTTTGAACGTTTAGATGAAAAATGTTTCTCTTGATTGAACATAAGCCAAACCATTGGAACATTGAATGAGTACATAAGGAAAATGAACATTGAGGGATTGGTCTTGCCCATTCATAGTCATTGATACTATAGAAGCATTAACTTACATGAGGACCAACTCAGTCCTCGAAGTCACGGACATCCTCTTGAATAATGGCACGCACCACTTTCTTTACACATTCTGGGAATACAAAGGTGGGTTGATGCTCAGTAAATTGACCTTGGCCTATTTTACATCCATGCTAAAGAACGGAATGAAAAATTCATCTCAGACAACAACATCAGCAACAATGTTTCAATACAGTATTGTGCAAAAGAAATGCAAACGAAATGCGTTGAAATTCGCCCTTTGTTCACGCGAATTTACGTCGAAAAATCAACGAACTTTCAAGAGAGATTTCGTTGGATTCTTCCCAAAAAATTAGCGAACTTCATTGATTTTTCGCAATAACAAAATTCGAAGTAGCGAATTTTCGATGTAGTGAAACGAAAGTTCAAAGTATTGAAGTTCGAAGTATAGTGAATTTTCAAGGATTGCACGAACTTGACATGTAAACAAACAACGCGTTGGATTGAGTTTCCATGATAGCAATGATGCGATCGTTAAATGAACTAGTCTCGCCGACAGAACAGTTGTCTGCAACTTGTTTAAGCATTACTTGGGGCACAAATTGAACATAAACGTTATTATTGAAACTCTGCATCAATATTCCCTTCATTGCCATGATAAAACAAATGACTGCAGTCGTAACTAGCAATGTTTACAGAAGCCCGCTTTCCCATGTAAAAAACCCGTTGAAATGAGATATATTTTGTGCAGACAATATTTATTTATAAGTTGACACTGTAATTTCGTATCTAAGAGAACAAACTTAATTTGTTTTGACTTACACTGAACATTCCCGTTCAAAACAGATAACAACAAGACGTGTTTCCAGAGTTCGTTTGCAGAAAACATTCTTTGAATGTCTTACCTTTCAAACATAATTGTTGCTTTGTTTAACAACTCATGAATCCAGATAAATTCCATTTCAGTTTGAAAACTCTTGAATTCAGAAAAAATTCCTTCACTCTGTCTCGTGATTTAAACGTTTGGGGCTCGCCATGTGACAGGTACACCATGTTGGCAAATTATTTGCGAGCCCACAGTAACTTGGGCTGTGGCGTTACCATGACGCAAACATGGCCGTGTCAGCGAGTGGCCCCTGTGTTCAACAAATGTGAGCACCAAAGAACAACGGTGTAAGAGCTGCGATGCTTTCAACGTGAAGTAAACAGTAAAAGAAACCTTTGAAGCAATACAGGTGAGTCTTGTATAAAGGGACACGAGTTTTCTCGTAAAGCCTACACTGTGAAATGACATCAGAAAAGAATCGTCGCGGCTAATTCGAACTGGGCAGTTTATCGTCCAGAAAATGCGTGGGAATGTTTGAGCAGGGCAAACAAAGAGCGAAATTGCGCTCAAATGTTCTAAGTCATTTATCGAACACTGCGAATTTTCACTCAAAAATTCAAAGTATATTTTCGTTCCGAACGAATTGACGTTCGAAAATTCCCGTAGTTGGAAACAATAGGAATCACGAATTATCATGACTTTTCATTGAAAATTCTCTTCCATCGAAAATTTGATATTTTTCGTCGAAAAGCCAGGAAAAGCCGCGAATTTCGACGAAATACGTTTGCATTACTTTTGCACAATACTTTATATAAACAAAAGATTTGCATTTGGCTGAGCGATAAAATAACCTAAAACTCCAAATAGAATGATAAAATAACCTAAAACGCCAAATAGAACAAATCGATCAAATAGGCAAGCTTCCACCCAGGTACCAGAATATCGTGGAATATTTCTAGGTGTCGCTAATGAGATGCAAATGTCGGATAGAACACTCTACTTGTCGGATGGTCCAAAACATCTCTATTTGCAAAATGGAACGAATCAGTCTACTAAAACTTCTATTTTCTCCGATAGAATCTAGTTGACAGTATTGGACAACCCTCATTTTCTAACCCTAAACCCAACATTTATAAAGAGCACTGGGCTCTAGACAAAGAAAATAAAACTGCTGTGTTTAAAAAGAAAATTGTTGTCCTGTGATGGGATAATGAACCAGAAAATTTTTCCCATTTTATGGCGACAGACAGAACCAAACACATGGGTACATGTTCTGTTCTTAGTCCCTCTAATCTTAACTGTGATTGACATTCCTAATTTGAGACTTTTTTAACTTGCAATATTTGTAATTATTTTCATCGCTTATTGCTCGTCTTAGTATTTATAGAACCCAGTTTTTATACATTTTCGACTTGATAATGATGTTACAGTAATGTCGAAAGGTCGTCAATATTTATTCAGCTTTTTAGCTTTTCAAATCTTAGAATGCTTTTAAGAAATGTTCTGTCGCAATTGCTTATTGGCAAACTTTTTAAATGGGAAATGAATTCCAGGGGAAATGCAAATTTATGACTAAATACATAGTTATCTAGATATATAGATTAGAATGCATTCACATCATTGAAAGTTCAATTTTTGGACTGTATAACTATTACCTGTTGCCTTGCCAATAATGGCAGGTATTGTTGGCGAAAAAGGCGTCCTCCATCAGCTGTCCTCTTTCTTCCATCATTCTACAAAAACACATGTTCTTAGTTACATGTACCTTCAAGGCAATTACCCTCAGCACTTATCTAGCGATTGCTACAGTTCAAATCTGCATAAATGTGGCAAAGCAACAGGCAGACATGTAAATAAAGAAACCTTGTGTGCCATGTATTTCTCAGTTTTTGGTAAGGTTTATATCTGTATTGTAACTTAGTCTAATATGTTGTCAAAACACAGCAAAACCTTGGGATACATGAGATTCTTGTCCACCAATGACACTGAAAAATAATTGACACCTAATGATTGGTTCCGAGGGGAACAGTGAACAGTGAATTTTGTTTCCCGGAATACCCTCAGCACTTATCTAGCGATTGCTACAGTTCAAATCTGCATAAATGTGGCAAAACAACAGGCAGGCATGTAAATAAAGAAACCTTGTGTGCTATGTATTTGTCAGTTTTTGGTAAGGTTTATATCTGTATTGTAACTTACATGTAGTCTAATATGTTGTCAAAACACAGCAAAACCTTGGGATACATGGGATTCTTGTCCACCAATGACACTGAAAAATAATTGACACCTAATGACTGGTTCCGAGGGGAACAGTGAACAGTGAATTTTGTTTCCCGAAAATCTTTCCCGAGACGAAGTCGAGTGAAACATTGAGATTCGAGGGAAACAAAATTCACTGTTCCTCAAGGGACCAGTTATTAAGTGATTTGTTATATAGCAAAAAAAGGGGTCAAACTGGTGGAAAACAATCACTTTATTGACAAATGACGCGCATACGTGTACAAGGCAATGTTAAGAATACTGCTGAAATTTACAACAATCGCCCCAAACAACGTCCAGAAAATGTAACGCTTAATAATTGAAACTTACGGTAATACTACAACCAGAGGAAAAAGCACTGCTGTGAAAATGAACAGTTTCTTGACTTAATGCAGCAAAATTAAGTTTCAACACGAGCAAACTTGGTAAGTTTTTCAAACTACTTTGTTCAGCTTCGGTGCTTACTGGACCAATTTCTGTAGTGCTTTGAGCACATGCAGAAGTAAGAGTATGTGAAATTTCTCTCTGGTTACATTCTGTAAGTTGATGAGAGTAAGACCTGATGCTGGTCTCTGATTTGTGACCAGACACTCGCATTATATGACGCACTTCAAAATTATTATTATCAAGAAGTGATATGGCCATAGATCTTATGCAATGGTTAGTATACACTTTAGAAAGCTTGCACTCAACAGAAGTGGTTTTCATTAATGATCTAAGAGTATTCTTACCCAGAGGGGCATTACAGTACCAAACACTGTCAGATTAGTTGACGTTATCGAAAGCCTTGGGCCTTTACCACAGTAAATCTAGAGATGAATTGAGTTTAGATAAATATAGTTCAAATGCTCTTACTGGACATAATGCAGGGTTTTCCGTGTTTTCGTACATTCTTCCATCCCCTGAGGGGTCATCGTTTTGTCTGTTATTTTTGTCGAGTTCATCCAAGTGGTGGTATTTTCGTCCTGCTCCGTCAACACTAACTGAAAACGACTGTCTCTTGTGAAGGCAAAGGTTTTCTCTCCCTCGGCGAATAAGGTGAAACATAATGCTGAACCAAACAAAATACTGCAGAGACTTTGGTTTTGGAGATGACGGATCATATGACAAATAGATTTTTGCCAAGTCCTCTGTCAGTATTGGTTCATGATGTTCAACTTTTGCAAACCCCTGTCGTTTTAGTTCAACCACGACCGCTTCAACGACTTGGTTTGACTGTTTAAAATGATGTTAAATTCTCTTTTCAGCATAAAATGTCGTTGTAGACCAAACCAAATTGTTGAAAGGGCTCACTTCTTGTAGTGACCTCCGTTTTTTTTCCCTGCACTGGGATAAAAGTCTAAGAAAAGTTCATTAAGTTCTTTTTTCAAAATCTTGCATCTTATCAGGATGTTTTTCTTCACATAAGGCTCTAAATGTATTCAAGGCAGTTTTTGTCACCAGCTGCATATTTTTGGAACCTTTGCCTTCAATAAGGCCAGCAACTTCTTCTCGGGACAAATCTGCAAAGCATTGAATTTTCTCCATTGTGCAGGCAGTCGCTTGATAAAAAACAAAAGCAAATTTTGAAAAGCACGGAGATTCCGGGGACAACATCAGGCCACCTTCAACTGCATGCTATGATCACATGCAACTGCGGCCAACATTTCACGGGTAATAGTGAACCGTTTCCTGTTTGATGTCATAGTTTTTGCAATGTTGCATTTGGCAGGAAACAGTTTTATTGTTCGATGTTATGTGACCATGAACTAACCAATGAATGGACAGGCTATAGCGGGAAAAATGACAGCTATATGACAAGTATACATGTAGCATAGCAAATGAAAACAAGTTTGAGAATGAATTCAGATCTCAGTCACAAGAAGGGTTATAAACAACATACTAATGTGTAAACAAACCTTCACCCTGGTCACAAAGTCTTATGGCCAACAAGTGCAATTCCAAGAAAACCAGACATGCATAATATTAAAATGGGCGGATCTTGGAAGTGCAGCAATAAGTAGAGAGTAACAAGTTAACCTAGAAAATAGTAAATAATGTTATGCCTGAAATCTTTACTCAGTGAACCAAACATTTAAGATTGTCAAATTTCTTGTCAGTTAAGTTCACATTAAGACACTGAAATGACGCAACATATTACCTCTCATCACATTCTGGAAGTTGTTCCGGGACAATTTCATCTATGGGGTGCAGTAAGTAATTAGAATCATCAAGAGGCTCCCATTCATTGATTCCAAACCCAAGGAAGGTTACTTCTTCATCTTTAAGAGGTGGTGTTGACATCATGCACAGTGTAGTGTTTTTTGCATTCTTTGCTGGCTGTGAAGGTAACAACATTCTTCTTGTGTAGTCTAATAGCTGGAAGTGTTCAGGTGTAATACTCCAGGAGCCCACCCAGTCATAAACACACGCGATGCAATCGGATTCATGAAAATTGTGCGTCACAACACCCAGAGATACATGGCGAACTTTAATTTCTACAGATATACTTTGTTCACTCTCCTTTGGCTCCTGAGGTGTCCTCAAGAGCCTGGCCTGCTGCATCTTGTGTTGTTGCTGTACATCTTGCACCTGAATCAACACAGTACAACAGTTAAGCCACCCTCCTTCTGGAAAACCATAGTTTTAAAAACAAAAATTAATGAAATACAAAATGATACAATGAACAAGTCTTTTCCCAATCTTAGATACAATGTGTTCTTTTTTACAACAAACCTGTTTTTTGTTAGAACAAGCCAACTGGTTTTAAATTCAGTTAAAACATTGAATAAATGTCACATAAAATGGATGGAAATGCAACGTTGTTAGATCCTGGAGAGTGATACTATGATTAATGTATACTAGGCTGTCCCCGGATTTGAGCAAAAGGACACTCTGACTTGTTTCAACGCTACTATACTCTTACAATGAAGCTGCCTAATATCCTGCTAACTGGTAACTCATAAGGGAATATGACTTGTCAAAAGTAAAAGCAGTGCA
This sequence comes from Micromussa lordhowensis, assembly GCA_964020085.1. Classification (NCBI taxonomy): domain Eukaryota; kingdom Metazoa; phylum Cnidaria; class Anthozoa; order Scleractinia; family Lobophylliidae; genus Micromussa; species Micromussa lordhowensis. Next base: position 15,865,098 of record OZ026601.1, read on the forward strand.
GTGGGGGGTAAACAATGAGGCTGAAGCTGTAATAGCTTTTACCAATCAAACTGAAATTTGGCTTGATTTGCCTGGTATTCTTGGTGCCTCCCCAGATGGAATTGTGGATGAGGAATCTATTTTGGAGGCCAAATGCCCTTATACAGAAAGAAACATGACTATTAGAGAGAGTCAATACCTCGCCCAATTTCTGCCTAAAGAAATGTGAAAATGGCCAATATGCTTTGAAGCTAGACCACATCTATTGGCACCAGGTGCAAGGAGAAATATATTTTGCTCGAAGGAAGTTTTGCTACTTTGTTGTTTGTTAAAATACCGCGAAGCTTATCCAATCTGCCAATCTTCCAGACAGGTAAAAGTCTGAGAGCGTTCAGATTCAGTAAGAACACTTGAACTGTGTGCAAGATGAAAGAGAACTATACAGGAATGCCTGCCAGGAAGCGAAAAACAATTTTGAAATGGTGCAGGACACAATTGCTTTGGATCAGTGTCAGGAGGTCTGCTCACTTGACACTACTATGCATTACTCTTTTGACTTCGCACAACAGGTACACGTTCCGAGTAATCCCATGCATACTTCAAAACGCCATGGAAATGTGGTATTTTGGCATCAAGTGTGAGGCCATCCCTCAACAAATAAACTACTTGATCAACAAGCAAGTGACATTGGCAAGAGTGCGAACTCTACTATTAGTTACATATATAATTTCTTCAAAAATCATGGACTCGGTGAAACTTGTGTGCATTTGCACACCGACAACTGCTCAGAACAAAACAAAAACAATTACTTTATTTAGTACCTTGCATGGAGAACAATTAATCAACTTCACCACTCTATTAAATTCTCATTTCTGATTGCTGGTCACACGAAGCTTGGGCCCGACTGCTGCTTCGGAGTAATCAAATGAGCCTACAAAGTGACTTTCACATCGTCCGTTTATGAATTTGAGAGGTTGGTAGACTGCTCAAGCACCACCGGAATCAATAAAGCGCAGCTAGTTGGTACACATGATGGAAGAGTCATTGTTCCCGGCATACAAGTGGTTGTCATTCCTCGGAGAGTACTTCAACAACTTACCAAACGTCAAAAAGTATCAGCATTTCCGTTTCTCAAAAGTTGAGCCTGGAAGATTATATTTCAAGGAGTGCAGATCATCTCCTGAACAATCTCACATGCTGCTGAAGAACCATGCAGTCTTGCCTCCTGCAAGAGTACTTCCACCCAAACTGAACCCCAAAGGGCTGAGCAAGGAATGGAAGCAGTTTCTCTATCGCGAGATCAGACAATTCTGCAAGCCTGGTACGGAGGATCTTGTCACTCCAGCACCTTAAATTAAATGGGAACTTTCATTTGAACAACTGAAAGATACTCGCGCCGATGTAATCAATCAATAAGGAAAAAATAGATTAATTTAAAGTGCTGTATTTATTCCTTGTATTTAATTGTCTCCCATCAAACAAAACACTCGCTAGCAATTATTTTAAATGCTCGAAGTCGACCATTTGAAATTTTGGCTGACGGTTTCAACGTTTGAAGACATAAGCTAACTGTTAAAACGCTTCAAGCCATCCGTTCGAAATTTTTTGCTAGCCGTTTTAACGCCTCAAGTCATCTGTTCGAAATTTTTTGCTAGCCGTTTTAACGCTTCAAGCCATCCGTTCGAAAGTTTTTGCTAGCCGTTTTAACGCTTCAAGCCATCCATTTGACATTTTTTGCTAGCTATTTAAACGCTTCCAGTCATCCGTTCAAAAAAATTTTCGCTAACCGTTTGAACACTTTGTCAAACCGTTTGCCTAGATTCAGTGACCGTTAAAACGTTTCTAGGAAACTTTTAATGCTTTTAAAGGTGTGTACTGTCCATTTATTATCTGTTTATTTTAGGCCGTTTAAAGTGCCACTAAGATCAATTTTTTGAACTTGAATAAAGTTGCATTTTTCGAATCCTCGTATGGTGCTTAGTTACTTGTCCAAACCATTTCTCGATCAGAGGAGGGTAAGTCTGTTTTTTTTTTGGAGCATACTTCTTGATGTTTCGCTGTCGGCCATTAATGAAGTCTGTTCCAACTGCATAGCAAGGGGCTTGGAAGCTAGTTAGCGGAAATGACGTTAGATTCTCAACTCGAAAACCCCACATGGCTAATTTTCATAGTGGAAAACTTAAAACTTGGTAGTTATTGTTATTCGTTCGAAAGCCTGAAGAAAAAGCCAGCCCGCCAATGTGTCGTCCAAGGATGCAACAATACTCCCATTCTTGAAGGAGAAATTTCAGTGCACATTAGCCCTAAAAACAAGAATGCATGCGACAAATGGGCAAGATTTGTGAGAACCCATCGAGCAAATTTCAATCCCCAAGGATAATTCATGGTTTGCTCTGAACATTTCGCAGAAGAGTGCTTCGAAAGGAGCCTACACTTAAAAGGTTCTCAACAGACACTTCGTCCTGGGTCCGTTCCATCTATTTGGATGAATAAAAACTCCCAAGAATCCTCTACCTCGAGATCTGTGTGAACTCGTCAGAAGGTAAGCACATGCAGGCTTCTTGTACATATTCCGTCACTTGCCAGTCAGTTATATTTCTGATTTTCAAATTCAACCTTGTGAGTTATTTTGAAAGTTGAGATAACTCTGAATTTCAAATTATAAAAGATCTATGAACATTAGAAAAGGACAATGATCGATAACCGGGAACTTTGCCACAACCTCTACACGTGAAAAACAAACAATGCTCTGTACGCTCCACCATCTCACATTTATTTTCACCATTTTATGTCATACTGTGTTATCATTGAAAATTTACCAACATTTCTCTTTCGTGTAGGTCATCAATGACTTACTTCGTTCTCCTGGGGATGATGCATCGCCTTTGGATCAACAAGAAATAAAAGTAGATCAGTTGAGTTGTACTTCTGGTAGTATGATAGATGAAGAGGATTGTAGTCTTCAAGTAAGGCTCTAGATTTAGTGTGGATCATTAGTAGGAACATTTTATTTCAGAAACAAGGGTATGCAAACATTTTCTGAACTGAAAGTGCACCTAACCCCAAAATATTTCTTTCGCTTAAATAAATCTTTGCACCTGTTCGAAATGCAGTGCGCTTTTTGAAACTAAATCTTTACTTTTTTATAGGCTATAAAAGTTATGAAATCTAGCCATCATCTTTGCACGACCAAGCTAGTAAGGGGCATGGGTCTATTCCTGGGTTGACGTCACAGACTGATTTGCATCGTGTTAAGTCTTTGTAAATGTGCATGCAAAGGAGTTTATGACATCAACCCAGGAATAAACCCATTCCCCTTACTTGCTTGGTTGTGGAACAGACGATGGCCAGATTTCTTAACTTTTACCACGTGTAAAAAGTCAAGATTAGGGCTAGAAAAGGGCAAAAAGGTGCAATGCGTTTCAAACAGGTGCAAAGAGTTATTTAAGCGAAAAAAATATTTTGGGGCTAGGTGCACTTGAACTATATTTTGTTTCTAGAATTTTACGCTCAGATCCACTCCTCCATAGTCTGGCCCTGCATCATTCTTATCTGCTGTCAATGAGGACATTGTTAGTATTGGTGTCCTTTTTGTTTCCAGGCGACACTGACATTGTTCAACACTGTTTGAATAGATTTTCTGAGGAAATTTCCTTTTTTATGCAGGATGATTCAAGTGCCCAGGTACCTGCATCTGGTACTTTACCAACTTTCTTGCCAATGATGACAAGTACTCCAAACATGGTATTTACAAATTTATGTAGCTGTTATCAGACAATTAAGTTTTTCATTACAAAACATTATTCATATTATATTGATTTGAAAAACATCCCTACCTCTCTAACAGGTAGATTCCCTACCCACGGGTAAAAGCGAGCTCAGCTTCATGCTTTCTCAAAAGCAATATATGTTTGGTTTAACTTGAAACAACACATTTTTTTTTTGCAGAATGTCACCAGTGGTCAGATACCTACCTCAAATTTCACAGATGATAACTGTCAGGAGGATCAGAGACTGACTCGTACTCCCAGTGAGGTATAATTTAACAGAGATCTTGAAAGACAAGCTCACATCATTCAGTCTAGCATTACATCTCTCCTATGTTATTGTCATACTTTTCAGGCACCTGATACAGAAGATACCACTTCAGAGGCAACAAAATTATTCTGACTGTCCTGGATGTGCAAGTTTAAAGAAAGAGAGGAAAAAGCTAAAGAGGAAAGTCAGAGATATGAATGAAAAGATAAGTCAATTAAAGGGGAACTTAGGCCTATTTTAAGAGAATTTTATATAAATAATTATGTTACCTGGAGTATCTTAGTTGGCATAAATCTTACCCAGGCGAAATATTTTTATTAAAAAATCGGTCCAAAGTTTTGTGAATGACCCGCCATCTTGATTTTGGAATGCGGTAGCTGAAACGGTCAGCAGAACGTCTGCTGAACGTCTGCTGACGTCATATCGTGAAACACAATTGCACGACATTCGCAGGCTTTTCAGTCGCAAAACTAACTAGTTCAGCTCATAAAATATTTATGTAGTTGTGTTTCCATATAATCTCGCTGTGGAATAGTGATAATGGTCCACTGCTGCGTGCCTGGTTGTATTAAGCATTCATCTAAGATGTGTAACGTAAGTTACCATCGCATTCCCAACGATAAAGGGTTACGAAAAGCCTGGTTAGCGAGGATCAGAAGGGATAATCTTCCTCCATTGAAAAACTGTTATGTGTGCAGTAAACATTTTACCGATGATTGCTTTGAAGTGAACTTGAAAGCACGGTTAATGCCCGAGGTAAAGGTGAAAAGACATCTTAAACGTGATGCGATACCCTCAGTGTTTTCGTTTGGGCCTAAACCAAAGAAACCTAGATTAAGTAGCGAGAATCGTGAGAGCCGGCTGCGAGCACAAGAATTACGACAAGAGGTAGGTGTCGAATATGGATCTCAGACTTACATTTTTCTTAAAATTAATAAAATTTCCTGAACTTAAATTGTCTAGTAGTCTTTTGTTTCCTATATTTCTTCAAATGGCACTATCCTCATGAGTCGATCGATTAGCGGTGAAATGCTGTCTAGTGTATTTACACTAGCTGTTATATTTGATTTCTAGGTGGCCTTTTCTTCTGTGTTCTTAAGATTTTTCGTCCTGTACCACAAAGCACTGGTTGTATTAATTTGGTGACTCTGGCTAAATAAATTCTCAGTCAGGGAGTACCTTGTCATGCATTTTAAATTGTCAAATTCTTGTTCCTCTAGATTTTTGGAGGTGCTTCACTGCAAAGCACTCCAATAGAAGGAGCTTGTATCATTGTTGAAGAACCAGCTGCATCAGCCAGTTCAATGGCAACCAGCCCAGGAGATTTAAGTGTTTCTTCGCAAGATGCGAGTACTCAGGGTTGTGTGGGAGCAAGGTTTGTGATCACTCATTCTGAGTACACACAAACTGATCCAGTAGTTTCACCATCAGTGCCACATCCAGTCAAGACTTTTACAGATGTTCGGACACAAGTTGATTTAGTCAGTGAAGGCCCTGGTGGTGCTAACCCTGGCCCTTCTGGTCACAGTAGCCATGTAAAACTAAAAAGATGAGAAGAAAGAAAATTATAGGGGAACTTACCCTGTCTCTCAACCAGCTTGTGGGAAACGCTTGCCTCCAAGAATAACGATTCCCCACGAATCTCACAAAGGGAAAAATAAATCAGGGCAAATAATACTCACAGATCCGCAGCAGGTTTATTGGCTCACAGGTTCCTTCTCAACTGGTTGACACAACTGGTTGGCAACCTTCCCTCGACTGGTTTACAAGGTCAACTAACTCTCAACTGAACTCTCGACAGACTCAAAAACACTAGACGCTTATCAGTTATACTCTACGTTGCATGCAATGTTGCATGAGAGCGTACTAAAGGTTGATTTCCGGTCCTTGACACATATCATCGTCGGCTATTTAACAAACTACTTGACATCCCACATGGGTTTCCTATCATCAACTTAGTCTGCTTAAATCACGCAATCTCTAATGCTAGCGCCAGTCTCCGACAAGCTGACTGCAACAAATTTGGCAAAAAGAAACAAGAATCTAAAGAAAATATAAACACTGACAGTAAACCAAAGAAACTTACCCTGTATGAACAAGTCTATCCATCAGATGAGGAGTCTCCGAATGATCCACCATTGTCTCTCTCAGCCGTGAATGATGATGATGATGAGGAATACAAGTGTGACATGACTGGCAATGCAGGTTCATTACTTCTAAAATTTTGTTCAAAATGTGGTGGAACTATTTTTGAATCCACCGAAACAACTCGTGGCAGTATGTTTTCATTGAAAATGCCGTGTGTCAATAATCATCTGACTAGCTGGAATTCACAGCCACTAATAAAAAATATTGCAGCAGGTAATTTACTATCCTCAGCTGCCATTTTATTTAGTGGCAATACATTTTCTCATATTGCTCAGTTTGCATCCTTTCTTAATTTGAAGTTTTTCAGCCATACCACATTTTACAATATACAAAACAAGTATTCGTTTCCTGCGGTAAACAAAGCCTGGAAAGAGGAAAGAAGTTCTGTATTAGATGAAGTGAAAAGCAATGGGCCAGTCAATTTAAATGGGGATGGAAGGTGTGACAGTCCAGGTCACAATGCCAAATATTGTACATACACCATGATGACAGATGAAGGAAAGGTGGCAGCAATCAATGTTGTACAGGTAACAGAGGTAACTTCATCTAATGCAATGGAAAAGGAAGGGTTCGAGAGGTGCATTCAAGACCTGGCCAGAGAAGAAGTCACCATCAAGAGAATTGCCACAGACCGCCATGCTTCCATCTCAAGTTCTATGAGAAACGACCATGGTGAAATCGACCACCGGTATGATGTTTGGCATTTGTCAAAGTGGGTCACAACAAAAAATTTCCAAGAAGGCTAAATTGAAAGGCTATTAAAGGACCCTAGTCAACCAGAATGCACTGCGCGCGTAAGCAGTGAAATCGGCCATTTTCGATGCCATCGTTATTCTGAAATTAGACTGTCGTTTTGAGATCGCATTGCATCGGCGCAAGTAGCCTTCGTTTGAGTAAATAATTAATACTGAGAGTTAGTTTAACGATTATACAAGGGATTTGCAAGTATATTTTTTTGGCGATTATAATTTTTCATCGTTTTCTACGTATAATTGTTCGACTGGTGGCATGGCTTCCCTTCTGCCGAAGCGTGGACGGCCCAAGGCCTCGGATAAAATCAAAAGAATTCTGCTTCGTGAAGTTACATTTGATCTTTGGAATGCAAGAAGGGATAGCACCGGCATTCTTGGTTTAACAAACAGCCAGTTTGCGGAGATGTTGTTACGTCAAGAACCAACATCTTGTGAGAGATGTGTTCAGCAAGACTCGCAGCGAAGAACCTCAAGTGAGTTGTTTTCAGGCGTACAGCTATTCATTATGGCTAGATACATACATTGCCTTTTTTCAAGAAAACGAAAGCTTGCTTAACCGAAACCATGCTATCTTCTCCAGGACGGCGTGAGCTTTTCCAGTCCACTCCATTGAGAGCAAAATCAATACCAGTGGTTGAACTTAGTCTTTCTCCTGTGCAGGAACATGGAGACAAGTCTAACTCTTTGTAAGTACAAAGTAGCATTACATTTCAGTTATCTTTCTTTTCATATTCTTTTGAAATGCACGCACATTTGCTTTGTTTATTCGCGAGATCTTTCTCAATTTGTTTAATATATGTTGTGCACTTGTTCTGTCTGCACCCTTACAATAACATTATTTTCACTTTCATCTTCTTATGTAGGGTTGATATTACAGGATTTTCGAAAGAGCGAAACCTGTCCCTCCAAGATGGCAACTATGTGTCCATTTCAGGAAGCATGCAAGAAATAAACCCAAATTTTGCAAGCTTTGAAGGGAATCCTTTCCAAGATCCCATTGAAAGGTGTGTATATATACTTTGCTCCTAATTTATACAGCCTCTAACCAAGCTGGCTGTCTTTTGCAGTTGTTCAGCTTATAGAGGTTGTTATGAAACCTGTAATTCATGAGTTAATTTAAACTAAGAAAAGTGTCTGTCACAAAATCTTCAAACTGTGCCTGACAGTGGCACCCCACAAAAACAAAAGTGTCATGGTACCGGAATAAATGTTCGTTATAGCGGGGTCTTTATTATAGCAAAGACCCTGTTATAACAATATATCCGGTTAACAACAAAAATATTCACGATAGTGGGGTAACAAGCTGAACAATTATATACACACCACGCAAAACAGTCTACAGACTTGCGCGTAAACAAAATATTCATATCAGGGTAAATTGTGTGTTGGGACTGTCAAAATCAGTTCGTTATGGTGGAAGTTTTGTTATAGCGGGGTTTGTTTCCACATATTTTACTGTAATTCTGCTGGGCTTTCAACTTTTGTTTGTTATAATGGGGTCTTCGTTATAGCGGGGTGCCACTGTAACTTTGAAAAATGTGCATTCCAGTTTTACATGTGCATTCCTGTTTTGAAGGTTTCTGGACTGGAGATCTATTTTTTTGACTCAAGAGATCTTGGATTGTACCCTTGTTGGGCATTGCATCCAGTCCCTAGGCGACCACTTTAGTTGCTGTAAAAATGTTTTTTTTTTTTGCCACTTGTTTGTTTAAACACAGAGCAAGTGGTGATGATGATGACGATGATGATGATGGCTCGTGCACTGGTGAGTCCAATTCCTCGACAGATTCCTCCAGTGAAGTGGAATGTGAAACAGAAATTCGCTCAGATGAGTCATTTGTGTCTGACAATCTGACCTTTAGGTACATGTATATGTAAATTATGTAATCATGTGTCAGTGTACAAATAAGTTGGTCTCTGATAGCCATGGGCTTGTGTATTTTGCTGTGGGGCTGGTGGAATTTATCCATCACCTACACAATGGGCAAGAGGAAGTTTTGGCTGATTTTTTTGGGGGAAATTTATGTCATTCATTCTACTTGACAGAACTTTTTGGGGCTGTTGAAAATTATTTCAGGGCTAGTATATTCTGCTTACATCCTGAAGGGCAAGCAAGAAAACAGATTTTCTTTGTAATGGAAGTTTGATTTGTACTTTTGTTTTTCTTTGTTCCCTACTCATCAAATAAAAATAATAATTATTGGGCAAACGATTAAATAATAATCAGCTTTCTACACGACATGTGAATTGCACTGTGGGTAATTTGGCATTCAATCTTGCTCTTTGTTTACTGCTCAATATATATTACGTGATGGGATGTTCGTTGATGGCAATGTAATTAATTTGATGACCATACATGTACATGTGTAGATCACCATCAGGTCCATCAGAAAGTGCTACACTGATGGCATTGGAGCTTGATGTAAGCAGCTTGAACCGAACCCCATCAGAAAACACCATGGAGTCTGCAACTTTCCCAAATGGTGTCATCCCAGCTTTGAGCTCAGCTGATGCAAGGTCCTTAGACCCAGTTGAACAGTACATTGTGGAGCCAAGTGCATCATCACCTGTCCATGCTGAAGCAGCAGATCACCAAATTAGTTCACTCATTGAAAATTCCTCGAATGGTGGTGCAGTAAAATCTGTGGATCATCTCCAGCCTGTGCAGCAACCCTCCCCAGGTGGGGAAAATTTACATGGAGGAGAAACTGTTGCACCTTCAACAACAGTGGGTCCTCTCACATTAGAGGAGTGCAAATTGGCAATGAAGATGCAGATACAGAGAGACTTTCAACAACTGCAACAGTGTAAAGAGGAGAATGAAAAGTACAAAGACATGTGCACACCTGAGAGAGTTATTGTGGATGTTGACAAAGTTTTGCACTTATGCAAAGGGATTTGTGAAGTAGATGGATGTGGGAAGGAAAGAGGGGTTGTTGATCGAAAGCTTGAAGGTGGAGTTCTTGTGCTGAGCTTGTGCTGTGAAAAGGGCCATAAAAGTGTGTGGCATTCATCAAAAGTCCTTGCAGAAAAAAGGGGACAAAAGCTTTATGTAAACCCTACTTTGATGGCAGCAGCAGTGTTGGTCACTGGCAATAATTTTGACAAGGTTTCTTTGTTTGCTGAATGTTTGAATTTAAATTTTGTGTCTCAATCATCCTTTACCAGAATCCAATCACATTATATAATTCCAAGCATAAAAGATCTGTGGGGTAGGATGGAGGAGAAAATTTGGAATGTATTCCAAAGGGAAAATCTAGTTATGTGTGGGGATGGCAGGATGGATTCTCCAGGTTTCAGTGCGAAGTATTGCTTTTATGTGATGATGGAACAGTACCTTGATGTGATTGTTGACTGCGAAGTGGTGGATAAAAGGGAAACTGGTGGAACATCAACACTTATGGAGAAGATGGGATGTAAGAGAATTCTGGAGCGCATGATTGGCATTTTGAATGCAAGTGAATTGGTGACAGATGCTTCCAGTGTGATTATGAAGATGGTCAGAGAACTTAAAAGTAAATCACTTAACTTAAAAAAAAATTATGATTTATGCACAAGTGGAATATCAGAATTGTATCCTTTATTTTTTTGTATACTTTTTTTATCACAGAAAGTCTGATAATTATTTGTAAGATTTACAAGTAATATTGTTTTCTGTTATTTTCTTAGATCAAAATTGTGAAGTCCTCGAGCATTTCTTCCACTCACTTGACATCTGGCACAAATCTGTAAAACTGACAGCCAAATTATCTGCGGTAAGTGTATTTGCTTTTTTTTGTTTTGAAAATCATTGTTATGAATCTGAAATCTTGCCTTACCCCACCTCTCCTCAAATCCTTGGATAACAACATAAATAATGCAAGGTCAGTGAATGTTGTTCATGAAACAAACTTATTGAGTAATGTTTCTGTTTGTTTAAGAATATTGAAAAAAAAAAAAAAAATTTACATTTGTTTTTCTGTGATTACCAAATTATAACAAAACTTGGCAACATGTACTGTGTGGGTCTTGGAACAGTTGGTGGCAATTGTATTTGACTTTGAACTACTTTTTGACAGGCAGCGAAGATCAAAGGTTGCAAGGTGTTAGCTGAATGGGTGCAGCCAATCAGAAACCACTTTTGGCACTGTGCAGAAGCCTGTGGTGGAGATGCATCAAAACTGAAGGTAGGTTTAAAGTTTTGTAAGATTAGTTTTGTAAGATCAGTGCAGTGGGCTGTGAAGAGCCAAACTTGTTAACAATAATTATAAGTCTAAGAAAAGCATTAGGAAGGATTTAGCCTATTATAAAGGCTTCTACCTTGGTGTGATGAGATAGTTCTCTGAATGAAGTAATGTATGTGGATAATTAAATATGTTGAGAGTACAATGATTACAGTTTGCACACTGTGAAATCTCATATTTTAAAATGCTGCAAATTGGAAATAATATGTAATAATACAATTGCGTAATTGTAACTTATGTCAATGACTGTTATCCAGGATATGTGGCTCGGCATCGTACATCATGTGTGTGGAGAGCATGAGTGGGAGGATGGAGAATGCTCACATGGACAACTGACTGAAGCAGAAGGTGGTAAGACAATACTCACCAAAGATTCCAAAGCAGCAGAAGAACTAAGGAAGATTGTTTTTGATCATGACTGGCTCAAGAGTCTCCAGCACTATGTCAAGTTTAGGTAATGTACAGCTATGTAATACTATGTGTCTATTATTTGAAGGGTGTATGGGTAGGTGACGGGCAATTACTGTTATATCAATGATAGCCATTTGCAGAAACGTGAGAGGACTGGGACAAGTTTCTTATATTGATTAGATCTGAAAAGCTAATTATTTCAACTGTATTGTTACTGAATGAAAAGCTGCCCAGCCAAGTTTAAGAGTTTTCAGCGGAAAACTGTTTGAATGGGAGCCTCACAAAAGTTGCAAAATTTCATACAAATCCTTGTACAATGTAATTTTGTGGCTTGTCTACCCAATCCATACAAACTTTCTAATTTAGGTGATATTTGAAGAGCTAACATTTTGCCATTTTCCTCTACATACTTCTGTTCTTGGCGCAGACTCCCAAATTTAGTGGATCATTCATTTGAATATTGTAGTTTTTCAAACAAACGAAAAACAAGCATACTCTTTCACAGTTCTCTTACGTTTCTGCAATTGCCTATGGAATATCCTTTTTTTTTGTTTTCAGACACACAAGCAAGTTGGAGAGCTTCAATTCTATGGTGTTGAAATATGCCTCGAAAAGGATTGCATTTTCGTAAGTATGGAAAACCCTAAGTTCCAACAGTGGCCAACATCAAATTCTCTCTGTGATTTCAATGCTCAAAAACTTAAAGGGTGAAGTTTATGGAAATTTATTCTCCATTTTATTGCTTTTGATCGAAATTAAAGTTATACTGTAAAAGACTATGACACACAAAGATGCAAAGTTGCTGCTCTAAAACAAGGTGACTGCTGGAATTCAGCCACATTTTGATTATGATTTCTGTCAAAAAAACCAACATGTGAAAT
>OZ026601.1:15882529-15885029 GCA_964020085.1 Micromussa lordhowensis
CTCTGATTTCCCAACAAGAACCAGATACATGTGCATGCTCAAACACTGCTCAGTTATTTGTTTCGTTTCGGAGGTAGCGATGGGAATCGTTCATTTTTTTAAAAAAAGAGTAGGTTAGCTTAAAAATTATGTTTCATAATCTTGATGCGGTTCTACAAATCATGGAGTGTATTATGTTGTTATAAGAACAGGGATTCAATACATTTACAGAATCTCGGTACAATTGACTTTACTCCTGAAGGGTGATTTTATACTGGATGAGTAGCATCTAAAATATTGCACAGCAGTAGATATTGCCTCTCTAAATGCTTGTAAGATCACAATAGCTATGAGTAAAATGAACAAAAACATACAAGAGTGATTTTATTTATTATGTTTTTATTGTGTTTGTTTACAATTCTTGAGCGTGTGAGAGTTTGATCTTCACGGCATCTCCAAAACAAATGCTGTTTAATTTACGGTTTGCCTCCACGAATCAGTTATATTGCATTGTTTAAGTTAGAAAATATATCTTGAAACCCTTACCAGTCCAGATTTCTGGTATGATCATTTTCTTCCTTGTGTTCATCCTCCCGATCTAAAAATTCTCTTTCTTTTCCACACCTTCTTCGCTGGAAGACAACTCTGGTTTGAACTGGTACGGTCGAATCACATTTTCTGGCACATTGTCATCGTCAATTGAAAGACTTGATTGAGATGAATTTGAAGACATTTCGTTGTCAGACATTTCGAAGCGACTGGAACTAAACTAGCTCAAATGTAGTCAATTCGGCTCGCTAAACTTCTCAGCCAGAAACAAGCGACGTGTCAGCCCTTTGCTTCGTCATCACAATCTGACGTCATATTTGATTCCGCTGGCCGTTTAAGCTCCCGCGATGAAAAGGCAACATGGAGGGTGCAGTCTGAAGCTTTGGATCGATTTTTTCTAAAATTATTCATCGTCGATAAAAATTATCGCTGTAAAATTAATTCATCCAATGTTAACATCAATACAAAAAATAGTTAAAATTAGCCTTGAGTTCCCCTTTAAAGGAAACATGACGAGATTCATAGAGGTCTGAAATCGCAGACCCCTGGTAATATTCGCCTAATAAATAGGCAAACATCAGCAGGGGGAGCATTAACTTTTACGTCTCAATTGCAGGGACGTGACAGATATCTAATCAGTTAGATTCCTGTCTGTCGGCAATATTTCGGTCCGACAAAAGACTGAACATTATCAAAAACAAATAAGCCATATTGAAAAGTGCTGAAGAAATTTTCGCTGCGATTATTTCAAGTTGTGTTTCAGTGCTACACGAAAAAAGTATGTATTAGCACATTTAATTATAGAGGATTCAGGAAGTAGGTATGAATAAATGCAGTGCATTCAAAATAAGTTTTATTTGCCATTAAACCAACACGAAAAATGATTTTATACAAACTAAGTGTGAAATGAATGTTTTTAAATGCCCACCTTCCCTTTATACTATATACTTTATACCAAGATAATAGACAGATTTAGATCATGTTTACGGCAAACAAGAACGGCTAAAATTTACTAATGTCTTGGTCCTTATGCTGATCGGACCCAGCAGAACCTCCCAAAAATCAACCTGTTCACAACAAATGTATTTATCACGGCACTACAATACGGCTGAAAGATAGAAGGCAAAAGCTCAATTCTTATCGTTTCCTGTTTACTGTTCGCGGTCTTCACGCAAACGTGGTTCTAAGATCTCTTTGATATGAATGGGTTCATTCAATCCAAGTTCAAAAGTGTCAATGGATGAGCTTAACAGTAACAACATTAAATGATGACCAACGGTGAACATGGCGAACAATTTCATACAGTCAGCGGTTGCAATTGCTGACGCATATCTTGTCAGTGATCACCACTGCGGGCACGGATTTTACCAGCGGCTAGCACGACAGGCGCGTATTTCCCTAGCAACAAAAATGGCGGACCAAGGGAGAAAACGTCCCTCAAGCGGTTATTTCAAGCAATTGTCGAGAATTACAAGCGATTTTTTGGAGCCGGCTTGGAGAAAAAGAAAGACCACCAATCGTGGAGACTATTTTAAAGTCGAACGGGTCATTTCGAGGCGATCGCTGGATCACAAGGTTCGAATAAACGCATGTTATTGAAGTGGAGGTGCCTAGCTGAGGAGAGAAATTTTGATCTGATATTCAATTAGAACGTTTGAGTGTTGTGGTGAAAAGAATAATTTTGTTTTGCCAGATGGAGTACCTTATAAAGTAGGATGGTTACAGTTATTATAGCTGCAGCTGGGAAGAAGAAGATAACCTTACAGTCGATCTTGTGCGGTAAATTATTTTTTTCGCGAATTTTCGATTAACATAGTACTTCTGATTTATGGTGATCTCCAGATCCTTTTTTTGACAAAATTTTGCCGTTTTACAAAATGAGGGAAGTTTAAAATCAGGAACGTTTTCTTTACAGTACCAAAAATAATATCCAGGTAATAGTTTATTTTCTGTAACTGTTTGGGGAACTGCT
>OZ026601.1:15890029-15932529 GCA_964020085.1 Micromussa lordhowensis
TTAACAAATTGACGTCAGTTTTTCATGCATCTGTCTTGTTATTTATCATGGATCTGCAGACTACTTTGACAATGTTATGACGAAATTCATTGTGGACAGACGCATTAAAAGCTGACATCAATTTGATTTTTACGATAACAAAATGTCCTCTTTCGTTCGTTGACGCATCACATAAACTATCGTAAAAAACAAATTGATGTCATTTTTTGTGACTGTCCTGTCACTGACAATGACTTTTGTCACAAAATGGTCAAAGTAGTCCGATAAAGGGTAATCAAACACTAGCAAATAACATTTGAGATGATATTTTTAACATGAGAAAACTATTTCTCCATAACCAATGTGCTAGGCTGATGCAACTGGTCGCTGTTGAATCACTCAAGCATGAACGAGAAAAATCAGTACTTTCATTATTTTGATAACAACAAAAAGCAATGGGGGATATTGATGAAAATTAAAATTGAAGTCCTCCATGATTATATTTTGTATTATGTGAATCAAGTGCAAATTTATTTGAGGAAAATCCGAAAATTGAGGTCTTTATTGTTTGCCACAACTAATTGCAAAATTAGCAAACCTTTGCATTTATTGTTGTCAATCTTTCCTGGGTGCATAGATCAACAAACCACTTGGCCCAAAGGATTGTAATAATTGGCTAAAATAAATTGAGTCACCAATTTAACTGAATAAGTCAGAGCCATGCAGCCTTGGTTTACCGTGTACTTCTTTGTTATTGGACATCCATGTTATGATCAATTGACACCTGTCAAAACAAGGTATCTGCTGATCAGTATCACATGACCATATCGCGGGCTCAATTCTACAACTCATCGAGGTCATGTGCTTTTTTGAAGTTGACCGCTGATTAAGTGCTGGTTTTCGATTGTATCGCAGGCTCATGTCAGGTTAACTTGTTGAAAACAGGGCAGGATTGTTCGGAAGCCGGTTAACGCTAGCCCAGGATTAAAAATTATTCAAATTATAACTTTTTCATCTATCCATTTTATTTGCTGCTTTGTTTTGTGTATATGGTGATTATAAAACTCATAAGAGAAAGCCAAATAAATAGAGGATATTACACGGTGGCGAGAAGATACGAATTTTATGTTCGAGTGGGGAGACCACAATATCTCACGAGTGAGTGCAGCGGTTTACCGTGTACTTCTTTGTTATTGGACATCCATGTTATGATCATTTGACACCTGTCAAAACAAGGTATCTGCTGACCAGTATCACATGACCATTTTGAGGGCTCAAGTCTACAACTCATCAAGGTCACGTGTTTTTTTGAAGCTGACCGCTGATCATGACCTAATGCTGTTTTTCGATTGGATCGCGGGCTTATGTCAGGGTAACTTGTTGAAAACAGGGCAGGATTGTTCGGAAGCCTGTTAACGCTGGCCCAGGATTAAAATTGAATTATAACTTTTTCTTTTATTCCAATCTTTGATTGTGCTGCTTTGTTTTGAATATATGGTGATTATAAAACTCAAAACAGAAAGTCAAAAAGAAAACCTCACCACAAAGTTACAAAACTCAAATCAACATTCTACCTTTTCCTGGGTTAGCTCAATCGGGACCGAACAACCCGGCCAAGGAGCTAGGCTTTTAGGCTGGCCTAAATCTATATATTAATTAGTACTAACCGCTCTTCCATGGCCACTGTTTGACTGTTAAATTACATGTAACACATTTTTAGCCCTTCTTTAAATTCTTGTGCATTTACAGTGAATAAATTCACAGAATTTTTGTGGGGTTTTAGTTCATAGTGTGATGTTCATGGAAGTCTGGCCAAAAGAAATCAACATTTTTGACATATATGTACAAAGCAATTCTCTATTCTTTTTCAGTTTTCTTCATCGACACAACTTCATGTATTTTTAAATTCCATTCACCCCCTATCAGATCAAAGAGCATTGTTGGTCTCTTTTCTTCTCTCAATTTTTGTTTAGGTGTTGTAATCTTATTACCATCCAGTTTAAAACTAAGCCAAGGTCAACCTTGCCTAACCTGATCTCAGGGTTGAAACTCAGATTTCCAACAAGTGCATGAAATTTTGTAGATCGCAGGGATTAAAATGTGGGTCACACCAAAGAAAAGAAAACTGCTGACATTAAGTGGAAAGAAGTTATTAGTAATTAGGAAAACAAAACAATGTTTGCAGAGTTTTTGAGTGGATGAAATTGTAAAAAATGATGTGCTATTATTAATGTTTGAATGAATGAGTATTTATTTCATTCTCAAATGTAAAATTGATTTTCTGAGGATTCCCTCTTAATAGTTTTGCACAGAAATGTGTTTCCTCTTTTAAATAAAAATGAGGGTTCCCAGTCCCCCACAGCATTTTTTTAAGATCTCACCCTAGATCTCGCTGTGTGTTGGCCGCTCTAACAGGCGGGGGTTTCATGAAGGTACCACCATCACTCATTGTTGCCGGGCATTTACTAACACTTCCCAGAGAGGTTTTTCAGTGTTAGTCCCTAAATTGGACCTAGCTTTGCTTCACTTCTCAAGCAAATGTTTGTTTTTAATTAAGAACATAATTATTTTACCCAGCATCCAGGGCCACCTCTTTGCTAGCTGCCATCTGCTCAGTATCAGTTACCAAAGTGCATGAATGTTAAAGCGCATAATAATATTATGCATGCAGTGGCTTTCATAAATCGTCTGCAGAATATCAAAGGGAGCTGGCTGGCATCTGCCACAACTCTCACAGGCCTGTCTGAATTTACCCTAAATGCCATTTTTTTGTTCCTGTGAATTGTGGAAGTACAGAAAGCTGTGAAATATAAAACATGCCCAGGTGCATTACACAGCCTACCTGCCCAGTGCTACTCATTGCTAGTTGTTTGAAACGACTCAATTTGCTGTAACAAACCTCAAAACGAAGGATTTTGACCAGACAGCCAAAAGTCACATCACGTTTACAAGCATTTCCATAACACAAACTAAAGCCAAATGGAATGTAAAACAAAGGTTCCTGCCCAGCATGCCTAAATTGAAAAATGATATAATTATGATTTTTACCAGCAGCTACAATAAAGAATAAACCCATTGTAAAGATAACAATGGATTTAGTTCCATGTATAGTTCTAAATCAGGTCTAGCAACAAAATGTTTGTCAGATCATTATCTTAATAGTTGTCTTCAATTCCTTTTTCAAATGTTCCTATTTTTAATCCTGTGACTCTACCATAGGCAACACTCTGGCACTAAATATGAATTTGTTCTAAAAGCAAGTAAATCAAATCAAACACACAAAAGTTTCTTAAAACTGTGCAATAAAGCCTAACTCTTTTCTGGCTAAAGTATACAGGTTGTACTATATGCAGTGACTAAAGGAGGTTTCATTTTTAACTGACATGCGTGGTCACAGACTCAGCTTAAAAGCATGTACACACGTTGATTATCACTACATTTCCTTCTTAATAATTTCATGTGGCCACTCAAAGACCCACAGCTACACAATCTGGTTGTAAGATAGTTAGTCCACTAAAGATGTGACA
The DNA here is from genome assembly GCA_964020085.1 of Micromussa lordhowensis. Taxonomy (NCBI): domain Eukaryota; kingdom Metazoa; phylum Cnidaria; class Anthozoa; order Scleractinia; family Lobophylliidae; genus Micromussa; species Micromussa lordhowensis. Next base: position 15,893,536 of record OZ026601.1, read on the forward strand.
TGTTCACACATAATACACATTTCATTTGGATAGTACAATACCATCATACCTTTATGCATTTCTGCTCAAAATGCAGTGGACTACTCAAGAGGTATATCTGACTCCATGGCTTTGAAATTGTGCCCACTTCACCAGTCTGAGAAAGGTTTCATCTTGATAGCCTAGTGCTGAAACCTGTCTTTCCTGACACCAACTGGCTCAGAAATGCAACCTGCCCATTTCCACAGCTCTAGCTTACGTAGTGGGAGTGTTAAGCCTTCAATCTTTAAAGTATGATGGATTAAAAAACAAAAGAAGTAATAATATATGTAATCATGAAAGAAGATTTTACCATTTTTAATTGACACTCATGATCACAGACCCAGCTTAATTGTATGTACACATGTTGATTAGCACTTCATCTCCTTCTTAATAATTATTTTATGTTGCCATTCACAGACCCACAGCTACACAAACTGGTTGCAAGGTAGTTCATCCACTAAAGCAGTGATGCGCTCACACATTTTAACAACACTTTTGCATAGTACTGTACCGCAATACCTTTTTGAGTTTAGCTCAAAATACAATGGACTAGTTGAGAAATACTGCAATGACTTTGAGACTGACTGTCCACTCCACCAGTCTCAGAGATTTTACCATTTTTAATTGACATGCATGGTCACATAGACCAAGGTCAACTGGACGTAGAAACACATGTTGATTAGCAAGGTATTTCCTTCTTAATGATTATTTTATCTTAGCCAATTGCATATCCACAGCAACACAAACTGGTTGTAAGAATGTTAAGTCACTAAAGCAGTGATGTACTCAAACATAAAAGAAACACTTTTGCATAGTATTGTACTGAGTGTCGTACCTTTTCTACATTTGCTCAAAATGCAGTGGACTAGTTGGAAAACACCTCAATGGCTTTGAGACTGTGCCCACTCCACCAGTCTCAGAAAGATCCCATCTCGATATGCTGGTGTTAAAATCTCTCTTTCCTGACACTGCATGGCTAAGGCATGCAGCCTTTCCATTTCCACAGCTCTAGCTCGGGTAGTGGGAGTGTTCACAGGCCTCAGTCTATCATCATTTAGTAGGACATCTTCATGAAAAGCAAAATCAGGATCCACGCCTTCTCCACCTGCTGATTTTGCTCTTGATAGTGCTACGAACAGGGCTCCTGGATTCTTAGCTTCAAAGTCATGTTTTCCAGGGTGAATCAGAATATACCTGAATGCCTCTCCTGTGCCTACAGTCATTCCTTGACATTTGTGGATTGTGGTTCCCCATGACAGTCTTAATGGAACCTGGACACGCTTACACCGACATACACAGTCAGTGCACCGACTAACAGGTACAATTGGCACAACTGTGGGATCTTCATCCATATAGGGCGGACCCTTATATCCTGGAAACCGTACAAACACCACATCAGGTAGTGGTGCTGGGTCATCTGTTGGTCTAGACCCACCATTGTAGACAATGTTAACTACTGTGCCCACTGCTCCATTGAACAAGCCCCATGTAGCCTTCAGGTTTACTGTCAGCATCACCTTGCTTTCACGACAGAGATACAGTAGTGGCAGTAAACCACCTGCCTTATTGCTGTCGACCTTCTGTGCATGCCTGCCATTGTCAACTGCCTTGATCTTTGCTACTGGATGGTCTGGCTCTTGGTTACACTCTAGCAGCTTAGCCTTATTGCGTTCCCATTCCAAACGATGTGTTGGGAAGACATACAGGCCTTGCTCATCCATCCTATGAAGAAGTTCTTGACCATGGCTTATGCGCAGATTATGCCACTGGAACTTTTGTAGCCACTGCACTTGCTGGGGTGTTGTAGTATATGTTCTCATAGACATGAGCACATCTCTCAGCTGCTCTTCAGATTCAGTTTGCCTCATGATCTGAGTTAGCTCCAAGGCACTGTCAAAACTCGTCCACACCAACCTACCATGGTTAGATGGTGCACTACGGCTATGGTCGATGTACACTGGGGTGTCACAGACAGGTGGTAACTGTACATCATTCCCCATAAGCACGACTACAGGAATGGCTCCCCAAAGCTCCTCTGCATTGGCTCCTCTGTTAATTGCATATCGTGTATGCTGTTCCATCCAGCCCAGTGTGGTTCGACCAAACATTGATCGCTCGTCGCCAATCAGAACTTTTAGATTTTCACACCTTTTCTGAATTTTCTCTAACACAGGACCTGAAGGTACAGTTAGCTCATTACAAGATCTTCCACCAGTTTGGATTCCTAAATAGCTGTGAGCAGTACTACCTTGAACGAGATAGGCAGAATTCCCAGTTGGGGTTATGACCTGTACTGCATCATTCTTTCCAAACAATTGCCGCACTAGCTTCTGAAGGCACTTGATAACATATGACTTTCCTGTTCCTGCAGTTCCAGATACAACAAGTCGCAGAGAACGATAATCAAGCTCATTCTGTACAAAGCTGTAGAGTGTGTGCAACACTAGAATGATTAGAGCTCTCTGATTGTCATTTAAGGTCAGTGGAGACACATCTGGTAGTTCAAGGCCCACAGTCTCCTGTTCTTCAGCTTGCTTGATGGTATCTTCAAGCCATTTCTTTGGGTCTTTACCCTCAGGAAGATTGATTGAAATGCTGCTCCAGTCATACTGCTCTCCACCATCATCATAATCAAAGTCCTTCTCTACACCTTCATATCTCTGATTCTGGCCTGCATAGACATCAACCCAGTCAGGTTGTTCTTCTTCTTCAACCGCATCATTGTCCACATTGTCTTCAAATACTGGTTCCTGTGGCCGCTCGGCATGATGCTGTGCCTTAGAGACTTGCGCCTTCACAAATGTTGGGCACTCATTAGTTGCAAGAAAGTTCTTGAAACGATCAATCCAAGATTCAGCCTCTCCTTTTACTTCTTGGATTTCAAACCAGTTTGGCCAGTGCAAGAGAAGCATTGATCTGCAGTAGTCCTCATTCAATGGCCACGTTGCATGGGTAGCACCCCCACTTACAACTGGAACCTTGCCATCCTTCGATGCAAATTGGTACCAGGAGCAACACTGCTCTTGTGGTCTTGCAAGATACTTATCCAGAGGCGTGCTGCGTGTCGCAGTGTCACCATCACGTTCGAGGCGCCTTGACCCTGTCATTGACAAATAAGTAAAATGACGGCTACAACGCCAAAGTGCTAATCCACTCAGCTCAAATGATGCCTCCGACCCACTGATGTCTCGTCTTCCCACAGTCTTTATAAGCATTTTGGCACAAATTGACTTCCCAGTCACTTGGTCGGCATCAGCTGCATCAACAGCATTTACCATGTCCTCAAAGAGGTCAGCAGTAGCGCCAGTGGGTTCGCTGTCTTTGCATGCATAGCCACACACATAGTCAATTATGGCTATGATGTCATCTGTGCTAGGATTGTCTGGGGAAGAATTAGACAGAATCAAGCTTACATCCCCATTTGCTCTCCACGACTGCAATTGATAAGACGAATGCTGAATAACACGTGGGTGGTCACGTGGCATCTCAAGGCGAGGAGCTCCGTTGTGATCATTAACAATTTCTGGCTCACTGTGCAGTTTCTTCCCTGGGTGAAACTCGCTTCCAAATTCCATGCGGCACACCCTCTCGTTAGGCTGCAATCCTTGCTCAGGATGACGAGATGTCCTCAAGCAGTAATCAGAACAACTGTGCAACCCAACTCGGTTCACCAAAAGCAAATGATCCTCCAGGATTGCATCTTGGGTTGAGGCTATATCCATTAGCATCTTTACCAGGGGATCTTTGTCATTTGGTATTGGGGCAGCTGAGCCCTCAGGAAGAGGCCAGAGATCCTTCCGTGGCTTTCCTTCTTCATCAGTACCAGCTGGGTGTAATGCCGTCATGGCTAGGTTTTCATAGGCCCACTGGTTAAGTTTGGCAGCACACTCATCTTCATCACAGTCATCTTCACGGGCTTGGTTCAACAGCTCGTGTGGCTGTCTGTCTTCTCTCCAGCTGAGTTGGTGCCAGTGGATTTGACCCCGTGACTTGGCAAATTCGTACCGGTACCAATAGTCAGAGACAGCAAACACAGGCTTTAGAACCTTGTCATGGTATGACTGAGTACGCAGGTCAAAATACTTTACGATGACATGGGTGTTCTCTTGCACAGCCTTGTAGCGGGCATTGCTATCTTCAGCAAGGTTAACTTCTTTGCCTGTGCTCAGCAAAATGTACTGTTCAAGTAGTCTTCTGAGTGGAGGAAAGTAAAACTCGGCACAACTTCCAGTCATAAAAAATGAAGGCAATCCTTTTTTGTCATTCACCATGAACTCAACCAAGGCTCGAAGCTCTCTCCGTCTTTGATGCCAATACTGTGCGGTGCCACGCAAATTTGCTCCAAAATACAACAGCTTGTTGGTGAATGAAGTATCCCCCCTTGCTAGCCGTTCCTGGAGATCTGCAACTGTTAATTGGGGGTCTCCTAGTTGCTGATCAACAAAGTATCTGCTCTGTTCTAAGGCACGCTTCCTCATGATCATGTTGTGAACAACAAACTTCCATACTTTGTGCCTAGCAAACCTCCCATCCTGATACCACAGCAGGTGCTCTGCCCAATCATGTAGTGTTGGACATGTTATATGACGATTGATATGAAAATCACCTTTCCCATATGGGAACAAGCAAGGGAAAGCCATTGTGAAGAAATATGGAGTTGTAAACTCAGATGCTGGTGTTTTATCAATGCTGGGCCATGGGATCACAGGTCGTTCACCACCTTGCTGAGCCCTTCCTGTTTCAGCTTCCTGAGGTTCGGAAATAGCTTCATTTAAGGCTGCTTCCACCTGTGCTTGCACATTCACTCCTGGCTCAGGAAGAATAACCCCAGAGACTGTTGAGTCATCGGTACTATCTGTTTCCCCTGCATCCAACTGCTGTGGGGCAGGACCTTGGTCATCCACGTGTTCTGTTGTTTCAGAAAACTCAACTGTTCTCAAATTGGGCAACTCACCATCAGCTGGTAAATTCTGCAGACGAGCCTCATCAATAACTATGTTGGTATAGGCAGGATTGTTGCCCTTCAGCCAACGTAGTGCACTTTCTACCCGATGTCTTCTAACTCTAAAGTCCTTGTGGGTGTCATCTTTTCCTTGCCTTCTGACACGTATGATGTCCACTTCTGCGGGTAGACGTGGCAGAATAGTCGCTGGTTCTTGCACTGCTTGAGGAAAGGCAATGCAGTGACCCCTTGAAGCAATTCCCCCATGTTTCAACATGTGCACATGTACGGTGGGTGCTAGTCTAGCTATCAACATCTGTTCAGCATCTGACATTTCAGACAGTTCCTTAGGCACTGGCATTGGATCCATATTGTTTTCATCTGACCATACTTTTGGCACCTTCTTATCTTTTCTGCAACGAGTACACATGTTCCTTGCACATTTGCCTTCCAATCTCCGTTCATTGCAAACTTCACAACAATTAAACATATATGTCATCTGCTCCACCTCAAACTTCCGGATAGCAAAGTATGCATTGTCCTCCAACTGACTGGACCCTGCTGGCGGTGGTGGTGGGAGGTCTCCAACAACATCACGTAGCCTCCTCTCCTCATCAGTAACTCTCCTTTGATTTCGCTGCTGTCTTTTTCTTCTGTCATCATCTGTTTCATCTACACCAGGATGTGCAAACTCATAGACCACTCCTACTGCTCTTGCTCGGTCAATTAGACGACTATCTTCTAAGTGGCCATCATGGTTATCTATTTCGGGAACAGCCTGCTGTGTTTCCAATAAGTTACTTCCTTCAACCAAGTCTTCTAATACAGGATTCACCCTTTCAACATCTTCTGGTAAAATTAATGATTACTATACATCAGCTTTAGAATAATGTTGCAAACTACAGTAGTTGTAAAAGAAAGGGGAAAGTATGGGGAAGGGAATTACCATATTTATTTTGTACTCTGGCAAGGTTCCATTTCCAATAGCCACCCCCAAATGCACTTGAATATAGGTGCTTTTGTTAAAATGCTATGCAATCTTATTCTATCAACAATACCTTCTACTGATTTTATGTATCTACTTTCCCTTTGACTAATTTTTAGTTGGTTATTTTTTTTAAAAAAGAACACTTATATACATACCCTACAAGAATGAGTATCCACTGACAGACATGTACAAATAAAATTATGCACAAATTAAAATCTATGTCAACATGACTGAGAGTATCACTACCCCCTACTAAAAAATGTAAATCTCTAATGCACCTATCAAGATTAAGCTAGAGAGAGTGGAACTTGGACATATCTGGGACAACTCACTTTCTGAAGCTATTTTTGGTCAAAATCCCAAATACACGTATAAGGATTGGAAAATGGGTGAACGAATATCAACCAAGCTGAAACCCATTATTAAAGTATGGCATTTGTTGTTAATGAAATGTGGCTAGGTATAGTACCTTGATAAATAATTGCACTCTGCTGCATTGGTACGTGGTACATGCATGTACATGTAAATGACTTGTACACATGGTGTTTTTAATTCTTTAAGAATTAGTGGGTTCAAAGTACAGTTTTCTGTAGATTTAGATATAGCCATAGTGTTTTTAAAGTAATTTTATTTTGTTATTACAATCTATTTTTTCCTTTTGTTTTAACAAATGATTGCAATTTAATTTTCATGCATGCCAGCTGTCAAAGTTGAAAATACAAAAAGCATGTAATCTTTTACTGATACATATAAAAATAATTGTTTTTTTAGTATAGCCCAATGATTATACCTCTTTCCAAACTGGAAGATTTCTGGCTAATTTATTTAACTACAACTAGTACTACGCAATAGGGTCAATGCAATGATAAAACCTTGGAACAATGCTCACATGTTAACATCATTCAGATAATATTTTAGCCCAATAGTTTTTGGCAATTCTTTATTAAACAATCAAAGTAATTTTCACAATTTCCTCTGATAATGTTTTGATTTTTTAATCCACTCGTTTGACTTCTGGATTGAAAAAAGCAGTTCATTTCAGTTGAAAGAAAAACTAAACATATATTGAGTCTCAATTCTGGGACACACCAGGGTTTTCATGGCAATAATGACAAACCAGCAAAGTTACTCTATGTATCATGCATGGCTTTATATGAAAAAAAAGAAAAAAAAAATAGCCTACATGGAAATAGCACAAATCAAAATACTGTTAAGAACAATAGCTTATTACTCTGTCACTGACATGTTTGATATTTTGTCTTCGAACCTGATCGCATAAGCAATCATTATCAAGGATTCTAGAATGCATTAGCAAAGACTGTGTTTGCCCACCTTAAACTGCTTTAAGCTACCACAGTATATATGTCATATGTACCTGTATTAGTAATCACTGTTACAGTAGGAACAAGGTTAATTTAGATTTCCAATGTTATTTTATGCAGCAGCATGGTAAGAACATGGCATTTTAAAAGGAAAAAAGATCCACTAAATTCATTGTTAATTAATAAACTGTAATTCACCCCCAGAAGAGTAAATGCTACAGAATTATATATCAGTAATAGTGCTTAAAAGGGGTTGGGGTATGCTTTTAAAGTGGTAGTTGAGTGACATTAAGCAGTGACAATACACTTAATATCTTCCTATCTAAGGTCAGGCACTTTGTTACTAATGATATTCTCTCTCAGCTTTAGTATTCCTTGGTGTATCCCTTTCTTGCCTATGGCTTGGTTTTGTGGGGAAATGCTTATGCCACAACTTTAGAAACAATTGTTACCTTGCAAAAACAGGCTCTACGTATAATCACATTCTCGAAACAAGATGCTCAGTCCAGTCCTGTATTTTCTCAATTAGGCTTACTTTAATTCATGGATCTGGTTACTATTACTACTTGTATTTCTTGTTCTTCATACTTTCATTTTTACATTTATGTCTACATCTTTTTTTTGTCTTCTCTCTCTTCTTTTCTTTATTTTTTCTACAACCGATGTAATAAGGCATAATATTCTTTGTAACTACTCAGCTTTGTTTAGTTCTTACTATTCTGAGAGGTTTTTTTTGTTTATTTTAGTTAAGCTTATTTTTTGCTGTATAATATTTTATGTACAAAGCAAAATAAATGGTTGTTGTTGTTGTATTACATCAGATGCTAATCAGTGAAAAACATCTATTGGGTGATTCTAAAAACTATCCATGGACAGCATGGACAGCATGGACATTTTAACGCAACACTCCCTTTAGAATTATTACAGAACGCTCTTGGTTTACCATGTACTTTTTTGATATATGACATCATGTTATGATCAATTGACACCTGTCAAATCAAGGTATCTGCTGACCAGTATCACATGACCGTATCACAGGCTCAATTTTATAGCTCATCAAGGTCACGCGTTTTATTTAAGTTGACTGCTGACCAAGTACTGGTTTTCAATTGGATTGCAGCTCATGTCAGGTCAACTTGTTGAAAACAGAGCTGGGTTGTTCGGAAGCCTGTTAACTCTAATCCAGGTTTAAAAGTTAACCAAATTATAACTGTTTCGTCCCTACAAATGTTCTTTGTTTACAGTTTTTTTGTGTGTATCAGGTTTTGTGATTATTAAACACAAAACAGAAGGCCAAACAATATGCAGAAAACCTTGCAGCAAAGTTACAAAACTGAACTCAAAATTCAACCTTATCCTGGATAAGCCTAATCGGGCTACAGGAGCTCCGCTTTTAGGTTGACCTAAATCTATATATTATAAGCATTTATAACATAGCTATATGCTACCCCATGCTCTGATTGGCTTATTTTTTATGAAAAAGAAATGTGTGGTTCATTGAGATGGTTCAGGCTGACATCATTGTCAATGAAATTTCTTGCTAGCAAAAGTTTTTCTGACAACACTTTTCCAGTAAAACTTAAATTTAGCTGTTACTAATGGCTAGTTATAACCCAACGTTTGAGTTAGAATTTCTTGATGACTTTGAAGACTTAGAAAACGTGTCTGAAATGGTTGCAGAAACATCGGAAGCGTCGAAAGATCAACAAAACGAAAGTGCTCCCAGTGAAAACAACACGTGCATGTGCACATGCGCATGTAAGGAAAGTATAAAACAGCACGTGCACATGCACGTGCAGAATTTGCAATTTGATCAGTGCAGAGAAAGCAACTTCTCAGCGTGAAAAATGTCTTGCTATGCTATAAAAGCAATGGACAATGTCTTGCGAGAGTCAATTCACTTGCATATAGTTGGGCAAGCACTTAGGTAGCTAGAGACGCTCTCAGCTGCACCTCGAGCGTCTCTTACCCTACCTTTGTGCTCTCCCGACTATCCACATGCATCCCGAATTGGATGGACGCACGCTAGACATTGTCCATTCCTTAAAAAGCCCCTGCATGCTAACCATACCCACAGCAAAACATTCCAAAGAGATTGATTATTTTGGAGTAGTTTCTCTCGAAAACTGAGACAGAAAACATGACTTTATTCAAGACAAATTTTTAGTGAAAAATCAAACAATTTTTTTTCCATGTTCTACCATCAAAGCTTCAGCATGTAAAATCACTAATAATATCAGCAAAAACAAAAGACAATGGCACTATGCATAAGGACTTCCCCTGGATGGAAAACTCAAAGGTATTTTGAACAAAGAATTCGCAGGTTACACAGTTATTTTTGTACCAAGTTAATGTTTCAAATCTCCTACTTAAGGTTTGCCTTTAGCTCCTTTTACTGACTGATTCATATGAAAAAAAGATTCCAATTTGTACTCCATGGAAAAGTGCTCAGAGACCACTTGAAGGGTCTGTTACAGAAGGTGACGATACTCGAACCACATGCACTGTTGGTGATAAATATTTATGAGTGACACTCTTATGCAATTTTTAATTCCAGGTATTTTCCAAACCAACAACAACCACATAGAAAGAAGTGTAGCATACATCTGTAATTCTTGAACCCACAAGCATGCAAAACTACTAATGGTTTGATCTTCACAATTTATTATGCACCATTATAATTGCATAATTTCACTGTTTTGTACCAAACATTTGATTGGCTGGATTTGAATACAGGACATTTGATCGGTTGGATTTGAAATCTATTGCTTCAGTTCTGCCATATGATTGGTTTTCATTGTCTGAGTTGTCCCAGTTTCAGCATTTACACTGTAACACCATTCTGACACTTCTGAAGTGATTTCCTGTCAAATTGTTTGCATTTCTATGGATTGCTTCTCAAGGCACATTCCAATTAAAAAAGGTACTTATTAAACCATAGACTACATTTGAGTTGGTTCTCATAATGATGGTAATTAACAATGAAAAACCTGCAATCAGCTGTTATACTAAATATTCATGGTGGCTTTTTATAAAAAAAAGTAGCAGACAATAGTGTGATAGAAATGGCATACACTGTAAGTGAAAAAATGACAAAGCTTGCTGCCCTATCATTGTCATGTTATATTAGTTAAAATGTACTCAGGCTTTTTCACATAAGCAATAAAAGATTCCTGAGTGCAAGCAAAAACTGTTTGTCCATCTTAAATTGCTAAGCTATCACAGTGTAAATGACATGCATGTGTACCTGTATTAGTAACCACTGTTAAAATGGGAACAAGGTGTTGATTTCCACTGTTATTATCTTCAGCAGCATGGTCAACAATGTGGCATTCTACAAAGAAAAAATTTCTGGTTAAATTCAACTGTAAAACACATTTACCCTCAGGGAAAATAAAACTAAAAATGCTCAAACAACTTTGCTGTACATTGTTTACTCAGACTATTTTAAAGTGATATGTTGAGTGAGGAGCTTGGGCAAAACATATCTGCTAGATTACCTACATCATCATGTTAATTAACCCCGGGCTCGAGACTAACAGTAGCCAACTAGCCACAGACTAGTAAAAATTCCATTTTGGCAAGTGGTTTTTATGTGAGCACTCTGAAGCACTGAAGGCCCAGAGGAAACCAATTAAAAGTTAATTTCAAATTTGTCGCAAAAAGAAATTGAGTCAAAGCATGCAGAATGTAAATCTTATTGGCTATAATATATATCAATTCAAGGCTTTGCTCTAGCAGCGCCGGGTTGTCTCAGACGACCAGCTTCCATCTTCAGGCGACAAGAAAAAAATATAGCCAAGATATCAGTGACATCACTTATTGTTATTAATGTGCCACCTACAAAACTATTGGCTGGAGAAACAAAGAGTTCTTTTGTTTAACGTTTTCAACATTTAAATTACAAAAGCAATGTTTGTAAACAAATATCTTTGCTATACCTAGTCTATATCTTTGCTATACCTACAAATAGTCAAGTAATTGACTATCAGGTGTTCCTACCCGCCGTAAAAAAAGATATAGGACGCCTGATCGCAGGTTAAGCTGCTTGCAGTAATACGGACAGCAGCTTCCTTGTATAGTTCGTATAGCATCAACAAAAAGTCTTCTTAGTTCTTGTGATTTGTGTAATGAGCATGAAAAGTCCCTAATAAGCCATTTTACAGTTGTGTGCTTAGTTACCTGGCCATGAATGCAAGCGAGGCTGCAGGTGACCTTGCTTTGATACAGACCTGTCTGCTTTTCTCATGTAAATGCCAACTAGTTAGCATAAGAATAACTTGATTTGCACAATAAAAGTAGTGAGGTCTCTATCAAAACAAGGTCAACTCCAGCCTCGCTGCCATTCAGAGGCCAGGTCACTAAGACGACAACTGTAAAATGGTCTATTGAAGAAGAATGTGAGCTAGCATTTTTCTTAGAGCACAGCCTTGGTCATACACTGTATAATTTATTGGCCTAGACAAGAACTTCAATTTACTAAAATGTGAAAGAGTGATTGATTTTTTTTGCTTGTTTTTTCTCTTAGTGTGCATAGGCTTTGAAAAAAATTAAAAATTCACACTTGTTTGAAAATTTGAATGATGCCTATATAATATTGACGCCTATGTTTGCAACCTGTGAAGAAAGTTAAGATGGAACGAATTATTGTGTTCATGAGAAATCATGAATCTGCATTTTATAAGAAAGGAATGTTTTTCAATGGCAAGTTGTAAAGTTCTGTGAGAATTTCTCACTAAAGTGAAAACTCCGGTTTTCATTGTTGTGCAATGCCTATAATTATACTGTAACATCTATCAGTATGCCTATGCAGGGCGCGACAAAAGTGCTGTCCGATAGCCCAGGGCTAGTGGAATGACTTGTTGGGCTAGCGCTTTCTTATCATAGCTTGCCCGACGGGCAAGCATCGATGGTTCCTCTTTCCTAATGATAAAATGAAAGTTTATACCAAAAAGTGTCTAGCAGAAAGCTCCTCAGACCTTGGGGCTAGTAACCTCAAGTAATAGCTTGCCCAAAGGGCAACTTCATCATCGCATTTTCGCCTCACCCTGCTATGGTTGGAACGTATTAGAGTTAAAGGTGGAACAAATTATTTTGTTCGCGAAAATCGCGAATCGGTATTTTGAAAGTAGATAATTAACAATAATTATTATTGGACGGGGTTGAGCAAAATAATTCATCTGCGAGACATTGGCAAATCACGATATTTTGCAATAACCGAGTTCAATAATTGTTTCATCATTCGATCACCAAGTCTGTTTTCATAATTTAATCACTTCCTGGCACCTCAGGGAAGCGATCTGCCATTAATTTCTCTCGAGACCGTGGCTCCAATTATGCATGAGCAGAATATTATTTGCAGCAAAACATGTTTAAATGGTACTACGCATAAGCAGACCATTATTTGTAAGCAGTTATTTGCAGGCCAGGCGATGGGCTCTCAGCCAATGGAAAGGAAGAAAACAATGTGTAGAATGATAATGTTTTTTGGTGCACCAGTTCCGAAGTTTTGATGGCAATTCTGTGAGAATCAAGGGTGCGAAAACATTGTACTTGCCAGTTATTCATTCAAAGCATACTCTGCAAGCTACACAGGCTAGCATTTTATTTGACTTGTTGCAATGATGGATATTCGAGAATCTGGCTAGTGAAAAATTTATTTTGGCTAGTGAATCAAACCTGTCACTAGCCACTGGGCTAGCAAGCTGAAAAGTTAGTCTCAAGCTGTGTAACCAAACAAAGACACCTAATTTTCATGTATCTTGTTTTGATATCCATGCCATATAGAAATTAAGGCCACAAATATAATGTTTAATGGTTGGTGAATCACACAAAAAAGAAACAGTACTAACAGTGCTGGAAATAATTTCAAATCTTCAATTTGATCAGACATCTTACCAATTTGACTGGACATTAATTAGCATAATTAATTAGCATAATGAAATTCATTAATTAGTAAGAATAATGATTTTCAATACCGAGCATTCAAAACTGCAATATTATATCAGTTATGATTAACTAGATGACCACTTTATAACATGGTTTTTCTTCACGATACTGAGCTGAAACTCCTTGATATCAGTCCTTGCAAACTGATATAAAAAGCAATGGTTAAAGTCTTGTTTTATATCAAACGTTTTCAGAGTTGACCAAAAACTTAGAATTAGTTGGGCTTTTCTTTGCCTTCACAAAAGAAAAAATGTCTATAATCTTAAAAAAACACAAAGTAACAATGTGACTGATAGACAAAAAGCGTTTGTTTTGTTTTTCCTTTGCATTCGTCTCACATCTGATTAATGGCTACTAATGCTAGTCAAATCATTACGTGGTTTATAAAACTTGTTTTATAAATGATCTGAATTGAGGGTACATGTATGAAATGCTAACAACATATTGTGAGGCATCCAGGCATAATATAGGACGATTTATATGCAACACCACTAATGGCATACCTTGCAAATATAGTGCAAACAATCTATCTAAGCAACTTTCACAGATAGACAATACATTTTGGGGAAGAAGTTATTGTGTTGTTGAAATGTTCAGACATCATGTCCGATCAAAATCTGAAATTGGCCTGACATATTTAAAATTTGATCAGATAATGTTCGATGACCGACTGTTATTTCCAGCTCTGAACAACAGAATATTTAAAGCAGCAATTATAAATGACACAAAAATTCCCAACAAAAAGTATCGATCAGGACTGGAGTATTATTGTAATATTTTATCTGTTGTCTGATAAATTTGAGCTCTTAAACATATCAAAACTTATTGTTCGTGTATAGACTTTAAGGGGACTTGAGTTGCAGGGACTAGTCACAGGGAGTAGTCCCGTCGTGTGTGCCGACCTTAACACCCTCTGCTTGCAGTGTGCGACCTTAACAACCATGCATGCAAAATGCAATAAATGTTTTTACCTTCCAGAACCAGTTGTCTTTTCCCAGGACTTTCTGGTCCTAGAAAATGCCATAATTGAAATCCCAGGACTTTCCAGGTTTTCCTGGACAAGTACAACTGTGATATTATTAAAATTCTCTTGCAATAATATTTCAATAGATCATAGTGGGTCGAGATGAAATTAACAGACATTCATATCATACAAATCAGAAAATGGTTTGCAGTACAAATTTGCAAAATTGTACTTGCCACTGTAGAACCACAGCTAAAAAGTTAAAAACACTATATAAAAAAGTGTGATTTAGTTCACCTAAATGTTTTGAAGTTACATTTACCACAGTGTTCATGACATGTGTACCTGTATTAGTTATCACTGTCGAAATGGGAGAAGGGTTTTCATTTCCAATGTTAATTTCTGCAGCAGAATGGTCTACAAACAAAAAAAAGATCCAGTTAATTCATTGGTCATTACCCAAGTGTAAAGCACGTCCCTCAGCTGGCTAGTAAATCCTCAATCATAAAAGTAAAAATGCTGAAAAACGTTTGGTGTCATGATAATTAAGGTTAGAGAGGATCGGAGTGATTTAAAATAAAATTAAGACGTACAGATAAGAGTAATCTGCTCGTAGGCAAATGTTTCGCAAAACAAAAAAGAACCAGTACAAAATATTTATCCCAAAATAAATGCGAGTTAACCCAAGAAATAAAATAAGCTTACACGTTGCTGTACCATATAGTAAATTCCCAGAAATTCCTTGAAAAAATACGCGAAGAGGAACGACAAAAACCAGAACCACAATGATCAATCGGCCGACAATTAGAATTTCTCTTTAGGAGCAGTTGCAGCAGCAGCATCTCCTATTTCACAGCCCATCAACTTTCTATTGCTTACTACAAGCTCATTTCTACTATTTTGAACTTGACCGTAACAATCATTTTGATCGCCGAGCGGCCATCTTGTCTATAAATTATATGACGTGACTAATCTGGTTGTTGTTTTAAGACCAAGTTGCCAAGCAACATATGGCATTACTTTACCTGGAAATCTTCTGGCCTCATGCTGCTCCAGGCGTGAATTTCGTCTTATTTCTCTCACCCGTTCCCGGTTTATTTCTCGCCACTCCTCCGTACCTTTCCTTCTTATTTCCCGATGCCGTTCTCTCTCTCGAGCGCTCTCCTCTTCACTCCTGTTCCTTCTCATATCTCGTAGCCGCTGTAATTCTTCTTCCCTTTCTTTCTCCGTTCTGCTGCTTCTTAATTCTCTCTTTCTTTGTAGTTCAGCGTCACGCTCTTCATCCGTTCTGTTGCTTCTTATTTCTCGCAGTCTTTGAAGTTCAGTTTCACGCTCTTCCTCCGTTCTGTTACTTCTTATTTCTCGCAGTCTTTGAAGTTCAGTTTCACGCTCTTCTCCCGTTCTCCTGCTTGTTATTTCTCGCAGTCTTTCTAGTTCAGTTTCACGCTCTTCCTCCGTTCTGTTGCTTGTTATTTCTCGCCGTCTGTGTAGTTCAGCTTCGCGTTCTTCCTCCGTTCTATTGCTTCTTATTTCTCGCAGTCGATGAAGTTCAGTTTCAAGCTCTTCCTCCGTTCTGTTGCTTCTTATTTCTCGCAGTCTTTCTAGTTCAGTTTCACGTTCTTCCTCCGTTCTATTGCTTCTTATTTCTCGCAGTCTTTCTAGTTCAGTTTCACGTTCTTCCTCCGTTCTACTGCTTCTTATTTCTCGCAGTTTTTGTAACTCAACCTCACGCTCTTCCTCCGTTCTCTTCCTTCTCGTTTCTCGCCGTTGTTTTAACTCTGCTTCGCGCTGTTCTTCGGTTCTGTTCCGTCTCCTTTCCCTTTGTCGTTCACGGTCTCTTTGTCGCTTTTTTTGTTTCTGCTCTTCTGTCATAGATCTTCCCGGCATCATGCAACCTTGACGGCAACCTTGTGAAACAAATTTAAAAATTTTCCAAAGATACGCAAAAAAATCCAATACAAAGCAAAAAGCAGCTCAAAACAAATCAGTTTCAAAAGAAACACTCAGCTTTAGTTTCCCTCCAAAGCTGCTTGACTTGAATAACTGCGTAGCCACCAATGTGGTCCTGACCACAGCTATATTTGTCAACCAATCCTCGATTTAAAACTGGCAGCAAAAACTGCAGGAAAAAAATATTTTCCAAACCGTTTCCACGTAAACACGACAAACGTTACTCCTTTAGCTGACCTAGCATATTGTGTAGCCGCGTTGAGCTCCAGAAAGCCCGCGAAAAATTAAGCCTCCTTTTGGTTTAGAGGTCCCCTTATGATCCCCTTATGGCCGCCATCTTGCGCGACTCCACCGTCGTCGTCGTCGCCGTCGTGCGTACGCGCCCACGAGCAATACCGCTGTCCATGATTAACCATGAGAAAATCCATACATGGGTTTCTTTTTCCTATATGGTTATGGGGCTCCGCTTGGCGGCCCTTCGGGCCGCCGGAGCTCCGCTAATATAGAGTTCATTGACTTGCTATTGCTATTATATCTCTAGCTCAGTGAGCGGGCAAGATGAATGAAATCCTGTTCTGTGATTGGCTACGCGAGCAGGCAAGATAGAGCTATCTAGCTCGCTCGGGACTACCCGCCAGGTCCCGAAAAAAACATTTCCCTGAAAGCCATAAAATAAATTCTTTATTGCTCAAGCTTGTTCGGTCAAGATGACTTGATATTGGCCTCATTCTTTTTTGGGGAGTTTATGGTCCAAGACACAACTGCATGCCTGCAGAAAAAGAACTTGGCCAATATCTAGTCAGCCATCTTGACCTCATACTTGGTCAATAACCTATATTTATTGGCCCTATTACACCATCTGCTGACCTCCAAGTTTTAAGCAAATGAAAAAAGCTGTTTACCTGCAAAGCATACCCAAGTAGGAAAAGGCCAGCATTTTTGGTGCAAACTGATTAACGACTGAATGGTAACCCTCGAGACAACTTGTTTGTTCCACTGAGGATGCTTTCTCTATTGCCTTCATGAGAGTGCTCTTGTTAAGGGCTAAACATAACTTTTCGTAGGCCTCTGAAACTGCAATCAATAAAATAGATTGAAACTTGATTAGAAAGTTACAAGACAGTTCAAAAAGTTGTTGTTGCAGTATCATTTTATCCAATTTACTCTAACGATTATGTACAGTGTACCTTTGGACATCCACAATTTTGGAGTGATAATATTTCCATGGGTGCAAGCATTGAACAGGCTATTTGGAAGGTCCTTGTGCTTGTTAGTAACATGACTAAGGAAGGCTTGAAATTTGGCAAGCTTAACTTCCCCAAGGCATTCTTGGGTTGATGTTACCCTTGCGAAATAGATTTTGGAATTCCTAGGAATTCCTAGGATTGTCCTAGGAATTCCTAGGTTTTTTTTCCTAGGAATTCCTAGGAATTCCTAGGAATTCCTAGGAATAACAGGTGTGAATTTTCACGGTAAATTCGGACTGGGAATTCCTAGGAATTCCTAGGAATTCCCAAACAGTAACAACTTGTGTTCTAAAACCTAAAAATTCCCAGAAATTCCCAGAAATTCCAAGTTTAGATCCAACAGGACTTGGAATTCCTAGGAATTCCTAGGAATTCCCACTCAGAGCACCAATGACATTCCCGGATAAGAGTGTAAATCTAAAAACTTCCCAGAAATTCCTAGGAATTTTTAGAAATTTCTGGGAATTTTTAGAAATTTCTGGGAATTTTTAGGAATTTCTGAGAATGTTTAAGAATTACTGGGAATTAAGGAAACATTTGAAGTAACTAAATTAACACTACACTGAACTCACAACTCAAAATTCAAGTAGTCAATGTAATTTATTTGTATTACTTAACTCAAGTTTACATCTAATAAAAATAGTTTGTATTCTATCTTAACATTAACAGGTAGTAATCAATGAGGATGGAATATGATTTCTTTTTCGTTTCTTCAAAGCTTCATAACAATTATCCTCAGTTACACAGCTGCATTATATTTGGTTGGACACATTAATTGTGAATAAAACCTTTTGATTCTTTTCCATAAAATACAATTATTTGAATTATGTTTAATGCAATAACAGTCTTTAAAGTGCACGTGAAACAAAATAATTTTTGGCACAATTTTAGTGCCCAATATGTAAAAATATTGAAAACTTATTTCTCTTCATATGCACTTTAATGAACCATTTAATTTTAAGTGATTTTACAAAACAAATGTTATTTAAGTTTTAACCCTTTCACTGCCAGAGTCAGGCTTTGACTTAACTTTATATGGTTGTTGAACTTCTTTGGATAAAACTCTTGTGGGTGAACATTCATAAGAATTTGCTGTTGAGCACTTTCATGTTAAACTATTTGTTTTTGTTGATTCTCCAAATTGAAATTTTCTGTGAGATTTCAACTCAATTTTAAATTAGCACTTTTGGGAGTGAAGGGGTTAATTATGGTTAAAAAATAATTTTTTTAATAAAATCTTGTAACTGTAACAATACTTAAGGAGCAATTCCAAACTGCAGACTTAGCTGCTGTTCGTCTTTTTTTGTTGGGCTCGTAGCTTTCTCTGTTGGCCTCGAATCAGGTTGTCTACTGGGAGCCTGTCCATTTTATATCTGGATTCCATGACATCTGAAATTATAAAAATATATATTGTGAGCTCAGACAAAAGGAAAAAGGGCATTCATTGGAAACATACATAAATTTTAACAAAGTGCACATGGACTGTTAAATCATTACTTTGTCAGTTAAAATTTTCTACCTTTGTCGGTAAATCTAAGTTAATTTTTTTTTGTCGCTAGTCGGTAATTTTTTCCTCGTTTTGTCAGTAGCCAGTAATATTTTCTAGCCCTTTGTCCTAGTCAGTTAACCCCATTCACACCCTCCAGAATGACTTTTATATTGGAGTTGGTACATCTTACTAAGTAGGGGCATTTTACTAAAAAGGGACTGAATACATTACTTTGTTTTAAAGGAGGGCAGTCAGAGTTGTTTTATCACAGTTTTTAATTATGAATCTAGAACTTACAGTAGATAAGGTCAAGCTTTTCTCTCTGAAGGCCAACACTTTCTCCTCCTGTGACTGTTGTCCTGCCCTTGAGGGATGACTGCCTTACTTCGTCGGGTGTGAAGAGTTCATAAAGTAAAGCTTTCAATCCCTCAAGGGGCTTTGTTGTGTTTTTTATCATTTCATACAACTGGTTCTGCAGAAGACAAAATATCATTTAACTGAGACTTAAAAGTATAATAATATTATTTCTCATAGCTCAGTCTCTTGTTGCAGGAGCTAAGGGATACATTTTCTTAACATATTTCCAAAGTTAAAGTACAAGGGGAAAAAAAATTAGTTAGGGCAATTATAGTAACTGTACTTCATATCTCATGCACGAAGTGTCATTTTTTGTTACCTCTCGAGTCTGTTGTGGCTGAGTGGCAGATGGACCAGCATTTCCCTGGACAGAACTTGGGTTTGCCTAATTGAAAGAAAAAAATTTTATGTAAGCTAATATATGCTGACAGATCATAATACTGATAAGTTTGTCATTGAAGTTTGAGTTAAAAAGCCCACATAACTCATCTATCCCAGAGGTATTTTACATGTGAAGGTTATGACTTTGAGAAAAAAAGGGGTCTTCAGCAACCACATGCCAGACTTATTGACATCCAAAATGAAAAAATGTGGATCACCATGCATAATAATTTACTGTCATAGGAAATGAATGCAGGAAATGAAAACAGGAAGTCTAATTTCCTTTGAATCAGGCCTATTACTTCATTATTTTTTTATTCTCTGACCTGCTTTTTGCCATGGCCCAAACTGTTTAAAGCTTGTTGTACTAGTACTAGCAAATTCAAAAACCCAAGTATTTTGGACAGTAACAAGAAGAAGTGCACTTCTCTAAGGTACAGTCATTAACTCCAATGGTAGATAATGTCCCATTACGTTTTCTGATGTTAAATTATAAACTCCCATACAGTTTAAAGTGTAATTCTTTTGTTCATTTATTCATTCACTCATGTGAAATCAAATGGAGTTTTATGTTTAAAACTGCCAGTCATCTGACTTGCTCAAAGTTTGACATGAGACTATGACGAGTCTGACTTCTAACACTCTATTACCTTTAGTTCCCTCACTGTCCTTCTCAGGCTTTTCACCTCATTTCTCAAGCCATCCACCTCGGCCTTCAACCACTCAAATTCTTGAGTGAAATGAGATGTGAATGACTCCCAGTTTGAATTGCCAACGTCACTGGTATTACATGTAGGTGGAGAAGGTGAGTTGGTCAATGGCACATTCTCATAGTCATCTTCAGCCAGTTGAAGCAATTTTCTGAAGCTTTTCGGAGGAGACATGCGACAAGACAATGGTGTTGGGTATGTATCTAAGTCAAGTACTTGGGGAGGAGTGGTAAATGGGTTTTGCAAAGTTGTTTGTGAATTGTGGTCAGTTAGTGGTGTACGTTTGTGTGATGTGTTAATGCGATTACCAGTGCCGTGATTGAATGCTGATGTGTTGTGAGTTGGCGAACATGTATGTGACGTGAAGGTGTGTGTATGTGAACTGCGGTTAAGTAATGGTGTGGTCTGAGCTGGTGGATATACATGTGATGTGGTGTTTGTGTGTGAACTGTGGTTGACTAATGGTGTGGTCTGAGTTGGTGAATATGTATGTGGTGTAATGGTGTTTGTGCGTGAACTGTTAAGTAATGGTGTGGTCTGAGTTGGTGTATATGCATGCGATGTGATAGTGTTTGTGTGTAAACTGTGGTTGACTAATGGTGTGTGAGATTGGGATGTTATGGTGCTAATGCGTTTGGCTATGCTGTGGTTATCAGGTGTTGTTGTTTTTGTCACTGTAACTGCAGCATGGTGCATTGCTGGCTCCTCACTGTCGGATATATCAAGCAGCTCTGGTTTCTGTGAGCTAAGAAGGATTTTGGCAACCCTCTCTTCCTGTACTGATTGTTGCAGCTTTGTAGACATGCAAAAAAAAATTTGACAAATGGTAATTAGGATGTTGTTGACATGCTTGTCAGGAAATAGTGAAAGTGATGCCTTTGAAACACCTCAAAAAAGGAGGTGCGTTATTTTGAGAAAGTAAGTGCTAACATCAGAGAGGTTGAAAAGATGTTTGGAATGACCTTGCCATGCTTTTCCTGCTATTGTAAAGAATATCATGCTTCATCAGCAAGACTGATGCCAGCAATTATAACAAAAGGTAAAACTAATACACTTAGCATGACAGACTATGCAATATGCTCAACATTACCTTCTTCTTTGCAGTCTCTCTCCTTTTTTCCTCTTCCTTATCCACATCTATAGTAGTGGAAATGACAAAAATCACCATTATTGGTGGATCCATAGTTGAAGTCACATTCTAGCCAATGCCCTCTCAAAGACATACTGAGAATGTTAAGGACGTTCGCGCGAAATTTTTCTTACATTGATTTTTCTCTAAAAATTTTACCATTGAAAGATGATAATCTTTCTTGAATTTTTTTTAACTTCCCACATTGATTTTTTGTTCATTTTTAGACAATGTGGAGATAATTGTAAAACAAATCTGTTTCTGAAAAGAAAAGTAGGGGTCACCGAATGTCCAAGATCGTTAAATCCAAGCAAAGCTATAGAAATGGCCATCTGCCCTATCATTTTTTGTTTAGTACTTAGCACACGCACTCAATGGATGACGTGGCATGTGGATTTGTGTGCCCAGTAAGGATGCGCAGAAACAATAAGTACGAACGTCCTTAACTTGTGAGTATACTGTGTACTTGGAATTCTTAAAAATTACCTTTCCCTTTCTTGTTCATTTTCCTCTTCTTCTGTTGAATCTGATCTGGAATGTAAATTTCATGGAATTTAGCATTGTATCAGTGATAACAAATTAAAGAAAAATAGAAACTAAAAGTGAGGACAATAAAAATCCAATAAGACAAAGTATCCACCTGGTTGATATTCACAGGAAAACTATTGGAAACTAAAAGATGATTACCTTCATCATTATCTTCACCCCCTTCTTGAACTTTTCCTACATCTGAGTATAAAAATTAAATTATAAATAAATTATTTTTAACCATGTAGGGGTTTCACTAAAAATAATTTTGAGTAGCTAAACCTGTAGCTGGTTTGTGTAGAGTAGCCAATCATTTCTAGAAGTACCCTTTAATTTGTTACAGTTTTGGAAAAAAGTGCCATTTTTTTAAGTGAATTAGTCACTGATTTGTATCAACTGTGGGTGCTTTACAAAAGCTCTGAATCATGGCTAATGCTGGTTTGTTTAATGATAAAAATTATATGAAAATGTTTAATATCCGAATTTTTGACACCCCTCTCCTGCCTCCCTCAAGCTTACCCTGAAAGGACATCATTGGATTCCATTGCTCATGTTTGTTGGTATAAAGAAACATGTCGATAAGACAAATTGGTCAGAACACTGAATTACCTCTTTCAATAAGGGTAGACAACACAGTTATTTGTACCCTGTTTTACATCTTAACATTTGCTAAATCATATTCAAACCATGCTCAGTCAACAGCTGCCGCAATGCTAGTGAAAACTTAATCTCTAGCTTTAAAATGATCTGCTTTTTTTTGTATTCGTTTACTGTTATGTTTTCAATCTAAGATCAAAATGAACTATAGTATAGACAAACAATACAAGTTTGTGAAATGTTAATCTACAAAATATTAGTGCCACAATTCTACGACTATTGCTAAGCCTGACCTCCTTCAACATTCTCCTTAACTTTCTGTGAGGGCTTCCTTGGTCTCTTTCTTTTTTCATCTTCTGCAAAACATGATAACTATATGGTGACTACAAACGTGATTACTATTGAGATGACAAAATTGCAATTATTGAATGCTTTATTCCCACTCAATAAAAAAAGCTTTGAATATTACCTTTAGTCTCCACAGCTGCAGGTGTTAGCAAACTTTTCTCGTACTGCAGTGCCTGTGCCTTTGTCGCTAATAAAAACACAATAGAGTTCATAGAAGAGTTGGTTGTACTATTCTCGCCAAACGTGCGATTGCCCATGACGCATTCACCTTTTCGACAAAATCCCGCCAGAAATATAACTGTAGTTAATATATTAAGCGAAGCTGAAATTAAAGACAAGAGAAGTCGAAATTTTCAAAGAAAAGCAGGATGACAACATGTTCCCAGAGGTGATTAAAATAATCTTAAAGCCTTATTAGTAGATTTATTTCATATAAAGTGTAAGGCGGCATGCAAGGGACCGATCGATTCTCTGAATTACTCGAGTTCATGGCCAGTTGCGCTGAGCCTTATGTTTTATGTAAGCTAAAATCTATTATTTGGTACGTATATAATCTATTCTTTGGCAAGACTTTGATCACGTACTCAATATCGCAATTTTTACTCACCACAAACTTTCAATATCGACGCTTTATAAATGGCCGCTCGACCCTTGTTTGTACCAGCCGATATGTCGACCGTTGCCCCTTCTTTCAACTCCACGGCACCGACGACTTGCTTTTCATTTACCACACTCACGCTGTTCTCGTTTTCCCATTGAACAACGATAAAAACCATCTTTAGAAATGCAAAATTGAGCACAAGAAAAGAAATAATTATACGCACGAGTTATCGACCGATGAAACGATTCAAAGTTGAGCGCCAAATACCAACGGGTCACTGAGTTTTCTTTGTTCCCGATCACAGGGCATGATCACGTGGATCTTTGTCAAGAAAATCCGCTGGTTTGCCTGTTTGCAGTCTCAAGAGACTACTGACGACCGAGTGACCGATCCTGACCGAAATGGCGTCTTTGAATCCGTGTCCTGACGATGAGATAAATACATGTAATGATGTGAACTCTCTCCATGTAGAAATAATCGATAAGAATCGAACGTACTACAAATGCACGATTTGCGGCCGAATGTTGTCGAGGAAACAGAGACTCGAAACCCACTTGAGTTCTATTCACGGCAAAGGTGAGAACAGCACAAGCTTTATTTAGTCTTATCAAAATTTTGAAATCAATGTTATTTCGAATTGTGTTTTACCCTTTTATAACAGAAGGATACCACATCAGGAAGTATAAGAGATACCTGGATAATCCCAGTGTACCGGTACCTAAATCAACAAAGTTTGATCGTAACAAGCGTTCAGCAACACGTTCCAACGCAGCCATCTCGATTCCTCAGTCTGTCGTAGACGTAGCAGCGGTACCAACAGAGTCAAGTGCGTCTCAAACATTTGTACAAGATCCAGAAGCGACTATGTGCGATTACAGAGGCGCTTTTGAATCCTCGCCTTCTAATGGAAACACACAGACGGAAGTGTTCCCAAGCTTAGAAAGGGGTGTTGAAAGCGAAGACACGAGGGTAACTATTGAAACGTGTGGACTTGGTGGAGACTCTGACAGTGAGTGCAGTGAAATTTCTTCCAGCCAAGATTCTTGTTTACTGAGTTCTGAGTCTGATGAGAGTGAATTGGAAGCTCAGTGTTACACATCAGAAGAAGATGAACAGGATGATAACGATCATGTCGATGTTGAAACCAGGTTGTTCACGGATCATGAAAAAACATGCCAGGCAGTTTTGGCCTATGTTTCAAGACACTGCATGACAAACGAAGCTGCCAAAGACTTAATTGATTTGGTTAAAGTTACTTGTCCCGAAAGTGTAACTTTCAAGTCACTTACTTACAGCAAAGTTCAAGAGGTGTGCGGACAATGTGAGTTACATGTTTATGACATTTGCGAAGTATGTCTCAGGCTGTTTCCCCTGGATGATGAAAACAGCTTTCGTTGTTCCACAGCAGCCTGTACAGGGTAAGTTTTGAGAACAATTAATCTACATTCAGAGGTATTGAATAAGTGGAAAAGGAGCGTTGAAAAAATGAGGAATCTGCTGTTAACCTTTCTTCATGTGGAACCCTAGCTTTTTGTTGATTGTTTAATTTGACCTTTTTTCTTTCCTAATCTGAGCCTATTTTTTTTCTAGTCTTAGATACAAAGGAAGTGAATCTCAGCAGGGAAAAAAAGAGCACAAAAACAGTTTTGTTACAGTTAACATCAAGAACCAACTGAAAGATCTTTTGCTTCGTAAGTTTTAAATGCTTATACAAGTAAATAATGATAGTAGAAATTTAAAACAATAATCGTATCTATAACAAAATTCTCGATCATGATTGGTTGTCCGCATGCCTATTTGTCACATAATCGGCGCGCGATCACATGGGTGTACATGTACAATTACAGGTGTCCGATTTGAACTTTTTGTAATCGGACACCTGGATACCCACATGATTTTTACGTCAATTACGCACACTTTAATGACTTCTTTAGCAATGTTTTCTACAGTTTCAGCGTCCGTAGCGCTTTTCTTAAGTTTGAGTCAAAACTTAGGAAAAGCGCTACGGACGCTTTCGCTCAAAAGAAATTCTTAGAAGACATTTTTAATTCCGAAATTTGTTCTAGATACGATTAATTAGTAATTGGACCTCGTGTCGTACAATTCAGGGAGTAATCATGCTCGTAATTTTAAATCGGCCTTGGGCATCGCGCTTGTCCGGTTTTGAAATTACTTGCGCGATTACTCCCTGAACTGTACTCCACTCAGTCCAATTACTATTACTAATCCATTGTACTAGTATTGTATATTGGATGTGACATCTTACAGAGCTACGTGTATCAAAATCAATTGTAGGCAAAGAAATATGGTCCACCATCCAGGAGAGAATAAAATGTCGTGGTCAGCCAATTATAACGGACATATTAGATGGCAAGTACTACATGGCATTGTGCAGAGAGGGCCAATTTCTACACAGCAGGTTCAATATTAGCTTCATTTTCAATACAGATGGTGCACCTCTGTATTCATCCTCCAGTGTTTCTTTATGGCCAGTTTTCTTGGCTATCAATGAGCTTCCATCACCAGAAAGGTTAGTTTGCTGTTTGCAAGTACAGTACCAATAAACAAACAACCAGCACCCAATAACTATGGGCAACAAAGTAAAAGTTTGGAAGACCTTGGACAATTACATAGTGCATGTATGATTGTAGTATGCATGCTTAAACACCCAAAGCCCAACCAGAAAAGTATGTTTTTCAACAACCTACCTGTAGTTTTGCCTAAGCTGTAAGCTATTTTTAGTGGGTAATATTGAGGATTATAGACCCATTTATTATCATACCGATTTCAACCAAGACAGATTTTTGGGCACTTACAAATGTTCTTTTTTTGACATAATGTGAAACTGTAGTACGTAATTCCCAGATTTTCCCTAAAGCACTTGTAAAGACCATGCTATGTTCGGCTTAGGGTTGCCTCGCTTACACTGTAGGGGTGACTGATATAAAAATAATCATGGAAAAGAATTTAACAGTTGTTTAATTTGCAGAATGTACAGAGAATGAGTGTATGTAAATCAACATGGTGTCTGTGTATCTTTCTGATCCACATCAGGTTTTCCAAACAGAATATGTTAATGTGGGGAATTTGGCAGGGTAAAGGCAAACCACCATTTCACGTTTACTTTGAACCTTTCGCATCTGAGATGGTTCAATTGTACAATGAAGGTAAGGTAAAAATGATTATACCTGTACTGTAACAGGATTATTGACATGTGACTGTAGTTTTCTATCTAATTTACACACTTTTTTAGACATACACAAGCTGACATTATGAAATCTAGATCCCTCTCTTTGTTAGTCCTGCACACAAAGCTAAAAGCCCAGTATGTGCTCTATTTTTATAAGCTTCCTTAACAATGATACCATTCTGCTCTGCAATTCCTTGTTGTTATTTATCATGCAGGTCTTCAGTTGAAACCAGATTGTGAGGAGTTTCCGATCACTGTTAAAGCTGCAGTAATTCTGGGGTCCACTGATTTGCAGGGTAAAGCCTACCTCACTTGCATGGCACAGCATAATGGAGAATGCGGTTGTATTACCTGTGAAGAACCTGGTATTGTGGTGAAACAAGGAAAAGGCCATACCCGCTGCTATCCTTTCCGGACTCCCACTGAAGCAGCCTCAAAGCGCACCCATGAGACATTTTTATGGAATGGTCTCTCAGGACACAGAGAGAATAAAAAGGTTAAAATGGTTGAGATACATTAATGCTTGATCTGTAAGACAATACATTAAATCTTGATTTTAAAGACACCACCAGAACATGTGCATATCCTTGTTTTCTAACAAATATGCAAGGAAATACTGTAGTTTCTGAAACAGTAGTTACCTGTAATTACGTGTCATCTGTTTATTTAACTATTGCTGTTGTTATTCTTTGGATACCAGTGTTTATTACTGTTGCTGATTATTAGGTTTTAGGTGTCTATGATGTCACTAGCCTTGCAATGATGCCCTGGTTTGATATAGTACTAGGTATGGTTCCTGACTATATGCATGGCTGCTTATTGGGAGTTACAAAGACCCTTCTTTACAAATGGTTCTCAGCAACTAATCACAAGAAGCCATACTTCATTGGAGGACAGGTAGTTTAAATGAATTATAACTGCAGGTTATAGCAAACATACAGACAGTGTCACAGCTTGGCTAAGATTTCAGTGTTTTATTTGTTTGAGTTAAATAACTATATATTGTAACTCTTGGCAATATACATATACATGTGTGACAGAAAGGGATAGAAGGCAATGTAACTGTTTTCTTGTGAAAATACTTGATTCATATACATGTACTACCTGTAGAATTGTTGGTCATTACATGTATACATGTGTATGTACATGTACTTAATGTGTTTTAGAAGTATGGTTTGACAAACACTGAATAAATTGCAGGTTAAAGGTGTCAATAGGCGTATCCTAAAGATGAGACCCCCAGACTTTCTGACACGTCTACCAAGAGACATGGAGAAACATTTCAAGAACTTAAAAGGTATGTACTTTAATGGAACAGTGAAATAAGCCTTATTAATTAATACTGGGATGTACTGTGACATTAAGCACCAACACACTTTTTTTAAGCTTCAGAGTTGCAGTCTTGGTTGCTGTACTATTCACTCCCATGCTTAGTTGGTTACCTTCCTGATCAGTACCTGTGCCACTTTGCACATTTGGCAGAGGGGGTATACATTCTTCTTGGTGATGGAATAACATCAGTACAGCTTGCAAGAGCTCGTGATCTTCTGCAGACTTTCTACAGGGATTTTCAATGTTTGTACGGTAGGAAAACTCGAACAGTCTGAACTCTACATGTACATCCAATTCCTGATTTCCTTTCATAACCATTACACTGTATGTTTGATACCAATTTTGCACCATTCTTTGTTGTTGTTGTTGTTGTTGTTGGTTTTTCAAGGTTACTGTCTCAGACTCGTTTCACTCTGTCAAACAATATTCTTTGACCACTGTCGAATATCTGGGGCTTTGTTTGTAAAAGAAATAACATAAAATCAGTCATTTTTGTGGCATTGCTGCCTGACAGAGAGAAATTTGGTTTCTGACTCGGCAGCATTTTTAAGAAATTGGTCATCCTGATGGGTTGACAGTGTTATGCCTCTGTGTTAATAGAAAAAGCTAAGCTATTGTTAAATATATTCTTGGGGTGAATTCACCCATTGGCTAATGTGAGACAAAAGGGCATAAAACCTAAACAGTGTGTTTTCCCACATTTATAGGGGATGGCAGTTGTGGTCTCAACGTTCACAATACTGGTGCCCATCTAGCTGACTATGTCGAAGGATGGGGTCCACTGTGGGCCTGGTCCACCTTTGGGTTTGAGGACATGAATGGAACCATCATGGACTTGACACATGGCACAGGAAATGTCTGTAGACAGGTACTTTTAGTGCCCTGTTAATACAGCTAAATTTTCATGACCCCCTTGTGACTGTATTAATAAGGTTCTGCTGTATAATTAAACTGTTATAAATTTAAATCAAATAAATTAATAACTTACTTTTCCAACTCCATTTGGAGAAACGAATTATTAATGTGCAATTTTAAATTTGTTACTAGGTTATATGGATGCTTCATGCACAGAGTCGGTTAAGATGTGAGGTAGATATGCTGGAAAATGGCGGAGTTAAGGATTTTATCAAAAGAATGCTGAACACCAAAAGAGAGTAAGTGATCTTTTGCTGTTACATGCAAGTGTACTTGTGTAATCTTGTAATATAATTCTTGTAATAGTGGTAGCCATTGTTATCATCATCAGTAGCTTTTTTTACACCACAGACTGAGACAACTTCTTGTATACTTGAAAAAAACACTGCGTACTAAGTATGTTAATCCTCTTAATTCTTTTTCATTTATGTTTTAGAGTTAAAAATCTAAAGGAGGCAAAGAATTGCTGCATTGCTGGAGGGGCCAAGAAACTGGTAGGGCTACCAGAGGAGTTAGTGGAGAAGATTGACATGGAAGTTAATGGAGGCAACAAAGTTAAAGTGCTACGAATTGTCAAGAATGGACAAGTGTTTTACTCTAAGGAGTATACCAGAATGGTGAAGCGAAATGCCTATGTTGTCTTGTTTGCATGTGGCAAGGTTGGAGAGGTCGAGTATTTTGTGTGGGATACGCAGTCCGGTACCACATTGGCTGTCTTTAAGGAAGTACAGCCGGACCTCCAGAATCCATTCTTCTTTAGTGAAGCTGGTCATCACACATTAAGGATGAAGCAAGAAAGGTATAAATAAATTGGGTATTAGAAATTATAATGAAAGTAGTTGAAGTCACCATCAGAACTGACTTTTCCAAAGATTGGCATTTTATACGACAAGTAAATTAATTTTATATGAGACTTACAAGATATAAAACAATTTTGTTGATAGCTGACTCAGAGAGGAACAACAAGTAAACTTCAGAGTTGTTTTACTGAAGTGTGACTTGCACAAAAAAAGAAAAAAAAGAAGTACTTGTATTTTGTGGCAAAAAGAAAAAGAATTAACATTTTTAGGAGCTCTAGTACGGTGAATGCTCGAATTAGCACCCAGCTTTAAATACAGTGTATGCACCCTGCTTCAAATTAGCGCCCCTCTTAAGGCTCAAAATTTGTAATAAGTGCCCCCCTTCAAATAAGCACCCCCCACCCCCAAAGTCGCACGGGTTTTCTTCTCATTTCCTTGATAGAAATAGTAAAAAGTAGTTTTCTGTAAGGTTTTTGAATTTTTATGTTGCAGTTTGGTTTTAAATAGAAATAAAGATAGTGTCATTTTGAGGCTAAAAATTGATAAACGAAATAAGTACCCCCCCCCCCTTCAAATAAGTGCCCCCCTCTTGCCTTAACAAAAATTAATCAAGCACCCTGGGGGCTAATTCAAGCATTTACAGTAATTAGGACATTTAAGAAATTAAGTTATAAAAAAACTCAGTTGGTACAATTCCCACTACTAATAACAAGTCTCGCTTGAAAAATATTTTCAGATCAGAGTTTCAAGTAAAGCGAATTGAAGAAATCAAGGAAAAGGTGTTATTTCTCGATGGGAACAGTGATCACCTCTGTCTTGTCCGTGTGCCAAATGTGCGTGGAGTGTGTGGATGATCCACCTCTGTCTTGTCCGTGTGCCAAATGTGCGTGGAGTGTGTGGATGATCCACAACTTGGAACTGTTTCAAAATATGTTTCATAAGAACAACATCAGCGAAACAAGTAACAGCAATCACTCACAAAAACAAAGTAACCAGCAATAAAGATTAGTAACTCATATCATATCCTTAATACAAAAAAGTTCTTTAAGTGTAGATAACAATGTAATTTTGTTACACATGTGGAAGTTGAAGGAACTTGATGAATGTTTTATGAGTTTGGAATCCAAGAACACTTTCAGGATTGTAACTGGGTTAGATATGAGTAGATTGCAGTAATTGGAATTTTTTGTTTAACATATTTGACTGCTGCTTCAGGCGAAAATGCATATTAATATAAAAATTTATTAAAAACTTAGTTTGAATAATAAATTGCATGATCTTTAAGTTATAAACATATGCATACAGGTAGGTATATCTTATGGTAAATTTTGTGTAGCATACCTTGACTTCTATTAAACCAAAGCCTCTGATATTACTCCTTGTTTTAATTAAATCCTTCACATTTAAGGTGTTAAGAATTTCTTGGAATTTATGTGGATTTCAGGCCATTTATTTATTGCCTCAAATTCAATTCACAGAAATTCCCAAGAATTCCATCTTTCTTAAATTGTGGGAAGTTTGTTTAGCTGAGAATTCCTAGGAATTCCTAGGAATTCCAAGTTCTGACAAAAGTGGAATCCTTGATTCCCAGAAATTCCCAGTAATTCCAAGCTTTTCAAATCAGAGGTTATTTGCATAACTGGGAATTTTTAAGAATTCCTAGGAATTCCTAGGAAATCCTAGGAATTCCCAGAAAACTGGGAATTCAGTTCGCAAGGGAACTGCCCAGTAAAAGTGTCGCACACATGCTTTTCTCCAGCGGCCAATGATTTCGCAGTTCTTCTCCTTGCTAAGTTTGGTTAGGATTTTCTGGATTTCTACAGAAAGATAAAAACCATTGATAGCAATTAGATTATTCAAAATGCAACTTACATGTTTAAACCAAACTGATTCCAGTCAATGTGAGAAGCCACTGACTCTTGTAATCGAAAGCATTTGCTGATTTATCCCAGTAATTATACTTTTTGATATATGTTACTATTTACATACTTTTCCCAATGTGCCAGAGATCAAAGAAGTGATTAACAACTGGCTTTCCTAGTTCAGTGCATTTCTTGCCACACTCCTCTCTCATCCATTTAGCAATAGAGACATGTCTGTCAGATATGAAGGACTTAACAATCATACCAGTGGCTAACAGAAAGGTGAATGCTTCCTTGAAGGCCATGAACTCGATTCCTGAACTGCTTCCAGCCTGGTTAGCCTAGAATGTAATTTAAGGTACAGGTTTTATTGTGGAACCTCAAAGTATGTGTCTGTTTGTGTCTTGTATTTTTCTCTCAGCAGGTTTCTCTGTACATGTATTCAGGACAAGCAAGACAGTGGCAGATCCAGGGAGGGTTCTGTGCCCTGTTTCCAAAGCTTGTGCCTTTCAGGTAGTTTTTAACCCAGGACACCACCTTATACAATCCAAGGCCCCTTTCTTTTATGCTAGTCTGCATCTGCTACTCTTATTTGTGATTACATCATTCTTTAATTTAATTTTCACAAAAAAAGAGATCCTCTCAGCATTGATACTATTGATTAGTAATTGGACCACTTGATTACTTGGGAATCATACTCCCCTTACTATAATTACTATTGCTTATCAAAAGTAGTCACTAATAATATAAGGTGGAGCATTCGAATTGGAGGATGTACAAGTAACATTCTAATGGGGATTAACCAAACTTGCATCACTTGCCTGCACAAGAACAATGTGAATGATAAGGCCCACTGTACAGCAGAAGATTGTATAAGTTCCGTACTTAGCAGAATGGCCCATGCTATCATGGCGCCCATCTCCAGCCAAAACAACCTCTTTTCCATTCAGAGTGTCTAAAATTTTTTTCTGGTATTTACGCTAGAATGATATCACCGTTGGGATGAGGAGGTGTCTCTGGTGGTAATAATAAGTGGGCTCATTATATACCAGAATTCCCATGTGGCGAAACACCAAAAGTACCTTCTTTATAGAGGCACCCACACAAAGAACTGCAAAACTTAGTAGAAGATTACCAGCTGGGAATTTCCCAAGAAGAAAAGGCTGACTTTTCCATGTAAAGATCTCTTTACATTTGCTACATTTTGTTTCAATTGTCAGCAGGGTTCCAGTTTGCGAGGATGTGACTTCAGGGTTGGGAGTGAAGCATATATGACAGTATTGGAAAAGGAGTAAGAGTTTAGAAAGAAAGACAATTCCTTTAGGCTCCTCTCGTGCATCCTTCTCTGCAATGCCCACCCTATTGTACAAAAAAAGGAATTATGGTAATAAATAACAGTGAATGTACATGTATTGCTGCACTCGAGCCTTTTAGAAGTCCATAGACTGGAGTTGTTTTTATTAAATTCAATTGCAAATTGCATTATTCCTTACTACTCTGTTGGTTCTTTCCTCAGTACTTATAAATCATTAATATACTTAAATATCGAGCTACTCCAAGAAAATGAAGGGAATGCCTTCATTTGGTCTGTTCCTAGTGGATAATCCTGACATCAATTTTAGCAGACTAGACTAGACTAGAGTAATACCCAAGATTTGTTGTTTGTTTGTTGTTTGTTTGTTGTCATCACAGTCATCTCCTAATTTTATGTAGGCTTCATCAATATCTTCAGGGGCCACCTTGATCACTTTCCTCTACATTGTCATAATCATCCAAATAATCAGACTGCTCTGTAATGGGCGTGGGTTCAACTTCTGTGGGGGTACCTTAAACAAGAAATACATCCAGTGCCAGTGAGATATTCTACTTGAAGTTGTTAAATAAGGCAGTCCTTAAAGATGCAATACATATATTTTTCTGGGTGGGGTGGGGGGGGGGGGAAGTAAGTTAAAAATGGTCATAGACAAAACCAACCTTACTCTACAAGTCAAAAATGTAAAGGTTATAAAGGAAATTCCATGAGCAAGTCAATTTGCAGTTAGGTAAAATTTGCCAAAAGTAAATAATAGAAAGCATGGAAGCTTACCAAAATGTGTGGGACTGAAGTCCTGTTGATCCTGCTCACTTTGATTTTGAAACGTCTCAACCCACTGTTTTTGGTTAAGTGCCATCCTGTTCTTTAGCCTGGTAACTTTGGCTTTTAGTGATCTGATTTCTGTCTTCAGGTCTTTGTTTTCCTTCTTTAACTTGTCACATGTCTTGCAGTCGTCTGGAGTTTGGTCCCACTGATCAGACTAACCAAAACAATTGACACAGGTTTAATTTATTTCTCTTTGTACTAAGGTTTTTTTTGCATGGTTATTCAATGCTTACATATTATGGTAGTCCACCTGCGGAGAAACTAAGAATTTTAGAAGAGATAACCTTTTTTGTCAGCCAGTTTATTCTTCTACAAATAATGTTTGTAGGACAAAAAACAAATTCTTACTGTTTGGATGAACGGAGTTGATTGTCGCTCTGCAGGTGATAAGGAGGTTGTTAAAGGTGTCGAAGTTGAAGGAACAGCCTGCAAATAAAAAAAATTAAACTTTGCAAAAAATCTAGTTAGTTTACAATTTCAATTTATTCTTACGTTTATTAGTGTTGATGAATAAGTTGATTCAAATTCCTTGATCTTGATCTTGCACTTATGGATCATGATCTTTTTTTTGATATGGAGCCACGTCAGCGAGGAACTGGTTAACCTGCAAAAGGAGAAAATTTAAAATAAAAGAACAAGGAAACTTGTGAAGCCTTTTCTTCCGAGAATACGTTTCCTCTTACCGTTGGTGCTTCCAGCTCTTGATGTCCCGGCAGTGTCAACTGGAGGTGAGGTTGTTCCATCGACTCGTCAGTAAGAGGTGGGTCGACCTGAGGAAAAAAGTATGGGTACAGAATGACTGAGTGATGAAAGAAAAAGTATAGACACGGAACATTTTACCTGCATTAATTCAGGCTCGGTCTCTACACAGGTACTGGATGCAAATGTTTCCAGTTGCACCGGGGGCAAAGCAGTGCTGTGGTCACTAAGGCTATCGTGTTCTTCACGTATTTCTTTCAATATCTGCAAAATAAAATGTATAGCATTGGTCTGGAAAAAAAAACACGGAAATCGCATGTAAGCGAGAAGAATCCAAGGAATTCGAGGTGCGAACAACTCTCTGAACTTTAAATGCACAATTCTCTAGCCCTGTGCCAAAGCAAGCGAAGGTATACTAAGAATTGTAAGATTGCCTAGCTAAAACAAGTTGCAATTAGTCCATAGGGAATATAAGCTGAACATAACTAAAGTATAAAATAATAGCAGCACTCTATGCGTACCTTACGATGGCTCCTATGCAAGAGCGGCTGATCGACGGATTTTTCAGATTTTCACCAAACAGTAGGAATGGATCCTGGTTCCAGCCTTCTTACATTTCCTTCCATGTGGAACAACCTCTTGAAGCAATCCTCGGTAAAATGTTCCGAACAAACCATGAACCAGCCTTTGGGGTCGAAATGTTTTCGGTGTAAGCAAACGAAAGCTTTCCATTTCACGTAGAGACCCTTGTTTGCTGGCGACCAATGCAGAGAAATTCCAGCCTCAGGATTCGATGAATTACTACAGCCTTGAACAACACAGCGGCTCATAATGTCGCCACAACACGCCGAAAACAACAACTACTCAATAGTTTTTCGCAGATAAAAATTTACCTACTTTTCGCAACGAAAACTCCCACTCTGCATACTGAATTAGCCACGTTTTCAGAGTTTTGTTGTGACTATGACGTCAGTTCCGTTCTGGACCCAATCCTCCTTTCAAACTCGGTCTTTTCTAATTCGAGTAATGGCGGACGCTTTGAGCATGAAGTTACAGTCATATTTATCGGACTTCTCTTCTGACTTAAGATTTGGCACAGTTACTATTTGGGTGATGTACTTTTCATATCCGGCAAGATTAAAGAAAGTGTATTTTCGTCGCAGTAGCACTTTAAAAGTATTTTTTTGTCATTTCCCATTAGACTTGTCCATTCATGTATATTACTTTCCTTCCCATCAGCATTCTTTTTTTTCCATACTGAAAAAGACACCCCACAAGATCTTATGCAGCTGACTAGCTTGTTTAGGTGTGCGTCTTTGTT
This sequence comes from Micromussa lordhowensis, assembly GCA_964020085.1. Classification (NCBI taxonomy): domain Eukaryota; kingdom Metazoa; phylum Cnidaria; class Anthozoa; order Scleractinia; family Lobophylliidae; genus Micromussa; species Micromussa lordhowensis. The sequence goes on from OZ026601.1 coordinate 15,929,318, forward strand.
CTGTTTGTTATCCAAGTTTGCCTCTATATCCCACTCTATGACCTCTGTTATTAAATTAGCAGTTAAAACATCAGTTATTCTTAACAAAAGGTGAAGCTCGTCAACAATAATATGGTCCAATTCAATGTTAAGGAGAGGCTCTTTGCAACATCCATAACTGTCTTTTGATTTCTTTGACATTTCTTTCACTTCCTGTAGAGTCCTGGCAAGGGGTGGAGAATTGAAATCATTGAAATGGTGATCCATTTTTCATCTATCATCCTTGTGGATCTTGCACCATGCACATGCATAATTACCTGTGGCCCCATTCAACCCAAGCATAATGAGAATGTATTTCTAATCCCCCAAGGAAAAATTCTGTTTCAGGTTCTTTGCCATTTACAGTAATTTTTTCTTCAGCAATCAAATTGTTAATCTCATTAAAAATGTTCCCAAGTGCTTGTTTCAAAGAAATGTAGTCTTCTTTGCCATTGAGGATAGCTATAGTTCTGTTCCTTTTGGCCGTCATAACCTGTTCACCAGTTTGCAAGATGGAAAACGATAACAGAACAAAAGTAGAACTTCCAGTCATACGTACACCCTCACCATTTATTTTGATTTGCAGTTTTGTGGTGTTGGGATTTTCTTGCAAATATTCTGCTACATATTCCTTGGTCACGTCTTTGACGGCATGGACTTTTGCACCAGGCTGGCTTCCTGGCAGGCAGTCTATGTGGCATACCTTATTTAATTCAATTCTACACTGCTGAATCAGGTAAGACCGAGGAAGTCCATCAGTGACCATAGTCAATTCATGATAGAAGGAATCACCAACACAAAATTTGTCAAGCAGGTAGAGAATTTCTTCTATTTGGATTTTGTCTTCTTCAGAAAGTTTGCTGTAGTGTGTGTTTTGTCCAGGCTTTTGACGTTCAATCAGTTCAGAGGGCCCTGACTCTGATGCCATATTTAAGGTATGCTTGACAGAAGTGTCACTTTCTCTGACAATGCGTTCAATATTTAAGCCAAAGGATTTGCTGAACCAAAGAGCAATGTCAGCTCTTGTCAAGAAGTTTTTTAAAGTCCTTGTTTTGTTTTGGCTGGCTGAAAGAGGTTTTCCTTTATATTCTCCCTGGCCACCATTCAGTTTCTCGAGACTGATCACATAGTCTTCAAGTTCACTGTTTGTTTTCCGTAGCTGGTTAATAACCACATCCTTTTCATGGATGATTTGTGTCATTTCATTGAACAAGTCTTCCTTTTCTTTTTCAAGGTTCTTATACTTCCTTTTCCATTCTTCATTTTCAGTCTCTATTTTCTTCACTTGGCTTTCCACTGACTGCCATGATTTCAAATGACCTTCAAAAACATGGAATTTTTTAACTTTGTTTTCCAATAGCCCTTATTCACGATGTCCGCCATCTTAACGCGCGCGTACAGAATGATGGGAAAAGCAATAGGTCACATGGTCTCTCAGGGGGCAAAGATTTTCAAAATGGCGTCCGAAGAGGGCAACTTGACGAACGAAATGTCAATAGAGCAATTTTCTAGGTGGAAAGTGAATCAGTTGAAAATGTTTTTTAAAAAAAGAGGAGAGGAGTTGTCTTATCAGGGAGAAAATATGAGCTCGCTGAGAAGGTGTATTTTAATTAGAGGTGGCTCAAACCACACGAGAGGAAGAAGACAACGTCTCAACGAGGCCAGCTTTGAAGTTGCATTATTCTTGTTCGCGGTCAGTTCATGATCTGGCATTATTTTCCGAGATAATGCTTCTCCTGTCATTACTCTGAGAAACAAAAGTAGCTTCCCAGCTGACGTGACATTGCGAACTTGAATCCAGTTTTCTCAAACTTGCGGCATGCATTGGGGGCAAGCCAAACTGGAATGTATTTGTGAAGTTTGAAAATTCAGAAAAAAATCAAAGAAAAATTGTGTGAAGATTTAATTCTTGTTGGCCAGTGGATAAGAGGTGACAGCTCTCTAGACAGGAAGGAAATCCATGTGGTCACAATTCTACTAACTGTTGATTGGGACACTTTCATTCGGAATGCAAGATCTTCCTCTGAAAGTCCTTGTCTGAGGCAAACTAAAGTCATAAAAAACTCCACTTCCACAGAGGTTTTTCTCTCTGGGCCAGCTTTCTTTCTATTTTCCCCTAGCTGGTGGGTCTTTGGTGTATTTGCAGTCCAGTGTACAATTGAACTAAGTGATCTGAGTGTTCAATATCCTTAATTGTTAACCTTTTACTTTGAATTCTGTTTTCTTCCTCAAGACTTACAACTTGACATTTGAGCTGTTCCACATCTTGCTGTAACTTGGTAATGTGATTTCTTAGTTTACTACAATGAGAGAACACGTAATAAGGGTTTGGAATGGAACGAGCACAACCAGCTGTCCCTTTATTTGTATTTTGGTAGCAGTGGTCCAATAGAGGGTCTACATTTTTCTCCCTGTTTATGGAGCCTTTGACGCAGTCTTACACAGATATGTTTTCACTTTGTATTTGAACATTGTTTGTTTCGCTGTCAGTTTTGAGTGCAAAGGCGGGAAACTTTCACTAGAATTTTCGTTACAAAAATCGATCTGCGGTTCCACATTTTCTTTTCCGATGTGATTATGCATTTCATTTCTTTCCACAAATGTTGAACAATTCAAAGCCTCCATTTTTCTCGTTTTGCGGGGAATTTTATCTCAAATTCTAGGAGACCTTCTCTTGTTATCTGTCTGGTTCAGTGAATGTCCCGTTAGATACAAGCTTGGAATTGGATCCTCTTTCATTGGTTTCCCAGCTTTGAAATGGTTCGAGCAAACCTTAGTATCCTTTGGGATTTTAAAGTCCTTCCTGTTGATGAGTTGTGACCATTTACTGTACAAACTGGGACGAGGGCATCGATAAAAGCGTATTTTTCTCTCCTTTCCCTTATATATGTACCTTAAAAAATTACAGATAAGATACCATTGTAATTTAAACTGTTCTGAATATAGTATTTACTTTATTAAAGCTTACGTGACAACCACAAGTAGCTGGTGTACTCACTTCTGTGGGTATCTTCGATCGTTGTCGAATCCAAACACGGCACAATGGTCTCCTTTTCTCATATCAAGCAGCAACAATCTATGTTTCCGTGAAATTCGTAAATATTAGTGTATTAAAATACTCGAAACGCTGACCCGAATCAGTATTTACATTCAAAATTACCACGAAAAGACCGCGCATTTAGCTGTTTGGCCCC
>OZ026601.1:15942529-15945029 GCA_964020085.1 Micromussa lordhowensis
CATAGCTGCCGCCCTTGTTGTCAAAAACAACATTGGTTGACTTCAAGACGTTATGAAAAAGCCCACATGGTGTACGTGAGCTAACGCCTCCGCTGTTTTGACAATGATTCTTGTCCAGGTAGCTTGGTCGGTAATGGTTTTCTTTGAAAGTGCAGTCGAAATGCTGAGCGATTTACCTTTTTTGCTCCGTGAAACTGCATGATTAGGCGATAAGGCCTATCCTTCGAACACACTCCAAAACAAGAGGAAGACCGGGGTGGTCGCCGAGCTTGTTCAAGATGCGCGCCTCGTAAATAAGCTCATTGGCAGTTCTTTCCTCTGCATCTTCGTGGCTCTCACGTTGAAACTGCTGCACATGAAGCTCTTTTACAACAACGTCCAGGCCCCTGTACACCCCCAAGTAGCAAGAACTGTAACTGCTACTACCGAGATGAATTGACTTGGTAGTTATCTGTTCAGGGGAAATTTCCTTCAAACAGTGTTTATGGGCATGTCGGGCAATTTTCTCGGGTGAACCTTTGTTTTGCTGCTGTGTACTTCGCCTTTTACGGCTAGAACCATCATTGTCAATCGGGGCATTTTTTAAATTCACTGCCTTTGTCCCAGTCGACGCGGGCCTTGCAGATTCCTTTTCAATGGGGACAAGAAGGTCTCCCTGGTCAACTCGTGCTTGTATGACACGCTCCGCCTCTTGCTCAATTCGCCTTCAGCGATCTGCAGATCTGGCCTGCTTTGCCTCTTCTTTTTTCCTTTCTGTGGCGTAAGCCCCGAAAAGTCCCTTGACGATAAAAAAAGGGAATAGTAAACTAATAACACCGAAACTAACAATGACTGAGTACACGCACCCCTTCCCACAATCCCGCAACACACCACCATGAATTACAATAGCTAATGTTTATTAAGTATATAAAAAAGAGAAAACACTCGATATTAACAGCTTTAACACTAAGTAACTAATTCTAAATATTCTATAACAATCTTTTGCTTGAAAATTAATACAATTAATTACTAAACTATTGCGATTCCTAACCTTAACTTAAGTAATTTTAAACCTATACAATAATACGAATGAATACGAAAACTAACTAACTATTTACAAATTATATACAACAGTTCTCAGTTCTTTTTTTTTCTTGCGTCCTTGTCCTGATCCCAACAACGTCCACCACATACACAACCAACCAAACACCCGTTCAGTAATACTCCCACTTCCAACTTAACTCACCATGTCATAACTTCAGTCAGTCCGTAATTCTTGAACTTCAGATCTCCGGCTTACTCCTATTTGCTTTCTCGAGCAGCACTTCTCACTCGTCCTCCGGCCACCTTTTCTTTGCACACTCGTTCTCCGGCCACCTTTTCTTTGCACACTCGTTCCCCCCGGCAAATGACTCTTTGTCGTGAATCTAGGGGTCGATTTACTGACGCTTTACAATAATGAGCAATGTGCTTGCAGCCGCCTTCCTCTTCCTTCTTCTTCTTCTACCCAGGAATATCAACCAACAGAACTGCTACACACAACAACCCACTACATCTGTACGACTTACATTTATACATTTATGGTAATTATTTCTACAATTAACACTTAAAACAAACGCTATAAAGAAAGTTACTACACAATACACAATAAACTAAACATAATACTAAACTACACAATACACTAAGAATGTTTAAATATTAAATACTTGAATGCTACATGAGTTACGTAATAAAGTTACAAAATAATAAACGACAAAATGCAAACAAAACACACTAAAACAAAAACCTAAACTAAACGCAAACAACTACTAAATTTCGTGACACTTTCTCTACGTCTTTTTTTCTTCCTTTTTCTTTTCGCCTTGAATATGCACCACCCGTCATCCTCGTTCATGTTCCGATATGACCTTTTTGATCTCTCTTGACCACAACGAGCACTGACTTCATAATTTTATAAGTGAATTTCCCCAATATATAACGCGAAGTTTTTTTCTCAGGAAATGCCAAATGGTTGTGGGAGAATTAATGTTTTGACCTGAGTCAGGGCCTTTACTTAATGCGTGAAAACCCACAACATGGATAAAAATCTGTCACCTTCAGAACAAAAGAATTGTCATTCACAGAATACTGTAATGTTTGGCAGATCATAGTTAATATAGGGCAGATTGATGTTAGATTCGCAACTGGCTTAACTAGCTAGAGTAGATCATGGCTGACATTTATGTTACTCGATGTCCTCGATGGGATAAGTCTTTCCGTACAAGAAAAGCACTAGAAACTCATTTCAGCAAAAAACACCCCGGATATGAGCTTCCAGAAAGCATCATGTTTTCATTTGGTGATAAGCAAGCGCCGACAGTGCTGCCTCGACTTTTAAAGAATTGTGACAACTACTTGTAGAGTGTATAAACTCTGCGCACAATCCCGGCGTCCCAGGTCAGTATAGAAAGATAATTTCCCTCGAGTTACATTTAATTTAGGCCTAAAATGCGTTTTACCCAGCCACATGCGCTAGTTTCTC
>OZ026601.1:15950029-16035029 GCA_964020085.1 Micromussa lordhowensis
AGTTAAGAGAACTTGTGCAGAACATAGCTTCTGACTGCCCACATGAGGACCTTGGAAGTATCCTGAAGAAGATTGCACTTCTGCAGCGCTATCTCAAGACTAAATTCTCTCACCAGGTACTTTATTCCCTTCTTTTATTTTGAAAGCAATAATCCATGTACCTGAGATTTTTATTTGCTAACAGTGTACAGGGAGGCCATAGCCATGTTGACTTTTGCTCTTAAAAAATGGGAGCAAATAATACAGCTTTAGCAGACAAACTGAGGTAGATTTGCCCCAAATTTCTAGAGGAACAAGGGCAAAATTGTATTGTTTCATTGAATATACATGTACCCTAGACTTGTGCATTTCCAATAGAAAACACCAAATGGCAACAATTTTAAAAAACCTCAATTGTTATCCATACCTTGATTATCTGGATTTCTTGACTGATGATTGTGACCAATTACTTCAGTGTTAAACAGGCTTAGACTTAGGCAAATAACTTCCCTGAACTTTTTAGTTCTAATACTTAATGCAATCTTTGGGTGACAAGAGGGTATGAAAACAAATTTGTGTACTTGTAGCTGTATTTTTTAAGCAGTTGACTTCTTGTACGGTTTATGGTTTTTTAGTAAAATCCACTAGTGGTTTATTATCAATGCTGCATTCTGATTGGTTGAGCTACTAGTAGGCTATTTGTTGTAGCCCACTAGTAGCGAAAAGCGCTGGCTTAAAGCGAATAAAGTCTAGCTTTAACTAGTGAAAGATGTTTTGTCTCGATATTTTTTTGACCAACTAGTTGGATTTACTAAAACAATTATTCCTTTCGCCCTCATGGGCTCTGAGTCAAAAGCCCATTTGGCCTTCGGCCTCATGGCCTATTGACTCAGAGCCCATTCGGCCTCGGGGAATAATTGTTAGATATCACTCTACCAAAACGTTATTCATTTGTTTTTCAGCAGCGATTTATTGAAACCCGGACGACAAGAAAGAAACTTTATCCCTTAAAATATCAGATTGTATACTTTTCTGTGTCCTTTTTATTTTGCAATATGTGGAGAGAGATCATTTAAACAAGTTGGTACTGTTTCTCATTGGGCCATTATTTGTGCTTCATTACACTGTAGGTTCAGAGGCACTCAAGTTGCATGGAGTTATGCATGAATCATGCATTCAAGTCATGTAACAGTGACCACAGTGAAGAATGTACCGACTTTGCAACTGTTTATGAAATCCACACCAAAATGGTAGCTGCCATTGCTACAGCCCCAGCCAATAAACAGCAAGGCTATAAAGATAACCTGGATGAGTTTTTGAGGACCTTTTGGGATTACATTGCCCATATTCTTAGGACAAAGCACCAGAGTGACTATTACAGGTGAGTTAAGTGCCTGTTGTGAATTTTGTGCTTTTGTCTTATAATATGTTTAGATTGACCTTTTATTGCAATTACTAATGACCAATAAATGAATATAACATAAAAATTGTTTGAAAATAGAAGGTATAGCAGGGAAGTCAGCATAATTTCTTTGAACTTTTCTGGATTTTTAGATTTTATTAGATCTTTTTATTGATAGAAAGAGTCAAATATTCCTTAGTTTAGTAAGGCACACAAACAAGGCAAAGGGTCAATACAAAGCAAAATTGACCCTTTCACCGCATTTGCATGTCAAACCCCTGTTAACTGCAGTAATAGCTGTTCTTCTCTCCATTAGTTTTGCAGTACTTTTATGTATGTGTCTCCCTAAATGTCCCTTCTGTTTTCCAATTCTTCCCTTACAGCAGTAGTAATAAGCATATTGTAGATCTCAATATTTTTTTGTCATAGGTATATTTTAAAGAATCTTAAGCCTGGAGAAGCTGTGGTCATTGTGGATTATAAAATGAAACTCGAGCTTGGTATGCATGCCAGGGAAATCCAGCAAGACTGGTACGGAAAGCGTGGCATATCACTCCATGGCTTCTATGTCATTGCACAAGTTGGCCCCGGAGAAAGGCAAATTGAAGTTCTTGATGTGTGGAGTGAAGATACCAAGCAAGATGCCTGGTTTACACAAAGTGCTTTTGATGTTGGTTTTGCCTGGATGGAGAGAGTTTTCCCAAACTTTCATGTGTATCTGTTTTCCGGTTGGTATTTTCTTTTTGTTGATATACTATTCTACCTAAAAAAAATGAAACTAGTAAGACAAGCATGTTTCTAATATTTCAACCTGTGAGTGAAAGTAAAGTTCGCAGTCGAGCCTAGTGGTCCATCATGGCATTGCTTATCTCCAGTATGTGTAGCATAAAACAGTTATGAAGAGTCCCCCTCCCCCACTGCTGATTCCCAGTTAAATTTTCCTTCCTTAAAAATTAGCAAAATTAAAAAGATATTTTCATCAACACTGCTGTGGTTCATTTGGAATCTTTTTTATAAGTTTGCTTATAGGCCTCTGCCTCTCACCTCCAGGCCCCTTCTCCTCCCCCCCCCCCCTCGACCTCTAAATCTGAGCCCATTCCAAATCCCTTGTGAAGTTGTATAAGCCCAGGTCTTGTAACTGTACTTTTACTGTGTCTGTGGCATCAGACAAAATACTCTCAAGTTTAATATTTATAGTTGATAGAATGCAATAATACACTGCTGTTTACTGCTGCCTTTTTTTTGCAGACAATGGACCCCACTACCACAACACTGCTGTGCTGTTGTATCTGGCAGAGGTGAATTTGTGTTTCAACATTAACTTGGTAGAGTACAATAACTTTGAAGCCGGGGAAGGAAAGACAGTGCTTGACACCCACTTTGCCCATGTTTCGCATAAAATAGTACGTTGGGTTCGTGTGGGCAATGACTTGGATTCAGGAGAGCAGCTAGCAAATCTCTTGGAGGTACAGTGCATTTAGCATAAGAATATTCAGTGAATCATAATTTTGGATACAACATACACTATACCCTTGTATAACTGGCCAGAGTGGTTATAAATTCACCTGCTTACCACTTACAGTACTTATTCTTACATTACAGTAGTATTTTGTATGCAAGCTCAGTTTTTAAACTGAGGATCCCTTTTCTCTTTTTGTTTTAATTAACCACTAAGACACTACTATCAATGTTTTATCTGTAATAAATTTGTTTAGCAAACAAAAAATGTCTGAGGAGTCAAGGCAACCAGAGGTAAAATATTGCATGCCAACTAGAATAAATTAGTTTCAATAGTAAAAGTAGTCATAACAGATGTATAGAGAACAGTATGGATGAAGGGATAGCTGACAGAAGAAAATTGTCTTTTTTGCCTTAGACCATGAAGAATGTGAGATGCAAAAAGTTGGTGATTGACAGGACAAAAGCCCCAGGCAAGATTGGAACTCTTAAAGATATCTCAATTTTTGGAAGTTTTAAGTTTCCCTGTAATGAATCAAATGCTGGTGGTATCGTGGCTCAATCTTTGGCTGGTCAAGGAAAATCTGTCAGCAAAACTAAGCCACAAGTCCAGGCTCTTTCAATGCGAAGTATGCCATTAGCCGGGGCCACAGGTGCTACTGTGACAGAAGACATATGGCAACCCTCAGACCAAACAGTGGATGTGAATACAAATTCACAAAATGATTCATACTCTGTACAGTTCATTCAGCTCTCTTCAGCTTCCCCTGAGGAACTAGTCTTGGTACCTCGAAATGAAGCTTCAGTCAATGATTTTTTTTTTTTTTTTTTAATTTAATACGTTTATTTATTTATTACACTTCACGATACTACTTTACATCTACATTGTATACTGTACTACTATACACTAATACACTACATATATATACATTAACACCCGAAAGGAAAATAAATAAATATATAAATACGGTTAACAAAATACAGAAGTGTCTATATAGAAATGTCTATACAATAAGCATTTAATAAAAGATATGCAGAAATGTGTCTTTAATTAATGAGAGGCTTCCACTTTCCTTCGTGGGTTTTAAGTCGGTTGTTCTTTATGGCTATAGATCGTTCAATGGATTCTATGTGATCTAATTTTATCATGAGATAACGCAATGATGGTAAGATATTCTTCAGACGACTGTTGTAAATAACTAGTTTTCCAGCAATAATAATATGATTTAAAAGCAACCAATGAGGCCTTTTTTCCGTTAATCCAAAAATTATGTCGCAGTCATTTAGAGAATCAATAGCGATGTACAAAGATTTAAGCCAAAGAACAACCGACATCCAGTATGCTACTATGAGATCACATCTACAAAAAAGGTGCTCGAGAGATTCATCTGACATTTTGCAAAAAGTGCAGAGGGGTGAATCGATTATTTTCATTTTGTATAAAGATTTGTTAGTATAAATTATTCTGTTTAGTAATTTATACTGAAAAACTCTTGTTTTAGTGTCAAGCGTGACAACATGAGGAATTTGATAGATCACTTCCCAATTAAGATCATCACTATTCTGAAACAAGGTGCTAAATTTATGCCGTGCTGAAGGATAGACCTGAATAATTTCTATAAGTTTCCAATACAATTTAGAGGAGGTGATTGAATCAAGTGGAAGACTACCATCTTTTAAATGAAGAGTGTAACTGAAATTGGTGTTGTGAGAGTCAGCTGAAGTGTTAGCTAAAGTGTCAGGAGATATTTTGTCATTGGAGCTGATGAGCCTTTTCCATGCGGGAGGAAAGGAGTTGAAAAGACCAAACAATAGCAAATAATCGTTAACATTTAGCCCTTTCACCTTGAAAAAGGTCCAAGGTTTGAGGCTACCAGTATTTGTTAAGATATTCGCAAGAGATATGAGACCTTTTGAAAAAAGCGTCTTGTTGAAAATAGGCTTACCACCGATGCGGAGGAATTGGTTATTCCATAATAATTGGTTTAAAGCTTGTTCTCGGGATAAGATGGGTTCTACAGAAAGATTGCACCAGACTTCGAAACATTCTCTATAGAAATTTGGAAGACAGCTTGGCAAGTCGGCAACGCAAAAGTTGCAATGCAAGAGAAACTTACCACCATAATCTTTCAGAAAAAAGGAGAGTATTTGCTTCCAAGGACTAATATAATCTTCACTATATTTCTTAAAACACATAATACGTTGAGTGTCGATCATTATCTGAGTATGAGGCATTCTCAAACCGCCATTTTTATAGTCACTTATGAGAGCAAGGCGCTTAATTTTATCCCTACCTTTCCAAATGAAGCTATAGATAGTAGAGTCGACAAGCTTAATTATATTTTTTGTAAGGGAAATGAGAGAGGCACGAAACATAAACTTGGGTATGACAAATGTCTTCACAATTTGAATTTTCCCATATAAAGTGAGGTTTCTCCATTCCCATCTTTTCATAGATTTCGATAGCAATTTCAATATTTCTTCGAAATTTAGTTCCTGTCTTTTGCGCCAATCATAAGTGAAAAAAACGCCTAGAATTTTCATAGGTTTGTCGATTTTCTCAATGTTGACGTGTGGGGGGTTATCATGGTATTTCCCAAGCCACAGAGCTTCAGTTTTCTCAGTATTCAACTTCAAACCAGAGCAGATACCAAATCTATCTATCGTGATGGAAAGGCGTTCAAAGGACTGAATACCTTGTAAAAATGTCGTGAGATCATCGGCAAAGGCTGTTAATTTAATTTCCCTGTCTTCCACCGTAATTCCTTTTATGTTCTTGTCGTGCCGAATATTAATTAGCAAAAGTTCAAGGGCAACAATGAAAAGGTACGCTGACAACGGATCTCCCTGCCTTACACCTCTACCTACGTCAAACATTTGGGTTGAGAATCCATTGTTCAGAATGCAGCTTGATATATTGCAATACAGAACAGAAACCCATGAAATAAACGATTTACCAAAATTGAACGAATTTAATGCTTTGAAGAGAAAAGTCCAACTTAGTGAGTCAAAAGCTTTTTCGAAATCAAATGCAACCATAAGTCCAGGTATTTGTTTAATTTTGGTGTATTTTATGATATCGTCAATTGTGCGAATCGCATCAAATATCGTTCTGCCTTTGACATAAGCATATTGATCAACTTGTATAATCTCTGGTAAAACTTTTGCTAAACGTATAGCAAGGGCTTTCGAGGCAATCTTAACATCAACATTTAAAAGGGAGATTGGTCGCCAATTCTTAATGTATCTCCTATCTCTATCTTTCTTGTCGATCAATCTAATGATGGCTTGTTTTTGTGTATTAGATAATTCACCATGCTCGTAAGAATAATTTAAGGCGTCAGTGAGTTGATGACCTAATAAGTCCCAGAAACCTTTGTAAAAGTCGGCAGTAAGACCATCATTACCGGGAGCTTTATCATTAGAAAACATTTGCAAAGCTTCATAACACTCCTCAAGTGAAAGCTTTCCTTCACACTCTATCATTGATTCTTCACTCAAAATCGGAATGTTGTTGTCTAAAAATGTTGAGCTCAGTTCTTCATTTAAGTCAGAATCTTGCTTGCTATATAAGTTCTGGTAGTAATCTTTAAGTTCATTCATTATGGATTTGGGGTTAACCGTTATTTTTCCTTTAGAATCGAAAAGTTTGCGAATGGTAGCTTGACCAGATCTTCTGTTCTCTAAATTAAGGAAATATTTCGAATTTTTTTCGCCTTTTTCATACCAACCGATTCTAGATCTCACAATGTTGCCGCGCACAATATAGTCAAGTAATAGTTCATACTCATATTTCGCAGCATCAAGGTCGTACATATTTTTTTCTGAAGGATCACTATTACACAACAAATCGTATCGTTTAACTTTCTGTTCAGCTGTTTCAAGACGAGCTCTGTGCTCTCTTGCTTTTTGCTTACTGTATTTAATTGACACTTGTCTAATTCTGTACTTAATTAAGTCCCACAAGACCCGTTTGTCATTAACATCTTTGAATTCGTCAAGCCAATCGGGATAATTCGAAGAGATAAGTTGAATATAAGAAGTGTCCTCCAAAAGGCTAGAGTTAAATTTCCAATAAGAGGGACCAAACTTTTGTTTAACTAAACTATTAAGCGTTAGAGTAATTGCCGAGTGATCCGACTTAATGGCAGGAATTATGTTTGTTTCAGTTAAATCATCTTGAATTTCCGTGCTAACGAGCCAGTAATCCAGGCGTCGTCTTACTAAGGGCTTTTTCTGCGTCCAAGTAAATTGCTTTTTTTCAGGATTTCGAATTCTCCAAATGTCAATAAGGTCATTGGCTCTCATTATCTCATTGAGTTTTTTGACGGATGACTTGGACTCGATTCTTCCTCCTAAATTATCAAGACAGGGGTCAAGATGGCAGTTAAAGTCACCACCAATAATGAATTGGCAGTTCGGGTCCAGACTCATATCTTCTAGAGTGTTAGCAACAACATCAAAGAAAACACATTGCTCCTGATTTTTTGTTGGTGCATATGAATTAACGAGAAGAAAAGGTGCGTCCTGAACAAGTGCTTCTACAAAAATGTATCGGCCTTCGCTATCCCCCAGCACGTGCCTGATATCAATTTGGAGGTTTTCACTGAAAAGAATGAGAACCCCTTTGCTATGATTTGTACCGTGCGCAGACAACATTTTACCTCGCCATTGTAGTTTAAATTGCTTTTCAATCTCCAGGGAACTGTAGATTTCTTGTAGAAAAGCGATATCGATCTTATGTTTCTTAATCCAAGTAAAAATTGTTTCACGTTTATGAAAGTCACGAATCCCTCAAGCGTTTAGGGACAAGAGCTTAAAATTAAAATTAGCCATTTTTAGGTGAAGGTGTTGTACATAAGATCTTACAACAACAGAAGGTGGAGCCTAGCAAACAATACAAAATAACTAATGGTAAAGGCTTGACACGCTTGTTGAAATTCTGAAGCTCTGAAAACTTCACGCACACACACAACACAAAACACACAGCAACGTACAGTGATATGCATACCCATTGCCCCAAAACGAGTTGTGAGGGCATTATCCTCTCCAGGCGTCATGCACGCCCCGCAGCGCTAATAGCTATTGAAAAAAAATATCTGTCTATATCATTGTTGAGTGAAAAGAAATCGGTTCTTGCATAATTATGGAAAGTACCTTACGGGAAAAGATGTTCGAATAAATAAAGACAACAACAAGATAAAAAAACTCAGAAAAATGGATCATTTGCTGGGATAAATTTCCCATTAATATATAAGCGGTCAGGCTGGGCTTTGCTAAAGGTCAATGATCAGCTTCAGTCAATGATGACTTAAGGCCTGCACCAGGATTTGCTCTGAAAAAAGGTGGTGCAAAGAAAACCACATTCACAAATGAACAAAAAGAAATCATGATTCAGTTTTATGATCGCCAGAGGTCATCTCAGATAAGAGCCAACCCAGCAGCTGTTATCAAAGCTATGAAGGATGCTGGTGTCCCAGAGCTGAAAGAGTCTCAGATTAAAAGCTGGTGGAGCAACTAGTTGGATTTACTAAAACAATTATTCCTTTCGCCCTCATGGGCTCTGAGTCAAAAGCCCATTTGGCCTTCGGCCTCATGGCCTATTGACTCAGAGCCCATTCGGCCTCGGGGAATAATTGTTAGATATCACTCTACCAAAACGTTATTCATTTGTTTTTCAGCAGCGATTTATTGAAACCCGGACGACAAGAAAGAAACTTTATCCCTTAAAATATCAGATTGTATACTTTTCTGTGTCCTTTTTATTTTGCAATATGTGGAGAGAGATCATTTAAACAAGTTGGTACTGTTTCTCATTGGGCCATTATTTGTGCTTCATTACACTGTAGGTTCAGAGGCACTCAAGTTGCATGGAGTTATGCATGAATCATGCATTCAAGTCATGTAACAGTGACCACAGTGAAGAATGTACCGACTTTGCAACTGTTTATGAAATCCACACCAAAATGGTAGCTGCCATTGCTACAGCCCCAGCCAATAAACAGCAAGGCTATAAAGATAACCTGGATGAGTTTTTGAGGACCTTTTGGGATTACATTGCCCATATTCTTAGGACAAAGCACCAGAGTGACTATTACAGGTGAGTTAAGTGCCTGTTGTGAATTTTGTGCTTTTGTCTTATAATATGTTTAGATTGACCTTTTATTGCAATTACTAATGACCAATAAATGAATATAACATAAAAATTGTTTGAAAATAGAAGGTATAGCAGGGAAGTCAGCATAATTTCTTTGAACTTTTCTGGATTTTTAGATTTTATTAGATCTTTTTATTGATAGAAAGAGTCAAATATTCCTTAGTTTAGTAAGGCACACAAACAAGGCAAAGGGTCAATACAAAGCAAAATTGACCCTTTCACCGCATTTGCATGTCAAACCCCTGTTAACTGCAGTAATAGCTGTTCTTCTCTCCATTAGTTTTGCAGTACTTTTATGTATGTGTCTCCCTAAATGTCCCTTCTGTTTTCCAATTCTTCCCTTACAGCAGTAGTAATAAGCATATTGTAGATCTCAATATTTTTTTGTCATAGGTATATTTTAAAGAATCTTAAGCCTGGAGAAGCTGTGGTCATTGTGGATTATAAAATGAAACTCGAGCTTGGTATGCATGCCAGGGAAATCCAGCAAGACTGGTACGGAAAGCGTGGCATATCACTCCATGGCTTCTATGTCATTGCACAAGTTGGCCCCGGAGAAAGGCAAATTGAAGTTCTTGATGTGTGGAGTGAAGATACCAAGCAAGATGCCTGGTTTACACAAAGTGCTTTTGATGTTGGTTTTGCCTGGATGGAGAGAGTTTTCCCAAACTTTCATGTGTATCTGTTTTCCGGTTGGTATTTTCTTTTTGTTGATATACTATTCTACCTAAAAAAAATGAAACTAGTAAGACAAGCATGTTTCTAATATTTCAACCTGTGAGTGAAAGTAAAGTTCGCAGTCGAGCCTAGTGGTCCATCATGGCATTGCTTATCTCCAGTATGTGTAGCATAAAACAGTTATGAAGAGTCCCCCTCCCCCACTGCTGATTCCCAGTTAAATTTTCCTTCCTTAAAAATTAGCAAAATTAAAAAGATATTTTCATCAACACTGCTGTGGTTCATTTGGAATCTTTTTTATAAGTTTGCTTATAGGCCTCTGCCTCTCACCTCCAGGCCCCTTCTCCTCCCCCCCCCCCCCCCCTCGACCTCTAAATCTGAGCCCATTCCAAATCCCTTGTGAAGTTGTATAAGCCCAGGTCTTGTAACTGTACTTTTACTGTGTCTGTGGCATCAGACAAAATACTCTCAAGTTTAATATTTATAGTTGATAGAATGCAATAATACACTGCTGTTTACTGCTGCCTTTTTTTTGCAGACAATGGACCCCACTACCACAACACTGCTGTGCTGTTGTATCTGGCA
This sequence comes from Micromussa lordhowensis, assembly GCA_964020085.1. Lineage (NCBI taxonomy): Eukaryota > Metazoa > Cnidaria > Anthozoa > Scleractinia > Lobophylliidae > Micromussa > Micromussa lordhowensis. The sequence goes on from OZ026601.1 coordinate 15,960,289, forward strand.
GAGGTGAATTTGTGTTTCAACATTAACTTGGTAGAGTACAATAACTTTGAAGCCGGGGAAGGAAAGACAGTGCTTGACACCCACTTTGCCCATGTTTCGCATAAAATAGTACGTTGGGTTCGTGTGGGCAATGACTTGGATTCAGGAGAGCAGCTAGCAAATCTCTTGGAGGTACAGTGCATTTAGCATAAGAATATTCAGTGAATCATAATTTTGGATACAACATACACTATACCCTTGTATAACTGGCCAGAGTGGTTATAAATTCACCTGCTTACCACTTACAGTACTTATTCTTACATTACAGTAGTATTTTGTATGCAAGCTCAGTTTTTAAACTGAGGATCCCTTTTCTCTTTTTGTTTTAATTAACCACTAAGACACTACTATCAATGTTTTATCTGTAATAAATTTGTTTAGCAAACAAAAAATGTCTGAGGAGTCAAGGCAACCAGAGGTAAAATATTGCATGCCAACTAGAATAAATTAGTTTCAATAGTAAAAGTAGTCATAACAGATGTATAGAGAACAGTATGGATGAAGGGATAGCTGACAGAAGAAAATTGTCTTTTTTGCCTTAGACCATGAAGAATGTGAGATGCAAAAAGTTGGTGATTGACAGGACAAAAGCCCCAGGCAAGATTGGAACTCTTAAAGATATCTCAATTTTTGGAAGTTTTAAGTTTCCCTGTAATGAATCAAATGCTGGTGGTATCGTGGCTCAATCTTTGGCTTGTCAAGGAAAATCTGTCAGCAAAACTAAGCCACAAGTCCAGGCTCTTTCAATGCGAAGTATGCCATTAGCCGGGGCCACAGGTGCTACTGTGACAGAAGACATATGGCAACCCTCAGACCAAACAGTGGATGTGAATACAAATTCACAAAATGATTCATACTCTGTACAGTTCATTCAGCTCTCTTCAGCTTCCCCTGAGGAACTAGTCTTGGTACCTCGAAATGAAGCTTCAGTCAATGATTTTTTTTTTTTTTTTTTAATTTAATACGTTTATTTATTTATTACACTTCACGATACTACTTTACATCTACATTGTATACTGTACTACTATACACTAATACACTACATATATATACATTAACACCCGAAAGGAAAATAAATAAATATATAAATACGGTTAACAAAATACAGAAGTGTCTATATAGAAATGTCTATACAATAAGCATTTAATAAAAGATATGCAGAAATGTGTCTTTAATTAATGAGAGGCTTCCACTTTCCTTCGTGGGTTTTAAGTCGGTTGTTCTTTATGGCTATAGATCGTTCAATGGATTCTATGTGATCTAATTTTATCATGAGATAACGCAATGATGGTAAGATATTCTTCAGACGACTGTTGTAAATAACTAGTTTTCCAGCAATAATAATATGATTTAAAAGCAACCAATGAGGCCTTTTTTCCGTTAATCCAAAAATTATGTCGCAGTCATTTAGAGAATCAATAGCGATGTACAAAGATTTAAGCCAAAGAACAACCGACATCCAGTATGCTACTATGAGATCACATCTACAAAAAAGGTGCTCGAGAGATTCATCTGACATTTTGCAAAAAGTGCAGAGGGGTGAATCGATTATTTTCATTTTGTATAAAGATTTGTTAGTATAAATTATTCTGTTTAGTAATTTATACTGAAAAACTCTTGTTTTAGTGTCAAGCGTGACAACATGAGGAATTTGATAGATCACTTCCCAATTAAGATCATCACTATTCTGAAACAAGGTGCTAAATTTATGCCGTGCTGAAGGATAGACCTGAATAATTTCTATAAGTTTCCAATACAATTTAGAGGAGGTGATTGAATCAAGTGGAAGACTACCATCTTTTAAATGAAGAGTGTAACTGAAATTGGTGTTGTGAGAGTCAGCTGAAGTGTTAGCTAAAGTGTCAGGAGATATTTTGTCATTGGAGCTGATGAGCCTTTTCCATGCGGGAGGAAAGGAGTTGAAAAGACCAAACAATAGCAAATAATCGTTAACATTTAGCCCTTTCACCTTGAAAAAGGTCCAAGGTTTGAGGCTACCAGTATTTGTTAAGATATTCGCAAGAGATATGAGACCTTTTGAAAAAAGCGTCTTGTTGAAAATAGGCTTACCACCGATGCGGAGGAATTGGTTATTCCATAATAATTGGTTTAAAGCTTGTTCTCGGGATAAGATGGGTTCTACAGAAAGATTGCACCAGACTTCGAAACATTCTCTATAGAAATTTGGAAGACAGCTTGGCAAGTCGGCAACGCAAAAGTTGCAATGCAAGAGAAACTTACCACCATAATCTTTCAGAAAAAAGGAGAGTATTTGCTTCCAAGGACTAATATAATCTTCACTATATTTCTTAAAACACATAATACGTTGAGTGTCGATCATTATCTGAGTATGAGGCATTCTCAAACCGCCATTTTTATAGTCACTTATGAGAGCAAGGCGCTTAATTTTATCCCTACCTTTCCAAATGAAGCTATAGATAGTAGAGTCGACAAGCTTAATTATATTTTTTGTAAGGGAAATGAGAGAGGCACGAAACATAAACTTGGGTATGACAAATGTCTTCACAATTTGAATTTTCCCATATAAAGTGAGGTTTCTCCATTCCCATCTTTTCATAGATTTCGATAGCAATTTCAATATTTCTTCGAAATTTAGTTCCTGTCTTTTGCGCCAATCATAAGTGAAAAAAACGCCTAGAATTTTCATAGGTTTGTCGATTTTCTCAATGTTGACGTGTGGGGGGTTATCATGGTATTTCCCAAGCCACAGAGCTTCAGTTTTCTCAGTATTCAACTTCAAACCAGAGCAGATACCAAATCTATCTATCGTGATGGAAAGGCGTTCAAAGGACTGAATACCTTGTAAAAATGTCGTGAGATCATCGGCAAAGGCTGTTAATTTAATTTCCCTGTCTTCCACCGTAATTCCTTTTATGTTCTTGTCGTGCCGAATATTAATTAGCAAAAGTTCAAGGGCAACAATGAAAAGGTACGCTGACAACGGATCTCCCTGCCTTACACCTCTACCTACGTCAAACATTTGGGTTGAGAATCCATTGTTCAGAATGCAGCTTGATATATTGCAATACAGAACAGAAACCCATGAAATAAACGATTTACCAAAATTGAACGAATTTAATGCTTTGAAGAGAAAAGTCCAACTTAGTGAGTCAAAAGCTTTTTCGAAATCAAATGCAACCATAAGTCCAGGTATTTGTTTAATTTTGGTGTATTTTATGATATCGTCAATTGTGCGAATCGCATCAAATATCGTTCTGCCTTTGACATAAGCATATTGATCAACTTGTATAATCTCTGGTAAAACTTTTGCTAAACGTATAGCAAGGGCTTTCGAGGCAATCTTAACATCAACATTTAAAAGGGAGATTGGTCGCCAATTCTTAATGTATCTCCTATCTCTATCTTTCTTGTCGATCAATCTAATGATGGCTTGTTTTTGTGTATTAGATAATTCACCATGCTCGTAAGAATAATTTAAGGCGTCAGTGAGTTGATGACCTAATAAGTCCCAGAAACCTTTGTAAAAGTCGGCAGTAAGACCATCATTACCGGGAGCTTTATCATTAGAAAACATTTGCAAAGCTTCATAACACTCCTCAAGTGAAAGCTTTCCTTCACACTCTATCATTGATTCTTCACTCAAAATCGGAATGTTGTTGTCTAAAAATGTTGAGCTCAGTTCTTCATTTAAGTCAGAATCTTGCTTGCTATATAAGTTCTGGTAGTAATCTTTAAGTTCATTCATTATGGATTTGGGGTTAACCGTTATTTTTCCTTTAGAATCGAAAAGTTTGCGAATGGTAGCTTGACCAGATCTTCTGTTCTCTAAATTAAGGAAATATTTCGAATTTTTTTCGCCTTTTTCATACCAACCGATTCTAGATCTCACAATGTTGCCGCGCACAATATAGTCAAGTAATAGTTCATACTCATATTTCGCAGCATCAAGGTCGTACATATTTTTTTCTGAAGGATCACTATTACACAACAAATCGTATCGTTTAACTTTCTGTTCAGCTGTTTCAAGACGAGCTCTGTGCTCTCTTGCTTTTTGCTTACTGTATTTAATTGACACTTGTCTAATTCTGTACTTAATTAAGTCCCACAAGACCCGTTTGTCATTAACATCTTTGAATTCGTCAAGCCAATCGGGATAATTCGAAGAGATAAGTTGAATATAAGAAGTGTCCTCCAAAAGGCTAGAGTTAAATTTCCAATAAGAGGGACCAAACTTTTGTTTAACTAAACTATTAAGCGTTAGAGTAATTGCCGAGTGATCCGACTTAATGGCAGGAATTATGTTTGTTTCAGTTAAATCATCTTGAATTTCCGTGCTAACGAGCCAGTAATCCAGGCGTCGTCTTACTAAGGGCTTTTTCTGCGTCCAAGTAAATTGCTTTTTTTCAGGATTTCGAATTCTCCAAATGTCAATAAGGTCATTGGCTCTCATTATCTCATTGAGTTTTTTGACGGATGACTTGGACTCGATTCTTCCTCCTAAATTATCAAGACAGGGGTCAAGATGGCAGTTAAAGTCACCACCAATAATGAATTGGCAGTTCGGGTCCAGACTCATATCTTCTAGAGTGTTAGCAACAACATCAAAGAAAACACATTGCTCCTGATTTTTTGTTGGTGCATATAAATTAACGAGAAGAAAAGGTGCGTCCTGAACAAGTGCTTCTACAAAAATGTATCGGCCTTCGCTATCCCCCAGCACGTGCCTGATATCAATTTGGAGGTTTTCACTGAAAAGAATGAGAACCCCTTTGCTATGATTTGTACCGTGCGCAGACAACATTTTACCTCGCCATTGTAGTTTAAATTGCTTTTCAATCTCCAGGGAACTGTAGATTTCTTGTAGAAAAGCGATATCGATCTTATGTTTCTTAATCCAAGTAAAAATTGTTTCACGTTTATGAAAGTCACGAATCCCTCAAGCGTTTAGGGACAAGAGCTTAAAATTAAAATTAGCCATTTTTAGGTGAAGGTGTTGTACATAAGATCTTACAACAACAGAAGGTGGAGCCTAGCAAACAATACAAAATAACTAATGGTAAAGGCTTGACACGCTTGTTGAAATTCTGAAGCTCTGAAAACTTCACGCACACACACAACACAAAACACACAGCAACGTACAGTGATATGCATACCCATTGCCCCAAAACGAGTTGTGAGGGCATTATCCTCTCCAGGCGTCATGCACGCCCCGCAGCGCTAATAGCTATTGAAAAAAAATATCTGTCTATATCATTGTTGAGTGAAAAGAAATCGGTTCTTGCATAATTATGGAAAGTACCTTACGGGAAAAGATGTTCGAATAAATAAAGACAACAACAAGATAAAAAAACTCAGAAAAATGGATCATTTGCTGGGATAAATTTCCCATTAATATATAAGCGGTCAGGCTGGGCTTTGCTAAAGGTCAATGATCAGCTTCAGTCAATGATGACTTAAGGCCTGCACCAGGATTTGCTCTGAAAAAAGGTGGTGCAAAGAAAACCACATTCACAAATGAACAAAAAGAAATCATGATTCAGTTTTATGATCGCCAGAGGTCATCTCAGATAAGAGCCAACCCAGCAGCTGTTATCAAAGCTATGAAGGATGCTGGTGTCCCAGAGCTGAAAGAGTCTCAGATTAAAAGCTGGTGGAGCAACTAGTTGGATTTACTAAAACAATTATTCCTTTCGCCCTCATGGGCTCTGAGTCAAAAGCCCATTTGGCCTTCGGCCTCATGGCCTATTGACTCAGAGCCCATTCGGCCTCGGGGAATAATTGTTAGATATCACTCTACCAAAACGTTATTCATTTGTTTTTCAGCAGCGATTTATTGAAACCCGGACGACAAGAAAGAAACTTTATCCCTTAAAATATCAGATTGTATACTTTTCTGTGTCCTTTTTATTTTGCAATATGTGGAGAGAGATCATTTAAACAAGTTGGTACTGTTTCTCATTGGGCCATTATTTGTGCTTCATTACACTGTAGGTTCAGAGGCACTCAAGTTGCATGGAGTTATGCATGAATCATGCATTCAAGTCATGTAACAGTGACCACAGTGAAGAATGTACCGACTTTGCAACTGTTTATGAAATCCACACCAAAATGGTAGCTGCCATTGCTACAGCCCCAGCCAATAAACAGCAAGGCTATAAAGATAACCTGGATGAGTTTTTGAGGACCTTTTGGGATTACATTGCCCATATTCTTAGGACAAAGCACCAGAGTGACTATTACAGGTGAGTTAAGTGCCTGTTGTGAATTTTGTGCTTTTGTCTTATAATATGTTTAGATTGACCTTTTATTGCAATTACTAATGACCAATAAATGAATATAACATAAAAATTGTTTGAAAATAGAAGGTATAGCAGGGAAGTCAGCATAATTTCTTTGAACTTTTCTGGATTTTTAGATTTTATTAGATCTTTTTATTGATAGAAAGAGTCAAATATTCCTTAGTTTAGTAAGGCACACAAACAAGGCAAAGGGTCAATACAAAGCAAAATTGACCCTTTCACCGCATTTGCATGTCAAACCCCTGTTAACTGCAGTAATAGCTGTTCTTCTCTCCATTAGTTTTGCAGTACTTTTATGTATGTGTCTCCCTAAATGTCCCTTCTGTTTTCCAATTCTTCCCTTACAGCAGTAGTAATAAGCATATTGTAGATCTCAATATTTTTTTGTCATAGGTATATTTTAAAGAATCTTAAGCCTGGAGAAGCTGTGGTCATTGTGGATTATAAAATGAAACTCGAGCTTGGTATGCATGCCAGGGAAATCCAGCAAGACTGGTACGGAAAGCGTGGCATATCACTCCATGGCTTCTATGTCATTGCACAAGTTGGCCCCGAAGAAAGGCAAATTGAAGTTCTTGATGTGTGGAGTGAAGATACCAAGCAAGATGCCTGGTTTACACAAAGTGCTTTTGATGTTGGTTTTGCCTGGATGGAGAGAGTTTTCCCAAACTTTCATGTGTATCTGTTTTCCGGTTGGTATTTTCTTTTTGTTGATATACTATTCTACCTAAAAAAAATGAAACTAGTAAGACAAGCATGTTTCTAATATTTCAACCTGTGAGTGAAAGTAAAGTTCGCAGTCGAGCCTAGTGGTCCATCATGGCATTGCTTATCTCCAGTATGTGTAGCATAAAACAGTTATGAAGAGTCCCCCTCCCCCACTGCTGATTCCCAGTTAAATTTTCCTTCCTTAAAAATTAGCAAAATTAAAAAGATATTTTCATCAACACTGCTGTGGTTCATTTGGAATCTTTTTTATAAGTTTGCTTATAGGCCTCTGCCTCTCACCTCCAGGCCCCTTCTCCTCCCCCCCCCCCCCTCGACCTCTAAATCTGAGCCCATTCCAAATCCCTTGTGAAGTTGTATAAGCCCAGGTCTTGTAACTGTACTTTTACTGTGTCTGTGGCATCAGACAAAATACTCTCAAGTTTAATATTTATAGTTGATAGAATGCAATAATACACTGCTGTTTACTGCTGCCTTTTTTTTGCAGACAATGGACCCCACTACCACAACACTGCTGTGCTGTTGTATCTGGCAGAGGTGAATTTGTGTTTCAACATTAACTTGGTAGAGTACAATAACTTTGAAGCCGGGGAAGGAAAGACAGTGCTTGACACCCACTTTGCCCATGTTTCGCATAAAATAGTACGTTGGGTTCGTGTGGGCAATGACTTGGATTCAGGAGAGCAGCTAGCAAATCTCTTGGAGGTACAGTGCATTTAGCATAAGAATATTCAGTGAATCATAATTTTGGATACAACATACACTATACCCTTGTATAACTGGCCAGAGTGGTTATAAATTCACCTGCTTACCACTTACAGTACTTATTCTTACATTACAGTAGTATTTTGTATGCAAGCTCAGTTTTTAAACTGAGGATCCCTTTTCTCTTTTTGTTTTAATTAACCACTAAGACACTACTATCAATGTTTTATCTGTAATAAATTTGTTTAGCAAACAAAAAATGTCTGAGGAGTCAAGGCAACCAGAGGTAAAATATTGCATGCCAACTAGAATAAATTAGTTTCAATAGTAAAAGTAGTCATAACAGATGTATAGAGAACAGTATGGATGAAGGGATAGCTGACAGAAGAAAATTGTCTTTTTTGCCTTAGACCATGAAGAATGTGAGATGCAAAAAGTTGGTGATTGACAGGACAAAAGCCCCAGGCAAGATTGGAACTCTTAAAGATATCTCAATTTTTGGAAGTTTTAAGTTTCCCTGTAATGAATCAAATGCTGGTGGTATCGTGGCTCAATCTTTGGCTGGTCAAGGAAAATCTGTCAGCAAAACTAAGCCACAAGTCCAGGCTCTTTCAATGCGAAGTATGCCATTAGCCGGGGCCACAGGTGCTACTGTGACAGAAGACATATGGCAACCCTCAGACCAAACAGTGGATGTGAATACAAATTCACAAAATGATTCATACTCTGTACAGTTCATTCAGCTCTCTTCAGCTTCCCCTGAGGAACTAGTCTTGGTACCTCGAAATGAAGCTTCAGTCAATGATTTTTTTTTTTTTTTTTTTAATTTAATACATTTATTTATTTATTACACTTCACGATACTACTTTACATCTACATTGTATACTGTACTACTATACACTAATACACTACATATATATACATTAACACCCGAAAGGAAAATAAATAAATATATAAATACGGTTAACAAAATACAGAAGTGTCTATATAGAAATGTCTATACAATAAGCATTTAATAAAAGATATGCAGAAATGTGTCTTTAATTAATGAGAGGCTTCCACTTTCCTTCGTGGGTTTTAAGTCGGTTGTTCTTTATGGCTATAGATCGTTCAATGGATTCTATGTGATCTAATTTTATCATGAGATAACGCAATGATGGTAAGATATTCTTCAGACGACTGTTGTAAATAACTAGTTTTCCAGCAATAATAATATGATTTAAAAGCAACCAATGAGGCCTTTTTTCCGTTAATCCAAAAATTATGTCGCAGTCATTTAGAGAATCAATAGCGATGTACAAAGATTTAAGCCAAAGAACAACCGACATCCAGTATGCTACTATGAGATCACATCTACAAAAAAGGTGCTCGAGAGATTCATCTGACATTTTGCAAAAAGTGCAGAGGGGTGAATCGATTATTTTCATTTTGTATAAAGATTTGTTAGTATAAATTATTCTGTTTAGTAATTTATACTGAAAAACTCTTGTTTTAGTGTCAAGCGTGACAACATGAGGAATTTGATAGATCACTTCCCAATTAAGATCATCACTATTCTGAAACAAGGTGCTAAATTTATGCCGTGCTGAAGGATAGACCTGAATAATTTCTATAAGTTTCCAATACAATTTAGAGGAGGTGATTGAATCAAGTGGAAGACTACCATCTTTTAAATGAAGAGTGTAACTGAAATTGGTGTTGTGAGAGTCAGCTGAAGTGTTAGCTAAAGTGTCAGGAGATATTTTGTCATTGGAGCTGATGAGCCTTTTCCATGCGGGAGGAAAGGAGTTGAAAAGACCAAACAATAGCAAATAATCGTTAACATTTAGCCCTTTCACCTTGAAAAAGGTCCAAGGTTTGAGGCTACCAGTATTTGTTAAGATATTCGCAAGAGATATGAGACCTTTTGAAAAAAGCGTCTTGTTGAAAATAGGCTTACCACCGATGCGGAGGAATTGGTTATTCCATAATAATTGGTTTAAAGCTTGTTCTCGGGATAAGATGGGTTCTACAGAAAGATTGCACCAGACTTCGAAACATTCTCTATAGAAATTTGGAAGACAGCTTGGCAAGTCGGCAACGCAAAAGTTGCAATGCAAGAGAAACTTACCACCATAATCTTTCAGAAAAAAGGAGAGTATTTGCTTCCAAGGACTAATATAATCTTCACTATATTTCTTAAAACACATAATACGTTGAGTGTCGATCATTATCTGAGTATGAGGCATTCTCAAACCGCCATTTTTATAGTCACTTATGAGAGCAAGGCGCTTAATTTTATCCCTACCTTTCCAAATGAAGCTATAGATAGTAGAGTCGACAAGCTTAATTATATTTTTTGTAAGGGAAATGAGAGAGGCACGAAACATAAACTTGGGTATGACAAATGTCTTCACAATTTGAATTTTCCCATATAAAGTGAGGTTTCTCCATTCCCATCTTTTCATAGATTTCGATAGCAATTTCAATATTTCTTCGAAATTTAGTTCCTGTCTTTTGCGCCAATCATAAGTGAAAAAAACGCCTAGAATTTTCATAGGTTTGTCGATTTTCTCAATGTTGACGTGTGGGGGGTTATCATGGTATTTCCCAAGCCACAGAGCTTCAGTTTTCTCAGTATTCAACTTCAAACCAGAGCAGATACCAAATCTATCTATCGTGATGGAAAGGCGTTCAAAGGACTGAATACCTTGTAAAAATGTCGTGAGATCATCGGCAAAGGCTGTTAATTTAATTTCCCTGTCTTCCACCGTAATTCCTTTTATGTTCTTGTCGTGCCGAATATTAATTAGCAAAAGTTCAAGGGCAACAATGAAAAGGTACGCTGACAACGGATCTCCCTGCCTTACACCTCTACCTACGTCAAACATTTGGGTTGAGAATCCATTGTTCAGAATGCAGCTTGATATATTGCAATACAGAACAGAAACCCATGAAATAAACGATTTACCAAAATTGAACGAATTTAATGCTTTGAAGAGAAAAGTCCAACTTAGTGAGTCAAAAGCTTTTTCGAAATCAAATGCAACCATAAGTCCAGGTATTTGTTTAATTTTGGTGTATTTTATGATATCGTCAATTGTGCGAATCGCATCAAATATCGTTCTGCCTTTGACATAAGCATATTGATCAACTTGTATAATCTCTGGTAAAACTTTTGCTAAACGTATAGCAAGGGCTTTCGAGGCAATCTTAACATCAACATTTAAAAGGGAGATTGGTCGCCAATTCTTAATGTATCTCCTATCTCTATCTTTCTTGTCGATCAATCTAATGATGGCTTGTTTTTGTGTATTAGATAATTCACCATGCTCGTAAGAATAATTTAAGGCGTCAGTGAGTTGATGACCTAATAAGTCCCAGAAACCTTTGTAAAAGTCGGCAGTAAGACCATCATTACCGGGAGCTTTATCATTAGAAAACATTTGCAAAGCTTCATAACACTCCTCAAGTGAAAGCTTTCCTTCACACTCTATCATTGATTCTTCACTCAAAATCGGAATGTTGTTGTCTAAAAATGTTGAGCTCAGTTCTTCATTTAAGTCAGAATCTTGCTTGCTATATAAGTTCTGGTAGTAATCTTTAAGTTCATTCATTATGGATTTGGGGTTAACCGTTATTTTTCCTTTAGAATCGAAAAGTTTGCGAATGGTAGCTTGACCAGATCTTCTGTTCTCTAAATTAAGGAAATATTTCGAATTTTTTTCGCCTTTTTCATACCAACCGATTCTAGATCTCACAATGTTGCCGCGCACAATATAGTCAAGTAATAGTTCATACTCATATTTCGCAGCATCAAGGTCGTACATATTTTTTTCTGAAGGATCACTATTACACAACAAATCGTATCGTTTAACTTTCTGTTCAGCTGTTTCAAGACGAGCTCTGTGCTCTCTTGCTTTTTGCTTACTGTATTTAATTGACACTTGTCTAATTCTGTACTTAATTAAGTCCCACAAGACCCGTTTGTCATTAACATCTTTGAATTCGTCAAGCCAATCGGGATAATTCGAAGAGATAAGTTGAATATAAGAAGTGTCCTCCAAAAGGCTAGAGTTAAATTTCCAATAAGAGGGACCAAACTTTTGTTTAACTAAACTATTAAGCGTTAGAGTAATTGCCGAGTGATCCGACTTAATGGCAGGAATTATGTTTGTTTCAGTTAAATCATCTTGAATTTCCGTGCTAACGAGCCAGTAATCCAGGCGTCGTCTTACTAAGGGCTTTTTCTGCGTCCAAGTAAATTGCTTTTTTTCAGGATTTCGAATTCTCCAAATGTCAATAAGGTCATTGGCTCTCATTATCTCATTGAGTTTTTTGACGGATGACTTGGACTCGATTCTTCCTCCTAAATTATCAAGACAGGGGTCAAGATGGCAGTTAAAGTCACCACCAATAATGAATTGGCAGTTCGGGTCCAGACTCATATCTTCTAGAGTGTTAGCAACAACATCAAAGAAAACACATTGCTCCTGATTTTTTGTTGGTGCATATAAATTAACGAGAAGAAAAGGTGCGTCCTGAACAAGTGCTTCTACAAAAATGTATCGGCCTTCGCTATCCCCCAGCACGTGCCTGATATCAATTTGGAGGTTTTCACTGAAAAGAATGAGAACCCCTTTGCTATGATTTGTACCGTGCGCAGACAACATTTTACCTCGCCATTGTAGTTTAAATTGCTTTTCAATCTCCAGGGAACTGTAGATTTCTTGTAGAAAAGCGATATCGATCTTATGTTTCTTAATCCAAGTAAAAATTGTTTCACGTTTATGAAAGTCACGAATCCCTCAAGCGTTTAGGGACAAGAGCTTAAAATTAAAATTAGCCATTTTTAGGTGAAGGTGTTGTACATAAGATCTTACAACAACAGAAGGTGGAGCCTAGCAAACAATACAAAATAACTAATGGTAAAGGCTTGACACGCTTGTTGAAATTCTGAAGCTCTGAAAACTTCACGCACACACACAACACAAAACACACAGCAACGTACAGTGATATGCATACCCATTGCCCCAAAACGAGTTGTGAGGGCATTATCCTCTCCAGGCGTCATGCACGCCCCGCAGCGCTAATAGCTATTGAAAAAAAATATCTGTCTATATCATTGTTGAGTGAAAAGAAATCGGTTCTTGCATAATTATGGAAAGTACCTTACGGGAAAAGATGTTCGAATAAATAAAGACAACAACAAGATAAAAAAACTCAGAAAAATGGATCATTTGCTGGGATAAATTTCCCATTAATATATAAGCGGTCAGGCTGGGCTTTGCTAAAGGTCAATGATCAGCTTCAGTCAATGATGACTTAAGGCCTGCACCAGGATTTGCTCTGAAAAAAGGTGGTGCAAAGAAAACCACATTCACAAATGAACAAAAAGAAATCATGATTCAGTTTTATGATCGCCAGAGGTCATCTCAGATAAGAGCCAACCCAGCAGATGTTATCAAAGCTATGAAGGATGCTGGTGTCCCAGAGCTGAAAGAGTCTCAGATTAAAAGCTGGTGGAGCAGCTACCACCGTAAACAGAAGCAGTTGGCAGATGATATGATGGAGGAAGCTCGTCAACTTAGATCTCAACAGCAAGGTACTTTTGCATGATCAGTCTTAGCTTAACATCCCACTCTGTTCTGAAAAGAAGGTAAACCAGCTACATTTAGCTTGTTTACCTGCCCATAATATTCATCTGACTTTATTGACTACTGTAGTTACATGTACCAGCCCTACACGTATCTCTCCCACAGCCAAAGCAAGTATTCAAGAGTAAGGCCTGTATTAATATATGGCAGTTGAGACTAAAAGATGGTTATTAGGGAATACTGTTGTGATGGACCCAGCTTACTTGGTGGACAATTCTATCCATGAGAAGAAAAAAGCACTTTTCAAAGGATCTATATTCCTACCACCTGTAGGGGTCTTTTGATAAATGATGTTATACTCTACACTCTTTAACAATTAGACCCGTAGCCCGAAAAGGCTACGGGTCAATTGCCCACGAGGCGAAGCTGAATAGGCTATTGACCCGTGCCCCTTGAGGGCGAAGGGTCTAATTGTTTTAGTATCACCCAACCAGTTGGACATGCAGAAACGGCGATAATAAAGTTAGCAAGTGCAAGTTGAAGAAATATTTCTTTGGGGAAAAAACGAAAGAAAAACCGGCGAATTTCGCTACTCGATGACTATTACCATAGACCCCTAGTAGCGTAGCCAATCAAAATGCAGGATTTGCATTAGTCCACTAGTTGGGTGATACTAATATGGTTTATACGTGCAGTGTGCATGTATATATAATTTGCTTGTTTGTCTGAATTTATTAAAGGTGCTGGAGTCAGTGGAATGCCAAGAGCTACAGAACCCCTCCCTGGTTCCTCTCCTGACACCGACTCTGACCCTGCTATTACAGACCCGACCATACCAGATTCAACACCAAATCCAGCTATCGCAGATCCAGCTATTGCAGATCCAACTGTTTCAGTTCAAACCACTGTTTCCAACCAAACTGTTCAACCTGGAGTGGCCCCTCCGTCATGGATCAGAGCATCAACCTCTTCACATTTGAGTGGGGTCACTGAATGGAGTTTTAATGAGTCACAATCAGACATCCAGGGAAGGACTGGGAGCAATGCTTGTGTGTTCATTGTGTAATAAGCTTCGGCTTATTATAGAACGCGAGACACAAGCAACAGATGTTAACAAACCAGCATTTAATGACTATCAAGATGGCGGCCTAGTCGAGCACACGGTAGAACTGAAAAGCACTATGGGTAACATAATACGTGTAACATAATGCGTGACGCGTGACCGCTAACATGCCTTCCTTTTTAAAAAAAAACAAAAGAAAAAAAAAAGCTTCATGTCCTTTTCTAGTCAGAGAAGCAACAACAAGAACGACAACGAAAACGAAGAAAAAAATCAAAGTATCATCAATGACAGTTTGACAGTTCCAAATGGACGGTCCTGATCAGAGTCTGTAAGAAATATTGTAAATAATCAATGTCTGGGACAGTTCCAAATGGACGGTCCTTGAATTGCCACTGTCGGCTTCAACAGGTCCACAACTGTCTACAGCAGCGGGTACAAATCACCTACAAAGGAAGGTTATTAATCAATCATCAGTCAGAGTAGCGAACAGGTTTTCGTACAACTCGACCGCTACGGGTAATGATCTGAGGAGCTGGTTGACTGGGTGACTGAGGAAGAGCATGAGGGGTGGGAGTGCTGTGAAGGCAGGGTGGTGTTGGTTGTCCAGGGACTGGACTGGGCAGTGCCGACGCAGTTGAAGTTGAGGGGTTGACATCACTCGGTGCTGTAGTTGGAGCTTCAGGCGAGGCAGATGATGAACTGGCATCACTCGATGTCGTAGTGGGAGTCGCAGATGAAGTAAATGACAAGGTAGGATTTAAGGAGCAGGATCGTAGTTTGTCAGGAAGGTTGGAGTTGTTTGTTGTCTCAGGTTGTGGTTCAACAGTGTTAAAGGGAGGTGCCAGTTGCACCTGAACACGGTTTCGTCTGATTTGCCCAGTTCCTGTTTTGATGAAGTAAGATCGAGGGCCAGCAGAGCCAGTGATCTGTCCAGGGACCCAGGCCTTTGACCGTGCATTAGGGGGAGGCTTAGCATAGACATAGCTGCCTGGTGGGAAATCAGGAAGGATGTGTCTTGCGTGTTTATCATAGGCTTGCTTTTGCTGTAGTTTTCGATACACATGTTCAGAAACCACTTTGTCACGAGGAGAAGGGCGAGGCTCCAAAGTTGATAATGCTTGAGGTAGGTTGCTACGGAGTACACGGCCAAACAATCTCTGAGCAGGGGAAAACGTGTGACCAGCAGGTGGAGTGTTACGCACTGACAAAAGTGCTAGGTCCACATCTTGAGCTGTGCGAAGGATGTGTTTGGCTGACTTTACAGCCGCTTCAGCTCGTCCATTGGATTGTGACCAGTAGGGAGATGAGGTGATGTGATTGAACTTGTATGTTGTGGCAAATTGCTTGAACAGATCAGAGGTGTATTGAGAGCCATTGTCGGTTAGCAAGGTGTGAGGAATTCCGTGACGTCCGAAATGCTGCTTCGTGGCTTGTACTACAGCTGATGACTGGATGGAGGGAAGGCGATCAATTTCGTAAAAGTCGCTGAAGTGATCAACAGTTACTAAATAAGCAACACTATTAAGTTCGAACAAGTCTTGTGACACCAGTTGCCATGGTGAGGTAGGCACAGGGTATGGTTGAAGGGGTTCGCGGGGGTGCTGCTGTCTGTATTGAGCACAGGTGACACAGGTCCTACACATGTCAGTAATCTGGTTGTTGATCCCTGGCCAAAAAACACAGCTGCGGGCATGTCGTAGGGTGAACTCTGGGCCACGATGAGCAGCATGTAGCTTATGGAGGATGGTGGGACGAGCTGAGGAGGGAACAATGACACGCCCTTGTTTAAACAGGAGCCCATCATGTGAAGTAAGTTCATGGCGGAAGGTCCAGTATGGGCGTGCTAGTTCAGGAACTGCTGCCTTGTCATTGGCCCAGCCGGTTTCAACAAGAGATCTCAAAGTAGTCTGTTCAGGGTCAGTGAGAGAGGCAACTCTTAGTTCCTGTAGTGTTGCATCCTGAAAACCAGAGAGATCAGGGTGTTCAGCCTCAAGTTCCACGCGATAAACCAGCTCGTCATGAACTTGTTTGTGTGAGGTGGTGGTTAGAGGAGCCCGAGAGAGAGTGTCAGCAATGTGAAGTGTTGACCCCTTGCGGTACTCTACTGTGAATGTGTAGCGCTGAAGAGCGAGCATCATGCTTTGGAGGCGCCTTGGTGCGGAGGCAAGAGGACGCTTGAAGATTATCTCTAGAGGTTTGTGGTCACTGTGGACAATCACGTCAGCCTTACCAAATAGAAGCTGGTCAAACTTGTGGAATGCATGCACGATAGCCAGGGTCTCCTTTTCAATTTGGGCATATCTTTGTTCTGTTGGAGTGAGTGAGCTTGAGCTGTAAGCTACAGGCTGCCACACGATGTCGGTGAGATTCGAAGAGTGGTTAGCTGGTTGCAGCAGTGCGGCACCCAGTCCATATTCCGATGCATCGACCTGTAATACCACTGGGGCGGTGACATCAAAGTAGCGAAGACAAGGTGCCTGAGCAACTAGTTCCTTTGCTAGCCTGAATGCGTCAGTGTGTTGGTCAGCCCACAGAAACTCCTGATTGATGTGGGTGAGGTCCCGCAGAGGACGAACTACCTCACTAAGGCGAGGGCAGAACTTAGACAGATAGGTAATGGTGCCTAGGAAACGCCGTGTTGCTGCTTTGTCGTGAGGTTGGGGCATGTTGAGAACTGCACTGGCAATCTCGGAGCTTGGTTTGAGGCCTTCAGGTGTGAGGGTGTGGCCCATGAAGGGTGCCGTGTGGGTTTTAAACTTGATCTTGTCCTGGTTGAGTCTGAGTCCATGCTGCGCGAGGCGATCCATGAGTTCTATGACAGTGCGGTCATGGTCCTGGGTTGCTTCGGTTAGGGTTTTACCCCTACCAATTACTATGATGTCATCGGCAATGTTGACAACACCTTCCAGGCCACAGAGAACATCATGGATGCGGCGTTGGAACTCCTCCGGGGCTGAACTTATCCCAAAAGGAAGACGAGTCCAGCGGTAGCGCCCCCAGGGGGTGTGCATAGTAGTCAACAGGGAGGACTCCTCTGTGAGCCGGATTGTTTGGAAGGCGTCTTTGATGTCAAAGGTTGAGAAGATCTTCGCCTTATGAAAGCGATGAAGATTCTCTTCCAAGGTAGGAATGGGGTAAACTGGTCTCAGGATTGCTTTGTTGACTGTCTGTGAGGGATCCAGGCAGATGCGAACTTTAGCAGGCTTCGTTGCTGTTGCTGGTCGTTCGCGAACCACCATGTTTGATATCCATGGGGTGGGTGCATTCACCCGAATTAGTTGACCTGAGTGGATGAGTTTGTCAAGGGCATCTTTGATAATAGGTAGCTTGGGAGCGGCATAGCGATGGGGGGCAGCTTGGATAGGCTTGATGGTGGGGTCTAGTGTTAATGAGAGGCGTTCCCCCAGCTCACCCAGCCCCTCAAACAAATGTGGATAGTTATGTTTAATTGATTCAAATGTCAACTCACCAAGTGGTGGCAGAGAGGGTGTAGAAGAAGCCTGAAGTTGATTGACAGTGTCAATGTCATAGTTTAAGATGTCATAGTTTAAGATGCCCATGCGAGTACTATCAGCCAATCCCAGGAGCGGTGCATAGTAGTTCTCTGCAGTTGTGACTTGGACCACCACTTCATAGGGCTTGCCTCGGTGAGTACAATGCAGCGTGGCCTGACCTCCAGTGGGAATGATGGTTTTGGAGTAGTCGAGGAGACGAACACTGGAAGGTGTGACTTTCACTGGAGCCATTTCCTTGAGATCGCTTGCGTGTATGGTGTTGCAAGAACATCCAGAATCCACCTGAAAGCGGACAGAGTGAGCCGATGCTGAGGTGAGGGAGGAGCTGAGATCTAGGTCTACAAATATGCCTCTGGGTGCAGTTTGAATTTGGGCGACATCATGAATGGTGACATGAGCAGTGCTTGCCTCAAAAACAGGGTCGGCCTGAACCACTACATTGGCAGTTGATGCTCGGCAGACTTGTTGCCAGTGGCCCCTTTTTCCACAGCAGTGACAGGTATCATTGGCTGCAGGGCAGTCACGACGAGCTGCGTGTGGGGTGCGGCCGCACCAGAGGCAGATCAGCGAGCCACGGGTCGGTGGAGCAGGTGGCCCTGGTGGTTTGAAAGGGCGTCGAGGGATTTTGGGTTTGACAGCATCGGGTGTGACCTTGTGTGCTGTTTCCTCGCCAGGTGTGATCTGGTGTACTGATTCTTCCAGCTGTTGTCTGGTGATTGCTGACTCGGTTTTGAGACTAGCCTCAAAGTCGCGAGCCTTACTGATGACTTGTGCAAAGGTGAGTGTGGTCAGGTTCTCCCGAGAGATGAGGTCGCTTCTGAAGTGTTTGAAGGTGTCATTGAGACCAATTACAAAAATGTCTCTCTGTAGCCTGTCATCCACTGCTGATGGAAAATTGCATTTCTGGTACTCTAGTCGTACTACAGTGTGCCATTGCTGAATACTCATCCCTGGATCTTGTTTTAAGAGACGTAGAAAATTATGAGTGGACTGTATGACAGGTTCCTCTCCGAGATAGTGGCTTGAAAGTTTCGCTAGCCATTTGGCGGGGTGTTGTTTGTCTTCTTCGGCGATTTGAGAGTCAATAGTAGTTGTCAGAACGTCCCATTCTGCTTGAGGGAAGGCTCTTCGGAGCGCCGCCATAGCCTTGGGGCGTTTCGCCGATGTCCAGTAATCGTCGGTGTCAATATCCTTAGCTGGATTCACGTAGTCCTCCATAATACAAAAGTCTCTGAAATTAGCGAGAAAAAACTTGAACGCACGACGGCGGTCTTCAGATGAGGCGTCGAACACGGGTCGATCTTTACCCATTGTGACCAAGAGGGTCGATTAGTGTACTTAACGTGCTGCTTGCGAAGGTGAGCAATGGAGACAAGAGTCGGCGATCGCCGAGATGAGTTCGTCGAGAGCGAGTTTTGGCGAATTCACTGAGGAACAGCCAGGTTCAATAGATGAAGACTCGGGTTCCAAAGTTCTGACACCATGTAATAAGCTTCGGCTTATTATAGAACGCGAGACACAAGCAACAGATGTTAACAAACCAGCATTTAATGACTATCAAGATGGCGGCCTAGTCGAGCACACGGTAGAACTGAAAAGCACTATGGGTAACATAATACGTGTAACATAATGCGTGACGCATGACCGCTAACAATTGCTCTCTATATGGGCAAGTTGTGCTTTGAGAACAATTTAGCCTGGCCCTCTGGCAACCTTCTTCCCGAGTCCTGGAAAGCGTCACTGAGAGAAGCAATGATTACAGGAAACCAAATACATGATGATCTGTTTGACCACGAGGGAATAAATGTGTCTGTGGATGACGCGGTTGCCATGGCAGGGGAAGAATGTGGAGTGCAAAGACTGGGACCTCAGGTGGACATCTTTGGTTTCAACCCTGTAAATCAGCTGGCAAATTTGTTGATTAGAGAGGCCCAGAATTTGTCACGATCGTTTAGTGTAATTGTTTCGCATGAGCGTGCTTTTCTTGTTATTGTAAACTCTGATCAGTCTGCTGTTATTGTTGATTCACATTGTCACCTCAACAAAGGAGCTATAATTGCATGTTGTCAAACAGGAAATATCCATTCCTTGGCGTTGTGAATGGACGCTATGATGAATGCAACTTGGCAGTGCTCGTTAACCATAGCTTCAATATCTAAAGTATTTTATTAAGATAAGCAAATCCAGTTGAAAAAGGTCTCTTAAAAGTTGAATAACAAAGGAAAAGAGTGGAGGGCATGTATTGTATCCAGCTGAACTTTTATTTTTCTTTGGTTTTAAAAATAAACTTGTCATATAAATTGCTTCATATACATTGTATGTCTCTCATTTGAAGTTTCCATTGTTGGCGAGCCAAGAAACATGACGACTTGTTATCTGTCCATGAATAAATGTAGGATAACTACAATATTTCGCATTAAAACTAGCGATAAAAAAATCAACACTTTTCGACCTTACACAAGGACTACAATATCTTGACAACAATAACATGAACATTTTTAAAAATTGCAAATGGAAGAGAATTTTCATATTTGCTAAATTAGGTTCAGGTAATTTATCAACCAGAATCTGTCTTCATAATTTTTTTTTTATAGATGCGACACAGAAAACTATAACCTGTATTTGGTTTAGAAATATATAAACAAAACATCCTACATTTGACTCAAAAATATGCTCGAAGATTACTGTGTTTATCGCCCTTCAAGTATTTATTGCAACACCTGCGATAGTGAAAAATGGAGAATATCAGGCTGATATTCCCCAGTTTTTAGGTAAGGCACATTCAGTCACGTGATGCTCTTAGACTACTCGCGCGCAAGCGAAAATATTTGATGGATTTACAACTATCGATAAGCTCACGAGAATGGCTCCTGATTGAATCCTGATTGCGTGTGTGGAACGTTGGCTGGGCTGTGCACGCTTAGGATCATAAGCGAAAACCGCGCAAAAGTGCGGCAATTATTGCACGTATCTTATTGTATCGCAGATCGGTTTCATCAAAAATATCTCGAAGGGTTACTCCGAGACTTGATAGCCGTTCTTCCACTCGCGCAAATTGGTCTTGAGATATCTCCATTTCCTTTAGCAGTCGATCGCACATCACGCAGATCGGTTTCATAAAAAATCTCTCGAAGGGTTACTCCGACACTTGATAGCCGTTCTTCCACTTGCGCAAATTGGTCTTGAGATATCTCCATTTCCTTTAGCAGTCGATCGCACATCACAGTTTCTCCTCGCCCGTAGGCAATCATGTCGATTGTGTAGATTTCGGCTGTCGCTTCCGCTACTTGGAACTTTTTGGCAATCTCCCCGAAAGATTCTCCATTGCACCATCTTTGAAACGCTGCTTCTTTTTTCGGAAAAGTTGGTATTTTGCCATATACTTTCCTCAAGTTAATTACCTAGGAATTAAGAAAAGAAAAAGATATTAGTAAAACTGTTGGTTTTGCTCGTTACACAAGCTCTGTAGTATGGCGTAACAGAAAGAGTTGTCACTTCGATTTCAATTACTACTATCTCAGAAAGAGTGCACATGTTCGAAGTAGAAATAGACCATGCTTACAGAAGTTGCCTTTTTGTATTTCCACTCGCCACTGCTTCCCTGAAAGCATTCGCCTTCATCCCCGCTGGCAGGTCTCTTGAGGTTCCTCGGTAAGTGGAAAAGAAAGCACGATAAATATACACAATCATCAGTAAAGTGAAGTTTTTCATTTTTAGCAGGTTCATCTGGGAAATGAATATTCAAAAGGTCGCACTTACTTCCTTTCCATCTTTAAAGCAGAAATCTTGCCAAATGTACATCAAAACAGTCAAATCCTCACTTCCACTACGCGTGCTTATGCTCGTGTTTTCAATATAGAGAAGTCAAAGAAAATGGGCATATATGAATAAAAAATTTGCTCACATCTGACATAAAAGGTGACAAATTACTGTGAACAATATCCGAATAACAAATTCCCATTGTCTCGAAAACAAAAAGAATTTGAAAATGATGGTCCTTGGTTTATGCGCTAAAAAAGAAAACAGACATGTTTGAACATCAAGTTTGCAAGGAAAAAAAGGTTTGAGAAGTTCACTTTCCTTTTGTGGAGAGAGGACAGCGAGGACCATATTGAAGATGAAGTATATTTCAGCAGTAAACTTATCGTGACTTTTACAAGTCCGGGAGATTTTTAACCCGAGAACAAAGACACCAAATCGGAAACGGGGCTGAAATGATTCCAGCCCCAGACTTGTGAATGCGCTCTTTGTGTATTGTGAGCACACCCCCATGCCCAAAGACATCACGCCGTTTCAGTTCAATATCAAGTTCAGCATGGATTTTTCCTCGGTGCTTTGGGTTCATGTGTTTAGCTATCTGGACGAGAAAGATCAAGCTAGCGTGTCAGGAGTGTGTTATGAGTGGTGGAAAATGATTTTTGGAAAGCTCTCAGTTCTCAGAGAGGTGGAGTGGCAAGAATTAGATATCTCAGGGACATGAAGGTTATATCGTTTCATCCCACTGAAGATGTTCTCGACATTGGAGCGCCTAAATATGTCCGAAACAATGATAGCAAATGCTCATTTTCGACAGATGGTACAGGTGGCGAGAAATTTGCAAAGTGTGAATATTGCTAACTGTCCTAGTCTAGACCAAAGCTGCATTTTTCAAGTCAAGGAAGATTTTGGTCAGCTAAGACATATTGACATCTCCAGAAACGCAAAGTTTACTATTCTTACAGTCGCATGTCTTTGCTCTTTTGAAAATTTGGAAATCCTCGTAGCGCATTGATATGAGTTCAGCGCAGAAGAGCTACTTTTCCTGGAAAAAACGTTTGAATCCATTTCAAGCGGAACATTGGAACTGGAAACCGACGATGGATACAATGCACTGGATGTGATGGCCACATTTCCTGAAGAGTTGTTCGGAGACGAACTCTTGTTCTAGACTTTTCATTCTATCTATCCAGTTAGTGCGCGGATCTTACACCAGAGTTTTCTTTTCGAAATAAAAAACGTGCAAGTAAAGAAACATTTCGTGTTTATGAGTAAATCTCATCGGCGGCAAGCTGTACTGAAGGTAATCTATTTTCAAGCGAATTTGACATGTGAATAAACGAGAACCAAGCATATGACTAAGCCGAGAGTATAGTGTTACCGTGCGCGCCCTGGCTAGGAGCTGAAGTGGTCAGAAAAAATACTTCCCCATTTACAATGGAACTGAAACTTGACAAACTAGTAGTTTTGTTCGTCATTAAGACACGGCCACTTTTTTTTACTTCGAAAATAGCGTGTTTTGCTGTGAAAACGTGTTTACAAATTCAAATTTTGCGCGCTATTCGCAAATAGCCAATCGACAACGCGCATTCGTAATCAATTTTATTAATTATCGCCTTTGACTCCAACGGTAGATTATGCATTACACCCACTGGTTTTTGCCTTTTTCTTGCACGGATCATTACTTAAATAGTTAGCTAATTACTCAGCCATGTTCCATAAAAAAGATAACATCCAAATTGGTATAAAAATATATAGCTTCTGTTCTTGAAAGAACAAATATTGTTTCAATATATTACAAACCACAACTTGGTCTAAAGGAGGTCTCAGCTGGTTGGACACAGTAACACTTGATGTTGTAAAACGTCTATAGTTCTTAGCCAATGCTGACATTTTTAGCTTCAGCACTCATAATATGGTATGTAAACCATTTGCTCCACAAAGGCCAAACTATATGAGATACAGTAAGTTCAATACTGACAATCAGGACGTGAAGAAATGTTTAAAATCAGTCAAGTTATAATGTTACAATTTATTATTCATGATTGTCATATTCATGATGTTTTATTTTTACCCATATTCTCAGAAATGAAACAGTCTTTTCAGTTCCAACTGAAGAACCTGGTAATCTATAGAGTAAAGTCTACAAAGTTGTAGCCAAAATTGCAAAAAGGCTAAGCTATATGCAGTGTGAATGAGAATACAGAAAATAAAATACATGTAATATGTTGAAAGACTTCAAAGCTGGAAATAAGACTTTTTATTCCCTCAGAAACACCTGAAGACTCTCACAGAGCAACAATCTACAAAAACTACTGGGGCTCTCTGTTTCTTCAGGAAGGCCAAACATGGTTTACTCAAATTAAGCACTAACCTGTATTAAGACAATGACTGTAAATGCCATCATTTCTTTTTTAGTTTCCTCTGAAACACCTGGAGAAAAATATCTCACAGAGTGACAGCCTCAAAAGGCTAAGCTACTCTGTTGTTTCAGGAAGTCCAAACATGCTTTACTCAAATTATGCGCTAACCCGAATTAAGGTAATGACTATAAAAGCCATCATTTCTTTTTTGTTCCCTCTGAAACACCTGGAGAAAAATATCTCACAGAGCGACAGCCTCAAAAGGCTAAGTCTTTCTGTTGTTTCAGGAAGTCCAAACATGATTTACTCAAATTATGCGCTAACCCGGATTCAGACAATGACTATAAAAGCCATAATTTCTTTTTAGTTTCCTCTGAAACACCTGGAGAAAAATATCTCACAGAGCGACAGCCTTAAAAGGCTACGCCTCTCTGTTGTTTCAGGAAGGCCAAACATGGTTTACGTAAATTATGCACTAACCCGAATTAAGACAATGACTATAAAATCCATCATTTCTTTTTGGTTCCCTCTGAAACACCTGGAGAAAAATATCTAGCAGAGCAACAACCTCAAAAGGCTAATTTTTTCACAATCAGTGTCCTTTCTTACACTGAGCCGCAACAGGCAATCAATGGATCTGTTAATTCAAATGTAAAAAGGGTTTTAAATACTCAGTCTCATTCGATATTTGGTTCCTGATGAAGCACCAGGAGAAAATGCTCTTTCTCACAGAGTTGCAGCCTCAAAAAGCCAAGCTCCTCTGTTGCTTCAAGGCCATACTTAACATGCCCAGCAAAGGCCACTGAAAATGCAAATAGAACTTTGTTAGTTCAAATAATAGGGTTACATTGGTCAGTTACTTGTTCATAATTAACATCCAGGGCTGTCAAATAGGAATATAACATATGACACTTGCTACAGCTAAGCTCACTTGATGTTGCATATGTTCAAAGTGCTTTTGAGATATAATGTAAATTTTTACATGGTGCCACTGCTTTTAAATGCTTTTACAGCCCTGAACATCTGTCTGCGGAATTTGTAGACCTTAGAGGAGCCCCATCTGAGGATCTGAAGCATTAACTGTTTTCTTAAAAGTCTCATTTCTGTGTACTTCCATCCAAACTGGTACACTGTCCCTGTCACCCCCTTGTAAAGGACGTCTCTTGCTGACAGAATGACTCCTACGCCACAGCTTCCAGTACCCTGACCTGTTCTTGCACATTCCAGTTGAGACGGCATACCAAAACACTCAAACTGATCAATGGAAGACCAGAAGGTATTGCCAAAGCAAAGGGCACCAGGCCTTAGCTGCTGGAAAATATCAAGCAGGCTTTTCATGTTGGCTAATACACTGGAATCAGGCTGCTGTTTGTAGCCATCGTCAAACAGCAACTTCCCATTGAGCAGATCAATTACAACTAAGCCCCAGTGTGACTCATTCATATGCAGTGGACAAAGAATAAGTTGCAGTTCTTCCTTTCCTGCAATTGCCATTACCTCCTCAAGCTTTCTGTGAAGGAACTGATGGTCATTCGTCTTCAGCCAAGTGTGGATTTCAGATGGCAGGTAAATTGTACTTGAATTCACCTGTTTCTGGCAGTCTTGATGATAGTACCACATGGTGACATCAATGACAAAATTATCCACGAACCTTTCCTCAACAAGAGTAGAGAACGATGCCACATCAAGGGACTTTCGATCGGCTCTCAAGATTGACTCACTTGTCCTATGGATCCAAAGCGCTTCTTTAATACAGGATATTTCATCAACACTGAGGCCATCATGATATTCTGTAAGCCATTTTTCTTCACTATGAACAGATAACCTAAGTGCCGAGATCTCACAGTATTTACGTAGGACTGCAAGGCCATCCCTCAAATGCTCCTAGATTTCCAATCACAACACCTGTCGGTTGCTGTGGGGGATGCAGAGCAATCCTGAATGCTTTTTCAGCTTCAATCACCAATCTTTCAGCAGGTCTTTCCTTTACTGACGGGGGATCACTTTCATGGTATGCACCAAATAGCACTACAATATTACTACCTTGAGGAGGTACAGCAGCTGGTGGCGGTACAGTGATGATGCTCATGTTCTTTCTGGTCAGTCCTCCAAGGGTTGCTAGCCATGTATCTAAGTGATTTGATGTTGTCTGGGATTGGGTTGGCAAAGTAAGGTCAACGTGAGCAAGAGATGAAGTACTGGTAGGCATGACCGATGGACACTGTACCAGTAGAGCTTGATGGAGCTTCTGTCAGACTGTTACCTCTACTTGAAAGAGAGCTGTTCTGAGACTTGACTGAGGGAGGTCTACCTTGGAGATCTGAGACAGTCAAAAAAATTATTTTCAGTCATATCTCCATGACCACCACATTCAAATTCTATGACTTTCCAGGACTGGAGAATGATATTGCAAAATTCATAGCATTCCAGGTTTTCCATAACCTGTAGGAACATGGCTGTAACAACATTTAATTTTACAAGACGATTAAGTTTGTGGGTTCCTTTTTAAATATTGCAGGCAGTAAAATGAGATCAACTGTTAGAAGAAATACCATGCATGTATTGTTACTAGGACAAATCAAAACAGTATAGTATATCTAATAGATGTAAATGCATGTACCTGAAGATAAGGATCAGAACAGTTGTTTGTTTACTATAAAGTGTGCTGTGACCTTGAATAATATTCTCTCAACATAATTAAACAAAAATTTGTTTTAATTCAGTACACTGAGTAATTACATGTAAAACAAATTAAAAAGATCCAAACACTGGTCCTTTTTTACAGCCTCTTATTTAATTAAGTGGGTTAATTGTGTGTGGTTTATAAAACAACATTATTATTTGCTGAAGGTGAAGTGAAAATTTTCGAATAATCCCCAGAAAAGTCGAGGGGATTATCCAACAATGTTCACTGAGCCTGCAGAGAAGAATAATCTTTATTGCTTTAGTATAAGTGATTAGGTGATTATAAGAGTGCCTCTCGACTTCATTTTTGCCCATAGATGTTACGTAACATCCATGAGTGTAGGGGGCAATCGGATGGCATTCGATCACTCACTCACTCACTCACTCACTCACTCGATTCTGATTAATTTATTCATTAAACCGGATTAAATCATTTCTCCTTACCCTCCCCTGCTTAGTATGGTTCTTGTCCTAGGCACTTCGTAGGATAGGTTCAGCAGGTTTTAGCGGGGTACTAGAAAGACGAATTTTATGTCCGACAACATGGAGTTCATACATATGGCGGCTAACGCGGCACAAAGATGGTTTTTGGTTCAACTCGTGGAGTTGTAAAATTGAAATTTGTCAAGCTAAGCAGCAGTAGCTGTAACAAATGGACATGGAAAGACAAGAAGCATAGCGCTCGTCAAAAACCCATATGTAAATTTATATTAAAAAGTCAAGGTGTTTTTCATTAGATGTAAACAAAATTCTCCGATTACAAGTCACACTAAACTCACGCTATTCAAAGAATGTAATCAGATACTCTTTTTTTCGTATATTTGCTGAAGGGCAGGAGAGTCGCGTTTCGCAGACAATGTAAGTAACCGCGTTTTTTTAACTGCGTTTTTTTAAAGCGCGGTTTTCAACCGCATACTGCGGTTCTTGTTCTTCCTGATTCATGATTTTACCACACAACTCTACGTGATTTTGAGACACAAGTTCTCCGAATAGTTACAGTGGTCTATCAAGAGTGCCTTAGCCATGCAACTGATGCAATACGGAGCCTTGATTTAGCCATTCGCGATTTTGCTTCCTACAAACACTGTTTTTAATGTAAGAACAGGTCCTTACTTTCTTATTTTCGGAATTCGGGAAAACGAAATTTTTTTATCCGTGAACCGTGATCCTCTGTAGAGGAGAGACTTCCCTGTACGACCCTCTTGATATCTAAAGCTTTTAATCGGACATTGTAAACAGACCACGAGAAGATGGTAAATTGTTTTTTGTTAGATTATTTTTTATCAGTGCTGGTCTGATGAGCTGCTTGGCACATATGTAGACTTTGACTTCCACCGTCTGAGTTTCTATTTGCAGAAAGAGTGCTTGTGCTAAACGTTTCCCATGAAAGTCTCTTGATTTTCATGCAAATGACCGTGCAGGTGGCATATATTTTCATACCAATAGTTTCGCTCAAAGACTTGTTTTGCCACAGGGGCAAAAGTAAACTTGGCATTGGGCTATTCATCCATGAGCTGCTCAGAGAGTGTTTGATCTTTCCTTTACCTTGTTTCCTCTTTAAAAACAACAGGAAGTCACACATGGCCATTTTCAAAATTAGTGTTTCGGTATTATAATCACCTAGTGCGAAGTGGTTATAGTGAGATATTACATATAATTTGTGACTAACCAGAGTGCACACGTCTATAATCACCTGGGCAAAATTATTATACTAAATATTGTTAATAGAGTTATGGTGGAGCAAGAAAGTCTCAATATAATATTGTACCATCACTTACAAGACTGTGTAACGCCTCCTTGGTCATGGTTGGTTGCCCTGGAATAAAAAAAAGCTCGGTGAACCTTATCTGATGCTTCGAAGCCCTGATTAGAATACTTTGCAAATGACCGATGGAGTCGAAACAACATGGCAGAGTGGTTGATGGTCAAGTGGCCATAATCACCAGAACCCAGAGTGACTCCAAACAAATGACAAAGAAGAAAACCCCAAAGTTTGCACTGGAAAAGTAAATTACATGTCTTGTGAGGAGATCAGTAACATTAATGCATTAATCACTGCCTCTAAATATTCCCAAGCTTAAGCTTGGTTGTTGAAAAGATAATTATAAATTTTACTTTAACATCAAAAATGTCAATCTCTTCATCTTGACTATCCTCAAATTCACTGCCTCTCACTGTTTGGCAATTTCATTCCACCCTTTGAAGGCCTACAAATCAGGTAAGGATACATTTAATGTATACATTATTTGTATATTTAGTGTCCACAAAAAATAGAGTGTATAGTCTAGTCTAGTCTAGTCCATTGTTAGCCAAGGGAAAAAATAAAAAGTAAACACTTAAAGTTAACCGTCTGAGATATTGTTTGAAGTACCTACTTATCTTATTTTTTACTACATGAACCTTACGTGCACTGAAAAAATAATAAAATCAAAGCATATACATTATGTACATGTAGCTGACAGAGATTTTGTGCAATACAACATGTAATTCACATAGACATTCCAGGAACTGCTTGAGATCTCAACAACCTCAAATAATATTTAAGTTAAACATAATTCAGACACAGCTAGTGTCTGTATCATTCCAAATACTTCAATCACATAGTTCATAGTAAGTTAGGAGTTCCAGTATATGAACACTTTGATCTAATATTTCAGCTGTGTAGTTACTGTACTGGCTCACAATAATTATAATAAAATAAAGCTGCTGGTAAACGCCACAAGGACCTGGGCAGGTAGCTACTTTTAATTTACCTATTTCAACTGATTGCCCAGACATGGACAGAAACAAATTTGCACTACTTGTGACAATAATCACCGCAGCTTTTCAAAGTCTGAGAGTAGCAGGGTTAACATTAGCCAGCTATCGCAACATTTTATAATATCACATAACAGAAAATAAAACAGTCCAAACTAAAAATACTCTCTGATCCTATTTGTTCAAATGATCACCCTTAACACCATCCAAACTGACTTCCTGCTGGTATTTGCCAAAGTCTCTCTTGAACTTTCCACTTTGTAGGATGTCCTCCACATACTATTACACAAATATTCAAATTGTATAAAGTTCAAATTTTAAAGGGAAAGTTTATTATCCATGTAATTGGTATCGATTTAAAAAATACTTGAACCAAAACTTTTCAATGGAAGGAAAAGTCTGTGGTTTACCAATCTTTTCACTCTTTTAAGTCAATGGATGTAGATCCCTTATCCTGCAATTTACCTAAACTTCTGATTCTAGATAAGATTACATTCAAAATGGCCACAAAGAGGGATGACTTCCATTCTGCATCCTTTCGGACTAAGCCATGTAAACAGTTTTAAGAATTTTGAATAGCAGAAGATAAAAATTGTTTTGCCTGGACAGTTTTGGAGTCCTATCAAAGCTTGTGGGAATGTGTTAGAGTCATAAATTTGTAAACCCTTCCAAATAATATAGAATTAAATTGTAATTATTTATTTGTCAGCATACATGTAGCAATGTAGTAACACTGACTGGATATTTGCTGCTGGACGACATAAAATTTTGTAAGGTGCAGTACTCATGTATGGTTGTTATGACAATTACTTTCTGTGTTTCATTTGTGTTTGTCACATAGCCTAGGACGACATCCTTGGAGGCACCATCCACCTCTTTGTAATAAGCCTCAACTTTGTCTTTTGGAAGTGACTTTTTGATGATCATGTCAATGTTCTCGAGAATGCTTCTCTCTGTGTTTCCTGCAATTGCATTTTAACAAAATCAAAAAAGGGAGTCTTTGTGAAATCTCGTGGATCGAAGCTAGGAACGTGTTTGAATACCGAGAATAATTAGACATCACGTCTTTTGTACACGCTCGACGCACTTAGCTAACTTATTTAAACTGTAAAATCATTATTACTAGGAAAATAAAGTCTTTAAAACCTTTAAAACTCGCCGGAGTCCGATATATATTTCGATCAACGATCCTCTTCAGTCGTCCCCCATTAAAAATAAGTCTATCATTCATGTAAGAGACATTGATATCAACATGGCTATACAAGCTACACCGCTTGGAATGAGATATAAGGACGGTAAAAAGCATGTAGATGAGAGATCTGTCGCTGAGGATGAAGGAATCAGTGATGACGAAAGAACAATGATGTTGATAAAGTTCTTGAACTACCATCTCTGAGGGGATTGGAGATGCATTTAGGAGGTGGTTTGGAGTCGGCAGGGTAGTTCTTCTTCTTCGACAAAGCATGCGCTGTGCGGGTGAGGATGTGTGTCCCTGAGGTGGGGTGTTCCTGTAATTAAGTAGTGCGTTTTGGAGGTCAGCAGATTTCTTTATCATCGATTTGGACACTTTGACAGCGGCTTCGGCTCTGCCATTGCCTTGCGGGTGGTACGGTGAAGAGGTAGTGTGTTTGAATCCGTACTGGGTGATGAAATCTTCATATTCTTTGCAGGCAAATTGTGGACCATTGTCCGTATGGCATATCTGTGGTATGCCAAAGCGGGCGAAGTGGGCCTTGGTCTTGCTGATGACTGTGGCTGCGAGTGTATCCTGAAGTTCATCGATTTCTATCCAATCCGAGAAGTGGCAGACAGTTATCAGGTAATCCTTCTTCTCATGGGTACAGATGTCTTGGCTCACTATTTGCCATGGTTGTGTTGGAATTGGCAAGGATTTCATAGGTTCTTTCGTTAGAGTTTTACTGTATTGGGCGCATACAGTGCAGGTGTCACACATGTCTGATATTGCTTGCCTCATGCCGGGCCAAAAGAGTACTTCTCGAGCCATGCGGATGTTTGATTCTGCCCCGAAGTGGTTCGCATGTATTTTGTGAAGCATTGTTGACTGCATGGCTTGTGGGACAAGGACTTGTTGACCCTTGTAAATTAGCCCTTTGTGTGTGGCTAGTTCCTCTCTAAAGCTCCAGTATGGGCGGAGGTTGGAGGCCAGGTGCTGCTTATCGTCGGGCCAGCCATATCTGATGGTTTGTTGCAGGTCAGTAAGGGTTGGATCCTTTTGGGTTTCGGCCATGAGGAGTTGTTCCGTGACATCTGTGAGTATGGCGCGCCATTTGTAGCAAAATTACTTTATGACACATTACGACTCATTACGACTCGTCATATGTCGAAATGACATGAAACAGGTCGAAATAGGTCGAAATAAGTAATGTGATATCATCATGGCATGTAATTACATCTCGAAATAAGATGGTTGTCATGGCTATACCATGTAATGCGAAGCTCGTAATGACGTGTACCATGTAATGCGAAGCGGGAAATGACGTTCGAAACCCTTGGTAACTACCTGTTGTCAAGGACTGAAACTGTCTCTTTATACGAAGACTATATAACCCAGCTTCTCTCGGCTTGATATCGTTCCGCCATATTTTGGTCTTCGATTTTAGCTGCTGCCAAGGAAGTCGCTTTTCGTGGCGATATCATCATTTTAAACTGCTTTTTCTTGTCTCGTTGAGGGTCACCAACACATCTTGCGCCTTTTAAGTTTGTGGTTCAATGACGCCTACGAAGATCTTCGTGGTTTTGTTTCTGATTTCTGTGGTTTATGTGCATAGGTGAGATAATTTTTATGTAGATCCTTTATATGATATCTTTATTTGGCTCTTAGTTCTTACAATTCCGTCTATTTGCCTTGCTTTAATACGAAGTTTAATGTCGAGTGAAGGTTAAATTTTGCTGTGTTGACAAATGATTTCTATTTTATCCCTACAATTATTTTAATGGTGATAACTATTGAAAAGGAAGCGCGGAAATAATATCCGTAATCGAGTCTGGGTTTGGAGGGAAATATTTCTGCCATGTTAACTCTTTTTGATGTTTTTGTTTGTTACTTTCCCATGCATTGTGTATAGGCAAGACGCCAACAGGCAACTGCAGCGTTTTGTGGCATCCATTTTGTCACTCCTGCAGGAATTAAATAGGTGCCGTGATTCTCCTTTGGATCGGGAGAATGCAGAGTTTTTACTGCTTAGACTGGGAGGTGCAATGCGTCACATGCATCAGGTCATTACCTTTGTTGAAAGATCACCTGAGTTTTCGCAAAGTGATGTCAACAACCTAAGACAGCTTTCCAGAGAGCTCAGCTTAATTGAGGATTTATTTAGGGCGCTACCTGTTTTCACACCCAGCTCCTACTGTGCCCCTGTTAGGTATACTGGTGCTGTAGGCCGCCCTTCTTATGACATTTCTCGAGAGCAGATTATGCTTTTACGTTCCTGTTACTTTTCGTGGACCAGCATTGCTAACATTCTTGGGGTGTCTAGATGGACCTTACGCAGGCGGGCCATAGATCTAGAAATACCTCCTTCATTTTTGACGTATTCCCCAATCCAGCAAGTAGAATTGCAGCAAATTGTGCAAGAGGAACTTGTTTCAATGCCTCGTTGTGGGGAACGATACATGCAAGGTGCACTACGAAGACGTGGGATCTGTGTCCAGAGATGGCGGGTGCGTGATGCCCTGATCACCTTGGATCCCATCGGTAGAGCATGTCGCTGGGCACAGCAAATACCACGCAGGCCTTACAGAGTGCCACATCCCAATTTCCTCTGGCACATTGACAGCAATCTGAAATTGCGTCACTGGCGATTTGTCATCCATGGTGCCATTGATGGTTACTCTCGGCTGATTGTGTATCTAAGGTGCAGCAACAACAACAGGGCATCTACAGTGCTTGCCTTGTTTCGAGAATCGATTAATACCTGGGGATTGCCTTCTCGAGTCAGAGCAGATGACGGAGGAGAAAACATTGCAGTTGGTGACCTTATGATTCAATACAGGGGCGAAGGTCGTGGTAGTTTCATCACCGGGCCGAGTGTTCATAACACAAGGATTGAAAGATTATGGCGTGAAGTGGTTCACTGCATTATATATATTTTTAAGAATATATTTTTACATATGGAGCAAGTTGGTTTACTTACTCGCGATAATGATATTGATCTGTTTGCATTACATTATGTATACACCCCAAGGATCAATAATGCACTAGCACAGTTTATTGATACATTTAATAATCATGGACTCTCTACTGAGCATGGCCATTCTCCACACCAGTTATGGATTTCTGGTATTCTGCAACATCATTCTTCCAATTATTCTGGTGTAAGAGGTATTATGGATGATAGTCTGCCAGATGATTTAGCCATGTATGGAGATGACCCAGATGCACCACTACCTCAGGGGAATGATGAGGTGGCTCCAATTTTACTAAATGTTCCAGAACATGTCATTATGGTGCTACAAGAATCATTTCATCCAGAAGAGGATGATGGGAACCAAGGAATTAATGTTTATTTTCAAGTCAGGCAATTTTTAGTGCTGTATTTTGGTTCTACCATTTAACCACTATTTAAAGCTGGTTTTGGGTCTGCAAGTTTATGTGATGACTAAGGATATGTGGGGGAATGCTGGCTCCTAACTTTCATGTGCATGGAGGTTTAGTAGAGACTGTTGCAGCATACACTATCCTCAGAGAAGTATTATCTGGCAAAAGCTGATTCCTGAAATGTACAGACAAGTGTCATTTCAGTTGAGGATGGCAGCTTTAT
Source organism: Micromussa lordhowensis (assembly GCA_964020085.1). Taxonomy (NCBI): domain Eukaryota; kingdom Metazoa; phylum Cnidaria; class Anthozoa; order Scleractinia; family Lobophylliidae; genus Micromussa; species Micromussa lordhowensis. Next base: position 15,994,536 of record OZ026601.1, read on the forward strand.
CGATGAGTTTCACTTTGGCTATTGATCATATTACGGTTCTCTTGGTCACGTGTAATGCAAGGATATCCGTTTGTCTAGAGGTCATGAACACAGATAATTATTGTTGGAACATTAAGTTGTTATTTCAATTTTTTCATGATCCATTACTAACCCTCATTGGCATTGAGTCCATGAAGCTCATATTTTTTTCTTTTTAATAATAAGATTAGATTCTTGCAAGCATATACAGTTGGTGGTTTGCCAGTTATCGTAGATACTAAGTATTGCTTTTATCTGATCGCAATTGAATTTTCCCCGACCAAATAAATTTAAAATGTTAGATCTGCTATTGCCTTCTGGTCTCCAATTACAGCCTTCTAACACTATGAAGAATGCAACAAAGACTGATTAGTTTTCAACAAATTTTCCTTCTTCATTACGTGAAAACATAGGTGAGATCACGGTTCCTCCAAATGTTTCTTCCAGCTTTCAGTATTATCCAAATTGTTCTGTTACAATATTTAAATGTTCCATGGATTTCCTTCAATGTTATTTTGGGTATGTGCACATTAAACACATTCTTCAATTTGTTTCATATTCTATCATTCATTTGTATAGTTTATCTTGATAGATCAAAGACTATTTGGTGCCAGAATATTCTCCTTTATTGAAATTTAAGTTCCTCTTTCAGATTAATTTTATCCTGAGGAAAACATTGTAGGCAGGCCGAATGCTTTCAAAAATGGGCATCCATAATGATATTGTCCGAAAGGGACCATTTTGGCGATCCGGTGGCCGTTTTTATATTTATTGTTTCAAATAGCTCTTGGATGTGTAGAAGGCAAATACATACTAATTTCTCCCTGTTAATCCCATAAGAGCTAATTTAAACAATTTAATTGAAAACGGCCGCTATATCGCCAAAGATGTTTATCAAGCATTGTGACTGTTATTAGTGTCTTTTTGAATATTTTTAATAATTATGTGGTATGTCTTCTAATGTGCTAATGTGTGTCATATTGTGCCTTTTGCTAGTCTCCAGCTGATTTGTTGAAAGCTTGCACTGCAAATAAATTGGGTCGTGTTATGTTCGGGTCATAACTTCTCTTTTATGTGTATTTTTTCCCAAGCTTTACACTGCTTCCCCTTATCTGTTTTAAATTATTACTTTACTTCTGCCCACCCTGTAGAGTTCCCATTTATTGCCTCTGTCCTCCCTTCCACTAACAACATGACCAACAGGAAAAATTCATGTCAGGTCAGACTTTATTTTCCTCAAAGATCAACTTGTTTTACAATGGATCATTATGGCTAGCATTTTCATACGTATCTTTCGTCCCAAGGGACTCATCAGAGACCTTTTGGCTAACTTGTAAAAAATTATTTTACTTATTTTTTTTTACTTATATTTTTGATCTGTGTGATACTGTAATGTCACCTGAGTGAGAGTTTAGCTGACCGAGAGGAAAATCTGTGTATTCAACACTCAAAGCTTATTAGAGACTGGATGGGTCTAAGACTACCAGGTTTTGCTCAATTTCATGACATGTAAAATCTTATTTTGACAACCGGATCCTTTTCTCATAGATGAGAGGCTATGGCGTACCAACAACTAAAATTGTGCTTTACATTATATTTCTGAGTTTATATGTTCATTTGGCTATGCTCACCAAGAAAGGCACATTATAATATTGTAAATATTGCTTTCCAGAATTGGTTTCTTATGTCGTTGACTATGGAAGATGAGGATTTTTATGACCGTTACTTATATCAACGGTCAATTGACTTGGACCCTGCATTAATCTTTCCAAGATAAATTTACATTAATTTTTGATTTCCCCATTCCGTTTGTCGTTAGTCCCTGAAAAATGTCAGCACATGCTCAATATTTGGTCAATTTATACCAGACGAGAACAGCAAAATGATTTGGATAGCTCCATCTTTTTAAAGCAGAAAATCATACACCACTTCCACACGAGACTTGAACCTCCCCTAGCGTTCTAGCAACTTCTTCCTCTTTAAATTTAACAGCTAGCATTATAGTCCATCAAATATTTTTTCTCGGATGTGATTGGTCGAAATGCGTCACACAACCGATTATGCAGCCAAAATGAGATGATATACCGCAGTTTTCACAACTTAGAGTGTGTTGCACGAAAATATTTGATAGACAATAAACACAATACCTTTCTTTTGGCAAAAACATTATTTGCATATATTTGTCCTTGGACATTAACTGTTCCTCAAAGCTCACACTTTTTCAAACTGTGCACGATTCTCAGAACAGATAATGTCCCTGGAACAGTTATCTGAGCATATTCTTTTGTTAAGTCTATTAAACCTACACATCAAGAGCTCTCTACGAATTAAGCTATAGTTTGGGGAATACCCTAACTATAGGAGGTTAGGAGTACGATATTAATTTTTTTTCAAATACACCAATTTGGATATATTTAAATACAGCCTAAAACGATAGACCTCAGTACGAGGCTTGTGTGAATAAATACAGATAATTTGGTTTTATCAACTGGGTTGATAATGTAAATTGTCCACCGTAAAGAGATTCGGAAGCTGACGTTTCGAGCGTTAGCCCTTCGTCGGAGTGAATCGATTCGAGCGATTCGCTCCGACGAAGGGCTAACGCTCGAAACGTCAGCTTCCGAATCTCTTTACGGTGGACAATTTACATTATCAACCCAGTTGATAAAACCAAATTATCTTGCAATACTCCCACCGACGCAGCACCACAGTTTCTTTAGAAACTTGCCCCCTGAATAAATACAGAGTTTGTGGGGTTTATTCCCACGAGCCTCGTACTGAAGGCTATTGTTTTAGGCTGAATTATTGGTCTATTTGAATGCTTTTAAATGCAAATGTGGCTTCCACACTACGCCATACAAATTTAATTTCTAGTCAGCTTGGACTTGGGTTAGATGAAAAATTAAGCAAAGATTCATTCTAGAAAAGCTCCACTTATTAACTATGTTTTGTCCACACTGGCATTTTAAAATTTCTCCGGTCTAACCTGGTAAATTAAGCTGTACGTATTTTCAAATTTCTCCTGTGTAGTGTGGACAATACATGTAGCTAAAGACTATTAATCATACTATGGCTGTTAGTATGATTTATAGTATTAGACAAACAATTACTTATACTAAACAAATACGGCCCTTTGTTGTTATGATGGTTTCCTGGTCCCCCCCACCCCCTCATTTCTAAGAGGGTATTATCCTGCTGTGTTAGGTCAGATTTACTTTGGAATTCTCTAACTCTACTCAACTGCTTGTAGTGCGATAAAATCTTTCAATACAGATGGAGTAGCATTCCAAGTCTCAGGGGGTATCATCAAGTAACCAACTTGACTCATTGTTGCCAGGATAAAGATTGTAATAGTCGCAATAATGCAACAGTAATTGTTTCATAATTAGCATGCTTTGGCGTGATTTAAATATTGTATAAAATATGACTACACGAATTAGTTTTCGTAAAACAGTAACACGCTTCAAAACATGAAATGCCAATTTAGAGTGAAAACAATCTGTTAAAGAGTAAGAGAGAATAAATGTACCATGTGCGTGGTGCAGAAAAGTTCAAATTTTTTCATTCTTAGGGTTCCTTGCTCATCAATCACACCAAAGCATGTTTTAAAAATTGATAAATTAATCAATGAAAAATTTCCACATAAGTTTAATGAATGCTGCATTTCTCAACTGATTAAGGAGTCAGCATTTTAAATTCTATAAAGATAGTGTATGCTGCAAGTCTCAACTGGAAACACTCACAAGTGAATTTCAGGAGTCAGCATTGCCCACATATCCATTAATTAGGCTTCTTGACTCAAACCCAAATCATCATTTTTGGGATCAGTTCCATCCGATTGGTCCACAATACTGGACCTCAAGACACTATTTGGCTCAAAGTTAAACTGTCCCACAGTCATGGTGTCATGGTCAGGAACATGTCTCCAGACTTGCGCGTCCATTTGATAGGATAGGGTGATAGCTGGTGAGCCTTCAGGTAGCCCATTTCTGACTTGTTGGTACAACTCCTGTGTTGAATTTCAAATACAAGCAGATGATATAAGGACACTTAGAAGTACATTGGTATCACTGAATCATTTTAGATTACAACAATAATATTATTTGAATTATTGATTATGCCCACCAGACCCCTGGATTATTGTTTTGGTTTTCCCAAAAGAAGATAGCTTGAATATCAGCCATGTTTTGGCGTCACCAACACCTGAGAGTGACATCTCCTGTACAGTGATGTCAAGTTGCTTTTTCCTTTATTCATTCACAACAGAGATTTACAAAATGCTGTTGCGGTTGTTTATTTTATGATAGAGTAATCACTTCATCTGACAGGATAGAATTTGTAAAAATTTGTTCTCCAATCAGCTTGTGTCTTGAATGTTAAAACGAGGATCTAGGCGAGTCTATGACTTTACCATTCTATATCCCTATATTAATACCAAATCAATGCATGTGGTTGTTGGATCTATATAGTGACTGCAATGTATTGCATTATAGTGGCTCGTCGTTTCAGATGGAGCCTGAGATTTTAAAATTCACTGCCTTTTAGATTTTGATGCCTCACGATACAGTTGTGTTCAAATACAAAAGCCTATTTTTCGAGGTAACATTGCATACATGCATCTTAACTGAGGAGAGCTTCTTAAATTGAACTACTGAATAATATACTTTCTTGATGGCATACAAATGACCCGGTGGTGATCTATTATAAACTGGGGAACCCCGAAGCAAGGGACAAATTAATTCCACCATAAAAAACTTTCAAATATTGAACGGACAACCAACATGGACCAACAAACCAACTTACTCAGGGTATACCAGAAACGACACATTCTGTGGTCTTGTGTACGCATCTGGGCTACCCACCTTCAGTGTTCTTTCCCGTGATATATCCATCTGGTGCCTTCCTCCATCTGGCAAAACGATAATGACACGATTCACTTCTTCAGATCTCAGTCTCTTTGCTGGTGGCGGTCTTATGGCATCTTCTGGTTCTGGATGTGCCTGGAATAAAAATTCACATATCATTAGTATCACCCATGATTCATTGTCTGATCTGAATTTTTTCTTGTATGATTTAGTTAAGAAATAGAAAACATGTGCCATGTTTCTATCGAGTTATAGAAACACGAGTGAAAGTTTGGGTTACTTTCTAATAATAAATAAGTGAAGGTCGAGTATGCTGGACATTTATGTTTTCAAAATCATGCCTTAAAAGTGCTTTTCATGCTACAGAATAAGCCAACAGCCATGTTTTCTAGGGTGTTTTATAGCTATGATAGAGGTACATCCATTACAGCCCTTAACCACGGCTGTAATAAAGCAAAAAGTAACAAATGAATAGTGTACATATCTGTTTCATTAGTACTGTCAATTATAGTACCTCAGGGCTTTGTTCTGCATCTGTTTGACAGGCTTTGGTATTGCTCTCCCTCTTTGCCTGAATCAAATGTAAAACTAATTAGACATGCTATAATATCACTTGATATAATTAGCCAGTAAATTATTGTACAGTTAGTTATTTTTATAAAATCGATTGCCAATGAAATGCTTTTAGTTTTCCCACCTTCTCTCTGTCATTCAGAAGTGACTCTTCATAGTCCAGATCCTGCTGCCTCTTCAGTTCCCTTTCCTCCTGTAGTCTGAGCCTATGAATAGATAGTGCACAATGAAAAGGTGATTGATCGATTGTATACAATGTATAAGCCAACAGCTTGTTAACATTTATATTTCAAAGGGACATTATTTCATGAGCAGATGCAAGTAAAATGCGTCACACTGATATTCAACATGTATTTATAATTTGCAGTCACACACTTCCAGAATAGCAGCACAACTCATTAACATAGTATGATGATAATGTGACTGTTAAAAGTTGAATACCAGTTGCTCTTGTGTACTTGAAATGTCTTTAGTGTCTCCTCCAGAGCTCTCTTCAGTTCACTTACTGTAGGTGGACCTATAAATGAAACATCGTGTGTGCAATTTAGGCTTTCTGACGCATTAAAAAATTAAGTTTGTAACATTTAAAAAATCAGTACAGAAATTATTTGTTTTGGGAGTGAGTAATCTTAACCAATACCTAACTGGGATTTTGTTAATAAACTAATTACCTGACATCTGGAGCAAAACTGTCTCTCTGTCCCCGACACTACAAACTACAGCCATTGTACCTGTAGTACCTTCATCCTTTAAAGCTTGCAAGGCTGAAACCAAGAAACCAATGCACAATGAATTCCAATTTTATTTTTTATATCCAATATTTTGGTAGGAACATAGCATTACATAATTATAGCTTCCAAGTCCTCCAAAACAGATAACATTAAATATTAGTATAAAGTTCTCTAACAAGTTGTAAATGTTATTGTTCTTCATGACAAAAATTTGAAACATTGTCTATAGTATTGTTAAGTGTTATAATGAACTTCCTGTTGTATTCCACCACGTTGAATAACAAACAAAGGACTCTGAGTTCTGTTAAGACTTTGCTCATTGCCTATACAGTACAAATAATTACTCAAGTGCCTCTCTCTATCCTAGAGTCTAAAGTGAAAACTCTTGCCATGCCAAAAAATGGTTTACAGAAGTAGATCAGTTAAAATATAGCCAGAACCAGCAAGAAACAATTCCCAATAAATAAATAATGGCCCGTTGAATAGGTTCCTCACTTAAATGACAAACAGAATACATTGTCTGGGCTCGTACCCTTTTCAGCAACAGCTTCATTTTTTTCCCAGTACTGCTGAATTCACATTTATCAAATAAGTACTGTAAACCCTGTCAACACAAAAATCTCCATGTTACTTATCCTTACTGTGTGCCAAATATTTTTCGTAGTGTTAGCTACGACAATTTGGTTTGATCAGCTGAGGCTAGGACTTTTCAAGACCCATGTTTAATTTTAAGTAGTTATTTGTAACATATCTTGGCTTACCTTGCTTCCCTGCAGTTCCACCAGATGATTGCACCCAAAAAAGAAAATGTTTATTCACTAACTCGACAATTTCTCTGTTTTCAAAGGCCATCCTGAAAGACAAAGTTATCAGTATTATTAGATTAGTGAACATAAATCAAATGTCCTTTGGCACCAGGTTAAGGTAACCCCATAGCAATTTTCAGCCATTTGATAATTAAGTTTGTAATGCTAGGCATTTATTTAGAATATGACATGAATTAATTGATCCAGATTTTGTTACCTCCACAATAGCCACTGCCTCTCACTACAGACACACATTAGCGCAGGTCTACAGTGTTCTCCCTCCACTCTAGCCATTTCCATGAGCTAAAATAATAAGTCAAGTAAAAATATTAATTATTATATTGAGAAATTCTATGGACATATTAACTATTCAATAAATTATTTATGGTTGCTAAAGAAGGAAAACACACTAGTTGCTATTGCAAATTAACTGACTTGTCAGTTATTTAATGATATCCACTTAAAAATAAGCCCAATTCAGCTTTCATTTTTTCACTCACCACATGGAAGTTGCATGGATGACTAAACGGCAGTCTTGCTGATTGTGTCATTGAAATGGATGTCTGCAATGCATTCGCCTGCTGGCCTGCAAAACAACAATCATATTTTTTGTACTTCATACTATTGCAATTTTTATAAATTGGCATTGGTGAACTACACTTTATGTGATATTTCTGTGGGTAGACTGATCAGAAGTTTTGTTGTGCAGTTTGTATGTTTATAGTCATATTTCAACCCTTACCAGTAGTATGAGGTAATAATTCAAGCAACACACTCGGATCTGGTAATTCAATGGTTCCTAAAAAGAATTTTAGAGCAAAAACATAAAAATTACCAATTTTTTATTAAAAATTTTAATTGTGTTTATTTTCTAAATAAATGTTGTTTTGGGAAACTTTAACATAGTTTAATTCCTATGTTAAGTTGGCTCAAAACAGTTTCTGGCAGTTAGATTTTGATGGGTCATTGTATCCTCTCCTTACCACTTTTCAAACTGGTAGGTATCACTTATCACTTTTCAAAGGTAGCTCTGAACCCTATGTATAGGTTTTTTTAACTTTGACAAAAGTTGTGTCTTAATAATGTTTTTCAAAATTGATAATATCAAAACATTTCACCATGCTGTTTTTGATTTATAACCCCCTAAAGCTGTAATTAAGATGGTTTAAAGCAGGTCAAAATGTTGTTGTCATAACCTTTTGTATCATGAAATTGATACCAGTGTGTTCACCAGTGATTGGGCAGTGTTTCTGTTACCATGGTACATTGTAGCATCCAGTGTTAAAGAGTGGTCATTACGATCCATCAAAATCTAAGTGTTAGAAACTGTTTTGAGCCAACGAAAATGTTAGTACTTTGAGAAAATAAAACCTTTCACGATTGCCAATTCGCCAGTGCTTTAAGAGATAACTGAAAAAGCAACGTTGTTATCTCATGGTTCCTAAATATATGTTACTGAGTCAATGCAAAAAAACAATATGAAAAAAAATCAGAGCAGTCACCTGTAACAGTTGCATTTGGAATCTCAGCAGATGGCCTTGAAACTCCAGCTGTGATCACAGAGGCAGTTAAACCTGAAACCCGTCATAATAAATCATTGCCCTTTCAGTGCAACAAAATCTGGTATTAACAAACAAGTACTTGCTAAATTGCAGGCACACCTGAAATACATAATAGTCACACAAGTCCTCTCCCCTGCCATACATTCCCTGCTTAAATCTCATCCCACTCATGCACTTACCACAAGGCAATTTAACTATTTGTTATTAGTTATCTATATTAGTGCGCCCTTCAATAACATCCGGACTCTAAAATTCAAATTTCAACCAATAAAATAATGTATTTTATGCTACTGCCAGTCAAAAATTCAGTGGCTCCTCTCAGCTTCTGACTGTGTTGTCGGAACTGTGATCGATGATTTGATTTGATTACAAAGTGCTCGGCAGTAGTCAGTAACTGAGATGAGCTGCTGAACATTTTAGTGACGGTAGAGATACCTTTAACATGCCGTACAGTTTACCTTGCGGCCTTGCGATGGTGTGGTTTGGGGTGACAGGGTTTGGTGTAGCACTTCTGCTGACAGGTACCACGTTAATGCTATCTGTTTCTCTTGGTAATGTTGCACGCCATCTACGACCCCGTTCTTCCATTTCAACATCATCTGAGAAGATACTCGGAAGAGCATCATTACTGTCTTGGATAGGCTCGTCAACACCACTTGTGTTGTTTGGTTGTCCTCTTGAGAGAGTAGTAGTGGTTGTTGTTCTTGTTGTCGCTGCAGTAGTGGTGGGGACAGTGTTGTTACCAGTTGTGGCATTACTTCCTGGCTGAGCCCTAAGCCCAGGAGATTCTTCAGATCGCCTTCCAGATCCTATGTTGTTACTGGCACTAAGTGGGAGAACCTGTCCTCTGCCAGATGCTTCAGCACTTCGCCCAGCTCCAGCAACAGTTGTTGAGGGGCGTGTAAAAGTTGCGGTGGTTGCAACGGTTCCTACATCAATTTCGTCATCCAGCCCACTCCCTGACCCACCGCCAACAGTAACAATGTTGGTTGCTACTGTTTCTGTTGAAGGGGTAGTACTGTGTGGAGTTCCTAGGCTGGTATGTCTGGTCAACCAACTCCATGACCCCGTAGTAACAGTATCACTATTAGTTGTAGCAGTTCGTGTTGACGTAGTACGGGGTGGGGATCCTACTCTGTCATGCCTACCCGACACAATCCCTGACCTCGTGGTAACAGTATCACCATTAGTCGTAACAGTGTGTGTCGATGTAGTACGGGGCAGGGACCCTGCTCTGTCATGCCTACCTGACACATTCCCTGACCTCGTGGTAACAGTATCACCATTACTTGTAACAGTGCGTGTCAATGTCGTACGGGGCGGTGATCTTACCCTGTTACGCCTACCAGACACAATCCCTGACACTGTGGTAACAGTATCACCGCTGTTTGCAACAGTGTGTGTTGATGTAGTATGGGGTGGAGATCCTACACTGTTATGCCTACCCGACACAATCCCTGACCTCATGGTAAAAGTATCAACATTGGTTGAAGCAGTGCTGGTCGATGTAGTGCAGGGTAGTGATCTTACCCTGTCACGCCTACCCGACACAATCCCTGACCCCATGGTAAAAGTATCAACATTGGTTGAAGCAGTGCTGGTCGATGTAGTGCGGGGTAGTGATCTTACCCTGTCACGCCTACCAGACACAATCCCTGACCTCATGGTATAAGTATCAACATTGGTTGCAACAGTGCTGGTTGATGTAGTACGGGGTGGTGATGTTACTCTGTTACGCCTACCAGACACAATCCTTGACTCTGTGGTTAAAGTATCACCATTGGTTGTAACAGTGCGTGTCCATGTAGTACAGGGTGGAGATCCAACTCTGGTTTGCCTAACAGAGCCAACCTCTGATCTACCTGTACCTGTGTCATTAGTGTGTGTCGAGGTTGGACAGGTTGGTTGATGAGCCCTTATCCTGGTAGATCTATTGCTTACATCACTTACCCTGGTAACTCCCTGCTGTCCACCCCCAGATCTAGAGGCTGTACCTTGTGCCGTGTCCACTATTTACCGACCAGAGGAGAAAAGAGAATTCAGAGTAACATTAAACCTTTAAGAGTGCAAACACTATGAAAGAAGATTACTTATCTTGTCAAGACGACATTCCTTATAGGCAAAATTAATTCGCACCCTTGATTCTTAATTTAACAACTTGAAGATTGACTACTTAAAAACATCTACATACCAGGATCCTGAATGTTACAATGTATGAACAGATTCTGGTTTAACTCACTGGGTTTTCCTCAAGTATTGACCTCACTGGCATTAGTAAAGTTTCTCGATAACAATTCAAATTAGTGACCCCAACAAGTACTCGATCATTAGGCCCCGGCACAGGTGCTCCTCCAATTTGAGTCATTGCTCACACAGAAAATCTTACAGGTCAACCTTCTGGGAATTTTTCAAACAAGTTCCATGAAAAATGTTCACTAGCTTTGGTCTGATATTTAATATTGTGTTGGTTTACATGTGATAAGCTTAAATTCAATGGAAAATTCAATTACCTTGAGGAAGATAGACTTGCCTAAATGCTGCACCTCGGCTAAAATTCCTTCCTTTAAAAAAATAATTTTAATAAAAACAAATTTTAATGAAAGAGCAGTACAACCAGTTAAACCTAGCATATAGTGAGTAACCATGTACAATTTACTTAACATTGCAGCAATAAAATCATAATGATTTACAGACATCATTTAATGACATGTCAAATTCTCCCCCACCTTGTGATGCTGATGGCCTGGGTGGTTGATTCTGTAGAGAAACATATGCAAAATAAAGTGATAACAAAACATATCAAATGAATAACAACTGTAAGGGAACTAGCTCTATGTTCAAGGTTACTGTATAGAATGTAGGTTCACGCTAGTGCAAAGGTGTCATATGATTACTTGCACCAACAATTCATTTTTCGAAACAACTATTCATTTGCAAAAACAATAAATGATTGATCACAACTGAGTTTTACTAATTTTAGTATTGCAGAACATTTCCCATCATTCTTGATTGTATTATATCCATACAAGCAAATTGATGATTAAATATATGTAGGTCTGTTTCAAACACTCTGTAGAGAATTTTTTCTGCAAGACACCTGTGAGTTTATTTGTTAACCTTACGAAAAAACAATGTGAATTAATGCAGAAAGATTACCTCACTAAGGTTGCTTTGTATTAAGCGCAGGTACAGTGAACCCTGGCCACACACTTTCTTCAGTTCCCTGGCAGAAAACCCCGAAGATGGCCGGACAGCAGGGATCAACAAGTTCCTTGAGCTTTTATCAGTTGCAAGAATTTCAAAGCAGTATTCTCCATCACTATAAGAAGCAGAGTTATATTACCCATGATTTCATACTCATGTATACCAATACTAGAGTGCTAAAAAAAATCCTTTTTTTCATTAAATTGGACAATGATTGTGTACATCTTGTATTCCTCTTGTAATGCATGGCTGGTAATCTTATTATGGAATCAACGCAATAGATAGGTTGCAGGGTCATCACCTATATCTATTCTTTTATAATCAAATTTTATCAATGTGGTCCATGTTGCATTGGTCTTTACGATATATGAAACTGTTGTTAGAGAACGAGAAGCATAAGAACTAATCACTCTATTTTGTAAAAGAGGAGAGAAAGACATTGAAAGCAATCTGCATTGCTTTATTTGTTTAAATATGTATGTATGTTTAAGAATTTGATGTCCATCTGACAGTCTTAGTGTGAGCCAAACTTTATGGTAAAATGATGGCACCTTCCCGATTGCTTTTAAAAAATTAAGATTCTGCTTTGCATTTCAGACTTACTTTGTGGTTGGAGCTCCCCCGAGGAAAGGGAAAGCTCCGTTTAGGGCTCTCATCGATCCTGCTTCTTGTGTTCCCCTACCCAAAGATATCTTAACAATCCTGCCAGAGTTATTAAGATCCTGCCTGAGAGTACCCCTGGGAATTGAATCATCACCAGGATCCAATAACACCACATTGAAATTGTAAACCTGACCATTTGGTTTGTTCCCAGTCCTCAAAGCTGAGACTGCAGGTTCATTCAATTGTCCTTGAGGTGATATTGGAATACCCTGAAAATTTTGTCTTACCAAACCTGCCAAGTTTCTGGTAAAGGATAGAACCTGCCCAGAACAAAATAAAGTCATGACAAGAGATCTCTATAGCAACATTAAGTATTAACTTTGTTCCAATAATAACTAAATGTAAAAGGAAAATAATTATAGAAAAATACCCTATAAGTCATATTTTATAGATTGCTTGATTCAACACACTTCTACACATTTAACTGGCTGAGAAGCATGCAATTAATCGAAGCATGACTAGTTGCACTTGTGAATGTTCAATATGCTTTCAATCCGTTTATATATTTCGAAAATTAAAATTAATTTTAAAATTTTTTAGCCATGCAATATTTTGACGTCAAGAACAAAACAAACATGTTTTCTTTGTTCTTCCATAGGTGGATGTACGGCCAGACCTTGTGAACTGCCGTGAAACCTGTTCCTGATGTGCATATATTTTTGCCGGTACTGTACAGAAACATGAGTGTGAGTTGGGTGAGAACGAGAAACGCTGTAGGAACACAAGCCGACTTAGCAAAGTGTTTCAAGAGCTATTTTGAGTTTTGGTTCTGTGTTGCTATCAAGTTATAGAAACAGGATTTTAAACCAATCAGCATGCATAGTTTTTTGGGCTATTTTTTTATTGAATTTTGCAGAATTGTACTAGCACACTAATGCAAATTTATGCTGTAATCTGATTAGCTGATCCATTGCACAGTTAATCAAACAGGTGTGCAAGAGCTGGCTTTGTGTTGCTGTACTTGCCAAGCAAGAAAAATAAAGATATATTATAAGGTTATGAATTGTATTTTATTCAACCTAAGTTACCCATACTTTGCCACCCTGAATGTGATTTAGCCATACACAGATGCATTCCACTTGAAAATTACATTTAGTAATCGATCAGTAACACGTACTTGACTTTAAAATTAAATGTACACATGTTAAACAACCTGGTCACTTTCCTGCTCTTCCTGTCTCTCTTCATCGTCAGAAGAGCCTTCCTGCAAATCAAATTAAAAATTAATTGGCTAATTATCTACTTCATTACAAACCAATCTACACACACATTCTTTTTTCTATTTCCTTTAAGCCAGATGGAAAGGTTTTTTTGTTTTACACGGAACATGGTTCAATACTTAAAGCCTACAATGCCTGAGTTGGCAAAACATCAGAACTAATCATGTGAGCAATTGAGCACTTTGTACATGCAAACGAGCACCTTGCAGGATGCAACAAACACGGAGTTAGGATAAGGGTTAGACAACAAACAATATCAAGTAATCGGTACAACAACTAGACTTAAGGTGTGGACAAGTAAAATCAGAACCTCAATAGTCCAGGAAGTTTGCATTTCTAGGGGAAAACAAAAACAGAACAAAACACAACCAAACCTATGCAAAGGGTCGGTACTTCCACCATTTAAAATCTTGAAGCAAATTGAAAACTGATTTTAAATGGGAAGATGAATTGACATGTTCAATTGTCTATCTCACTCAAAATGTTTTTCAAACATTCCTTTCAAAAAAGCAATTTATGATCAGATATCCCTTAACACCATCACTTCTGTGGTTTGGATAATTAATATTGCTATGAGTGTGAGAAGTCTGTTGACCTTTAATTAATGGTGTATGTGTAAATGTCATCTGTATGTTAATGGTTGCAACCCAGTCAGGGTGGCCAAGTTCAGTGTCTTAACCTTATGGGCTGAAAAATCTGTAATAGGCTTGTTACATTTGACTTTTCTGAATTTTTGCATATAATTTGTCCGAGGACAATAATTTAATAAAATACAAAACAGCATCTGTAATACAGTTGGTCCAAAAAACTAAAAGGCTAAGATGTACAAAATAGGCTGCAATTTTTGCGACATGGAGGGTCGGTTGAATTTTTCAAGTTTTTCCAAACAAATTTTTATTCCAGAGCATATGCGTGGCTATACAATAATGTTTCAACTCTTTGCGCACATATAAAATGATCGATGATGAGCATCTCTAAGTGTACTTACAGGGATTCCTGGACTGGGTGTTTGGGTTAGGTGGCTGCGTAGACTATCCAAGACTTCATCGAACTCCCCAACGTTGAATTCCTACATGACAAATCATTTTTCATACATTTAATAGGCATTACAGGTACACATATTGGCAATGCCTTGAATGCACACTGACTGCGACTATTTGAATTACAATATTAGCAAACCTTAACATTTTCAAACGAGCATAGTTTGATGATTATTGGAACCCTCAAGGCATACGTAGTCCAATGAAGTCAATCAAACTGTTTCAATCAAATTAAATGTAACTTTATCAATGGACTGGGTTTGATTGAGATCGGCAATCGAACCAAATCAAAGTCATGCGAAAATAATTGAACAATCGAACTAAATCGATCTGATTTCTGAAGTCTTGATTTTTTCTAAAACTGATATTGAAAATCAATAAAAAGGTTTCGAGGCTGGAGTTACTTCAGTATAACTAGTTTTCTTCTTGTTTTCAAGACCATATAACACAACCTTTGATCGAGTTAATTTATCCAACAAACACAATTACATTATTTGGATTGCTACCGATTGAGTTTGGTTGCCAATCACAATCTAGTGGATTGACTTTGGTTTGGTTCGATTGCGTTCGATTGGTTCGGAACTGAGACTCACACAATCCACGGTTGAGTTGTACTGGGTTCGATTGAGTTCGATTTCCGAACGTTCTATTTTTAACTGAACTGCCAACTCAGAACGACTGCGTCCGTTCGAAGACAAGTTCACCAACCTCATTGAGTGAAGGGGGAATTACTTCCTCTTGGTATTGATCCTGGTCATAACCTCCATCGTGGTCACTGAACTCTTCCCAGCTGTTGATGGAGTCCCTGTCATCGTGATCTCTTGAGCTCCCCTGCAAAGAGTTTGTTTTAATTGATCACTAGCATTTTGAATAAGATCGACAGGCCACTGTATTTCGCCTTGCGAATGTAGGTTTGAAAAAATGTATAAGGATTAAAAGTACTATGTCGGCGCAGCTAAATTGCGCGGCAGTTATGTGCAAATAGTAGGTCGAATGAACAAAAAATGGTTAACCGTCATCATATCGATAGACACGAAGGGGCGTGTTTAAAACACGAAATGGCGAAATGACGAAATGGCACTCCAGTTAGCCTAAACAGCGCTTCGGTTAGCCTAAATAGCACTTAGGGTTAGCCTAAATATCACTGACTTGAAGGTGGCTAGCTATGAATAATTGTATGGGTTAACCATATCCCACATTGTTAAGTGCCATTCCGGCATTTCGCCATTTCGTGTTTTAAGCACGCCCGACACGAAAGCACGAGTCGAAACGAAGTCAGATCAGCAAATCCATTCGCGACTCCAGTGTGATGGAGGGACTCCAGTGTAATTGTTTATCTGGGAAATTAGTTGGCGATGCCTGAATTAAAAGAAGCAGGTCTTACAAAATGACTGATATGGAAGGCAGGCAGCGACGGAATGCGTAAGTTGCTAGTGCGATAACGCAACGGCCTAGGAAAGGGAAAATTAAAACTTACCTCTGCATCGCTGATGCTAAGTTGTGGACTTGCTGGCAAACTCATTTTTAATCAGCTTTAAAGCAAACCGTCGAGTAGCGTGCAAAGACGTTTTCTTTTAGTGGTCCTAACTGGTCCTCAATGTATCGGCTAAGCGATGTTGAAGTATAACTTGCCTCGTGGCACACGCACACGTTTAGAATGCGAAATCTGTCAATCAATTGTCAAGATCCAGGGCCTGGTGAATATCTTCAAAACAAAAAGTTCTTTATTCGGAAATAAAAAAGATTTTCTGCACCTCGAATGACTCGTCAATCAATTACGGGTAACTGCATTCGACAGATTTAACATACTGATGCTTATTTCATGCAGGCTCGCTAAGCTACAACTTGGCCTCTTTTAATCAATGGGATCTCGTGCTGATAAATTTGTAGTTTCGCTAGTCTGTTTCAGGCTCTAGGTCTTCGGTTGGGCGGGCGCCGTGCCAAGCTTGGTTTGGTACAGTCCCTGGTCTGGGGTAGAGTTTACAGCCCACACTTTACTGCACCTTTCAATGACACGCCAGCCTGCGTTGCAGACAAACAATACCCCGGTGGTTTAGTTTGTCTGCAACTCAGGCTATGACACGCGGACTCTAAAATTCAAAGGTCAACCGACAAATGCGTTTCTCACTACCTACAATCAAATGTTCGGCGGCTCCTCTTAGCTGCCAACTACTGGCGAGCGCACGGTAATCCAATCAAATCGTTGAGCACAGTTCAGACAACATAATCGGAAGCTGGGATGAGACGCCGAACATTTGATTGACGCAATGATAGCGAAAAACACATTTGTCTGTTGCGCTTTGAATTTTAGAGTCCGCCTTTTATCGAAAGGCGCAGTAAATAACTTTAGTTTACAGTCCATTTAGATGCCCAGTTTGCACGGAAACTCACTGACCTTCCATTAAAATCAGTTCTGTCCCCCGCGCTAGACTACGAGTAGTCGTCGGTTATCGTTCCTTAAATTATCCGCGCACGGAACTTACTTAATGTTATGCAAATTATGAAAAGAAACGAGGAGGAAGACGAAAGCTAATAACCTGCGAAGCATAGTGGCCTTTACGTTTTCGTCCTGTTTAGGAACAATTTGGGTGTTGCAGGATTCATCTCATCGCGTATTCCATCATTTAAATGGTTTACCGTTAAACAGGCCGAGCAGGGAAAACGAAGAATTCAACAACGCACTCAACTAACAAGAACAACTTTGGCGCGAAATGGTATCAGTTTCCAGACTGGGCATCAATCAAAAAGGTGTCAAAGGCGGCGATTAAAAAAATGAAAATACCACCCCATGCTGCAATATTCAGCATTGACATGAAAAAATTCACTTGGAGGAAGGCCGGAAAATCTTCCTTGAAGCATTTATTTCTCATTGGAGAAAACTGTTTTCAGTGATTCTGCAGAAAATCAATAGCGTTTCCTTTGAAAATTTTCTACTTTCTTTCACGCAGTTTTCAACTTCAGCACTCTATAATGGCCGAAATAAAAATCGGTCATAATCAGTCATAATCCAGAATAACGATGTGTAATGTGCACTGGTCTTACACTTGAACTGTACTGCTCTCAACCAATCATGATCAGAATCGAGTAGTCGAGTATAATTCTATATTGGGAAATACAACAAATTTCGTGAAACAATGGAATAAAATATTTATTGGAAAATAGACAAATATGGGAAATTCCTATTACACTAGAAATCAAGAGAAACCTATAAAATTGGGAGTTAAATATGAGCACAATATCTTGGAATTGGAAAATAGGAGAAATTTGTTTATTTATATTCTATAGTGGAAAATACTAAAACAGTGGGGAACATGTTATTTATTGAAAAGAAGAGAAAATTGAAATCGATTGTATACGGAACAAAATTATCAAAAAATGTATAAATTTCAAGTTAAAAAAAAATTGTGGTAAAATAAGCGATCATTGAAAACTAGTTTTTAGTAAATTCCCAGTTCCGACCATTGCATTTGTAGCTTTTTGATTGGCTAAAAAACTCCGACTACGCCGAAATAAAAATCGGCGGAAAAACCCGAATTGAGAATTTACTAAAACAATTATTCCATTCGCCCTGTTGGATATGAAGTGATTATAACCAACTCGTGCTACGCGCTCGTTGGTTATTTCATCACTTCATATCCAACTCGGACTCATGGAATAATTGTTATATATTAAAAATTACGAAAAATGAAATTATGAGAAATTAACGTGAGTATTGCTTCGATAGTGGTGGTGGTGATTGATAACGGTGCCGGGTTGTGGTGGTGGTGGTGGCTGTGGTGCTGGTGCTGGTGCCCTGTCTCTTCGTCTTCTTCTGATCTTGGCCGAGGGACAGGCCCTTGCCTTGTGGCCCATTCCTCGGCAGTTGAAGCAGCGCACTATGAGAGATACGATAACAAATATATATGAATGTAAATTTTTAAAATTTCTAATTTAACATAGAGAATACACTGTGAATGATTCACGGCAAAGGAAAGTTTAAGAATCCTATTCCATTGTTAAAAACACATCACAATCAGTTCAGCAACATTTGAACAAAAACGCTTCATCTGGTTCATAAAATTACCAAAGAAAATTTCGCCTCTTCGAATTGATGAAAATGTAGGCAGAGTAAGTAAAAAACGTGACGAAAATTTTAGTAAACATCTCAGCTTGACACAAGTAAAAGGCTCATAGTAGGGTGTGGATAGTTCAGAAGGACGTTCACGTTACCGAAACCTTAGCAAAAGAACTCGCAGCTAGACTGGACTAAATTTTGCAGCTTAAGTGAAACTGTGGTGGATCCACACGTTATGATCATTAACAGGACAGACGCATGGAAAATTGCCGAGAATTTCGCTATCAAACTACCTTCCAAGACCAAAGAGAAAACTGAACTTGAACTATTGCAATTTTCAATAGAACGGAAGCTGAACATCAGTTCAAAGCAAAACAACACACGCCTGAGTAATGTAAAGAGGTTTGACACTGAACCTTTATCGATTACACACGACTTTGATTGCGGGTTCTCTAAAGAAACGAATCAAAGAGAGATGTTTCGAATACTACCTACAGTGCTATGAATCTATTTTTAACGGAATCCGTCAAAACAATAACAGCTAACACCATCTAATAAACTATTATACTATTTTTTTCTGTCCGCAACAATCCCGGGAAAGACAGACACCAACAGAAATAAACACTAACCTTTCCTCATTTGAAGGCGGGCTCTCAAGTCCCCTTCAAATATCCTCACCCTTCCTTTGTCCTTGTTTCGCGCTTCTCTCTCTGTCTCGCGTTCTACGAAGAAAGAGACCCGCTATCATTACAGATGTTCGGCAAACACAACAACTTTGGACTTTGCAAATCATGAACAAGTACGAAACTAGTTTTTTCTACAGTGTAATACCTCTTCGCTCTTGGGAATTTTCTCTTCTATTTTCTCGTCTACCTTCTTCCCATCTTCTAGAACCCCGTTCTATCTCTCGTGCATCTATAAACGACCACAGAAGAACCGATTAGTTAACTAAGCAAATAATTATAAATCGAAAGGTATCGTAGGTTGTATACATGACTTGTGATCCTTGCCAAAATGGAAGCAATCATTAAAAAATAAAGAGTGGCAATTACCATCATCCGTTTCACTTGATGCGCGTCTGCTTGACATGTTTTTTTTTGTGCAATCTAACACGGAAAAGAGTAATAACACACACATGAGATCAAAGTGAAAAAATTCATATTAAATGTTAAGGTTAACAACGCTTTTTCCTGTATCTACATGTTTCAGGCGGGTCGTTGAAATGTGTCGTTGTTAAACTCTACTTTTTAGCAACAGTATCAAGTTTTGTAGGCCAAACAAAGTGAATTATAACCGACGCAGCATTTTAAGCCATTCTAGAAAAGAAACTACAGTTCTGTGGGCCAGTATTTCGGTGCTTATTCTGAATGCAAATTCTGTAGATTGTTATATATCTCAAGTATTTACCTAAGTGAGGAACAACAGCGATTTTGTCAATCCAAGATGAACTAAAAATGGTCTCCACGGTTTACGTTCGTAGCAAAAATAGAAATCGCAAAAAGCATAAGAGATTCAGACACAATTTTAACGAAGGCGATGTCTCCTTAAACACGGGTTGAAAATATTTTGTACTGAAAACTTACCGATGCCAACCGTCGAAATAAAACTCTTCTGCGTTCCCTACTAACATACAAACTACAAAGAAAGTAATTGTGATGTCCGAGTTTTATTCCACTACCGCATTATTCCCTAGGGTTGGGTTGGCTTTGTTATCTTTGTTCTCTTGCAAAATAGCGCAAGCCGGTAGACCGTAAGAGACCTGACAACAATTACATTCAATCTAAGTAAAACGTGTGATAAGTGACAAAATTAACCACACGTGAAACAAGCGTCGCAGCTCCGAAAATACATAAATATTCCACTACCGCATTATTCCCTAGGGTTGGGTTGGCTTTGTTCTCTTTCAAAATAGCGCAAGCCGGTAGACTGTAAAAGACCTGACAACAATTACATTCAATCTAAGTAAAACGTGTGATAAGTGACAAAATTAACCACACGTGAAACAAGCGTCGCAGCTCCGAAAATACGTAAAAAAAATCTCCTTTCGAAATCAAGCAAATAACTCTCATAGATGGGCAGGCAGGTCAACCATGCGTGATCTGAAAGTTACGCAGGGTTTCTGATTTGAATAAGAGAAGCCTCTTCGAGAGAAGTTTCTATAAATAACGATATGACATATTTCGCACTTGCAACATGTGTAAAGCTGGGTGGCGGCAGGATCTATTCTTGGCTAAGAAGACAACACTTCCGAGATCACACATATCAATTCTTTATTATTGTTTAAAGCAATAGCCCGCAGTTTTTATTTCATATTTGATACAGGCCGATTGCACTTGGCTATTTAGCCACTGGGAAGTTAAACAAATGGAAATAAAGAATTTAGGGAACTAAAGCGATGGGCGTTAGCCTTTCGTCAGGCCAAAGACAAAAAAAAAACCGCGGCGGCAAATAAGATACCTTGATGATCAAAGAAAATGACAAGCCGGCACGAATTTGCGTTAGACCGCTGTGAAAGCATGTGGAAGCAGCAGCAAAGCTATGTTCTATAAATTTGTTAAGCTCAATCCGACTGCCTTAATTGACAAGTTCGTGAGCCTGATATTTAAATCATTACATTACATCAGAGAAAAGTGATTTTCCTTAATTAGCTGCATCCTATTAAAAAATAGCACGTAATATTAGTACTGGAGCCTGAAGCAAGAAGAATTTCTAAAATTTAACTGTCAAATTTAACTATCGTCAATAACAATTGTACAGACAGAGAGAAAGCCATCTCGATTATGCCACGCCCTTTCCTAGGGTGTTATCTAATGGTATGTCTACGCTGAATCATTTTTTGTCTATTAGAAAACAACGGCACCACACATCTCTTGAAAAAAATATAAGTCGGTTTTGTGCATCTCTCCTCCCAATGAAAGAAATGAAAAGCTGGCGTAGTAACATGGACTTTTGTAAACTTTTAAAGAGGCCCACGCAAGCCCAGCTTCCATTGAAGAAGCACAAAACATTTGCCGTGTTTCTATAGAGTTATAAATACACGATTAGGAGCTAAGCCTGGGAGAAAGAGAAATGCTCCGAGACCACGAACTAGAGTAGATTATTTTTTTCTGCCAAATTCCACTCCTTTTGCCAAACTGATAGTTCTTGGAAAAAATCTTCCTGCCGAACATAACAAGATATCATCTACTCCACTCGAACAATTGTTCCACGTTATTTATTCTCAACGAAATTAATTTAAGTCCGCGTGTTTCTCCTTGGTATTTCCCAAGTCTCTGGTCATTATAGCGATACACGAGATTTTGTACTTAGGAAGGATACAAATGAAAAAAAATCTAACACTTTTTTTATGCAGTGTGTCCAAACTCGAAAACAAGTTAAAAGCTAAATGTTTATTCAAATACCAAATAATGACCAAACATCTTGAAAAGTTGAATGAAAAAAGCACGATAAATTTTGCAGCATTTCGTGAGTGCGTATAAGAGATTCATCACAAACCGCGCATTTGTGAAAAAAAAGAGGAAAACAAAGAGGGCAATTTTTCAACAGTTTTTCTTCGATACGTTGTTCATAACCGAATTCTCTGCGTCTCAATAAATGCTGTACATGTTTATGATGATTTTAGGCAACATTATAAAATAATAAAGGAGAGTCCTGTAAACAATTTTAGATGTAAAGATGATGGAATAAGCACCCAACCGAAATTGAACTAAACAATCTCGTCGTACGAGATTGGTGACACCATACCACACCTATGATGTATGACGAGGTTAATGAAATATCATTTACAGTTCAAGCACTATTTATTTCCACGAAAAAATCTTGATTTCCAATAGTCAAGGAGATGTTCATAAATAAACTCGCCATCTTAATTGACAGAATTAAAGATGACTTGCAGGCTCACACATTACTCTATATCTAAGGACACTCGGTAAAGAAATGTTTCCCCGAAAGGTACCTCATTCAGATTACAATATCGCAATTCATATGTTTGTCATGTCAAATGCTCCTCCATGGAAAAGCTTTGTACCCATTAAAATGCTTCTTGAATGGACGCTATATCCAGGGAATATAGGGAGGACAATACATGGGCGCGCGTACGACCTATGAAGTATCACTTCCACTGTCTAACTCGATATCTCCCGATTAAGATGTCACGTTGAACAAGAGAAGATATTTTCCATATCTACAAGCAACCATGCAGTATTTTGTTTCTTTTTACTTCCTGATAACGAGGTTATTAAAGATTCCCCGAAGATTTACGACCACTATCTGAACATTTCCAAATTTCCATTTCCTGCTCGGGGGAGCAAGGATGGCGCAGTGGGGAGAGTGCTCGCCTCCCACCAATGTGTCCCGGGTGCGATTCCCGGACCCGGCGTCATATGTTGGTTTAGTTTGTTGTTGGTTCTCGTCCTTGTTCCGAGGGTTTTTCTACAAAAACCAACACTTCTAAATTCCAATTCGATCTGGGAACAGTGGATGAAGAGCCACTTTGTGGAAATGCCACTGCAAATTCCATTATAATTATCATTATCATTATCATTATCATTATCATTATCATTATCATTATCATTATCATTATCATTATCATTATCATTATCATTATCATTATCATTATCATTATCATTATCATTATCATTATCATTATCATTATCATTATCATTATCATTATCATTATCATTATCATTATCATTATCATTATCATTATTATTAACATTATTATCCCATTCCAGGCCGGTGGGAGAATTCAAGACAGCTATGCAAATCCGAGAAGTAATCTTTTTACTAACTACTTAAAAACCGAGAGTGAGGTCGTTATGGGAAAATCTCAAACTGAGGCCTTGCCGTATTGACCTCGCTATCGCTCGGTCAATACGGTAGGCTGAGGTTTGAGATTTTCCCGTAACGACCGAACGGTCGAGGTTATTAAGTTGTTTATTATATGGCACAAATTAGATGGCTTTTTAATTGCCCTTTGCTTTGTTTTTGCAAGCCCGTAATCGGCCCGTGGGCATTACGGGAGAATAATGCCCTGGCGTGAAGCTCAACTTAGCCAATTAGAGCGCGCGTTATATCGGCTACAAACACTAGCCATATAATAAATACTGATAACGACGTTCTTGACGAGTTAGCAAATATTTACGGCTATCCGAACTTTCCGAGGATTCAACCACTCCTGGGGGGAAGGGGGGGGGGGGGGAGAGTAGGAGAATTCAAAACAGCTATGCAAACCCGAGAAGAAATCGAGGTTTTGCTTAACTGGCAAGAATTCTCGACACCCCCAATGTTTACAAGAGGCTATACAAACATGGAGAAAGTGATCTATTACGTCTATAAAATAAACCATATCAACCAATGAGAGTAGTGGCTCAATTAGTTCGTAATTAACAAATTGACATCAGTTTTTCATGCATCTGTCCTGTTATTGATCATAAATTTCGTCATCACATTGTCAAAGTAGCTGTGGAGGAGGATATTACACAACAGTCCATTACTACATTTAACACGCGAAAATAAATTCATTTATTCAAGCCACTTTGTAATGTTGTCTTTATTATAAAAACCTGGATGTTGAAAAAACAACTCTGAACAAACAGAATATGTTCACAGGCCAGGAAACGAAAAGTATGCCACTCGGATCCCAGATAAGTTGCACATGAATTTTACAAGTGGTACATTTTCCAGTAAAACACTCATGTCTATATCATAATTATTTATTAATGTGAGCTAAAATTAATATTGAACAATCTTTATACCACTTTTGATCAATTTGATTAAACACCCCCACTTCAAGAACTAAACTAAGCCACAAAAAAAAAACCACCTGAGAAAGTGACTTAAAAACAGATGGTAAAGAAAAGGTCAAAGCAATGTAGGTTTTTCTGTTTGGAATTTTGGGTTTCCTAGTCCCCTCCTCTTCCCCCAGAGGATATTAACCTGTTGTCTTAGGTGAAAATCCCGTTGAACGATTATGTCACCCTCATACAAGTTTCAGTTTCAACAGGAAATTTTCATTCCCTTGCTGAAAGAGTTGCACACTAAGACACAGGGGGTATCATCGAGTAACCAGCTCAACTCATTGTGGCCAGGATGTTTTTTACCAAGAGAAATCAAATTACAATCATCATAAAAAATCGCCCACAACCATAGCAAAGATGTTAGGTTTTGTATCCCCATACAACACCAAAAAATATTTGATCAAAATTCAGATGACAACAGGGGACAACACAGGCTTTTGGGTAGTAAGAAGAAATCACAAAATCGATCTAAGGACATTGAATGCTGCAGAACTCAACTGATTAAACATGCATCTCCACAAACATGTACATCAGGAGACAGCATCTGGTAATTATCCTTAATCCTAGGACAGTGTATGCTGCAGAACTCAACTGAAGTTATCTGTGGGAAGAGGTAACTCTCCAACACATAAATTCGGGAGCCAACATAACCCACATATCCCTTGGTAATACAACTGTATGTGAAATTACATACTGAAAAGTTTTTCAAGCACACATGGTAAGAATAAAGTCCAAAAACACTGGATCACTGTTATGGACCATCTCATAAAATTTGTCCTCAGGGCAAACATTCTGGATTTCAATGCATGCAACAGAGGCTTGGCACATTAAATCTTGAGGAGCACTGAACTTAACTCTGTCCACTCCACACCGGAAACAACACCTGCAAATAAACAAGACAAATACAAATGTTGATATCAAGATGGAATATGATTGATATTGACAGGTTATATAAGAAACTGTATGAAGTGTATAATGTAAGTCTAAATCCATACACATGAAAGGAAATACATACATGTGGGTATTGGACAATAAATGCAACTACAACAAGTGAATCAATTAAACACCAGCTGGAGAAGGTGCAATTGTTAGAGATAGGATGCATAACATTGCTTTTCCAACAGCAACTGATGCTGTAACAAGAAAATATTTCACACTTATTGGAGGGGGTCGAGCAAAATACCATGATTTGTCTGTAACAAACACATCAATTGATCAGCAAGACAACGAAATCATTTTTTTGCGATAACCAAGTTAAATAAGTGTTTTGTCGTTCAATCAATAAGGTTGTTTCTAAATGAATCTCTGCCATTTCTCAATTCAGAGTGGATTCGAGAGCGTGCTTTGAATACTTTGCGCACGAACAGAAGACTGTCTGCAACAATACATGTTTACATGGCACTACCCCTGAGCAAGTCGGGTGGTGGGCTCTCAGCCAATGAAAAGGAATAAAGTAGGAGTCATACTGATAACACCATCAACAATGTCACTTTCACATTGGGACACTTATTGAAACAAATAGTAAAGGTAAACACTTATTAATACACAAACATATTACAAACCTCAAAACAATACCATAACAAGGCAACTGCAACTTTGATTCGAAGAAAACCTTCAGAGAAATGCCACTGCCTATTTCCAGCCTCACCAAGCCTGCATGACCTTCATACAATGGACTGCAAATAGGTAAAGTGACTTCACCACCAATTCGCCATGACCCAGCTAAAGACATGCCATCTAAACCTGGACTAGGAATCTAAAGGACCAGATGTGAAAATTAAATCCATGCAAAAGCCTTATGACTACTAGTCTACAGGTCAAGCATTCACATAGGAAATGAAATGTTTTTGTTTTGCACATTCAAGCCATGATTTTCAAACTTCTTAAAAAAAACAGCAATGATTACAGTTTAAACAAGGTGCAAGAATGTAGAAGGGGAGGAAATCTAGGGAAGATCCCCCTTGTTTCGTATAAGTAACATGAACAATGAATACTACCATTTAACACATACAAGATAATACGGTAAGCATTGTACAGGTGTTAACTACATATGCACCAGTCCTAGTTACAGCAGCTTGTCTGATTTGGGTAAGACTGGTTTTTTGGAAGCTCTATTGAGCGGCCACCCATGGTCACCCCTTTTTAAACAGCCACACCTTTTTAAGTTGCCATTTATCAAGAAATAATTTCAGAAAAAATACTACAAACAAAGCCCCTATTATATGGCCATCAAAAATTTAGTTCATGTCTACCGTAGGTTTGTTTTGGAACGGGCATGACTAAATAAGAGTCCTAAATAGAAAGTGATGCCTAATAAAATCATTGAAACACAAATTGATCACGATTTATTCCTAAGCAGTTAACCCAATGACAAAAAATAGCAACCGACCACTATTAAAGAACCACCTCCCATTTCCCTGAGAGTGGCCTAGGGCTTTGAATGTAATAGGTTTAAAGGAAGACATGTGTAGTGGCAAGTACTTGTTCAATAGTACGTTCATTGATGGATATTTACTAACTACATGTAAATCATTGCTATAAATACTTACTCCACACGCCCCAGAAACACGAGCTTCCAGGAGAAGCTTGAGGTGGCTTGAGGAATCTGCATCAGCTAATGAGTGCACCTCAGTACATCCTACAGCATAGAGGGGACAGGGCCGTCCTTCCTTTGTACATGCAAAAGCCAAGTGGGACAGCATCTTGGACCTAAAGAAAGATGTTTGAAAAACTTTTGAAACAAAGAATTATTTTCGATAAAGAGAAAAAGAAGAATATCTACTACCGGTAGCTTACATCATTAACAATACATAATTTAAAAAATCTACCTTTCCACCTGACTCCCACAATTGTTCGGACATGGTACCAATTTGCCGACACAAAGCTCGTCATGGCCTGATTGATCACTATGTGGAACTTCCGTACCACAGGAGGGGCACCTCTCTGTCCTGTGAGGGCAGATTAGCAGATGCTGGGCAAGTTCACGTTGGTAAGAACGAAGAATGCATCCTCGGCCTTTAAAATCGCATTCCACAATCTTCATATCACAATGTGGAAGGTGAATCTCCAGATTAGCTGCTGGCCCAGTCCAGTTGCAGCCACCAGGAAGAGAGATTGTTGACGGACACTTCATTTCTTTCCTGCTGATAGCACCTTCAACTGCACGATTTCTAACCAAAGTGCCACTTAGAACAGTCCTGTCGACTGGACAAAGATTATTATTTGACTGCCAATGGGTGATGCAGAAGTGGCAGAAGGAATGCCCATCTTGACAAGAGACTGGCTTGTTGAACACACCATAGCTGGAGAGACACACAGACAGTAAACAATTTATTACAAACAAACAGCAAAAAAGCTGATCAGGATGGTGTGTTAGTAAAATATTAGATGGTGACAGAATCGATTTTTACACATTCTATGATAAATAAAGCTATCCTGTCTTTGACTCAAATTTAACTTGCAGCTAAATAACAACTGCTCCACTAGGGTTGGTAGAGAACTGATAAATTGCTACAAAATATACAGGAATGAAATTCACTCACCAGATACTGCACAAAAACTCCTGGTCCACGTTTTCCACAAACAATTCAGGAGAATATCCAGCCATGATTTTATCTGACAATTGGGACTTAATAAAATACTTACAAAAGTGAGGCAAAAGAAGGACAAGAAAGATGGATCAAACAAAGAATGATTGAGGGCAGCAACGATCAAGCACGTGCGAGAGGAACAGATGTGGAGCTGCAGAAATTAACAACGAGATAACACGAAAGAAATAAAGCAAACAATCTAATGAACCAAGTGTAAATAATAGCAAAGATATAAAGCAACAATAAACCTATCGAGCGAACTGTAAGCTTCAATGGAAACTTCCACGAGAAGACGATCGGCGGCGAAGAGCGAAACGATCAATATGTGGCGGAACTAAAAAGAGCCGAGAGGAACTGGTGTAAATAGGCTTCGTGTATGAGAACAGTTTCCATCCTTAACAACAGGCAGTTACCAAGGGTTCGAACGTCATTAACCGCTTCACATTACATGGCATACGTCATTACGAGCTTCGCATTACATGGTATAGCCATGACAACCATCTTATTTCGAGATGTAATTACATGCCATGATGATATCACATTACTTATTTCGACCTATTTCAAACTATTTCGACATGTTTCATGTCATTTCGACATATGACGAGTCGTAATGAGTCGTAATGTGTCATAAAGTAATTTTGCTACAAATGGCGCGATATCTGATGGTTTGTTGCAGGTCAGTAAGGGTTGGATCCTTTTGGGTTTCGGCCATGAGGAGTTGTTCCGTGACATCTGTGAGTCTGGGGTTGTGGTCATTGTGAGAGGTTTCTAGCTGAAGACGGAAGACTTCAAATCCTGTTACTTTTGCATGTACCGGGGTGGATAGCGCGGCACGAGAGAGCGTGTCTGCTATGTGGAGAGTTGTGCCTTTCTTGTACTGTAGGGTAAACTGATATCGCTGGCGTCGACTTGGAGCACCACTGGTTTTCCCAGATCATAGTACTGGAGGGTTGGTGCAGTCGCAATTAATTTCTTTGCGCTGCTGAATGCGTCAACTTGAACCTCTGACCAGGAGAATGGGACGTCTTTTTGAGTGAGGGCTGTAAGGGGTCTGATGATGGTACTCAGATTTGGGCAATATGGTGAGAGATAGTTGGCCATGCCAAGGAACCGTTGGAGGCCGGCCTTGTTTCTTGGTGCGGTCATGGTGGTTATTGCAGTAACTTTGTCGGGGTCTGCTTTCATTCCGTTTTCCGTGATGATATTTCCCATAAATTTAACTTCCTGTAGCTTGAATTGCAGCTTGGTGGGGTTTAATTTTATGTTCTCTTTGATGCAACGTTCCATTAGTGCTATGAAACGACGGTCATGGTCTTGCTCTGCCTCGATGAAATCTTTGCCCTCGCCGAAGACCAGGATGTCATCCGCTATGCAGATTGTGCCTTCAAGACCTTCTAGGGCAGACATCAGTCGCATTTGAAACTCTTCTGGGGCACTTGAGATCCCAAAGGGTAGGCGTCGCCAGCGATACCGGCCAAACGAAGTGTGCATTGTGGTCATCCGGGAGGACTCCTCATCCAGTGGGATGTGGAGGAAACCCTAGAAAAGCATTTTGCATGGCACAGTTTGTGTAGCTGTTCGTTAAGGGTTGGCATTTGATAAGTGGGACGAAGGATCGCCTTGTTGACCGTCTGGCTGGGATCAATGCATATTCTGACCTTTCTGGGGGTTTCTCTGATGACTTCATTCGAACACCATGGAGTTGGTTCGTCAACCTTTTCTATGATGCCTGCTTTCTCATACTTGTCAAGGCCACTCTTTTCTACGGCTCGTTTTGCTACTGGGATGCGGTGGATGGGCATTTGGACGGGCGTTGTGTTGGGTTTGACTGTAAAATGCACAGGGGGGCCAAGACAACCGAGGCCCTCAAAGTTTTCAGCGTATTCCGCCAGGATAAGTTCTTTCTGAAGCTTGCCCGCAGGGGGTAGTCGTCGAGCTGCAGGGATTCTGATTGGTTGTGATGGCGTCGGGGCTTTGTTGCAGGTGCTTGGTGTGTTGTGATGTATTTGTTCGATGTGGTTGCACTCAACTGGTACTCGGGCTTGGGTAACCTGTGTGGAGGTTTGAAGGTGACATGGTTTATTCCCTTGGTCAGATGTCACCGACGGTGAAAGAGAGAAAACTGTGTCTGCCTCTATTCTGACGAGGCCCAATCTCTCACTGTCACCCCCAGACAGGAGGGCAGGCTTATTGCCCATGATGTCATCTGGTAGGATTTGAAAGGTCAAGGTTTCGTACTTTTTGTTCCTTTGGCATACCAGCTCTACTTGGCCCAAGGGTTTCAGTGGGCGTGTGTTCCCATATGGGTGCAATAGGTAGGGTGACTTTGACATTGGTACTCGTGGGCCCAGGGTGTTGAGGGTGTCCAATGACAGAGTATTGCACGAAGCTGCTGTATCAATCTGGAGTGCAACCGGCTTGAAAGACGAACCAGTAGCTGAGAGCGGTAATTTCACATAGTATCTCTTCCTGGGTGGCTGTGCAGCAACACTGTGTACTTCTTGTGTCTCTAGAGAGTAGCATTGTTCTTGGTAGTCATCAGTGTAGAATGCGGCCCCTGGGGGTTCATCCTCGCTGAATTGGAGGTGGTTTACAACTTCCTCACGTCTTCGGCTGTTTCCCCAATTCCTGGGCTGGGTGACGGGGCCCCTGTTGTTTCGGTAGGGTGGGGGGGGGGGTGGGGGTCGTCGTTGTTGTGGTTGTCCATTTGCCAAGCAGACTCGGCTGAAATGGTCGTTAATACCACACTTGGAGCATGTTTTACCTCTTGCCGGGCATTGTTTTCATGGATGAGGTCCTTTCCGGTCCCCACACCAGTGACAGGTGCCAGGTTCTCTGCGTAGTTTCATTTCCTTGTGTTTGACCCAATGGACTTGCTCTGCAGTTGTCGATTTTGTGGAATCGGCGATTAGCTTGTTTGCCGTCTGGGCTGACTCCAATGCTTTTGCTTCGGTCACAACATCTCCCATTGTCTTGGCCGTGTTGTCGGGCTTGAGGTGAGTCTTGAGCAGCTCGGCTCGCATAGCATCATTTTGGAGGCCAAATACAAATTTGTCGCGGTACATTTCGTCGCTGAGGGCTTCATAAGAACACAGGCTTCCGGCTTGCCTAATCTTAACTTCCCATGCCTGAACCGACTCGTTGGGAGATTGGCTGAGACCCCAAAACTTGAATCTGTCTGCCATAAGTGAGCTCCCGGTTGATCCTGTGTAGTGATGGCAGAGTTTCTCCATCCAGATCCAGGGTTTGTTTCTATCCCCAGTCGCTATTTGAGGTTCTATAGTGTATCGGATGACTTGAAGTGCTTCGTCTGGCATCGCCAATCGAAGTGCGGCAATTTCGAGTTGGGGCTTCTTGTAGTGAGCCGCCTGTTCTGTCGTTGGGTTCTTTGCGAGGTCACGGTAATCTGCTTGGACACAGTAATCGTTGAAACGGACTTCGAAGTTCTTAAAGTTTTCCGAGATATTCCCGCTCAAGTTGAGCTCTGGCCGCTTGAGGTTCGGCATACTTGTGTTCGTCCCAAAGATCACGTAATGAAAGTTTCTTGGTTTAAAGCTCAGCAGTTGTCTTCCAAAGGGTTCGCTTGTTGAAATCCCACTTCTGACACCAAGTCTGGCGCAGCGTAGCGAGTGAAATAAGGAACAGACACGGAATAAACAACTAACTATATTTCCGCCATGTGCGAACGAACTACAAGCCTGATGGTGCAATCGGACCGCGAGGGTCTCGGTCCTAGTTCCCAACAGTGGGTTCAGCATGCAAACATGTGTGGGTCTATGTCAGTATATGACCGGTCCTGGTCATCAACTGAAATACTGCCAACAGAAACCGAAAAAAGTACAATTAAGTGCCAAAATACTACACATTAATATCTGCGCGACGAGGCAGAGAACCTAAGACCGAGTGGGGACAATGAAAGGCAACGATACTAACAGATATGGAGGAGACTCCAGCTTCCGTTTCTTAATCGCCGTCCCATTCACACGAAACAACAGAAGTGAGTTTAACATACAGTTTACTTGACATGTATTTCTCTTAATCGACGAATTCAGGACAGAACAGACCAAACACATTTGAAAACAACTTTTTCAATAACAAAAGCAACACGTCTCTTTAATCGAGGGAAAAACCAAGGACTTCGCGGCAACCGATCGTATTTTGGCGCAAAACGGAATAAGTTTGAAATCACTTTAAAAAGGTACCATCGGGATCATACATTCACTTACGAGCCACTAAAACCCGATGTTTTAACTGTAATAATCGGCTCCGGCCAAACATATAAAATCAAAGGTAGGCAATCGGAAAGTTGTTGTTGGGCTTCTTCAACGACAAAATCTGGCGTCTCGTGACGTGTTCCTTTAGCGCTATTGGTCGTTCTGTCTAACGTTATCCACTAACGAGAAATTCATTATTCTGTTATCGAATAACAAGCCTCTGATTGGCCTGTAATGGCTGGCTTCATGATCTCTAGCTCGTGTTCGATGATCTGTTGTTCCAAACATATGTCCATGTAACGTGATATGCTTACATATTAGTTAGACAAACGTAGCTTTTTGACTTGCTTTTTTCTGACTCATCGTTGCTGTATCCAACATAATTCCAGTTGTCCATCGCGAATATAAAAGGTCGCATAGTTTTAGTACACGGCAAATAGATTGATTAGAATAAAGACAACTGCGGAGTCGAGTTTATTTGATAGCACTGCGTGCAGGAATGTTTGAAATGTGTTATCTGATAAGGTCTTGCCTTTCCGGCGCTTGACAGCATATTTCTTTTCTTTTAACTGCACTATTTATTTTCCCAGCGATAGTTTCGCTAATTGAAAAAGTTTTCTTTTCAACAGAACAGATTTATTAAGGATTGAAAAAACAAACATTCAACGAACAGGATGATATTTACGATTCAAATAATTTTACCGAAGCATCAGGCCAAGATTACATCTTAAACTTACAGTCTAAACTTTACACCCTTTTGCTTTCCTTCTTAAATTCGAAGTGGATGAGGTTTTCAGCATTTTCTCGGATCGTGCAGATGTTTGCATGTTGTGAGCAATGTTCATACAAACCAGCTGTTAAACCAGGGAATGTTATTGGTGGAATTGACTGATATTATCCGCTAACACAAACTTGTTATTCTCTGTTATCCTGTTATTGGATAACAAACCGCTCATTGGTTGTAATTGCATTGTTAGCGAATAACATTACTGACTCTGTGGGCCATAAAAATACAAGGTCCTGATTGGCTCTAATATGTGATAACAAGCAATAACCACTAACACCAATTAGTCCCAATTGTTTTGAACAAGTACCAATTATAGTGAAAATGTGTTGTATAAAAGTTTACAGAATTCAAAAATCTAGAAGTTAACTAAAAAGAGTAGGTATAGAAACAATATAACAATTAAGACTATACTTGTTATTCTGAAAATACATAAAAATCTTAAGAAAATTTGACCATTTGAATAACATTTCGTATGTCAAGATAGGAGTCTTCAGAAGACAGAATATTGAAAAGTACTCTTTTAATTTTTCTTTTAATGTCATGTTTTGAAAGATTCCTTAATGTAAGAGGCATCTCGTTCCAAATTTTTGTTCCAATTCTAGAAAACGAGTTCACTTGAATAGAGAGCCTAGAGCTTTGTGTGTAAAACGAGTCCGTTTCAAGAGAAACAAGGAAAGAAAGAAATGAAGTGTAAACGAGTCCGTTTCAAGAGATTTGGACACTTCAATGTGAGTTGCTCACATCGTTAAGCAAGAGAAAAGACATCCATAATGTTTTACAGCACTTCTGCCTTGCTTCACGTACAATAGACCAAAGAAATCTATGCCAACGTAAGAGAACGGTGGCTCATCAGGAGTAAGCCTGTCGCTGGGTAAATTTGCCATTAATTGCTGGCCCTTATGTGCATTTTTTTCCGGCATGTCAAGCAGTTACCAAGTACTCTCCGAACAGCAGCCCGTCCCTGGACAATCCAGTACTTCTGTCTTAAACTGCTCAGGACATATTCTTGGCCTAGGTGTCCCACAGATTTGTGAACATCCATAATAAGCAGTTTGGTAACATGGTGCTTGGAAGGTAACAGCAATTGATGTTTTGATTGGTACTCCAATGTAGAATACTGAAGCCTAATGCCAACTCTCAACATTCCTTGTCCATCTAGAAATGGTCTCAATTTGTAAACAGAGCCAAAGGAGCCTATATGCTTTAAGGTAAGCTTCTCAGGTTCTTCATGGCCTGCATCTTGGAGCGCCTTGATCACTGTCAAGAAGGCTGACTTCTGCACATACTTGATAATTTGAGCCTCTGCATATCATAATTCGTCTATAGACAGCCTGCCACAAGATGATACATCAGCAGGTGATGAAACTCGCAAGCACCTCCTTCCCTTTACGAATTCTACAAATCTCAGAAGCCAAGCAACAGCTCTCTTGAACTTGTACCATGAGGAATATTGGAGCATCATTAGGTCCAATGGTCGTTTTTCCTCCATCTGGGTAAGGTGATTTGTTTGACCTTGAGTTTTGACTTCTGGGTCTTCATCAGAAATGTTGGCTAACAAGATTGGATTGATAGGCCATGATGACTTATCTTCCCACAGAAATGCAGGGCCTCTAAACCATCGCTCATTGGTCAATAACTCCTTCACCGTAAGACCTCGGCTGACATCGTCCGCTGGATTGATGTTAGTTGGCACATATTTCCACTGGGAGGGTTCTGAACCTTCATGTATCACTGCTAGCCGATTGGCCACAAACGTGTAGAATCAATTGTCCTCATTCTTGATGTATTGGAGAACAGCTGTTGAATCAGTCCAAAACGACGTTCTGTCAAACTTTAACTGGAATTCCTCTTGTAAGGTCTGATTCATTCTGACGGCCAAAACAGCGGCTTACAGCTCTAATCTGGGTATAGTCATCTGCTTCATGTGAGCTAAGCGAGATTTCCCAGCAAGGAAACTGCAATGAGTGCGGCCATTCTCGTCCACGAGTCTCGCGTAAGATACTGTCCCATAAGCAAACTGGGAAGCGTCCGCAAAGTGATGAAGCTCAGCATCCTGAATCTGGCCCCAGTCTACCGGTCTTAAACACCTTGGCAATGCAACACTTGAAAGCAAAGGTAAATCTGACAACCACAGTCTCCAGCAATGAGATTCATGACCTCCGATTTCTTCATCCCAGCTGAGATCTTGCTTACAAAGATCTTGAAGAAGCCTCTTCGCAAGCAAGATGATCGGTGATACCATGCCAAGCGGATCATAAATGGAACTTGTTACTGACAGGATCCCTCTTCGTGTGAAGGGCTTATCTTTTGGTGCCATCTTAAAGGTAAACATGTCGCTGTTCATGTTCCATTGAACACCAAGGGTTCTTTCAGTAGGAAGAACGTTAGAATTCAAATCCAGATCCAAAACTGAAGGAGCTCTGGCTGAGATTGGAATAGTTTCCAGGACCTCCTTCCGGTTGCACAACCATTTAGTCAATCGAAATCCACCTCTTGACAGCAAGGCACACAGATCCTTCCTCAACTCAACAGCAACTTCGGTCGATTTCACTGATTTCAAACAATCGTCGAGGTAAAAGTTCTTCAACACTGTATTGACTACTTCATGGCCAAAGTCTCCTGCGTTGTCTTGAGCAGTCTTTCGTAGACCAAAACTGGCACAGCTTGGAGAGGATGTGCTACCAAATAAATGGACCATCATTCTGAAGTCGACTGGTCGTTTGGACAGGTCGTCATCAGGCCACCATAGAAACCTCAAGGCATCAACATCCTTTGGATCAACCATGACTTGATGGAACATTGCCTCGATGTCTGATGATAATGCTACTGGTTCTTGACAAAATCTTATTAGGACACCAAACAGGCTATTGGTCAGGTCTGGGCCACTTAATAGCTGGTCATTAAGCGATGTACCTCTGTATCGAGCTGCGCAGTCAAATACCACTCTTAATTCCCCGGGCTTATTAGGATTGAAGACAGCATGGTGTGGAAGATACCAAAGAGGCCTGCAAGCTCTTCTTTAGGGACTCGTTGGGCGTTACCCTTTGAGATGTAGTCATGAACAGTCGCCGTGTAGCTTTCGAACAATTTGTGATCGTAAAGAAACTTCTTCTTAAGCAGTTGTAGTCTGTGGTCTGCAAGAATTCGATTGTTCGGTAGATAAGGGGACTGCTGTCGCCAGGGCAGTGCTATCTGGTAATGCCCAGACACCTTCTTGGAAGACCCCTCCATTATCTTTAAGGCTTGCTGATCTTCTACAGACATGGACACCTTTGAACTTGATATCAAGTCAACAAACTCAGTTTTCCAAAACTTCTCAACTTGCTGAGAGAGGGTTTCATCATCATCTTGCGTTTCCAGACGTATGAAGTTCACATTGAAGCTGTCTTCTCAACCAACTCTCTCTGTTGGCCCTATAATTGTCCAACCCAGTGGTGACCGAATGCCAACCGGCTCGCCTTTGCTACCACGTTTTTCCTCAAGGACCCAAAAGGCTTCAGGTACATTACAACCAATAAGTACTTGGACTTCCTTTATGTCAATCTCTGGAAGTTCAATTCCTTTCAGATGAGGCCATCTGTCTACATCCCGATGTCTTGGAATGCTTAGCTCGGAAATGTTCAGACGCTCGACAGTCCAAACTTTGGGTACTTCCAGACTTGATTCATTGTCAATCGAGTTGATGATGAGCTTAACTTCATAACCTGACCATGGACTGTCCCTTTTTTCCTGAGTAGTTAGGGAAAAATGTCTCTGGACTCCGCTGATGCCCAACTCATCGATTAGGTTCTCATCGCAAAGTGACACATCAGAACCATTGTCTAAAAGTGCATATGTCTCCACTTCTTGTCCTGGTTGCCTTCCTTGCACCCTGACAGGAACAATCCTCAAGCATACTTTTCTACCATGAGCACCGGTGTTTGTGCTTGAATTATGAGCGTGGGCCCCAATCGCGTGATTCTGAATGGTGTGTCCTGCACTTTCTCTTACATGGGATTGGTAGCTAGGGTTAGCGTCATTGTTCCTCATCTCCTGAATTTCGATAGTTTCTTGCCTTGCAGGTAGAGAACATTCAGGGGGGTGAATGACAGTCATATGTTTTCCATTGCAGCCCTTGATGTAACAACTACTTTTCTGCATACATCCAGATGCGAAATGACCCACTTTGAAACAATTGTCGCAAAACCTAGCCTCACGAATGATCTTCACTCGATCCTCAAAGGTCTTCTTCTTAAACTGCTCACAGTTCCATAACTGATGAAGTTCATCACAAAGTAAGCATTTGCCACTCCCGCTTCATCTTCGCCTCGAGGTAAACTGACGATTCTGGTTTTTACTCGGGTTCGGGACACAGGAACCAGGCCCACTAAAGTGTCCATGAGTAGCATGGGATGACGCCATTGTATTCAGAGGACTAGTCCTCCTACCCGATCTGTCCCTCATACTTTTGTCCTTGTCACTATTAAGTGCACCACCAAAGAGGGGATTATTCGCAGCTCGGGCCCTTTCAGAGACGAACTTTGAAATATTATGAATCCTTGGACGCTGACCGGACTCTTGAATGCTGTCGGCAACTTCTAGCCATTTAGCTTTTAGGTGGAAGGGAAGACGATCAATAATACTCCTTAGATTATCAGCACTGTTGACTTCATCTAAATATCCAATTGACTCCAACACGTTTTGGCAGTCCTTCAACTGATCTGCAAAGATCTGTAATCCTCTCTGATCGTTTGGTTTAACAGCTGGACCACGGGTTACCTGATTTACGTGGGCAGTGGCAATTTTGAAGGGATGACCGAAACGATCCTTTAGGAGTTTTCTTGCAGATTGATATCCGGTCGCGGGATCCATAGTAACACAACTTTTGATGGCGTTTTTAACAGCTACAGTGCAATATTGAAGGAGAAATGTTAACCTTTCACATTCATCTTGGGTATTCTACTCGATATTGTTTTCAAACGACCGCATGAAGCTCCAAAATTCAAGAGGATTGCCATTGAACGGACTGAGTTCCGGTTTAGGTAAAGTAAACCCTTGTCTGATTGTCGATGCCATAGATTGAAACGCTTGTTGATGGAGCTCCATCAGCTGCTGCTACTGCTGGACAAACTGCCCAAGGCTTCCGTCAGACTGATGTGTCTTTCAGAAGGTTTAGCAAACCATTCAGGGGCATTAGGGTTCAGCATCTGATGTTTAGCTTCAATAGGTAATTCTTCTAATGGCCAAGTTGTAGCAGGGGGAAATGTTTCTTTCCATTCAGCCACGGAAGATTTCTGTTGAACGCACAGGTTCTTAAGCGATGGCGCACTTATGCTTGCATTGCCGATGTCATTTTCCAAAATTCGGGCTTTAAGGGCAGCTGCCTCAATGTCATTTTCCGCGTCCAGAAGTTCCTGCCGTCGGAGTAAAGCATCGCATCTTTCTTGTAATTCTAATTTCTTCTTTAACTGCTGTAACCGTAACTCGGCAACCGCCTTCTCGACTTTGGCTTCCTTTATTTTCACACTTAAACGGGAACTCGTACGCTGACTACTTTTAGTAGCTGAAGTGCCGTGATGACTTGCAGAATCTTTTGGACGAATATCGTCTTCCATTAAGGGTACTTGAACATTAAGGCTCGGCTGAGCGCTGGCCATCCACTGATCGACACGTTGGAAAAACTCAAACTTTTCCTTTAGGCGGCCTTCGTATTCCGAGGTTGCTCTCTGAATCTCCTCTGTATCATCGAGGCTTTCCAAATAGACGGTATGCGCTCGCTCAAAGTTAATGAATGCCGCATGAACAACTTTGAGCTTGCTGTTCACAAGTTCGATGTTCCGTTTGTCGAGAAGTAAAAACATTTCTTTGTACGGCTTGGTTAGAAATCCTTGATAACCAGCACGAGATCGCCGTAAATTTCTCTTAACCTTCGATGGTGTAGGAACACCGTCATCACTAAGGTCAGAGCTCAACATTGCCGCATCAATGCTCTCGCTTACGTGGCGAATGCCTTCATCTGGGAAAATATCACCGGCTTCTGCCATAATCTAAACAGAAATAAGCTGTTTCCTTCGCGTAGCTTTCGCAGTGGTGCACTTGTTAGTGAACATCTTGCAAATCTTTGACGGGTCCAAAGGGCGAATGCTCAGGCTGGTGGCACTGGCCAGCAAATAAGCTGAAAAGGAAACACGAACGTCAAACATAGTAACAAAAGCGAAACTTTCACATCGGACATTTTGACAGGGCTGGGAAAACTTGGGGCGAAATACTTTGTTGGCTCATCACCCAACGCTTATCTGAGCAGAGTGTATGATCCAAAAAATGGGTACTATTGGTAATAAAAAGCAACTAGACTGAACCTTTCCCAAAACTGTACATCGCTCAAATGTGATGACTAAAATCATTCATTAGTTAACAGTTAATGACTGGTCCTGAGGAGGAATGAATTTTGTTTCCCGAGAATCTCAACGATTCCCGAGACGAAGTCAAGGCCAAAACATCGATATTCGAGGGAAACAAAATTCGCTGTTCCCAAGGAACCAGTCATTAAGTGATTTGTTATATAGCAAAACAGAGCAGAAGCAAATTTTGAAAAATGCGCTGAGATTCCAGTGACAACATCAGGCCACCTCTGAACACGTGCAACAGGGTCAACATTTCACGGGTAACAGTGAACTGTTTCCCGTTTGACGTCATAGTTTTCACAATGTTGCCCGCTCATGGCATTTGGCGGGAAACGGTTTGTTTTATCCTTAGTCATCAGGTATGTGTAATATATGCCACTATACAATCCCTACCCTGGATGGCAGAAACTGTCACAGGATTTAGGACTGATGTGTTTGGTGGAACCTGTCTTGTCCCAAAGGCGACGGAAGTTGCAAGTTCATCCTCCGAGAAGAAGTGATCCACAAGTTCGTGGAATAAGACCTTAAGGTCAAAACCAGCTTTATGATGTACCGCCTTTAATTTTGTTACAGGAATATATACACCACTGTTTGGGCAGAGTTCCTGCCGACCAGCGCCTCCCTCCAAATGAGACTTTTGGAGTGACTGAAAATGAAAGTAACATACACTGTAAAATGAAATCATTGTACTATTTATGAATGATTTGATTCACTAGTGACCTCGTCGCAGTTGTAGGAGTGACGAATAGCCCCACTCACTGCATATGACAAACTGAAATCATCGTCATCAGTAGTCTGAGCCAGTAAATCTGTGTAGGATGCTGCTTGGGTACCAAATAACCAAGTTGCAGATTTCGGTTTACCACAGCGAAGTACTGAATTGTGAAATTGATTTTCCCTTCCTCTTGCTCCCTGTCCAAGTTCTGTGACGTCCGTTCCTGTTTGCCCACCCATGATCATGTCCTCTTGCACGAAATGATTGCTTT
>OZ026601.1:16042529-16045029 GCA_964020085.1 Micromussa lordhowensis
ACGAAGAACGTTTCTTCCAGAGGACGGCCCAGTCGCTGACCTCTATCAAAATATGGTTTCTTCCTACAGGTTTTCAAACGGGATTAAATTATCTGAAGGATATTTTGCTCTTAGGGCAAGTTCTGAACGGAGGCTGTCTGATTTTCAACTTCAAGCTGTCACAGATTTCTTAGGATCGGTACCCCCTTCTCCAGTGGTGAAGTCATTCAAACGGCTTAAGTCTGGAAGTGGAATTTTGCACTCAAGATCTTATGAGCGTGTTCGAAGTAGAAACAGTTTTACAGTAAGAGTTACAAGACAAAACGAAACAGAATATGGCCAAATTGAATTTTTTTTCCAAGTCAAATCAATCTGTTTCTGCCTTTCAGTGACCACTTGTAACTGTACCGTTAGCAACTTGGTTGTGCTAACAAGACTGCGGGAATGTGTTCCCATCAAACTAATTGACTCCTCCAGTTGTCACGTCAAGAAAGTAGAAGCAGCTCAAACAGAGGATGTTATTGTGCTGGATGTTGAACAAATAGAGTGCAAATGTGTTTTTATGTGCCTTGAGGACATGCCAAATATTGCCTTCGTAGCTGACTTCCCTAATTCAGTTGAAACAGACTAACTTTGTTCATGCATGAACGGATTAGTCAGGCAGAAATTTAAGGTATTGAATAATTATTTTCACATCAATGACGGGAAGCCGGTAGGGTTCTACTGAAGAAATTTGTGACTTGTTTATATAGAAAAATGTGCATGCGGCATATCTGAATTTTTTGTATTTGATGAATAATGATGGTACAAAATGCAGTAATGAAACGTTTTAACTAAAGGTATGCATATTGTATTTCAAGATATGAATCGATGCTAATTTACTTCTTGCGTAAACATGTCCGTGTACATATTCAAAAGCCATTCCTTTTTTTCTTGTGCGTATATTTAAACAAGGATGTTTCTGAAGTGAAAGAAGTGTGTAGGACTAGTGTCAACAATTCGTTGTTTCTTTTATCTCTTGTGATTCTCGGGAAAAAAAACTTTGTTTCTTCTTGGGTTTAATTTTAAAGCGCACTAATTTCATTCATTACACTAGCACTCTTAATCTACTACCAAAACTCGAAATTCCTGTGGTCTGAAAAATGTGGAGCATTAAGTTTGCGTGACGGAAAGAAGGCAAAACCTTAGACAATGTTGCTCTATTGCCCAACGCTGTCGCTTAGATGCCTGCGACTGGGCCGGTAAGCTCTCAAATATGCTAAATGCCCGGTAGTCAGAAAATTTCACCGAATTTACACTGAAATCTTCTTTCAAGCTTCTTGAGAGTTTTAAATGTGTCTTTAGCCATGTCAAGCGTCTCTAAAAGTTAGTTTGCATGGTTTTATAGTTCACGAAATATCCGCGTGCGACACAGTTACAACACTTCGGCTCAAACCGAATGTTCACCTAATTCCGACAGAAATGCTAATTCAAACCTATCAAAAGTATTCCATGTTTCTTTAGAAATGTCAAGTGATCCTAAAAATTATTTTGGTTTTACACTGGACGAATCTACTGAACTTATTTGTGACTGCCGAAAATACTATTAGTCTACTTGACACCGTGACCGGCAGTCTCACAGATGGTTTTTAAGTGTCGATAACTAAGGCCATTTCCGCCGTGTCGAACGCAGTTCAAACCAAAGATAATGAAGCAAATCATCTTATTATCTAGTGTCTTAATTGCACCACACGGCAGAAATGCGACGTATGAACCGGACCTGAGCGATTTTTACGTTATACACAAGCACGGTAAATTCATTGAATGCAAATAAACGAAAATAATATCTAGGATCGCTTGACATTTCTAAGGAAACACGAAATACTTTCAGTATGTTTGATTGAGGATTTCTGTCGGAATTCGGTGAATATTTCTGACTGTCTATTTAAAACCTTGCCCGGTCGCCGGGCATATAGCCACAGAGATTATCCAAGCCCAAAAAACATCTTTTAACTCCAAACTTGCGTTTATTTCATTCATCTGAAAACAGTACCCTTTTTCTTTCCTTTTTACTCATTTGTTTCTGACTTCTTTTCTCGGCAATCTGCGCAAATGTCTATCGAATGTCTCGGCTAGATCAGCC
This sequence comes from Micromussa lordhowensis, assembly GCA_964020085.1. Lineage (NCBI taxonomy): Eukaryota > Metazoa > Cnidaria > Anthozoa > Scleractinia > Lobophylliidae > Micromussa > Micromussa lordhowensis. The sequence goes on from OZ026601.1 coordinate 16,044,631, forward strand.
TTTAAGACAATTTTTTCAGGTATGGTCACTGAGCGGCAAATTAATACCTCAGAACATGTGGCCTTGTTATCATTAACGACCAAAAGAATTAACTCAAGATCTAGTCAAGATCTAGTCTGGATAAAACTTCAAGACTTTTCATAACCAAACAAGTGATGCAGAGTTTGAAAAGTCTTTCAAGACATTTGCAAGATCCTCAAGACATTTCATTTGTCTTGGAAAGGTCTAGAAAATGTCTAGAAGACTTTTCCTAGACCTATTGCAGACAAATTTAGATCTAGCCGTTTCATACGGGCAAGATACTGAATGGAGATCATGAGCCTGGCGGTAAAAGAAGAACATATGCCTTCTGTGTATTGCAACACCGCGGCGTGTTCACCATTTAATCACCCTGTACTC